>CAVNZK010000040.1:1200000-2400000 GCA_963693345.1 Pieris melete | reverse complement strand
ACGCACAAATACTATGAAAAAGTCACATAATTATTAATTCCAATAATTTATTAAAGCTTAAAAAAAAGATATAAAAATCATATACTAAAGATTTACTTTATGATAATAATATTTATATAAGATATTAAGCGAAAGATAAACTTTGATCTTTACATTTTAAAGTCAACATTTACCGTGAATTTTCAGAAACTATGTTAATTTTCTGGCGCACAGAATACATTATCTAGAAAAATAAATATTCCCTTGGCTACTCTATGTTATGTTAACATTAATTCTAGACTAAGCCACGAGTCGAGCTCATATTTTCTTTTAATTATCCTTATTTAGATGGACTTAGCTACGTCCGGTATGAAACAAACTGATTACTACTATACCCCGCTTAACACTATAGCTTATACCCTATAATTTGGAAATTATCCCCCAAGGCGTCAGTAAATTAGCAGGTCATTCAAACACTTAACGTGCCAGGAAATTAGGTGTTATTCAGTTGGGAGAAAGATCACATTGGCTTGTTGTTATTTAATGTTGTTCTTTATTACGTTACGTGAGAATTGGGAATTTTATCAGATCAGCTATAGCTCAAGGGTCTGGCCCTTTCCGTTTGGGTTTGGTTAATCTACGAGATCGGTAAATACTTTATAGACAAAGAAATTAAAAGTTGCCTTCATTGAGTTTTTAATTATCAAGCCTATGCCTAATTCGTTATCGAACAGAATTTTACTCAAGAAATGTTTTATGATGATTATTTCCAAACTAATGCACAAGCTACAATTATTTTATGCGGTTTGAGACTTGTGGTACATTTATGTATAAAGTTATACAAGATAGCTTTAGTAAGTTGGCTAGAAAAATATTATACACTATTATAAACTAGCTCGTGTATATTATCAGCTCATAAAACGGACCTAGATTTTTTATATATTATAAGTCACGACAAAGGTATACATATGTCTATGTATATTGTATACCTTTGTCAAGACTTATAGTAAACTAGCAGATCGGCCAAGCGTTGCTATGGCTAAGGTTTTTGTTATATTACATAGTAGTAAACTTTTCAAGAGAAACGGTAGGAGAACACCAGTCATGGGGACCACCATGCTATTTTGGTGGTTATTCCATTAAATTGTAGCTTATGTGAAACGTTGGTACTTTCAAAACAGCGCCATCTGTTAAATTGTGACTATCAAATATTTTGCAAAAAATTATATTGCGGGTATAAATTGACATGTGAGCGTTTTTTTTTTTATAGAACGGGGGGCAAACGGGCAGGAGGCTCACCTGATGTTAAGTGATACCGCCGCCCATGGACACTCTCAATGCCAGAGGGCTCGCGAGTGCGTTGCCGGATTTAGGATTATTACCCATAATTTACCACGCTGACCAATGGTTTGACAGAAGTCAAAAATTAAATTTTTCAACATCAGTTCGTGTATGAGGATTAACTCCTCGCAATATTTTAAATTAACATAATTTAAACACAGAAACTGCATTACATTAAAAATTAGAACATTAGAAAAATTTGCATTAATTTATTATACTGAAATTAAAATCCTTTTAGCATTTTATCATGCGCTATTTTTAAAACGCATCGCGTGTGTATCAATCAAACATGAAACCATATTATTTTCAAAAACAAAACGTGTTATAAGAAAAGCCAAAAAACATTCTCTTCGCTAATTAAGTAGTGTTTACATGCTCCACTTTCGTGGCACTTTTTGTTTAATGCGTACGTAAATATCATCACTAAAGCTTGTTACTGAATGAAAAATTACCCCACGTTGACACACTCTGTGAAACCGTGTCGAGATGTTTTGTGCTCATTTCAAAAATGATGTGCAATTTTTTTCCTAAATTTAATTTCGATATATAAATGAGGTGAGAGCAGTGTTGGCCTAGTGGCTTCAGCGTGCGAGTCTCATACCTGAGGAGGTTCGATCCCCGGCTGTGCACAAATGGACTTTCTTTGTGTGCGCATTTAACATTTGCTCGAACGGTGAAGGAAAACATCGTGAGGAAACCGACATGTCTTAGACCCAAAAAGTCGACGGCGTGTGTCAGGCACTAGAAGCTGATCACCTACTTGCCTATTAGATTTAAAAATGATCATGAAACAGATTCAGAAATCTGAGGCCAAGACCTAAAGAGGTTGTAGATAAATAGATAAATGTTAAGAATTGTAGCCATATATGAATAGTATGGTTTATCACTGATTTGTTTCAAATAAGGAGACATTTTAGATTTCCCAAAACAGTTTTGTTTTGGTGAAAACTGTGTGGAATTCCGAACTATTAGACACAGTTTGCGTAATAGTGGTAAAATAAATTTGATGTCTGTAAGGTACAAAAGCCTGATCACCTACAAATAAATATAATAAGGAAAAAGATAAATGTGAGGCTTGACGCATCGTCACTGGGATTTGTTTTTTTTCATACCCCAATCTCTGACTGAATTATTAAAATGGAATTGAGTCGTTAATGAAATTAAATTTATGAAAAATAAACTATAAACTCATTCTTCCTAATAAAATTTTTGTATACAGATATCAGAAAATCCCGAATTCAGTTTTAAAAAATTAAAAAAGAAGTTTTACATACATCCGCTCGTCGTACACAAGACGTTGCTAAATTTTCCTAAAATTGTGTACGTTGGTGAGGAATTTGTTACAATGTGCTTTCACACCGTTATTTCTTCTAAAAATAATTTTCAAAAGCTTAAAGCTTCAGTTTTCTGATGTAACGAAATGTTTTTAGGCTTAAATTTTGTTATAAATAAAATTTTCAAGTGATTGTAATTAGTATATTTTGTAACGTACAAATGTTATTTATAATGGCAATAATATATTGACGTACTAGGTTATTGATTATTTTAATAACTGCTTTTGGTATGGTATCAGCGACTGATTTCTTAATATTCCTTCTGGTCCAGGTACAGCCCTGCGATTCTGTAACTCACTTTTCGAACGCACACAGCGGGTTTCTGAAAAGGTGGGAGCTTGTAGTTTATTGTTTATTAGAATGTCAAATCATAAAATGACTGCTTCACGACTGATTTGAGAGCGACCGCCGATGCGAAAACCGCTGTGTGAGTTCGAAAAGTGAGTTACAGAATCGCAGGGCAGAACCTGTAAAACGTTATTGATATTGCAAGACATGCCGGTTTATTCACCGTGTGAATTTTAGCTCACTGTCTTTCTTAAAATAGCATCTGAAGCGAGAAAATATTACCACCCCTTATCCTGATTTTCTTAATGGCAGTATAGAAACATGTTGAATAAAAACATATACAGAAATATTTTATGCTATTACTCTTTAATAAGATGTCCTAATTTCGTTTAAGATACCAGTTTTCATTATACTTTAATCTTTACATAGCGTTTGTTACATTCAATAATTTCTCTTTCGAATAATAAAGAGAATTTATTTAAGCTGCATTCAGACTGTTGCTTTGGTATATCAAATATCAGTTATTTATATACATAAGTTAATTAATAATTGAACGTCAATAATAAAATAGACTGCAACTTCTCAAATCACTAGTAGAAAGGACAAGAAGAACTGGCAGTAAACTCTCCATCACTCTTATAAATCACCCAAGTTTTTTCACAAAAGCAGCTGTAAACATTACATCATGCTCTTCATCACATGTTAAAGCACTTATTTACTGTACAACTGTACTAAAAATAATAATTAATTAAATTAATTGTTGTTTGTTTGATTCTGTAAATTTTTTAACCTTCTTGTAGTAAAATGTATTATGTATTCCATCTCTGGCTATATTTTCAGTGTATCTGTTTGTATTATATATAATTTATGTTAGCTGTAGGATTACGAAAAAAAAAAAAAAATAAATAAATAAATAAGAAAACCAAACGTTTCATCTCTATCAGCAAGGCATGGTGAAATAGATTACACATATATCAAGGTTATATCACAGTGAACCATTATGTGTTTGGGATACACGTGGGTTTTATTTACTGATAGTTTAAAAAGAAGCAAGATTCCGCTTTGAAGTATAACCTGTCCTATACGCTAAATGCGTTTTAACTTGACCAGTGAGACGGTGCACACAAATTTCTCTCCTCTAAAACCACCCTGAAAATTTATTTCCACAACTCATGGTTCGGCAATTTTTAATAAATCTTCAGTACAAAGAATAATAATTGCTCACTTTGGGTCGCTGCGTCCGCTGGCGTATGTAGTATGAAGTGAAAAAAATTATTGGTTGTTTGTAAAGTAGGTTTACGATCGAGATGTTTACGTGATAACGTCTTATTGGTGATATAAGTTTTTGGGAAGTAAGGAATTAATGAAGACAACAATTTTTTCAAATTTTAAATTACATCTATCGTTTTATTCACACTTTTGATGATAAATTTCGGGTGTAAAATGACAAGTTTACTTATTCGAGTATGATATACATTTTTCTTCATACATACATTCATACAAATCTCCATTCGTTTGTATGCCGCTAGAGTGAGAGAGACGGGAGATCGGTCCGTCTCTCTCTCGTTATACCTGCGATCGCGCTCGTGAGGTTTTGGTGTGACACAAGTTTCTGAACATGTCACCTGACTGAAACGATTTTAAAGACGTTATCACGTCAAAATGCTTAATAATTCTATTCGAGTAGCTCACTCTATAACAACCCTAAAGTCGCTTTAAGCTCTTCTTAGCCATCCGGCGTATATTATGTTTATTGTAATGTAAAATTATACACAGGTGATTTTGCATTTTGCGCACTTTCATAATAAAAAAATGTGTGCTTACAAAGTACATATGTCAGAAGTGAAACTTCTTTGTAAATTTAATTATTACTATGTTAAAAGCTCCAATAGATGATGTCATGTCTATGATCATCAATGAGTTTGTATATCTTTATTCACACTGTATACGTCCTAATGATAATATAAATAAATAAATAAAAAATCTTACTGCACAAGAATTTCCATCTAAAGTAATAGCGTGTATTTTTTCTCGATCTCCCTTTCTCTCTTAATCTTTCTCACTATCGCTCTCTCCCACCAGTCCTTCGCACTGTGCGTAATGCGACGTTCGCTTTATCTCACTCTCTCTCCCGATCTTTCTCACTTGCTTGCTCTGGCTACTACTACTATGGCTATTTTGCTTCATGCTACGTTCGCCCTTACTCACTCTCTCTCAATCGCTCTCTCCCATTTCTTCGACAAAAACGTTGCACATCTTCGTGACGCTAATATTATTATTGCGTTTCATGTGTAAAAATGTTACCCTCATGTGCCTAAAGAACCACGAACTACTTCAAAAATATCTTAAATTTCTTGGAAGAAATCACGTGGCCGTTGCCCGTGACTTCTATGTTAATACAAAAATTCGTATGTCTTTAGTAACGTGAAAAGATATTCATATTACTTAATATACTATTGTGTGTAAAGCTTTACTCTTGAGCTAACGAGATGAATGCTCAGTGATTTTCATCAGAATACATTCAATGCAATTTTAATTATCTTTCTGAAAGCATTATTGAGAGCCTTCAAAAGTTTAATTACCTGTTTTAATGTTGGTCTGTAATTAATTTTGTCAAACAAAACTCAATTCAAATAATTGTGTCGTAAGCATTGTTGTTTGGAACTAGAATTCAGTATTTAATTCTTGGTACTTAAGCTAGATTGTAGCTTAACCGGCAGTAGCTTTGCGCAAAGCAGACGAAATGGGGATATAAAAAAATTAGATTTCAATGATGTACTTTTATGAGTTAAAATTATTACTGTTAATTAGTCATTTCTGAACATATAAAAATACCGGTTTTATTTCTTACATATCAAGCTAGTGCCCGCGACTTCATCTGCGCAGGTTTAAAATAATATTTGTTCAAACGATGTAGCGTGAAAGACATATTTTATCTATTTTTAAAATAAATTATCAATTTTAATAGTAGTTTTGGTCCACTATTTTCGCTGTTATGGTTTCAGGCTTACACATGTTGGAGTGAGAGTAAATCGATTAAAGAGCAGTAGTCATGGGGACGAGGAATGAGGGCAGCACCAAAATAATGGTGCAGGAAGTATTACACGTGGAGAATGGAAGGTAGAAAGTCAAAGGTAGAACTGATGAAATGATATGATATGAATATTATCGTCTAAGTACAGGAAGGCAGTGACAGGGCCCGATTGTTGACAAAGTAGCAAACGAAAACCTAAATAATGACTAGAAAGCACGACCTGAATATTAACTGGACCGGAAGAATTATAAGAAATGGTGAAATTAGCATTGCTGACGCCATAACTTGGTTATATTGAAAGAATGTAAGAAAGAAAAACTTTATTACACATAATATACAAGATATTTAGGTAAAGTTAAGTGCAGCCCACATGCCAGAATTCCCTGTGTTGTGGGCAGCCACCCTTTTTACTTGTAAACTGTATTTTACTTTATGATTTCTACACAACATAAATATATATTTAAAGTAATTTTGCACAAGAAGAATATTTTTTGTATCAGCCTAGGACAGGTTGAGAATATTGTTTGAGATTTTTAGTAAATGTATGTAATGTGTGTTTTGAAATGTTAGTGATTGTTTTGTTTTAAGAAAGTGGTTAAAGATGAAAGGGCCTTGGAAGGAGAAAAAGCGTTGGGCGAAGAATGTGCGTTTTTTGGGAAGCTTATATATATGCGTTGTGTATGACAAAAAAGGTTGTATATTGCTATTAAGTACAATTGTGTAATTGTAATTAGTAACAGCCGATTAATTTCTGATTGGTTCGGCCGCTCAATAAAACTAAAGGCCAGGCATTTTTGAAATGCTACTCACTATTGAAGGGCCTTGATAGCTCAGGATGAGATGTTTTAGCGAGCTTAGCTCTGCCGGAAATGGGTTTCTCTACGACTAGCACAAGATCGTCTTGCGAATAAAAAAGTAGAAATCAAGGGACCTGGTCTTCCTCAGCTATGCGGTTTTTACTCTCACCTGAATTAACTTCGATGGTATAATCCGGATCCGTCAAAATACTCCAGAGCCTCCTACGGGCCTCTGATGTCGCGAAGGCGTAGTAGTTGAATGCTTTTACTCACGACTGGAGCACCTGCAGCCGGTGGATGTGCTTTTATTTATAGAAACCCAAATTAGTTTCAATATTAATAATTATGTATAATATATTCACTATTACTATGGTCTAAATAGTCTCTAATTTATAGATCTGTCAGCCGGAACTTGCCATTTAGAAAAAACAAATGATTGCGAAACAAAATCTGATGTGAAGACCTTGAAACTTGTAGCGCCACTGTTTTTTTTTTAACTCATCTCCTGAAAACTTTGTCACTACATACTATCTCACATTGTATTTTCGTTACAATATTATCACAAAGTTACAAAATAATTTTCGTTAGTTTTGAAAATAACACGTTCTTTGATATAAAGGAAGTTATCTCTGTGGTTTAATTAACTTTGACGTGGCCTCAACGTTGTTTGCGTGGGTACAATGTTATTGTGAACTTTATAATAGCCTTGAATATAAAATAGAATTCAGTGAACATCATGGATATTGTCTTTTATTTACGCGAATAATTAAAAACCATAGATCAATCGTCGCGCAAAATTTTCGTTATTTTACAAAGAAACAATTGTACAAGGTTTAATTAATAAAGTTACAGAGCAGTGTTGGCCTAGTGGCTTCAGCGTGCGATTCTCATCTCTGAGGTCGTGGCTTCGATTCCGCATGTGCACCAATGGACTTTCTTTCACTTATAACATTCGCTGAAACTGTGAAGGAAAACATCGCGAGGAAACAAAATTTCCTTAGACCGAAAAGTCGACAGCGTATGTCAGGCACAGGAGGCTGATCATCTCCTTGCCTATTAGATTGATACATCATTATGAATCAGATACAGAAGTCAGAGGCCCAGAACTGAAAAGGTTGTAGCGCTACAGATTTTCTTTTAATTAGTAAAGTTAATTGTTGAAAAGAAAAAAAATATTGTTTTCTTTGTGTTATGTTGTATAAAAGGCATTAATTCTGTAAAGTATGACTCTCATCCCTGAGGTTATTGGTTCGATCCCCGACTGAGCACTAATGAACTTTCTATGTGTGCTTTTAACACTCGTTCCTTCGGTGAAGGAAAACGTGAGGACACCTTAGACTCAAAAAGTCGGTGGCGAATGTCAGCTACTTGCCTATTAGAACAAAACAATTGTACACAAAATACATTCAGAAATCTGAGGCGCAGCCCTAAAAGGTTATACCGCTGCTTGTTTTTGTTTATATTATTACGTCTGTTTATTTAATTGGTAGACAACATTCAAGTTTATTGAAATAATAATAATTTATACAACTCTAACTGCTTCCACGTATCAGAGCAGAAAAAAATTAGCTCAAATCAATGACATTCTCTAAAACGAAATAGTAAGTAAGTAAGTAATCAAATGTCTGATTTTTTTGTATTTAGAGATTTCTTTATTTTCGAATAACAAGTTCTATTACACTTGTATCACCTCGAGCAATGGTACCTCCACGACTGAGTATTTTTTAAGTCAGTTTTTGCCGCGCACCACTACTATGTGGAACCAGCTACTCACCGAAGTATTTCTGAACCAATTAAACCTAGGGTAAGGGTAACCTTCAAGAAAAGAGTGTTCCAATTTTTCACGGCCGGCCACGCACTCGCGAGCCCTCTGGCAATGTGAGTGTCTTTATCACTCTATAATAAGTCAATGACCTCAGAGCTCAGGCCTTGGACTATTCGTATTCACGACTGATCCGACTTACGCAATATCACATCTACTTATTCTAACTAGCCGTTCTCGTAACAAACCCTAAAGCGTTCTAATGCAGTGTAGCCAGCTGATTGTGGTTTCAGCCATGATACAATAATATATACTGTACAAAATATGTTTAATTATGTTAAAAACTACGTAGAAACGTTTTTATTCATGTTTTTTAACCACTCTGTGGCTATATATTATATAGTTTCTCTTAGTTTTATTTAATGCAAAAAATATATTTTGATATTCTCGTTTAAATAAAGCCTTCTAAAAGTATAAATATAAGGCTGATCACTTACTTGTCTATAATAAAACATGCACAAATGTGACGTCAAGTGTTATAAAGGGTTGTGCCACCACTAGATTACTATAACTACATCTTTTTTATTGCAAAGAGTCAAAATTAGAGTCCTAATTAAATTAATCCTTAGCCATGGTGACAATTTGATAAGACAGCATACCGTTTATTATTGTGCCATTCACAATGCCATGTGCTGTAACGTTTCCTATCTATTCAATGACCGGAATATTGTTCTGGGCTAATATTGCAAGCTTTTACGATAACGGTACTCGATAACGCCTGGCATACATTTCGTTACTAGGTAATTACTGTTAAGAGAATGATTAAGTTAATACGTAGATTGAATGTCCTATAACTTATGGGGAATGGTACAGATATATTTCTGTATCTGCTGGATTAATAATGTATCTTTAAGTTTAACTTTATGTATCTAGAATATTTTTGTTTCGAAAATTTCTTCATATATTTTTTCCTTCACTGCACGAGTTATTATTGATTCATGCAAGGCCCGGTGTCAAACCTAAAACCTAAGGATCGATATCGCTCGCCTAATGACAGTCGCAAAAACAAAGAAAATTAAAGAATTTTATGACTTTATTTATTTATAAAAAACACAATCCTGTCCTAACAGATGACCCTTAATAAAGCAACAATGCATAACAGCTAATAAAACATCACACACAAAACAATAATACAATTATATAATAATAATAAAAATAATAAAAGCCTTTATTGCTGTAATTACTTATACCTATTAGTACGTATACAAATGTGAAATACAAAAAATAAAAACATAAATACTAATAATATTAATCGGCAATCCGGTACTTATTATTATAGACACTATCAAATTGTAGAACAATTCACTCAACTGACAATAAAACCTACAGTCCGTTAACCTATGTAAATCGTTAACTAATGTAATACAGCTAATTATATGTGCCCTTTATTGGTAACTGATTTGTGGACTCAATTTCCGCACTTAGACTCTTAATAGGTCCGTTGTACGTAAAGTCCTGGCTAACTAAGCCAGCCTAACTCCTTCCAGGAGCACAGAACTTTCCTGGTCACTTTGCAGGCTTCACAGAGCGACCTCACTATTCAGAGGACTGCTGCACGTTGTTTAGCCACAGCCTCGCATTCTAGGACTACGTGGGTGAGTGATTCCACTGCGATGAAACAGCCGCTGCACGGCTGTATGTCGCGCCTAGGACAAAAAGATGTTTATTAAGGAGACAATGGCCCGTAGTTGTCCCTATCATTATTTTACCAGAATAAGCATTCTTATAAACGAGCTAGGTCTGGATATACATAGTTGCTCACCTCACAGTATAAAATGGATTTTTGTTTAGTTTTTCGTAATTAGAATATTTTCTTTGGTAAGTAATTGTTTTCTTTTTTTTTCTTTTGTAATGTTTGTTTTGTTTAATAATCTCAATATGATCTCTATATGCATGTCATGTTTGCCTTTAAGTGCTTGTCACATGAAAAATTGTATTTTGTGTTTGTTTTTACCAATGTCTCAGTGTGCCAAGCGTTGGCAAGCTTTTTTTCAATAAAAAAAAATATATATTATTATTACTTGAAGGTTTAACGATGGAATTTGAAAAACACGTTCTATATTTTATATTGACAAGACAAATAATCAAAGTGTAATAAACATATACAATAACGTTATTTATACATTTATTGTAAAGAATAATGAAATAATACCCAGACGTAAAGTTAATAAAAAGAAAATATCATGATAAGACTGTACGGGTTGACAAACAAGGCAATAAAAATATATTAACTTACCTCCTTTATTTGATTAAACATTCTTTCAAGGTAGAGTTAAATTTATTTTTCATAGTTCTTTCTTCTGTCTCTTGGGGTGTTCTTAATTATACAGTTTATTTCTTTTATTTGAAAAACTTGTCTGGGAATTCGTGTTTGCTTATCTACCTTGAACTTGAATTAACTTAATATCGGAATGTACAAAGACTGAAAATGGCTTTTTTAATTTTTTTAAATCTGATTTCAAAAACAATATCGATAGCTGCATAATTTAACTGAAAATTATACGTTGACATTTTAATTAACTTTTACAATTCGTAATATTTTAATTACCAGTGTCAAAAATTCAAATTCAAAAGTAATATTTATTCATCTAGATACAATGCATGTCGATTTACGCCATCTCCCTATCTTATAACGACATTAGTGCCCACACGTTATAGTCTATGTTTTCTTGAACTGTGTAATATCCTTTTTTTATTAGGGATTCCTTGATGTAAAGTTTAAACTCATGTAGCGGAAGTTTGGTTACATCATCCGGAATTTTGTTATATCTAATATATAAAATTCTCGAGTCGCGGTGTTTGTGGTTAAACTCCTCCGAAACGGCTCGACCGATTCTCATGAAATTTTGTGTGCATATTGGGTATGTCTGAGAATCGGACAACATCTATTTTTCATCCCCCTAAATGTTAATAAAAAAAATTTAGGGTGGACTACCCTAATTTTTTTGTTTTTATTTTTAGATAAATTTATGTTTTATTTTTATATGATACAGCTTTAAAAAATACATACAACCCCTAATTTTCATCCCTCTACGATCAACCCCTATTTTTATTATAAATGATATACATGGCAAAACGACGTTTGCCGGATCAGCTAGTATCTGTATACAATTCCCCATAAATGAGTGAGCGGTTTTATGAAGTCTGAAAGCTTTTCCAGCTTCCAGCAAGCAAATGTCAAATCTTTAATGAGATTTAAACTGTTTCACAATTTCGTAAGGATTGTATTAATAGGTTCAATTATTATTTCTTACTAGGCGGCAATGTCATATTCTTTAGCATATTACAATTTTACTCATATTTGTACTTTGTGCGTTTGGATTCATATGCTACATTAACCTTTTATTCCTTACATTCAATCCCTATTTCTAAAATTATAAAAATAAGTGTATCTGAGCAGTCTTGGCCTGGTGGTTTCAGCGTGCGACTCTCAACCCTGAGGTCGTATTTAACATTCGCTCGAACGCTGAAGGAAAACATCGTGACCGGCTACCTTAGACCGAAAGCGTCGACGACGTGTCACAGGCTGATCACCTACTTTCTTATTAGATTAACAAATTATGAAACAAATACAGAAATCTGAGGCCCAGACCTAAAAAGGTTGTAGCGCCACGTGATGATGTATGTGTTATCTAAGTAGGAAAAACGTTTTTAATAAAAAATATATGGTCGGATTTGTTTTGAAAACAAATGGTAGCGTTAAACCTTACTATGTAGATATAACCGGGAATATTAAGGTAATTATAAGGAGTGCACAGGCTCCGTAAAGTCCGGAAAAGTACTCGCGAGCCTTCTGACAGTATGAGTCCATGGGCCAGAGTTGATTGTTAAGTTAGCAGTTAAATAGTTATTTTCACAATTCTAATGAGATATTTAAGCAATACATAAATATCTTATCTTTGATTTGTTCCCTTTGGAGTAGAGACTCTTGGGCCGTGGGGTTTAAGTACACAGGCGCTTGTTAAAGATTTAAGTTAGTGCCTTGTAGATAGTACCGGTGACCCTAGAGCTGGCACTTTCCTGGCTCAACGAATAAGTATCGCAATACAGCGAGGAAATGCTGCCAGCGTTAAAGGTACACTGCCACAGGGACCAAACTTTTTAAATTTGTTTGGATTTTCATTTTAATTATTTTTAATTATTGAAGTTATACTTCTTTAGGCGCGTTATGAAAAAGTTATGAGAGTGAAATTTTACGATGCGCGCGCACCGTGACACAAAATTCAGTATGGGCGCCGAGCGTGCGCGAGCGAGATGGGAATAAGACAATCTACAAGTAAAAAGAAATAGAATATGCGTGACGTATGACCACAATGACATTTGTAGTACCTTTTAAACAAATAAAGCAGTTTTAATTATTTTTTCAAAGAAATTTAGCAATACTTTTTCACAAAGACCTATTGTTACTTAGTTAAAAGGTTATGAACATACCTAGTTATTAAATTAAATTAATAATATAATAAAATAATAAATAATAATTGTTATTAATATTAATTAATAATTGAATAATATACTAAATATTAAATATTGTTAAATTATTAACGCTAAATATCTATTATTAATTATTTAATATTTCAAAAAAATTAAAGAAAGCCAAAGAAGTATAACTTCTTACGCGCGTACATATAAGTACACGCACCATTTTTTCTATTATTACTTATTATTGTAAATATTGTATACTTGATTGTAAATAATTAATTAACGCTGTAACCTTTTTACATCTAAAACTGAAAAAACAATACATTTATTAAATTGAATTTAAAAGTTTTCAACTTACTAACATCAATCACTTTAAATATTATTTAAAATGACTTGCATATCCTTTGTACATTATAGTTTTACTTAGTTCATTTTCGGCATGATTTACACTTTCAACGTTGTTTCAAACTTACATCGTAATGATAGCGCATAATTGTGTTTATTTTTTGGTGACGTGCCTTATTCTTATAAACGAGCTAGGTCTGGATATACATAATTGCTTCCCTCACACTATAAAATGGATTTTTGTTTAGTTTTCTGTAATTTGAATTTTTTCTTTGATTAGTAATTGTTTTTTTGAAGTGAAACTTCTTTATCGGGGTTGGAAAAAAATTAAGTGTAACATTTTTTCGTTACGCGTCACATTTTTCTATTACGCGCCATGTTGCTTTTTGAAGTTAGACTTCTTTATCGGCGTTGGAATGAAAGTTCTTTATCGACGTATGGGAGAAATTTTGTAGCAAATCGTCACGTTTTTCGGTTACGCGCCATGTTGCTTTTTGAAGTCAAACTTCTTTATCGGCGTTAGAATGAATTTTTATCGACGTATGGGAGAAATTTTGTAGCAAATCGTCACGTTTTTCGGTTACGCGCCATCTTTTTCTTGTCCCTACCACGGTTGATCCGAAGAGATTCGAAGCCATTAATAACAAAAATATATAATAACGATAACAATGATAATAATAATTCTATTACAATTAATGAAATTCTGTAATAATCTTAGTAGTAATAAGGTAAAATTAAATAATTGTATTTGTATTCATGTCTCTGATAATAAAAGCCTTTTGTTAAACTTTATTTAACCAATTTCGTTATGTTGCATATAGTAGATCATTTTTCGAAAAATAAGGTCATAAAGAAGTTTCACTTTTTACGTGTGTACACCTAGTACACGCACACATTTTTTTTGTAATGTTTGTTATGTTTGTGTTGTAATAGGTGATGATCTCTATATATATGTATGTCATGTTTGCCTTTAACTGCTTGTCACACTAAAAATTGTATTTTGTGTTTGTTTTTACCAATGTGTCAGTGTGCCGAGTGTTGGCAAGCTTTTTCTCAATAAAAAAAAGAGGCAAATATCTGCTTTGTCATCTGAATTTTGTCTTTATTTATTTTAAAGAACACAATCATTTAATAAGTTCAAAGGAGTAGTACCCTCCTATTTATAAAAAGCTAAATCGCTCTAATTTATTTTAATGTCAATTATAAATAACGCAGTTTTAGCATATCTTTTCATCGCAGGGTCAACATAATTTAACAAGATACGAAAGTGTACTTAGTTAAAAGAGTGCAATTAGACTCATTTTATTTTTAATAGTGCCTTACTCTGTGAGTTTCTTACGTTATTTGTCTATATAGAGCAATCTCAATCATAAATATGTTTTGTTTAAAAAGATTATCGAATAATTTTGAAATCAATATCTAAGAATACTAGTTCTCTCACAGTTGCTGGCGTCATCTTTTTTTGGTCTGCCTCTGTTTCGTTGATAATAATTTTGTCCATAGAAAAAAAACATTATCAGACTTATAGATCTTTAGATATATTGATCTAGCAATATTAGTAAATCAAATAAACCGCTAGTATTTAAGATATTGGATGTTGATAATTTAAGAGTTCTATGGCATATAACGGCACCTGACGGTAGCTATTGCATGACATATGTATACGAGTATATCTAATATATAAAATTCTCGTGTCGTGGTGTTTGTGGTTAAACTCCTCCGAAACGGCTTGACCGATTCTCATGAAATTTTGTGTGCATATTGGGTATAACTGAGAATCGGACAACATCTATTTTTCATCCGCCTAAATGTTAAGGGTAGTCCAGCCCTATTTTTTTTTAATTTTTAGATAAAGTTTTTTATTTTTATTTTTTTATGATACAGCATTAAAAATACATACAACCCCTAATTTTCACCCCTCTAAGATCAACCCCTATTTTTTATTATAAATGATAAACATGGCAAAACGACGTTTGCCGGATCAGCTAGTTACATATAAAATTGATCTGAAAACTTTGTGAATATATCCATCATAGATGTATCGTTCGTTGGTCAACAAACAATGTAAATCACTGCGTGTGCCACAATATTTCATCAATATATTCCCATAAAAATATACGTTGAGAGATCATCTAAATTTTTAACTGTGTATTTTTATTGCTATCTATTTGTTTCTGATATTATTTATCGACCTAGATAAAATATATGCGTTACTATTGCGTGTTACGTTAATATTGTGTTAATAATAATCGTTATCAACTATATTTTTGTCACGTTCCTTGTTGTATTTAAATTAATCCAAGAAAATAAAAAAAAACCTTTATTACTCAACTCGTTTGACGTATCTTTGAGGAGTTTGTACAAAGTTAGAGGGGAAAGCTTTAAATATAATCGAACAGATGCATATCAACGTTGTATCACTCACTGTTAGGAACATTTTGTATAAACCAATCAGCAGGCTCATCTGATGACTGTGTTCTTGGAAACTCCCATTTCCAAGTGCTTGCGAGTGCGTTCCCGGCCTAAATTTATTAAGATAAATATTTTTTATGCTAGTCTGTATCATTATAATGATTATGAAATGGCTATGTGGGGTGGAGTAGAGCGTGGATAAACACTGAAATCGAACGTTCAATGAACGTCTGTTCACCGATGCATTTTGTTTGCGTTACCAACACTAGAACAGCGAACGAGTCCTCAGGATACCGGCATGTCTTAAACTCAAAACTAAGACTAAGTAAATAGAAATAAGAACCCATAAGCGCTTATATTCCAATATATGTAACGAAATTACTAAAAAATTATTACAACCCTTTGTAATAATTTCGTTAAGTTGCGAAATATTACCTCAAAGATTAACCCGCTATAATGCTATTACCAAAAACAGCCTTGTATAAAATATAGCGGATATAATTTGTGAACTTAACGAGCTTTGTTAGTAGCCAAATTATAAATAACGCGCTTTTTATCTTAGCTTTTTATAAATTCAATGTAACATTTACCTTTCGCTATCTTATAAAAAATATTTATCTATGAAAGTATACTATGTACGACCACCCATGAAGAATGGCTCGTGTATTTAATTCGCTTATGATAAATGAAACAATCGCAGAAATGTGTGACGTTTAATTGAGATGACTTAATACGAAAAATTTATATTAAATAATAATAATCTCAGACCAATTAAGTTCTTCTTTCTCGACACCGCCTGCTGGTGCTGAGAATTAAACCTAACCGGCATTGAATTTACTTTATTGACGACTGTAACCTTATGTGGACACCATAAAACTGTTCTTTGTTTACTAAGCGACGTAAAAAAAGGAGAATGTAAATTTTATATTATGTACTAGCTGATCCGGCAAACGCCGTTTTGCCATGTCATTATATCATTTATGGTTATTGTGCCTCACTCGATATAGATAGGTATTATTTGTCGCTGACTTTTTTGTAGATATTTATAAGATCTACAATTACTTAGAACATTTTATGGTTCTATCTTTAATAGTTTAGGCAGGGTACGCAAAATAAGTAACTTTTTTGGTTGATTTTTTACACCTTGTGTCTGAAAAACCCTAATATCTTACGGAACCCTATTTTTGTTCAAAATTAAATATAGCCTATATTACTCGTGGATAATGTAGCTTTCGAATGGTGAAAGAATTTTTAAAATCGGTCCAGTAGTTGTTTATGAGCCTATTCATTACAATCAAACAAACAAACAAAGTTTTCCTCTTTATAATATTAGTGTAGATGTGATATTGTTGGAATTACATTCAGATATCAGGTTAGTCAAGAGAAACAGATCAGTAATGGAAGCCTTTATACTTTTCAATTTCACCGGGATTTGAATCCAAAAATGTTATCATCCACAGTCAGAAGTATTTCAAAAACACACAAAACATGACGGTAAAAGACAAAATTAAATTACGGTAAAAATAAACCCGAGTTTCATGTTGTATTTTGTATTCAAAACATTTGATACGTTACGAAAAATCTGCGCGTTTATGTAAAATATGGGTATGGGCTTCTAAATATATCTCATTCTAATTTCGAGTCACACCTCTGTAAGAGCGCGTGACTTTACATTAACAAAGTGGGGCTGGTGCGACAGGGCAGGTACCGAATGGTTTTGGCACGAGACCAAAGTCTAGCTACCGTATAATTAAATGTGGCTTACGACCACAACTCACCAAATGTAACGAGATTTTAAAAACATTACTAAAGAAAATGGTTCGGCAAGCCGTTTAAGAGATATAGTGCGGGTTTTCTTGCGTCTTGAGCCAATTTTATAGGTATAGATTTATGTTTTGCGATAACAAATTATAGTTAATATACAACATAAAGAATGTTAGATAAGCTATTGATAACAGCAACATTTGAGTAAGAAATTTAAAATTTATCAAAATAGTAAAATACTCCAATCGGGGATAATGTATAAAATATATTCCATAGTTTTTAGAAATAAAATGCTACAAACGGCAACATTCTTCCAAACTAATATCGATCAAAGAGTATATATATATATATATAAATAGCACTTAAGATTAAAAAAAAAATATTCCACAAACTTTACGTTATTAAGTGTGATTCCCTTGGTTGATCATGTTGGAAAAATACAAAATAAAACACGATGAATTTTACATTAAAATGTTCTCCTTAATAAATTCATACTCATAAGCTCAGGGAGCTTTTAGCGGTGTCGACTAAGTAAAATTTCTACATACAAAGTTGTTAGTACTAAATAGTGTTGACGTCTCTCCGGACGTTTAAAAAGTGGGTCAAACCTGACTCCGAAGTCACTGCGACCTGACTGCAAAATTAACTTAACTTTACCTCAAGCTTTTGTTAAATTTTATAGTTTTAGAACTTTATATATCATTTTGTGGATTAATGTAATATTCTTATGTTGTCTTTACCTGAACCTTGACTTTGATTTATTTTATTTTATTTTATTTTTTATGAAAAAATCATACTAACATTTGAACATCCTTAAATATATTATGAATGCAAAATTTCTTATTCGATACTTTATAAATATACTAATATAAATTTAATGTTTCAATAACTAATCGCTATATGTATAATGTATATTTTCGAAGATGTTCCCACAGATACGTACACTTCTTCAGCTACGTACGTAGCTTCGTAGATGGCTACGCCGTAGCTATTTAACTCTCTCTGGCTACACATTTTTCTTAACAAATCGTGTAATGACTACACCTGATATCTAATTACACAATCAGTAATTACAACAATTGTTCAAATAAATAATTAATTGAATCAATAAGTTCGTTTTAATTTATAAATAATTCTTAACATTTCATGAATCCTAACGATTTTACTTAAGCATTTCTGAACCATAAACATAGAAAGATGAAAAAATGTGTGACATATAAAAAGTAAAGTAATTAATTCTCCCAGGTCATGTTTAACTGTTACAAAAATAAATGTTCGAAATAACAAAGTATAGCCTTTGTTCATTTTCAATTAAATCGTTGTAAAATTTGTACAAAATTTAATCGAAGTATGGGCCTGTTGACTTATCTACAAAGCTAATATTTATTTTGTTCAGAATATTGTATATTGGTTCTAAAAAAAGAAATATCAGAATTATCTTCATTTACCAAGTTTTTTAATAATTACGTTTTATTATTATTATTTAAATGGACAATTAAAGAAGATACCCGCCGATGCTTAGAAGCATTTGGTATTACTCGTATGCGTCGCATTCGTATAAGCTGGATCCAGAAGGTCTCCAACGAAAAGGTTCTTAAGAACCTATAATAATGGGTAAAATAATGGGTTAACTGCGTGATGGTCGAAGGAAGAAATCATGGCTTCCTAACGTTAGGGAGTGGACGGGTATAGCGACTGCGGAAGAGTTTCAGCGTCTGGCACAGGACATGACAGGCTTCAAGAGACTGATAACCAACCTCCAGTAATAGAGAGGCACTAAAAAAGAAGATTATATTATTTAGGGCTCTAGTATTTCCCCACGTGCAAGAACGGATGAAGTCAAAAATAAGTGCGTGCGTACAAAGTACACATGTCAGAAGTGAAACTTCTTTGCCAACTAAATTTTAAATCTTGTTCATATTTATACAAATCTAAATTTTTAGATTTTCGAGACTTAGAGGGAGGGAAAAAGGATAATATGTTAGGAATTTAATGAATGGAATTGTCATTAAAATATTAAAAGTGTCGAAAATTAATACAAATTATTAATTTGATTTTTTTAATTTACTTCTTTCGCATTTTAATTCGTCATTTGAGATTTCAATTAATTATTATCCATAAAATATAAAATACTACTTTTAATTTTATAAATAGGATTTCTATAAGGCAATTCGGCCTTCTCACACACTCTCAATCGGTCTCAATCGCGCTCTCTCTTTTCTTTTACAAAAACGCTACACATCTTAGAGACGCAAATATTATTATTACTGCGTTTCATTCAACAACTGTTTTCACTTCAAAAATTACAATAAGAAAACAAACTTTGGAAGACTTTACACATTCTTACAAAAGAGAAATGTACTTACTCTATACACTATGGAGTAAGATTCTCTTAAATAAGTACAAAAATTAAAATAGATACAAAATGAAAAAATAACTCACTATATATTTTCTTTCATACAAAAGCCAAATGCTTTCTGAAAATATCCGGCTTTCTACAATCTTTTTGCTCGACAGCAATAATTCGTATTCTTTACCTTGGAACAAACTTGACATAAAATGAACAATGAGTGCAAAAATTGTTTTGTAAGCTGTCGCCAAGTTCCCAGCCTAACGCTTTATTAAGATTGTCACAAGACCGTTGTGTAGCTCGGCTATGAATTATATGAAGGAAAAATTAATATCATATCGCGTCACGATGTCAACAGAAAATGATATTTAGTACATTAAAGTTTTCAGGTAATAGTCCAGTCAGTCAAGACAATTAATTCATTATATTTCCAAAAGTTTTCAAATTTTGATATAAGGTCGGGAGTGGTATTAAAACAAACTATAAAATTTTGCAACCTGCTCTGCGGTCCGGAACATTGTTAAAAATGCAATAAATGATAATTTGCTCAGTTCTTGAGACCAAAATTCCAAAAGTTCTGCAAAGTTGGAATGGTGTTAAATATATTATTTTACATCACGTGTCAAATTTGCAACCAATTTAAGTGTACGGAACATTTTTTGTTATTAAAAATTAATGTTTTTCTTTATTAAACTGAAGGAAAACGTTCCAAAAGTTTTGCAAATTTGACAGATATATCGAAAATAAAATAAATAACAAAAAATGTTCCGTACACTTAGGTTGGTGGCAAATTTTATACGTGATATCAAAATATTATATCGAAAACTTCCCCAAGTTTGCAGAACTTTTGGAATTTTTTTCACGACCATACAGCAAAAATTAATTTAATTGCAATTTTAACAATGTTCCGGACTGCGGACAAGGTTGCAAAATGAGATTTATTGTCGTCCCAATGTACCATTCACTTGACCGAAGTTTGAAAACTTTTGGAATTATTATCAAATTTTCGATTTCGAATGTCTATAATGACTGGTCTATAATGGAATCTTCGCATAATAATACGAAGATTGTACCGTGAAAGTTGTCATGGTTACGTTATGTCTTTGTAAAAAATGGTAACCATAGTAACGAACAGAGGACTTGCTAAAGTTTTTAAAAGTCAGTACTCACATACGGTATTACTCGATCGAGCTAAACTGTCGAGTAAAACCCATGGCGTGGGCTTTCGTCCACACATTGAGCATTCATCTATCGAGTGAGGATCGCCGTTCAGTATTCACCGAACCGTTCGAGCCAAAGGATGTCTGTGCAACAAAGAAGACGGTGGCTGTATTTAGCAAGTCTTACAGTGCTTTATAAGAAAATCAAAGAAAATGAAAAGAAAAAAGGTTAAGCACAGCTTTTAATTTATCATAACATTCATTTCTTTTATTTCTGTTGGAGTAATCTTTGGACTTGACATTCCATAAACACTCACACTGTCTATATGTGTTGAAAAAGTCTTCTATAGCGCTTTTGGAATAAAGTCGCAAATCCATTTCTCTTAAAAACACGTGTTTCTATCACGAAAAACAATACCAGACTGATGCTCGCCTCGCGCCACTCGCAGTCACGTACACACATTCGAGTCAAGATTGACGGCTCGCTTCGAGTAGGTTCGAAGGAAGTTACTTTCATTTAATACCATCATCAAGGTGCAATTGATATATTATATAATAATATTGTTATTTGTCTTAGTGAGGCAGCCGTGACTAGTCGGAAATACCCTAATAAAAATAAAATTAATGATAGAAATCAAAATATTATAGGTTGGAACAAACATGTGAAGCCGGCGCACTCGGAAGCGAGGCTGAGGTTTAGGATTTGGTTACTTCATGGGAAACCAGAATCAGGGAGGGTTTATAATGACATGTGTGAAAGCAGAAAAATATTTAAATCACGACTAAAATGGTGTCAAAACCGTCAAGATTTAATAAAAATGGAAAAACTAGCCACTTGGCATGATAAAAAAAAAATGGTGCGTGTACTTATGTACGCGCGTAAGAAGTTATACTTCTTTGGCTTTCTTTATTTTTTTTAAATATTAAATAATTAATAATAGATATTTAGCGTTAATAATTTAACAATATTTAATATTTAGTATATTATTCAATTATTAATTAATATTAATAACAATTATTATTTATTATTTTAATATATTATTAATTTAATTTAATAACTAGGTATGTTTCATAACCTTTTAACTAAGTAACAATAGGTCTTTGTGAAAAAGCATTGCTAAATTTCTTTGAAAAAATAATTAAAACTGCTTTATTTGTTTAAAAGGTACTACAAATGTCATTATGGTCATACGTCACGCATATTCTATTTCTTTTTACTTGTCTTATTCCCATCTCGCTCGCGCACGCTCGGCGCCCATACTGAATTTTGTGTCATAGGTGCGCGCGCAACGTAAAATTTCACTTTCTTATATTTTCATAACGCGCCTAAAGAAGTATAACTTCAAAAAGATTTCGTTTCGTTTTGGAAAGAAACAAAGCGGCTGACGCCGAGGCCGGGACTCCCAGTCAGCGTCGGAGGGTTAAGTGACTCGAAAGAAATTGCTGATTTTTTCCGAGACAACTTCTATATATCATCCTCGCTGAGACCGTCGCGAAACGAACTCAGTGCTGTACCCATTGGTGATAGGGTTAATACTCAATTTAGCGCCAAACATGTAAGAAGCGTTATAAGTTCTATGTCAAGAGGAAAGTCAGCCCCTGGTCATGATGGGTTAAGCATCGAGCATATACAGTACGCTGGTTCTCATATATATAGGTTATTAGCCATGCTATACTCGTTGTGAATAAGTCATTCATATCTACCCTATGATCTTATGCGAACATTAGTTATACCGGTTGTAAAAAACAAGACAGGAGATTGGGCGGATGGTTCAAACTACAGGCCTATATCGCTGGCGACTATTTTGGCTAGGGTGTTGGACGGTTTGCTTAATACTCAGTTAAATAAATATCTACATTTGCACGATAACCAGTTTGGGTTTCGACCCAAGCTGTCTACAGATGGTGCTATACTGAGTCTTAAGCACACCGTTTCATACTATCTGCGTCGGAGGACGGCGGTATATGCCTGTTTCCTTGATCTTTCCAAGGCATTTGATTTGGTTTGCTACGATCTACTTTGGAAGAAGCTAGAGGATATAAGTGTTCCTCAAGAACTTCTGAACGTATTTAAGTTTTGGTATGGTAACCAAATCAATAATGTTAAATGGATGGGTGCCTTGTAAGTGTGTTAAGCCCTATACGATGCAGTGTGGAGTAAGACAAGGTGGACTGAGCTCTGCATCTCTCTTTAATTTATATATAAACGCTTTGATTGAGACGCTTAGCAGCGAGCGTGTCGGCTGTCACGTGGACGGTGTGTGCGTTAACAATATCAGCTACGCAGACGATATGGTGCTGCTGAGTGCGTCGGTCTGCGGGGTTAGACGTCTCCTTAAGCTCTGTGAGGTATATGCGGCTAGTCATGGTTTGAAATATAATGTAAATAAAAGTGAAGTCATGGTCTTTGGGGCCGGTTGGAAGGGTGTGTCCAGTATACCCCCCATGTCGCTATATGGGGTTTTACAAATTGTACCCTTTAAAAATTGTAAAAACATTTAAATATCTTGGACACATTTTGACACCCGACCTCAGGGACGATGCTGATATAGATAGGGAACGGAGAGCGTTGTGTGTCAGGGTGAACATTATCGCCCGCAGGTTTGCACGATGCTCAATTGATGTGAAAGTAACCTTGTTTAGAGCATTCTGCACATCATTCTATACGAGCGCCTTATGGTCGAAATATACTCGATTGTCATACAACGCTTTCCGTATCCAATATAATAATGCATTCAGGGTGCTGTTGCAGCTGCCTCGATTCTGCAGCGCATCGGGGATGTTTTCTGAGGCGCGGGTGGATTGTTTTAACGCCACCATACGCAAGAGATGTGCATCCTTGGTGCGCAGGGTGAGAGCTAGCGGTAACGGTATCCTCCGCATTATCGCGGACCGAGTCGATTGCCCATACCTGAATCACTGTTCCTCTATTTCATGCGGAATGATTCCGGTATGAATTAATGTAAACATACTAACACTTATTAACCTTGTTTTCTGAATTAAACAATTAAATTAAATACCATCGGGCCGGCTCGGTGCGAGCCTTTGAGCTGTGAGTTTTGCGGTCCACACGTTGATTTTTACTCGACTTCGAGTAAAACTATCGAGTAATACCGTATGTGAGTAGTGACCTTAAGAGAATTGACTCGCGTAACCTGCTATTTAAATTATTTCTACTACTAATAAACATTTTTTTTATAAAGTGTTACTGCTTATGATTTGCTGGTATATCATACTAATACTCTTCGTACCGAAAATTAGCATAGAAATGGAGTAAGCCACGGAAGCCTAGGCATAAACTGTGAAGACTATCATTTGTAATTAACCTGTTAACGCTTGTCACGGCATGCATAATTTTCACCTAGCTACGTACGATTCATTTCATTTTGATGCTCGTAAATTTCCTTCTAGTACAATATTGTCTCTGCTTTACGCCAGTTTAAGGCTTTTATTTTAGGCTGTTAAAGACCTATGTGGTACCAAAGTACCCCCAAAATGTGGTATGAATTGTTATAGAAAATTACTATTTATCTTTGTTTTGATTTAAATAAAATACACAATATATTATCATAAAAAACAATATTTTGTTTGTTTTTATGACGTAATGTACTATGACGTTGTAGTTTAAAACTATATTTGTGTACCGTCACTTATGGCAAGTCGCATTTACTCAACAGTATTGTGTTTTTTATTCGAATATATAAACCTTATACATCTTACACACCAACACGATTTATATTTATTTCTTATAATTTATTCCTCTCCACATTCGTCCGTCATTAAAAGTTATCGCTCGCCTGTGAAGGAAAAATATTTTCGTGAGCATGTCAGCTTCATCAAGTGAAGTTTTAAAGCTATTTCCAACACACCTCGGGTTCATTAACCAGGACGACTACGAAATATAAATTTATTGCGCTCAAGATATGTTCTCTCCTCTAATAAATTACGGCAAAAAGTGCCTTCTTTTCAGATACAATGTTTCGGTACAAGTGACTGTATGCTTTTGTTGTAAAAGATATATGGGACAGGTAAATTAATTGGCTCTGTTTAAGCTGGTCATTAGTAGTTTCTCTGCTAGTTATGTAATTGGGCCAACATTTTACAAGAACTTTTTATTAAAAATATACGTATTTTTCTTTTATATATTAAAGCTTTTTAATATATTAAAGATTTAATTTGTATAGATATATTACATTTAGTTTGAGTGTTTTATTAAATACTCCAGTTAAATAGTCCAAATCTATACAACATTTTAGATAGAAAGTAAATATATTTGTTATTAAATCAATTATCGACGGTTTATCTAGAGGCGTGTTTAGCGACCAACATACCAAAAAACTCTGGTCTCAGATATCCGTACACATTTCCTTGATCATTTGTTTTTATTTAGTTTTCGATGTCTAACGCACGGTGTAAATGTTAACGTCTGAGACGTGCTTGTTTTCTGACGATGTTTTCCTTCATAAGAATAAACAACAAATTGTGACAATAGATACAACATTTCCATTAGTGCATAGGCGTGAATCGAACGCACGAATTCTAGGTCTAAACGTAGAGTTCTGCGTCTAGATTCTAGGCTAACACGGATCTTAGTATCTACTCGTGTATGCCAAAGATAAATAGTGTAGCCAAAATCCTAAAATAGCTGAACCTAAAATCTGGAAAGATATATCATTTAAGTAATTTAATACGTAATCCGAATCCAAAACGATGACGTGTCATTAAAATAAATGAATAGACAGTTCTGGTTTATGAAGCTCGGTAATGAGAGGGCTTGAGACTTTTCAGCTTTCACTAATTTGACACTCATTTCGGTTTCATATAAACATATGAAAAAAGCTTACATTTGTAAAGCCTCTTTGACGAAAGTTTACTTGAGGAAATATTAAAAACTATGAAGGTGTTTTATCTTTAGAGTATTTAGGATAGTAATTTACTAATGATCTGTTTTTTACTACTAAAAACCTCATTTTAGTTAAGTTTGTTAATGTAAGTTCATTAGTACCACTACAAGGCCTGTCTGAGTCCTACGCCAACCTTTTTGCATCGCTCACCCATAATGTAGTTTACACATATACTCCTTAGTTACTTAAATTTTTCATTTTATTATAAACTTTAATGTATATATTGTCTAATGTTATATATATTTGTACACACTAGTGTTATACTGCCCGGCAAATAAGACGTTACGAGCAAAGCGCAATGTATGACGCAAAATATACAATATATCAATGAATATAAATATTATTTTGCTGTATTAAAAACTCCACAGTTTTGGTATCAGTTTGAAAAATAAAGTCTAATCAACAAAACTCCATTCGGTACTTTATCTAATGTCGTGACCACAATTTAAGTAGCGATCTCACGCGCCTAAAGTGGTTTTGCGAGTGAAAACAAATGCTTTCGCCGCCCGCCGACTGAAGATTTATTCAAATAATGAAGTAACCCTTTTGAAAAGCGCTCCAAAGCGGTTTAAACTTGGTTTCCCTTTACCGTATATTATTTCGGTAAATGTTTATTTAATAACACTCAAAATAAATTATTCATTTTTAAGCTGCTTGGTGGATGATAGAAATCTTAATGAGTTTAAAGAGTCCTCTATGTCTGTCCATAGTTGCTCCCGTCACACTTTGAAATCAATTTTCCTTTGTTTGTGATGTTTGCCTGTAAGTGCCTGTATTTTATTTTTATTATGTATCTGTATGCCGAGCATTGGAACTTTGTCTTAAAAACGCTGTAACATTGTATTATTTCTAACAATAATATATACACTATGGGAAAGTTATCGTGTCAAACACGAAACTACAATCAAGTGTACATATTAACATGTCTTAAGTTTGCCTTATCTTGAAATTTACGAGTTGCCATCACACACTTTACAGCTTCCGCCTTGTCAAACAAAGGAATATTAAAAATATTAAGGGTTTATACAAAGTTAGAAGGGTTGTTTTCTCTTATGTCTTGAGTTAATTTCGTTCATTTTAACGTAGTGTTATAACTCGTATCTATAATTTACACCAATTGGTATTCCCAGATATGTTTTTTTTACACATCGATCAATCCTCTTTCATTCCCTTTAGGTATCCAGCCCAGCCGGGCCTTGGCTTTGGCTTTCCTCTTTGATATTAGTCGGAATCTCCTCATTTTTTTGGGTGGTCAGGAAATATATATACTCAATATGATATAAATTGCATCCGAAAGTTCGACGTCTATTTTGTCCCCTGAACCGATCTGAAAGAATGAGGTGGTGATCTTATTAATATTCTACCATTCAAATAAGTATAGTTGTGATTAAATCTTGATCTTAAAGATTATTAATTATGAAATTATGACTATTCGTATTAACCAAATACAATATTCACAAACTACATAAAAACCTTTTACGTTTTATTTTATGGTTTTTTGTATATTTTACCCAAGCATATAAAAAAGCTCAAATCTGGAAGGCTGATAACCAAATGCAGACATATTTGAGAGTATATATTCAATGCTTTACTCAATTTAATTCAACTTTATCCTTACAAAGTTGTTAGTGATTCACCTCTTTAACTGCCTGCTGTATCGAGTTTCCGAAGTTTAGAGATCGCTACTCTAAAGTTAGCTAGTTCTGGAACATTTTCCTTGACGTAAAAAATATGGTTACATTTATAGTACAAACATTTTACATAGTTTTTGGCCTAATTAAGTCTTTAAATGCTTTGAAATATCGCTCACTACTAATGTAAATCATGTAATATTGTATCGTTTTTAAGATGCGTAGCAGGCTTCGTGGCTCGAGGGCCCGATTCTCAAGTCAGAGGTCGTGCTTTTAATTCAGGCGGTACACCGCTGGAATTTTCTTTCGTTGTGAGCACACTTGCCCGTAAGGGAAAGGAAGTAGCGAGGTGAGGAAATTGTAAACGGCTTACAAACTGTCGACGTATTTTCAAATGGTTCATCACCTACTTGACTATAAAAGACATTCTAAAGTAGTTCTAGTAGTCTAGTTGACGTTCTAAAACAATATACACGAATATACTTTTATACTTAAAAAATCCTGGAAAATATCACGATACAAGTGTTACACACGTATACACTTCTTTACATTATATTACAGCAAAAATTCAAAAAAAAAAATGTGTGCGTGTACTAGGTGTACACACGTAAGAAGTGAAACTTATATAAAACCTTTGTTGTACGCAGAGCCATAATTGGTTTGTTTTAAGTTTAGAGGTCCGAAACTATTTCTTTAAACACAGTAAATTTTGATACACTGCCTAGCATACAATTTACAAATTAATTGCTGCAAATTGCGATTAGCAAATTTGAAGTCGAAAATGTAATCCGTTGTCAAACTTCAAAGTCAAAAACACACTATATGTCATATTTTAACGCCGATAAAGAAGTTTGACTTCGAAAATGTAATCCGTTGTCAAACTTCAAAGTCAAAAACATAGTATATGTCATATTTTAACGCCGATAAAGAAGTTTGACTACAAAAAGCAACAGGGCGCGTAACGGAAAAATGTGACGCGTAACGCAAAAATGTTACACTACATTTTTTTCCAACCCCGATAAAGAAGTTTCACTTCAAAAACTAACGTAGAAAACACATGAAAGCAAGGAACATAAATATAGGCCACGCAGCAAAAATGAAACGCAATATTAAAACTCAAAACTTATTAAGAGCATAATAAAGAAGATTACGGTAAGTAGAAACACTATTATGAAATATATCTAAATCAATCTATTTGAAGCCAAAAACAATTTTTTTGACTTTCACGAGGTTAATTGATCTATTTGAGTAACTGGTCACGTCAGAACGCGCTATTCTGAGAAATAAATTTGGGGTCGCCATGCTAATGTGAGTATAAATCATGGTTTGCTCGCCCCCGATGTAACTTAGTACCTTTTTGTCTACAGTTATCTTTTATTTAGGACCACATCTTAGGTCTGTATCTTATAAATAAGCTTTTATATACGAAACCATTTTCTTTATTCTTTTCGGATTAGATTGTATGTAGAATTTTGGTTTTAATTATAGGACCAATGGTTGATCCTATAATAAAAGATGATAATTTTGAAACTAAAATTATACTTAATAAGTCCACGATAGAAATAATTGATTTAAAAATAATTTGCAATCATTTTTTAAATCAATAGCTAGTTTTTAAGAATATTATTAAATTATTTTTTTTACGTTTTAAAAACTCTAAATGGCTTAGAGTTACTAAATATAAGACATTCCTTTGCAGACTTCCTTTGCCATAAATAGATTATTTAATGACTCAAATGTCATTAAATAATCTATTTATGGCAAGGGAAATAATATGGTACAACAAAGAACTTTTTCGAAAGGGTTTTCTTAGAAACTGTCTTACAAAATGTTATAGTAAAGATAATTTGCCATTTTTAGAGAAATATTTCTCTTTAATAAATTCCTGTAGAGAATATTTTCTTAATAAGGTATTTTTCTTTAAATTCGTTTTAATTCCACATAAATGGGTGTAGCACTGTTTAAACAAAGCTAATCTATTGCACTAATGTTTTTATTACATTTGTAATAATTTGGTGTTCGAATCATTACCCGTTTCCAGAACATTACCATTTGGAATACTTTATCACGGATAAAGATTGTTTATCGCTAACCGACTTTCCGTGAGAATAAAATTCACCATAGTTACATAAATATAAAATAACATTCAAAATTTATAACCATATCTCATTTGGATTATAAGTAATCAAATTATCGCACCAAAAATAATAAATAAAACAATGAAGTTTTCTTGACTAACTTTGCAAACCACAGATGTGTACAAATTTATGATAGCCTTTTAGAAATCTGTAATAAGCTCTATACAAATATTAATCGACTGTTCATAGTTATTGAAAAACACTGAATATTATCATACTTTAATAAGCTCGGTAATAAATTATATAATGTTTGATAATATGAGGATTATAATTAATATTGGAAATTCATAATATTAGTGTCAATAGCATATTAATTATTAACTTTATTAATGCTATGAATGGGTGGGTAATTATTTCTGTTATGTTACTATTTAAATAATTACTGGATGTAATTAACTTTTCTATTTGCATAACGTTTCACCAGATGAGGTACTTTTGAAATTATACTTCTTTTGGCGCGTTAGGGAAAATTTATGATAGTAAATTTTTTCTATTGTTAGTGTCGTTTTTTCTACAAAAGTAGAATAAGGCAAAACATAAAATTTCTTAAAAGATTTTTATCTTGTCACGCCAAAGAAGTATAACTTCTAACGCGTGTACATAAGTACACACACGTTTTTTACGATGCGCGCACACACCGTCGTAAAAAACCGACACCCTGAAGTTAGCTATAGTCAACATTTTAGTTGTTTTAAAGTTACATTTCTTTTGGCGCGTTAGGGAAAGATGATATGAGTAAATTTTTTCTATTGTTAGTGTCGAGTTAATAAGTACACACACGTTTTTTTTACCTAATTTGGGCGGCAAACGAGCCGCTGGTCGGCCATGAAAGGCCGCAGCCAAAGTATATGCATTCAGTTAGGTCAGGCTAGCTTAGAGAGCCTTTGCAGGAAGACGCACCTTTTCTAAATACCTGAAGGTAGTTACGACCTTAAGGTCCTTGATTTCCACTGGGAGCTAATTCCCTGTGTCGCAAGTTTGTAAAGTGAAAAACCTAGTATATTAATTAAATCTCGTTAGTATTTTACTTAATTAAATTTTCCGTAAGTTTTGAATAATTTTCTGGACTACGAAAAGATATTCCAAATACATATTTTATATTATTGTCAAATTCATATTAGATATAATAAAATGTATGAACCGCATCTGTCTGTATGAACGCGATAAACCTAAAAACAACCTAAAGTTTTTGTACGGTTTTTTGTGTGATGGGGTCGCTAAAATCTTGCGAAAATACGCGTAAAAGGCTCTGGTGAACTGCGGATCGTACGCAGTTTTGTATATACATATATTGTATGTACGCATAGTCTAAAAAAATTAACGCCCATTTAGAGCGAGCTACGCTAGCCAAAACAACCCGAGCTGAGCTGTAAAGGCCCTTAAGGCCAACAGCGAGATTCCATTTAAAAAAAACGGTTAAAATAAATATTTTCTTTATCTATTTAAATTATATATTGTGCTTGTTATTTTAACCAATAGCTCAATTGAGAAGTGTTTATTGGCATTTTTAACAAATTTGAATTAGAACTAAATTAATTAGTGAACTAGACGACAGGAATTTAATTTCTGTACGTGGAAAATTTTAGGTCACCTCATAATTGTTTATTTAAATTAATGAGACCCGTCGTGTGCTTTCATAATATACAGAGACAAAGTAATAACAATTATGTGTGTTCAAAGTTTATTTTTAGGTGAAATTTATTTTAAGTGTGAGAGTCATAGTGGTTTTGTCTAGAGATGTTATGGATATGATATTTCGGATCTGGATACAGATATGGATATAGAAATAAAATTATATCGGCTTCGAATATGGTTACAGATATGTAATTATTTCGGATTATCCGTTAGTTTCGGTTACGGTTATTAGATTTAAGTAAATTATAAATACAAATAGTATGAAATAATTTAGTTTTATTTAGATTTTAGACTCTTATTATTCTTATTATACTTATTTGAAACTATCCGAAACTTGTGAAACGGATACGGCTACGGTTATGGATATATTTTTATTTCGGATATCCGATAGTTTCAGATACAGTTACGGAACACCATAACATTCCTGGTTTTGTCCAATAATACTTTTTTATGTTCAGTAGACCTATGTGTCATACAACCTACTCAGAACATTAAAAAAAACTGCGTTTTTCCTCTTCCTTCCTTCTCCTATTTCTGTTGTTTCGCCAGGAATCGAAATCTTATATATATATATTTGGATATTATGTACAGCATTCTAATAATTAAAGTTTTGAAAAATCGGTTCAGTAATCTTTATTTATAAAATAAGTATACATACGAGGTTTTATATATCTATTAATAGGGTCCAAACAGAGGATAGTGGTAATTTACCAATCAAATTATTAAATCATAATTGAACTTAAATATCAAGTTTCAAGAGCCTTTAAACCATTTTCCTGTGATAAGTTAGACATATTTTACAGCACTGTAGTCAAGATTGAGACTTAGAAATTATAATTCGAACGTAAATATCAGGTATAGCGTACGGATATTGAATAATGCGACGGTGTCGCAAAACGTTATAAGGAATAATTACGTTACTAACAATATTACGTCATAACGTAATATACGTTATAATGCAACATGACGGAAGTGACGCGTACAAATTCTTTCTACCACACCTGCTCAGAAAATATCACAGCTTTTTTGATAATGAGGCAGAATAGACGTTGTCACTGCCGCCGAAAGCGAGTTTCAAAGTTGTATGAAAATTCATTTCTAACGTGCTGAGAGGGAAGAAAACTGTATAAAAACTAGCTGACCCGGCAAACATTTGTTTTGCTATGTACTATGTATGTAGGAAATTTTTTTTTGGTTCAATTAAAAAGACAAGGTATCTAAAATAATAAAAAATAGGGGTTGATCGTAGAGGGGTTACAATTAAGGCTTGCATGTATTTTTTTATGCTGTATCATAAAAAAATAAAAACAAATATCTTTGTCTACAAAATAAAAAATAAAATTTTGGCGTGGACAACCCTTATCACTAAGGGGTTTGAATATAGCAGATTCTCAGACTTACTGAATATGCATAAAAAATTCCATAAAAATCGGTCGAGCCGTTTCGGAGCAGTGTGAAAACGAACATTGTCACACGAGAATATTAGATAAATCGATGTGAAGATCCCTTTTTCCTTGATAGCAAACAGTTTTTATATCCTATTGCGCAATAACTGGCCAAATTCAAATAAAAAGGAACGACTGAAAATAATTGCACTTTTTACTATGAAAAATTATTCATAATTTCTTCCCTTGATTGACCATTATTAAAACTTCTATTACTAAATGTTATACCTTGTTATACGTAAAATAACAGTAGACGTCGATATCGAGCCTATCACCTCTCCCCAAAAATATGTAGTTTCAGAACAAACAGAAACTACCCCAGGGTACCACACGCGCTCTCGGTGGAGAATCCCCCTCTGGGCTTCCTCCACCAGAATGCTGAGCACCTCGTGGTGGACGCACAGGCTGCCCTTCGTATTCTGGGGGGAGGGCAATTATGCGCTCTACGACCAACATATGTCAATGTATAAATTTTCAAAAGGCCGACAACGTACTTGCGAGCCTTCTGGCAATGTGAGTGTCCTTGGGCGACGGTATCACTTAACATAAGGTGGGCCTCCTTCCTGCTTGAATCCTCTTACATGAAAAATAAAAAAAAACGATTTAAACATTTAATTCAAATGTCTAAATAAGTGAGAATGTAACGGTGGTAAGTGAATTTGTTTCCTTATTATTTAAATTTATTACAAAGTATACTCAGCAACGTAATTTTGAATACAAAGACTACGCAACGAAATTATTCACAAAAGGAACTGTAGCGAATTTCACTTAAAAAGGATTTCTTTGAAATTGGACTATTAAAAAGCTATTACAAGTACTTTATAAATAATAAATCGTTTTGCTACCATGTCTATTACAGGTGGGAACATTGTAGTAAAATTGTATTTTGTAAAAAATTTTATCTGTGTCTATATAATATGGGTATTACGCTATTTGCATAAAATCGTATGGCAGATCTCAGTTCTGTGCGTAAAACAAATGCGCTGTACACATATATGTAAATATGTATACAGATACTGTCAACATCCTAAGCCCTTTCTAGCCGAGCTATGCTCGCCAAAACAGCCCGAACTGAGCTATCCAGGCCATTCAGGCTAGCAGCGAGATTCAATTAAATAAAAACCGTTGTCAAAATCGTTTGAAGACTGGCAGTTATGGCTTTTTTCCTTTTTTTTTTTTTTTTTATAGAATAGGGGGCAAACGGGCAGGAGGCTCACCTGATGTTAAGTGATACCGCCGCCCATGGACACTTTCAATGCCAGAGGGCTCGCGAGTGCGTTGCCGGCCTTTCAAGAAGTGGTACGCTCTTTTCTTGAAGGACCCTAAGTCGAATTGGTTCGGAAATACTTCAGTGGGCAGCTGGTTCCACAAAGTGGTGGTGCGCGGCAAAAACTGCCTTGAAAAACGCTCAGTTGTGGAACGGCGGACGTCAAGGTGATACGGGTGGAATTTCGTACTCTGCCTCGACGTCCGATGACTCCTCTGAACACTCTCCATGGTAAATGCGGTAGAAGATGCAGAGTGACCCCACATCTCTACGCAACGCCAAAGGATCAAGCCGCTCGGAGAGAGATTGGTCGTCGACGATTCGAACCGCTCTGCGATGAATACGGTCAAGTGGAAGGAGCTGGTACTGGGGAGCCCCCGCCCAGAGGTGAGAGCAGTACTCCATGTGGGGCCGAATTTGCGCTTTATATAGTTGCAAGCGGTGGCCCGGAGTGAAGTACCGTCTCGCCTTGCTGAGCACACCAAGCTTTTTGGAGGCTAATTTAGCCTTTCCCTCCAAGTGACCGCGAAACTGAACGTCGTTCGATATGTCAACGCCAAGTATTCCAATGCTGGCTGTGGCTTTAAGAAGAGTGTTTTCGAAAAGAGGAGTAGCGACAAAGGGTGTTTTTTTAGCGGAAAACGCGCAAACTTGTGTCTTCTTGGGATTAAAATGGACTAGGTTTAGTCTGCCCCAGTCTGAGACTCCACGTAGTAGAGATTCGACTTCAGACACAAGTTTGTTCCGGTACTCATCGACAACAGCCCGAGAAATACCTGCCCGGCCAGTGTAAAGAGTATCCCCAGTGCTGTCATCCGCATAGCAGTGAATGTTGCTAAGTTGCAACATATCATTGATATGCAGAAGAAACAGGGTCGGGGATAGAACACAGCCTTGTGGGACCCCCGCATTCACGGGTTTAAGGTCGGAACACGCTCCGTCGATGACGACCTTGATGCTCCGATCGGCCAGAAAGCTGGAGATCCAATCGCATAATTTCTCGGGTAGCCCATAGGCTGGGAGCTTCGAGAGCAGTGCTCTGTGCCACACCCGATCGAAGGCTTTCGCTATGTCCAAACTAACCGCTAGCGCCTCCCCCTTAGACTCAATTGCCTCTGCCCATCTATGTGTAAGGTATACAAGAAGGTCACCAGCCGAACGACCACGGCGAAAGCCGTACTGATAATCGCTAATCAGTTGGTGGCCCTCAAGATACCTCAAGAGCTGGCAATTAACAATGGATTCCATTATTTTGGAGAACAAGGAGGTTATGGCTATTGGGCGATAGTTGGACGGATCAGAGCGATCGCCTTTTTTAGGGATCGGATGTATCGAAGCGGTTTTCCAGCACTTCGGGACAGTGCCGAGCGAGTACAGGTACCGGAAAAGGCGCGTTAAGACCGGAGCCAACTCAGGAGCACAAGTACGCAGCACAATAGGGGGGATACCATCCGGCCCGCTCGACTTATGAATGTCCAAGGAAGATAGTGCCTTGCGGATAGCACGTTGCCAGAATGTGATTTCCGGCATCGAAGAATCACACCGCGAAATAGTCGGTGGTGATCTTCCTCGGTCATCCAAAGTCGAGTTGGACGCGAAGAGACAGCCCAAAAGGTCGGCCTTCTCCTTCGCAGTGTGGGCCAGCGAGTCATCCTCCCGGTGCAATGGTGGAATGGCGGGCTGACAGAAATTGCCTTGGACAGCTTTGGCAAGAGACCAGAAGGCTCGAGTCCCTGAAGGGAGTTGAGCCAATCTCTCGCCAAATCTGGCAATATGCTCTGACTTTGCCTTAGTGATTTCCCGTTTGAAGGACCTGGAGGCTGAGTTATATGCTTTTTTAAGTTCGCTGGTATTGGCATCACGAGATTTCGCCGCTTCCGCCCATGCCTTAAAGCATTCTCGCTTTCGGCTCGAGGCCGCCTTGCAAGAACGTTTAAACCAGGGCTGAGACTTGCCACCGATCGGCACCGCAGAAAATGGAATAAAGAGTTCCATGCCCTGCAGAACCACTTCGGCGACAGAGGCAGCGACGGAATCTGGAGCTTCCGACGAAAAGCACATAGGCCCCCAAGGGTAGGACGCAAAGAAAGACCGCATCCCGTCCCAATCTGCTGACTTGTAGTGCCAAATACGGCGACAACCCAAAAAGCGGGGCCGTGAAGGGCGCGTAGAAGGCACAGTACTCCGGACCACACAATGATCTGATGAACCCAATGGCGGGTCAACAGAGACTTGATAGTTCTCCGGATGTGAAGTCAGCAGAAGATCCAACAAAGAGGGTTTATGAACATCCACATCTGGTATTCGCGTAATCGCAGGGACCATTTGTGTCAGGTCGTAGGCTAAAGCAAAGTCGTGAAAGGATCTTCCCGCGTGATCGGTGGTATCAGAGCCAAGCCAATCGGCATGGTGGGCGTTAAAATCGCCAAGTATCACGATATCAGCGGTAGGAACCCCTTTCGAGCAGGGAATCTGTAGCCGTCTGAATGTGCTCGATGAGTCGGTTAGTTTCGTCATTTCCGCTATGGGACCTATACAGGCACGCATAGAATCGCGGATGGTCATCGCAGTCTACGCGCAGCCAGAGGTTAGATAGGTCCCTTCCTTCAAGCGTCCCGAGGCGACGAGAACAGATATCCTCCCTGACGTACACGCAAACTCCCGCCCGCGGCACAAATGAATGTTCCAATTTGTACCCCGGGTAGGAGAGGTAAGAAGTATCAGCCGGGGAGGATATCTGAGTCTCAGTAAGGAAGAACAAGGCTGGCTTCGCAGTTTCTAAGTAAAAGTGAACCGCGTCTAGGTTAGTTTTTAGCCCCCTAACATTTGTAAAGTCCACCGTAAGCGTGGAAGGGGTTGCCTTAGGTAAATGCTTCCGTTTGCCCCGAGATCGAAACCTATTAATACATAAGTTTTTAGCGCAGTTTTTGCCCCCCCCAGAATACGAAGGGCAGCCTGTGCATCCACCATCGAATACCAATTGTTCCGATGATGGACGCCCAGAGGGGGATTCTCCACAGCGGAAACGTGTGGTACCCCTCTGGGGTAATCTCTGTTTGAACTGCATCTTCATACTTAAGGGGGGTGGATTGATGGGCTCCGGGAGTCTCACTCACCGCACGAAACGCGAGTACAATAAGATGAACTTATTGCATCACTTCACGCCGGTTTTCTGTGAGACAGCGGTACTGCCCCGGTCGTGCCTGCCCATTTGGCTGAAGCCCTAAAGCAACAGCATGGCACTCCCACTAGGAAAATGTACCTGAATGGCTGGAAAGAAAGAATAGTGAGGAAACCGACAGTCAGATACTAAATTTACGGATATTAGACAAGAATATTTCTAACAACCTACTTGGCATTTCATTCTTTATTGTCATTATATTACTAAAAAGCGGACAAAATTGTATTTAAAATTTCAATCAATTTGTTATTATATAGTTTTTATGACACATACTCGTACACTGTGGAATATGAAGTGTAACCAGGTGTTGATATCTCCTTTTAAGCTTTAAAATTATGCTTGTAATAAGACAACTCACCCGATCCAGTTGACAAATAATTAACGTTTAATTAATTATTTTTTGTTTTTAATACACAAATAAACCGTTATAAATACTACATAGAAATCTTGTGAATATAAAGCTTAACAAAGGACTTATGAATATATTTAAATATTAAATGCATTGGGTCAGTGAATTTGAATGTCCCATTGTGTTACAAGATTTGCAATTTTACGCTTTTTAACAAAACAGGACCAGCACAGAAGTTATTTACTGGGGTTTGTTCTGTAGCTATAATATTTAGTTTTTAATTGTAATATTATTTTTGTACGTTTATAATTTATAATAACCTGAGAATCACAAGTGTTTGTCAGATATTCAAAGTCAATTTGAATAAGATTAAATGTAAGTGTTGCCATTTATAAATGTATTTATATCTCATAGAGTTAAGTATAGGAACATGAAAAAGGTACGGACGATCGAAGACATTTCCTTCCTACCGTAATTGTAAATAATGTTATGAAATTATTTTAAAGCCAAACATCAAAAAAATAAATTGTGAGGCCCTGTAAATATTTTAAGGAATAACATCACCATATACGAACTAGGCGTTCCAACGATCCCTCACAATTGGGCGTAAGATGTTTCATAGCATGGCAATACCAAATCAACGTTAAGGACAAATGTCAAATATCGTCAACGAGAAACGTCAACTGTCAATCTCATTATAGAAACAATAAAATTACTTTTTTCTCGTTTCTTCAAGTTGCTTCGATTTTCAAAATTCAAACATCGAACGAGTTAGCACTCAATTCTACGACGATTACCTGTATAGAATAGAAACCGGGAACAGAGAGCTTGGCTATTATTATAGTCAAGGATTTAAAACATATTCCTTTGTAAGTCATCTATTGAACATTACTGTCGTTTGAGTATTGAATTCAAGAGATGCTTTTGAAGATAGGTGTCTGAGTATGGAAGTAGCGCGGAGGAAGGATTGTGAACAGTTACTCCAACCTAGTTTCTCCAGTCAGGCTAGTCAGTGGCAAAAGTCGAGAAGATATATTATATATCCATAGCGGTTTATAACTTCGATAGCGTGTTTCAGGGAGTTACGTCATCGCAGTGATTTAGCCGTAGAAAACATCTAAGGACATACAATTTTGTAATATTTTTTAAAATAATTTATAACCATTTTAGTAACAAACACTACTAAGCTTCTTGCTCATATCCAATCTAAAACTAAACGTTTATTTGAATAAATTACTAGTAAAAGTAATCGAACTCTGGATTAATAAAATACATAATAATAATCAGTGGCGCTACAACTTCTTTAGGTCTTGGCCTCAGATTTCTGAATCTGTTTCATGATCATTTTAATCTAATAGGCAAGTAGATCAGCATGCAGTGCCTGACACACGCCGTCGACTTTTTGGGTCTAAGAGATGTCGGTTTCCTCACGATGTTTTCCTTCACCGTACGAGCGAGTGATAAATGCGCACATAGAAAGAAAGTCCAATGGTGCACAGCCGGGGTTCGAACCTACGACCTCAGGTATGAGAGTCGCACGCTGAAGCCACTAGGCCAACACTGCTCTCATAATAAAAAACATATGATCTTGTTTTATTACCTCAAAATTTGTCGAAGGAGACCGTAAATTCGTAACTAATCTATACTACATACATTATTCAAGGCCGTGCCATAATTCTATTTCACTACAAGCAAACACGGCTGTTTGCAGTTTCTTGAACGGAATCGATCGGGGACTTGACTTGATCCCCTGCGATTGGGCTTTGACATATTATATTTGTCGATGTTATATAAGACGTTTATTTTATAGCTTATTTACTAGGTCAATAGCCGATCTATTGTAATACTATAATGTATGCGTAAATATTATTGGTTTTGTGTGAAAAACAATTGAAGCTTGACCTTATATTTCTGTGACTGTTTTATTGAAGTTATACTTCTTTAGGCGCGTTATAAAAAATTGATGAGAGTGAAATTTTACGATGCGCGCGCACCGTGACACAAAATTAACAGAATGAAATTGCCCACGGAAGATGCTACGGCATTGGACAATTTAAAAAGACCATTCGAATAATAATAGAATTTATGTTACACTTAGTGTAAGATAAATGTAAACTGAACTTTATTGACTATAGTGACTCCTTTTCCAGTCTTTGATTATTTAATTGTTATTAATTATTTGCATGCAATCAAAAACTATTTTTAATAATGCCAAAGAAGTATAACTTCTTCCGCGCGTACATAAGTACACGCACCCTTTTTTATTAATTCCTCTTATCTAAGAAGATCAGACGAAGTAGGTAATCCCTTATTATGCTTTCCTTAACCGTATAACCAATTATTAATTGCGCACACATACATAAACATCGTTTATTGTACGGATGCTCCAGTCTTAATGATAAAAACTTTTTGTTGTTAATTCTTTAAAAATAACTCCAATATAAGGTTATAGTATTGTCTTTTATTGACATAACTTTTACACACACTCGCGGAATAGAGGTCACCGGGAGCGATTTCTGCCAAAACCCTCCATCTTTTAGTCGATACCAACTCCGGGGAAATAAATACAGATAATACAACTTTTTCTAGAGCTGTGATACTTTTTGACATTCAACACATTTTGTCTTCAGTCACCGTGACCACGCACGCTGTAAAGCACGCGAAACGTCGGTTAAATTTAAAATTATGAAAAATAATTGTTAATACATAACTTCAATCCGGTAAAAAATTGTTTTATTAAAGGTTTAAGGTTCTACGTATACATAGTATAATATAGATTATCCCTAAAACATTTCAGTACATTCGCATTCAGTACACTGCCCGATTCGAGCGCACATAAACAACAAATTTAGTACTATAATTTAGAAAATGCGCTTAGTGCTAAGCCTATATAAAGCTAGATACATTATGTAGTTAATGCATTATGGGCCAATAAATTAAGCGGCTTACCGCGCCATATTGAGAGATAAAGATCTAAATGGGTTAACCACTGTCGTCGATTATTGAAACTAGATTATCTATGATCATGTCACATTTCTGAGCTATAGTAATGGCATCTAATTAAGTCTAGGCTATGGCATGTCAGCATGTTGCAAATTACGAGTCGGGATTTACGATGTAAGCACTGAAATTCGGATATGTTGGGAGATATCAATTTGTGATTTCCATTGCAGGATTTTCGGTAGATGGAATGTTAGCTATATTGATTACATATGGTATATTTACATTTAGGTATGTATATTAGATGTTAAGGCAGATTCAGCGAAACCGATATAACATGAACTTCATCTACGGTTTATAGAACGGAGGCCAAGAAAAATATATTTTATTTTATCCTTAAAAGACATGAGGACACAATACCCTAAAAAAGAAGTGGCAATGGGCGTGGCTTAAAGCAAAATACACAGATAATAGGTGGATCTTAAAGATATGGAAAGGACCAAGAGGAACAAGTAGAAGAGGTCGCCCAAAAAAAAGGTGGAAGGAAGAAATAGAAGCGGTAGCAGGAAACGAATGGAGAAACAGAGCTATAGACAGAATTAGTTGGAAAAAGCTGGAGGAGGCCTTTACTCATGAATGGGTTCCGATCGAAGGTACTGAAGGAAGCTAGGATATAGGAAAACAAAGAAAAGAAAAAAATGTAAAATAATCTAAGCTGTGTGTTATTATTTGTTTTTGTCATGATGGTAAATAAAACGGGCTTTATTATTATTAAAAGACATGAGGCATTGATCGGGTGCGAATTTACATACATTCAAATGTGATCCCGTTCATTCAGAGATAAGGTCTATTATAAGAACTTATTTACGGACTACATATCAAACCATTGCAACACTACCAAATCAAATACTGTTACATACTAAGCGTATCGTAAATCTAGCGAAATCCAGCGTTTGAAAGAATTGTGTAGGAACGAAAAACAGAAAACACAATGTGTGACATTATTTTAGCTGCAGTATTTTATTACAATATCTTATTAAAATATGTAATAATCATATATGAGTGCCAAGTTTACGACTTCTCAGCCATCGTGGTCTCCAGCATAACGTAATACGAGAATGTGGTTTTTATTATCTGCAACAAAGTATTTTTGTCATACAAAGTTTGCTGTCACATTTACAGCCCGTTCCCACTAGTCGTAAGTCGCATAAGACTAAAAGTCGAAAGTCTGATGTCCCTGTTCACACTGCGTCGCGAGTCGTATAGGTCGTAGTTTCGCGCCATTCGGTACGTAGCGAATTCGCGACATGGACGCCGACGAAGAACTTGTTGTGCTCTACTACTTACGAAGAAAATTAAAAAAGTTAAAAAAAATTTCAATTCCAAGAAAATACTGGATGCACCCAATCCTAACAGAAAGATCGACTTTGGGAAGTTATCAAAATTTAATACATGAATTAAGAAATGACGAATAAAACACGAATTGAGTGAGCAAGCAATGTGTAGCGATCTAGGAAGCGGGGCGGGGAGAGAGGTAACAACGCGCTCGAGTCGATTAGACGCACGACTATATTTTAAGGTTAGTTATTGTTTTTCTGTTCTTTTTTTTGTAATATATTAATAAAATAATAATTTTAAATTTAAATGTATTCTTATTTTGTCATTACATTTTTTAACGTTTCTTTTGATGTCATATATCTACGTTCCATATTACTGTTGTTCAAGGTATAAATTTAATTAAAAACCGCACCGTGCTGGCACTGTGTAAGTTTCAATAGCGATCCCGACATCATTTTGAGTTATATCCAATGTTCATACAGTTTTTATAATGCGTAGTGCATAGATTTATATCGTTAGATAGGCCCTTACCGCAGTGAGACCGCGCCGTGTTGTCGCACAGTCGAAGTGAGTGAGCTCACTCACCTGGGATCAGTGCACCCCGAAACACACTGTTTGCCGGACGTGTTGTAAAGGACGTTTGCGAGCAGTTTAGTTTGTCACAAAATGCCATCGTGTGCCTTTCTAAAGTGCAACAACAATTCTAAAAACACAAATAAAGCCAGAGGTGTAACATTTCATCCGTAAGTATTGCGATTTGATTTAAAAACTTTTATTTTTCCTTCCGCACTGTCTAAAATAACAAATTTAAATGGCGAGTGCACGAAAGAGGAAGTAGTGTTTGCAACTAATGTAGGAGAAAAAGAGATGACACTATTTTGTCAGTATTTCAACAGATAAGTACAATGGCAGAAACACGATTTTTAAACTACTCGTTAGTGTGCGTGTGTCGGCATTTTGTTAACGCACACATTCAAAAACAATGCCACAGTTTTTGGTGTCGGGGCCTATCTAACGATATAAATCTATGGCGTAGTGCTGGTGTTCACGCGGTAATAATCATGTGACTACAATATTGTAGTCATGATACCTACCACTGTTGAAAATTATACAAAATCGGCGCATAAGCGTGACCATTTATTATAAAAGACGAAACGATTGCGTTCTTCGTTAGTTGTCAACATTATCTCTACCACTGCGCCATCGATATATCCATAAGAATAATTAGTACCTATCATAATAAATGATTCTTACTGAAATCATGGGTTTTACTCCAGCCTTCAGACCACCTAGAGCTGTAAACTCCATGGCTGGCTGGACTCTTTGTAGGAAGAGCAGAAAAATTTTCTGATTCGATATGGACATAGTTTCCCATCGCATACAGTACACTACATCTGCCAGATCTTCGGTCTGTAAATAAATTGTATATAGATAACACGTGAATAAGATACAATTTGTTAAAATAAAAAATAGGAATTGGACATTTCCATAAAGACTAATAGAAAAGACATAATATTAACCTACAATCATCCAAAACTAAACTAAATCTTAGCCTAATGTTAAATTAGGTATTCCGGTTTTAAATTATCCTACCAAACCCTTAAATTGAAGTTTTTCTAACATTTATATGTGAGGCTTCAAAATTAACCCTAAAGTAAACAAACAAAAACAAAACTTACACCTTACAATTTTCACATTAAAATTTAAGATAAATTCACAAAAAAATATAGCCCAAACCATATACTACACAACAGTTCGTCCCTATCGTTTATTCACTAACCTCAACATAATATATTATATAATATACAACCAACTAAAAAGAAAATAAAAGAAAACTGAACAGAGTGATTGAATATGGCGGCTTTATAATTTTTTATAAGTTTACATTAAGTTCAAGGTATATTTATGACCTATCAATTTGAAGTTTTTATAAGAACATATGTGGCCATAACATAATAGCCATTTAGTAAAGTATAAATCTTTTAAAATAAACGTTAAAATGTTTCCTGAAGCATAACATAGTTATGCCTTTCTTGATGTAATTTCAATCTTTTAAGAGATAGAGAGGCGTGAAAAAATGAATTTGAATAAACTTTCCATTCATTTCTTTCTATATTCGTAGGCACCAGCTAGTCTGTCAAAAATATTCTATGAAGAGAACGTAATTTAATACCTGTCTTCGTATTTCTTCAAGTACAAATGACATTAATATCAACCCTCCCATGTAGACGGTTACCATGACAACATACAATAAAATATTTTCTTTGCTCTGAAACAGATATTAAATCTATATTAAACCTGTCTAGAATAGTAAAAGTAGTCTTCATAACCGGTCATGTATCGAATTGAACTTGAAATTAGTTTTAGTATTTTTTTTCGAATCACGTCTCCACCTATCATCTTTTATTCATCTAACGTTCTTTACGACTTGTATGTAGTACCCCAAGTTAAGGAGGTTAAGGAGGAAAGTTAAGGAGGCTCATGGCTCTGGACCCCTTAAAAAAATTAAAATTAAAAAAAAAAAAAAATCTGATATAACTGCAGCATGTAAATTATATTGTTTCAGCTCCCAGGGGGTCCCATTGAATTAAATTAGGTTAGGTTAGCTAAGGTTTTTATTAATTATAAGTGGCGTTTGTGGTCTGTTTAGGTCAAATCCAAACATTTCTACCATCTTTCATTAATTCCACAAATTGTTATGTTTTTATTAATTTCTATAGGGTTAAGGAGCTCGCATCACCACATTAATGCATGGTACACCATTGCCGAGTGATGAAGATATCTAGATAACAATTTGGCGCTGTTTTAAGGTGGAGCCGTGATTTGACGTATAGGATTTAGCGTGTTTTGAAAAAAATTTTTTTTTTATAGAACGGGGGCAAACGGGCTCCTGCCCGTTTGCCTCCTGGCTCACCTGATGTTAAGTGATACCGCCGCCCATGGACACTCGCCAGAGGGCTCGCGAGTGCGTTGCCAGCCTTTTAAGAATTGGTACGCTCTTTTCTTGAAGGACCCTAATAATTATCAAATTTACCACAGTATTTACATTAACATAATGTTTAGTATCTTATATTATTGTCAAGTTTTACTACTAAACTACACTATCAGTGAAAAAAAACTCTCCAAAAGTAATAATTTCCATAATCACCAATATATGATACATATTGCTAAGTATGTATAATGTATATTTACTTTAAAAGCAAGTAGTTTGTCCGCCTCCCATAACTAAGACAGCCTTCCACAACTGAAGTTTTAATTAAATATTTTAAATATAATCGACTTTAGAGTCGAGTTATTTATATGTAACTTGTTACAAAATAGTACAAACGAAAAATTGCCTCTTTTCAAAAAAATAAATTTTTTACAGGTTAATTTATCAGATAATATATTGTATAGTAATTACGGTAATATTTCATATATTACCGTAATGTATACTATTTTATGTCAAATATTTTACTTACTGCATACATAATTTGATACATCATCAAACTGTCGCCAACTAAATTATGCAGATAATTTGTTGCCACGTTGACACCAAACGCTGATTGGACATCTTTAAATACCCTAAAAAGAAGAAAGAGACTACTTAGTCCAAAACTGCATAAAAACGAATCGTCAATCTCTTACTAATTACTTATTTAAAACATTTTTAAATATTTAATATTTCACGACAAATTCGTTGACTTATTTGTAGCCTAGCGCGGCTCTTAGTTAATTGGAAGTATTGGATTTCATGTCCAACAAAAATTGATTGATTTAGGTCTAATAAAATAATGGTCGATGGAACTAAAGTTTGAGAGTCGTTGAGTAAAAAGCAGAACTATCATTAGTCAAGCCATCCCGTAGCAAAAGTCCGTCACAAAATTAGGAGTCACGCTCGATAACAGCAAGTACGATTTCCTCCTGAATAAAAGGAGTCACATGTCCCTTAAACACAAGGTGACATTGTACAAGGCCCATATCCGACCGTGCTTGACCTACGCTAGCGTAGGCTTCGCGCATTGTGTCTCTGCCCATATCCACTGGCTACAGGTGGGTTAGTTGCGATTCATGAGAATCATGATTGAAGCGGTGCGCCCTTCTATGTGAGGAACGTCGATCCGCCACGACCTGGAGCTCACTACCGTAGGCCAATGGATGAAGTTGGCGTCCACACGCCAATTTGACAAGGCTAAGGGTAAAAAACCGCCTTCACCGGAAGTGCGTCGATCTTTACTTCGCACTTTGCTCACTCCAGTGAGCTTCCATCCTGCCCTTCAGGCGATTGACCACCCCTCGACGGCCCGCGAACTACGCTTGCCAAAAAAGCCCGAGCTGAGCCGTAAAGGCCCTTATGGCTAACAGCGAGATTCCATTAAAAAAAGCATGTACGATTTGTTTTCGCCACAAATGCAGACTTCAGATATCACACTCACCTTATAATGAACGTATGGTATTTCATAACTTCAATCAGAACATCTTTAACTTCCGCATTGGTTATATTCTTAGGGAATTGATTACGTATTTTATGCTTTAAAATCTGTATATGGCCAATCAAATGATACATAAATATATAGTTTAATGTATGAAAAATCATCATTACAGTTACTCCCATACCCACAACATAGGTATTAATTATATGCACAATAATCCAGTTCTGGTAATTATAACTGTAATCGAAGGGAACCCACAGATACAGGCAGGTCTGTAGTTTCATAGTACGATTTTGAATAGCTTCCATGTTATTTATATTATTGAATACAGGTATCCAAATCCACGAAACCCAGTTCATTGAGAAGAAAAATATTAAGTAATATGCCGTCCATCTTGACAGGCGTTCTATTATGAGGATTTTCTGCAAAAGAAAATGGAATATAAGCTATATATAAATTTTAATGGTCATGTTTTGGTCGTAATCCTGGAAACCGCACAACCGATTTTTATCAACTATTATGTGTATTTGGTAGGTATGAGGGAGAAAACTATATTTTAGGTTGCCCCTTCTCATATTTTTTCTAACGATGGGAGACGACTTTTCTAAAACTGCTGGCCCGTGCTGGCTTCTGTGTAAGAGAAAAATTGCATTCCTCGGAGGAGGCCTATAAGTGTTCCTTCTAAAATTGTAACCCATAATATTTATATTTGTGTTTGTTTCTTCTTTGTATTAGTTATAATAGTTAATAGTTATTGTTTATCTTAGTAGAAAATTAGAGGCTTTTTTATTTATAATATTTTTTTTTATTGAGTGTTTTAAAGTGCCCAATGGCGCAAGAGGCCGACTGAATTTTAATTGATTCATTACAAAGGTATTTGCGTTTGAGCATACCAAGCTCCTGAAGCCAGGGAGCCATTCTTCCCTATCAATCTAAATCACATTTATGCGGAAATCGAACCCAGGATACACTACAAACACAATTATCAAACCCGCCAAGTACTTGTACTTACGTTTGTCCGTCTCGGAGTTTAAAGTCACATAGAGACTAATTTAAATCAGACATAATTGAACTTAGTGCCCTAAATATGACCAAGTTTCAATAGAATCAGTTCATTCGTTTTTCAGATACGGATATATAAACATTTCTGGAGAGGCTATGTATACACCTAAGAATCTTTGTAAAATACCAACAATTTCAAATACTACACTACTTTTTTTTTTTTTTTTTTTATAGAACGGGGGGCAAACGGGCAGGAGGCTCACCTGATGTTAAGTGATACCGCCGCCCATGGACACTCAATGCCAGAGGGCTCGCGAGTGCGTTGCCGGCCTTTTAAGAATAGGTACGCTCTTTTCTTGAAGGACCCTAAGTCGAATTGGTTCGGAAATACTTCAGTGGGCAGCTGGTTCCATATAGTGGTTGTGCGCGGCAAAAACTGCCTTGAAAAACGCTCAGTTGTGGAACGGCGGACGTCGAGGTGATACGGGTGGAATTTCGTATTCTGTCTCGACGTCCGATAATGAAATTCAGCTGCAGGTATTAATCCGAACAACTCCTCTGAACACTCTCCATGGTAAATGCGGTAGAAGATGCAGAGTGACCCCACATCTCTACGCAACGCCAAAGGATCAAGCCGCTCGGAGAGGGATTGGTCGTCGACGATTCGAACCGCTCTGCGTTGTATACGGTCAAGTGGAAGGAGCTGGTACTGGGGAGCCCCCGCCCAGAGGTGAGAGCAGTACTCCATGTGGGGCCGAATTTGCGCTTTATATAGTTGCATGCGGTGGCCCGGAGTGAAGTACCGCCTCGCCTTGCTGAGCACACCAAGCTTTTTGGAGGCTAATTTAGCCTTTCCCTCCAAGTGACCGCGAAACTGAACGTCGTTCGATATGTCAACGCCAAGTATTCCAATGCTGGCTGTGGCTTTAAGAAGAGTGTTTTCGAAAAGAGGAGTAGCGACAAAGGGTGTTTTTTTAGCGGAAAACGCGCAAACTTGTGTCTTCTTGGGGTTAAATTGTACTAGGTTTAGTCTGCCCCAGTCTGAGACTCCACGTAGTAGCGTTTCGACTTCAGACACAAGTTTGTTCCGGTACTCATCAACAACTGCCCGAGAAATACCTGCCCGGCCAGTGTAAAGAATATCCCCAGTGCTGTCATCCGCATAGCAGTGAATGTTGCTAAGTTGCAACATATCATTGATATGCAGAAGAAATAGGGTCGGGGATAGAACACAGCCTTGTGGGACCCCAGCGTTCACGGGTTTAAGGTCGGAACATGCTCCGTCGATGACGACCTTGATGCTCCGATCGGCCAGAAAGCTGGAGATCCAATCGCATAATTTCTCGGGAAGCCCATAGGCTGGAAGCTTCGAGAGCAGTGCTCTGTGCCACACCCGATCGAAGGCTTTCGCTATGTCCAAACTTACCGCCAGTGCCTCTCCCTTGGACTCAATTGCCTCTGCCCACCTATGGGTAAGGTATACAAGGAGGTCACCAGCTGAGCGACCTCGACGAAAGCCGTACTGAGAATCGCTAATCAACTGGTGGCCCTCTAGATACCTCAAGAGCTGGCTATTAATAATGGTTTCCATTATTTTGGAGAACAAGGAGGTTATAGCAATTGGGCGATAGTTGGACGGATCAGAGCGATCGCCTTTTTTTAGGATCGGATGTATCGAAGCGGTCTTCCAGCACTTCGGAACAGTGCCGAGCGAGTACAGGTACCGGAAAAGGCGCGTTAAGACCGGAGCCAACTCAGGAGCACACGTACGCAGCACAATTGGGGGGATACCATCCGGCCCGCTCGACTTATGAATGTCCAAGGAAGATAGTGCTTTGCGGACAGCACGTTGCCGGAATGTGATTTCCTGCATCGAGGAATCACACCGCGAAATGGTCGGTGGTGATCTCCCTTAGTCATCCAAAGTCGAGTTGGACGCGAAGAGACAGCCTAAAAGGTCGGCCTTTTCCTTCGCAGTGTGGGCCAGAGAGTCATCCTCCCTGTGCAGTGGCGGAATGGAGGGCTGACAAAAATTCCCCTGGACAGCTTTGGCGAGAGACCAGAAGGCTCGAGTCCCTGAAGGGAGTTGGGCCAATCTCTCGCCAAATCTGGCAATGTGCTCTGACTTTGCCTTAGTGATTTCCCGTTTGAAGGACCTGGAGGCTGAGTTATATGCTGTTTTAAGTTCGCTGGTATTGGCATCACGAGATTTCGCCGCTTCCGCCCATGCCTTAAAGCATTCTCGCTTTCGACGCGAGGCCGCCTTACAAGAACGTTTAAACCAGGGCTGAGACTTGCCACCGATCGGCACCGCAGAAAATGGAATAAAGAGTTCCATGCCCTGCAGAACCACTTCGGTGACAGAGGTGGCGACGGAATCTGGAGCTTCCGGCGAAAAGCACATAGGCCCCCAAGGGTAGGACGCAAAGAAAGACCGCATCCCGTCCCAATCTGCTGACTTATAGTGCCAAATACGGCGACAACCCATAAAGCGGGGCCGTGAAGGGCGCGTAGATGGCACAGTACTCCGGACTACATCAAATATTTAGTTTTAGTCCATTTGTAAATACGTTTTTATTACTCCTATTATTACTATATATTTTTATTTAATACAAAAATTTGATTGATCGTAAATGTTTCACTTTCAATAACGTGTTTTAAGGAAAAATGGTTTGAATAAATGAAAATGTTTTCAATAAAAATAAGGAAGGGACAAACCTTTTTGGTAAATGCGCTTTCAGTTTTCCCGTTGTTAAGATGAATTTTACACATGAAATCTTTCATGAGCTTTTTGTAATATGAAAATTTTGCCGAGTAAACATTGACCTAGAAATAAATACAGTTTTTGGTTTATGTAAACACATTTAAATGTTAGGAATTACTTTTATATTATTTATATATTTTATATAAATAATAATTTTAACGTGATAACAATGGGTTAAAATTTGCATAAGCGGTGTTGGTATAATTTTTATTTTAAAGCAGGTGAACAGGCAAAATGTTCACTAGCCAGCCTTTAAAAAATTAGGATGCACTTTTGATAGGATGAATACCTCAACCATGCAGTCCTCGGTTCAAATCCTGGTGGACCAATAGGTTTTTCTTTGTAAAACAAAAACTGGCCACCTGACTAGAAAATAAAATTATCATAGAATGTGATACAAATAAATCCAAATAGGGTTGTCACGCCATTGTATTATTTTATGTTTTATTTTATTATAATTTAAATATAAGCAGCATGCGACGTAGACAGTTTAAATAAATTACAAGAACATTGTGTATGTATTAAATATATACTTACATTAGCCAAACACGTTACAGGAATTATAGAAAAAATTATACCCAATGTATCGAATGATAAATCATTGAAATTCACATATAAGTAAATCAGTTGAGATATGAGCAGCGACGGGGCGAATATTATAATAATCAAATTATTTAAACGATAATAAATATTTGGTACTTTGTAACCCCACCAGCTCTTGTTCCCTAATGCTGTCAAATTTGCCAAAACAACAAGAACTTTGTAGAAAATCTGTTCGCGTGGAGGCTGCCTGTAATAAGAAAATACAACCAAATAAAATATATTTCGTTCAAGTTTTAGTCTGGTCGTGTTGCTTATATACCAGCATCGCTAAATCATATGAATAACATGCTTACAGATAATATTGCGCAGCCATCGTGCGGTTTTAAGGATAAAAGTTGTACGCGAGTTGTGGTGTGGAAAGCGACTTATGACAGTACAGTTTGAAGTATCCATTATTCTTTACGATATTTTTTATTTTTATGGACTATTCCAAGTCACACCATATGTGGCGAATATCGTATATTACTTGCATAATATCCAAAATAAAAAAGGAGTTTGGAAAGAATACAAACTTCATGTGTCAGTCGGTATCTCTAAACATAATGTATATTAAAATACCTTTAAGTATTATATAGTGTTCAATAAAATAAAAAAATTTAATATATTCGTATTGATTTGTCAATAAACATTTGATATGCGTAGGTACTTTTGGTTTTAATTAAATCTATACAAAATAAAATAAATCAGTTGCGCTGCAACCTCTTAAGGTCTTGGCCTCAGATTTCTGAATCTGTTTCATGATCATTTTTAAATCTAATAGGCAAGTAGGTCTCCAGTGCCATACACACGCCGTCGACTTTTTGGGTCTAAGACGCGTCGGTTTCTTCACGATGTTCTCCTTCACCGTTCGAGCAAATGTTAAATGCGCACATACAAAGAAAGTCCATTGGTGCAGCCGGGGATCGAAACTACGTCCTCAGGCATGAGAGTCTCACGCTAAAGCCATTTGGCCAACACTGCTCAATTAAATTAAATTAAATTAAATTAAATTAAATGTATACACATTAAGGTAATTGCATGAATATATCTGTTGCCTATTACTAGATAGAGAATTAGAAATATATATAAACTCATGCATAACCGAAAAAGTTCATGCATAATAAACCATTCTAATGGATGAAGAATTTTGTAAATTAGTCCAGTAATTATTGAATTTTGTGGTTACAAAAATACAAACCTATTATAGATATATTTATTTATTTACTCATTTCATGGAAAATAAATACTCTTATGGTCCGAAATTAATTATGTTACAGTGGACACTCGCAATCAAATTATCTTGATTACAAAGTGTCTGTAACATCTAAGTGGTCGGAATACAAATCTACTTGATTACAGGCTGTGTTGTTTACAAATCGACTCTTATTTTAATTGAAGGCTTACTGTACGGAAATTATTATGGGGTTGAAAACAAAAAAATTGCCAATAAAACAAGCAAATTAGGAACAGTATTTTTATGGTCAAATCATTTTTATTATTTTGAAATTACATACTTTTAGACTAAATTTTTTGACCACTTCAATATTCAATATGGGTTTCTTCAAGGTACCTCCTAGACAGGCTTTCTCTTTAACGCTTTTCACTTATCATCTGGTGGGACTGAGGGCTTAGTAAAAGTTTTACTTCCCGTTTTTTGTTAAAAAGGATACGCTGGGGTCAAACAGCTCGCTTAATACTACCGCTTCAACACATTTCATTTTAAATTCATACATACATATTCATACTTCCAGAAGGCTGTGCATCGGCTTTTAAGATTTAGTACCTTCTCTTCTTTAACCCGTCATGTGTAGGGGTAATGACTTCTTATGTAATAAATAGACAATTACTATATAGACATTTAACGCAAATTAAATACAGTTTGTATCAGTCTATCATTAGAGGCAGACAGAACGGCGCACTTATTTTCATGTCTCAAACACATGTCAGACACAGATGACCTACTTGTCTATAAAATAATTGAACAAACGGACGAAATCTAAGGATAAGACCCATTTGGGATTGTATTGTTGTTGTTGATGTGCCACTGGATAATTATGATTTAATGTAAATTTTGAACATTTTTCACGTTTATAAGTGTAATTATCTATTTATATTTCACTTTGATTTTAAACTGGTAGATTTTAAATTCTCAATTTCTTAACAATAACAACATTTGCTACAGTTATTACTATTCATCATTACTATCAAGTAAACAGCTTAACTTCTCTATAAATAAGTAATAGAAAATTAACTGTAATATAACATAGGCACATAGGAACATTTACTATACTATAATATTATATACGTATATTTTCTCTTGCTTATTCTCTTTTTCTTTATCTTCCATGTGTGTGTGTGATCCAGATTTAACTGAACTGCAGCTTGATAAGTCGGAGCGTTTACAAAATTTATGAATCAATACTTCGATTTTGTAAATTTTTAATTCGATTGCGGCTCAATATACAAATTTTTCAAAGCAAAATTGTATGTTCCTTTTTGGCAGTATTTTTTATATGCGTTTTCTTCACAATCACCAACATGAAACTAATAATAACATAAATCTAACTCATGAAACTGAATTCTATCACTCCTCATTTACTATACAAAGTACCCTGCTTTGGAACTCCTTACTTCTTGATATCAGACGAGCTCAGATTTTAAATTTATTTAATAATCTTCTTTTTAGCATTTATCTTCTGCCACTTATCTTACTTAAATATTCATTGTGACTCATTAACCCTAAAATTAGCTATTACATTTTTATTATTTTTTTTTTCTCTTTAGGTTTTAGTTTTAATTCAGTTTATTTACAATCAAGTATACAGTATTTACAATTCTCTTAACCTACAAAGTAATAATAGAAATAATTAAAAATAAATAAAATATAAATCAAAACAAATCTAAAAAGTTTGGTCCCTGTGGGAGTGTACCTTTAATTATTTAGGTAAATGAATGTAATAATTGTAATTTATTTTTTATTAGTTTTAGTTATTTTTACATTTTATTACGTGGTCTTTTTTGTTAATTATTTATGCTCTTCTTTTACTTTACCCCCTGTAGGTGCTTATGTTTTTAACGAAGTATTAATATAAATAAACAATTAGGTACAAATAAATAGACTGATCTAGAAAAGTTGTAGTAGACGATATTACCACAATATAAGTAATAAGACAACATTACCATGGTATAAGTTAACTACGCGAAGTCATAGGCAATAGTCACTCTTAACTTTTATTACTCAAGTTGACGAAGTAGTGACAATATAAAATGTTTATAACGCAATCAGTGAAACTGGATTTCCCAGACGTCTCATTTCCAACTGAAAATTCACGAACTCCACTGAAGTTCTCCAAATGTGGTTTAAATTAAGTTAAAACTGTGATTAAGGCTAACATACACTACACCACAAGAATCCCGAAAACCCGGTGAACCTCAGGTGAGGCAATTTGAGGACCTGTAAGATTTTCAGAAATTGTCCGTCCGAAACTCTGTATGCAGTGAATGTTATTTCAGGCTTACCACGTGTGTTAGTAAGAGCGAACAATGTAATCAATGTAATTTTTTTTCAAGTAAAATATTTTTGCAAATCATGATGAAAAAAGTTCTGAATGTTGTTTCTGTCCTAGAGTAATATTGAATTTGTGAATTTTTTTTGAAATTGTTATTATCTCATATAAAATTGAATTTAATTACGACGAAATTTCTCTCCAATTGTGGTCACGGGTCCGTTCTACAATTTTCAATTTATAAGAAAGAAAGAAAAATAATCGTTGATTGTGACATGAATTAAATTAAACCATTGTATATGTGATTTGTAAAAATTTACGTAAATAAAAAACACTTTCGAATGTCTATTATGCATAAGCCTTTAGAAAATTTAGGCAAAGCGGCTCGACTCGAACGAGCATTTACTTTAACAACTCGTTGACAGTCGAGTGTTCTCTTCCAATTAAACCCACAGAAACTCACTTTACAAAAATACTCGGGAAACGTGAAAAGGCTTAGTTGGTTTGGAATTAACACTGCTTTTTGGAACGACCGCCGGATAGATTACATTCTTTTTTTTAATCAAGGGTTCTTAAGTACTCCACTTTTTAATGGATTCGATTAAAACATGTCAATTGACGGATCGTTCGTTGTCTTTAATGTCTAATAAAGTATATGGAATGTATACGACCATGGCATAATCAAGTCTATCCCACAATAGTATGTGTAATGTAAAAAAAGGAACTCGGTATCATTTGTTTTTTTTTATAGAACACGGGGCAAACGGGCAGGAGGCTCACCTGATGTTAAGTGATACTGCCGCCCATGGGCACTACGCCGTTTTATTATAATGCAAATATAGGTTTGACAAGTATATAACAATTCTTGTGTCTACGCCATGGCATCTTTATCACTTTTTCTATAAAAAAAGAGCCCGAAGATGAGTTTGCGTATGTTATTTTCGCGTATGTTCAAAAATACATCTGCCATTAAACAGAAATATATTTAATAGTTTATTCTTTATGCTCTTATTTATAAATAAACTAATCACACATGAAACTATGACTCTATGACATCCGTCATAGAATTGCACATTAAACCTAAACACTGTTAAAATATAACTGACTTTTGCCCCCACATACACGATATTAAATTTAAACTTAGAATTGAAATAGCTCTAGTCACGAAATGTGAATTTATAGTATATCTAATATTCAATTTAAAAATAAATGCATCAGCGTCACAAGTAGGCGGCATTTCAATGTATAATTCATGAGTTAATTTAATAAGAAGTCAATACAATTTGTATGGATACCGTGTCGTGACGTTTCCCCGGATTGAGGTAGGATATTGCGCTTATGATATTGCTTTTCGGGTCTAACCAGGAACATGTGCAAATGTTAGTGTATGAATAAGTAACTGCGATTTTCTTTTATGAAATTGTTAAAGCTATGTAAGCTTAATTCGATACAAATAATTTCTTTAAACATTGTATTTACATTGTGTTTGATGTTTTATACCTACCTACATTCGAATCCTTTATTACTTAAAATTTCTGTACCTTGCAAAAACTTTGTACTGGGAGTTGAATCCCATTATACCTCGTAGCTTTCCTTACCTTTATGCTTAGTACTTAGATAATAATATGTGTAGTAACATATACAATTAAAATTTGGGTAATGTCGTTTATTTTCTTTAAAAATTAATTCGCTCTTAGAAAATATAAATATAAGCGTATTTCTTTTCCTTATAAAAGTAATATTATATTAAATTATATGTAAAAAGTAATATTTATTTTAAATTCCATTCAAATTGATATACCACGTTAACGTATAAACATTAAAATATTTAATTGCTACAATTTAAGAAAAAAATTCAACATAATATTTCATATATCCCAAGCAATATGTTATACAACACATGGCATAGCGCAGTTGTGTTTCAAATTCTGATCACGATCGCCTCATCTGTCTGATCCTACCCAGCTTACCCTGAGTACTTAAATTATAACGTTGGTTCTCGCTTTTCGTGAAAAATCTCAGAAAATTCCACTGAAAACAGGATATTGGTAGCTTACATTTGTGATTTTATAATAAAATAGCGCTGATTTAATTTTTTTGGCAAAACAAGAAAGGAATTCTTGAAGGTTGTTCGATCTAAACGAGCCCGAAAATGGGTTCGTGTTTGTTTAAAAAGACCTCTGCCATTCATCAACCTAAATATATTTAGGAGATTATGCTTTATGCTCTTATATATATGAATAAACCAATTAGTACTAGTTTAATTAAATGTAAGACAAATTCTAATCAAAATATTTTTATTATTACTTTACTTATTTTGAAAGCTATATTTAAAAGCAACTCATTGCAAACAAATGTCCGTGGTTATTTTACAACATTTAACACGTGCCTTCTACTCTAAAAAAAATACACTATGCTGCTATGATATAGAAATATTATGTCATCTTCATATATCATGAAATATTACTCATAGTCGTTCATTAAGAGTTTAAAGTTACGTAAAATACATTTTATTTAATCACAAGCTAACACCGTAAATTTCCTACTTTTTGAGGATTGTTTTTTTGTATATATACATATACCCTATACTTTGTATATAACATTTTTGTTCGATGATAATGATGGTAAAAATGCGCTTTTAAATTTTTTCTATGAAAAAGTTCTATGACAATTTAATTGGGTGCAATCGTAGTTTGAAATGGAATAGGCAGGCTACTGCAGTTCATACATTGTATGTAATATCTCCTGCGAAGGCGCTGTATAAGCTGCCGTAGCCGAGTAAAATATTTTTATCATACTTAATTATCTATTATCAGAGATAATTAAACTGACTTTAGTACAGTTATTATAAGCATAATAATTTGAAAAAATGCAGTGTGACCATCTTCTGAAACATTATGAAGAATCGTGCATTCTTACGGGCTTTTAACTAAAAGAATATCTCCGTACCACAAAAGTTACAGAACATTTACTTTTCTATTTATTACCGACACTGCCCGTTAAAGTGTGCCTAAGTTTTAAGTTAAAAACTTTGATATTTATTATAAAATTAATGCGTCTCTTATTAAAGTAGGACGATGCGGATAATTTTGATGTAATATTGATTTTGCAAACATATTATAAGCTCTAGTCAATATTTATAGTCTTTAATTAAAAAAAAAATATTTTTATTTGTCAAAACTACGTGCATTAATAACTTTATCCATGTCTGAGTGTCGCTTAAGCTTAGGTTTCCTAGAAAAGCGGTGCCGTTAACTAACGGCCGTCATTTTACGGTTGTTAATCTTAGGTTTCCTAGAAAAGCGGTGCCGTTAACTAACGGCTGTCATTTTACGGGTTTTAATAACGGCCGTCTTTACTTTTTAACTTAATGCATAAAAACAATCATTTTCGCTCGTCCAAGTCAAGTTTCCACTCATTGTGTTAATTAAATATGGGCACCGCTACACGCGAAAAACGTTGAACTAATGCTTATCACCGCTATGATGGCCGTCATGCAAATGACAGCAGCGCCATTTGACATTACGATGACTCTCAACGTTCTTTAGAAAACATACTCCGATGTTATTTATAGACAACGTATGGGTGACGTCACCCAACGTTACATTACGGCCGTTAGATAACGGCACCGCTTTTCTAGGAAACCGTAGCTTTACATTAGAAAAGTATAATGGAACACAATCAGGTGCTCTTCCGGTATGTCTTAACATAACTCAATACGCTAACCTCCAGAAGTATTTTAATATATTTTTCGCTTTTAAAACAAAATTATCTAATCTCTCAACAACTTTTACATTTTTAATTACATCCAACAAATTTACAGTCAGTTATAAATTATTTGCCGCTGCTAATATAACACTTAATACTGGATATCACGAGGACCAACTAGTGTGCAATAAAACCTCATTCATAATTTATGGTAAACTAACAGCAACTTTGTGTTGTTATTTGCTCAAACTTAATGCAATTCTAAAACTATTTGAAAATAAAACCACTTGCATGTATGAATTTCCTAAGCCCGTCAAAAATATATCATAATCTTGTGTGTAAATGCGGAAATTGTGTTGCGAAATCATGCGATCAATATATGTAAACAAGACTACATTTTCACGTTATTTCAAAGCATTTACCCGCTTTTTAGCAGGTTTTCTAACTCTATATCAACGCTGGTCACACACATTGTGATACGTTACAAAAGTTAAATATCGTAAGTAAATTTCAACTTGAATTTTTACTTTACTGCCAGGTCTGTCTTTTTATGGAATATTACCAACAACAAGAGCTAATATAGATTTTCTCTAAGACGCAGTAAATGCAATCATGAAACGTAATGCTCTTCTTAATATATTCTTAACGATTTATTAATTTACGAAATAAAATTAATTCAATGTGAATGCGTTGATTCAAATATTTTTTTTTTTCTGTAAAATCGTGCTATATCGGTTACCCATTTTTATAACTGTTAACTTTGATTTCTTCTTCTATATTATTTTATTTCCTCATAAACAAATATAAAATTTGACGTGCATATCAAAGCTTTGGTTCTGTATACTAAATAGTGGCCACAAATTGAGCTTTAAAAGCTCGATTGGGAACAATATTGTCACATCACTTCCACGTAAACTCAATCGTTTAGCAACGCAAGTCGATAAAGCACTACTTAATAGTGCATGTTAAATCATGGCATTAAACTCAAACCACATCCATTTGACTTAAATTGCATTGCATTGCATTAAGTTTCTTTAATCTAGTTCTGTGCATCACATGTATCCTTAAAATATTATAATTTTAAGTCGTGTTTCAAAGATAAATCCATTTAAATATTATGTTTTGATTGTCATATTATCTGTTGAATTTGGTGTAAATACAACACCAAAACATGTCAAACCAAAAATATCGATCACAGGTGACATCTATTAGACATTATTGTTCGTTTGTAACATATTAAAAATGTCGAATTTACAAAAAGTTTCTTTTTTGAATAATTAAGTAACAACAGCTTTCTAATGTTGATTTATATCAGTTCCATTTAAAGTGGAAGTAAATATTCACTATGTAAGCATAAGGATTATAAAAAGTTTATTTCTGATGACTACAATTTATTCTTTAATCGTCAAAATCTGTCTGTACCTAGTCGAAGCGCTTTGTACCCTAGATATCTACATTAAATAAAAATAGAATTTTAAATTACTTATTATTGTTTTAAAACTTAATTTTCAGCTTTATTACTTTAAAACTAGGAAAAACTTAGCGCTGTAAGCTCAGAGTGAGATCTATTTAGCTGCTTACTTGACTACTTTGTATCAAGTTATTATTTCAAGATGAACATTATCCGGTGCAAACTTGCGCTGAATTAATGTTATTGTGGAGTAAACTTTGTAAGGGGTATATTTAAGTTATTAATATTCTCTTATATGATTTACTAACATTTTACAATGTACCCGCATCACAGCTTTCTTGCTTATAGTATTTTAGTAGCCACTTTGAGTGATTATTATGAAATCTTGTATTCAAACTCTGGGTTGGAGCGTAAGTAATTTAATGCCTCTGAATTATAAGTATATAAATTGTACGGTATTAATTATTAGGTATTATTAAACATAAGCAGTAATAATAAGTAGGAATATAAAATATATTAACCAATGTTGTATATATAAATATATATAATACTAGCTGACCGGGCAAACGTCGCTTTGCCATGTATATCATTTATAATAAAAAACAGAGGTTGATCGTTAAGGGGTGAAAATTAGGGGTTGTATGTATTTTTACTGCTGTATCATACAAAAAATCTAAAAATAAAAAAATAATAATTCAGGGGTGGACTACCCTTAATATTTAGGGGGATGAAAAATAGATGTTGTCCGATTCTCAGATATACCCAATATGCACACAAAATTTCATGAGAATCGGTCAAGCCGTTTCAAGGAGTTTAACTACAAACACCGCGACACGAGAATTTTATATATTAGATAGATGTATTTATACAATACACATACCAATAAATACGCATATTTAATTTGTAATGTGTGTCTATAAAAAAATACTTTTAAGTTCCTCTCCTGGTTAAAACTTACGTGTGAGCCAGTGTTAAAAAAGAAACACAGTTATTTGTACAAGTAAAGTTCCACATATGCAAGTTAAATTATAATTACTGATATCTACAAATATACATTTTATGATGTGACATGTGTGTGATTTTATTGTAATTCAAATGTTTACAAATTAATTGCTAAGTGGTATAATGTTAATACATAAAAACAAAGGAATGAATTCATCAATCACTGTCAACATACACTAATGGGAAAGTAGTTTTTATTACCCTCAATCAAGTCTTTCTAGGTATTTTCCTATCTCGCTCTAATGTGCTTGCAAAGTATATGGTCCATATTTAGAGTATAATTAAAAAAATGTATGCGTGTAGTATTGTAGACACGTAAGAAGTGGAACTTCTTTACTACCTTATTTTACGAAAAATGATCTACTATATGCAACTTTACAGAAATTGGTTTAATAAAGTTAACTTAGATAAAGTTAAAAAAAAGGCTTTTATTATCATAGACATTGATAGAATAGAACAACTAAACAGAATACAAATACAGTAGAACCTCGTTAAGTCGAACCTCGATAAGTCAAAAACCTCCAAATCTCGAAAAAATGTTTTGTTCCCTTCCCTTAAAACACCAAAACCTCCATTACTTGAAATCTTGACCCTCTGTTAATCGAAATAATCACCGAGGCCCTCCAAGCCATTTTGGTACATATTTTCACTCTATAACTCGAAAAAATAAATTTGACCTCTGTATCTCGAACATAAGAACGTTTTATTTTACAACCTTTACAACTTGATCATTTGAAATTTATTATCTCTATTGTTCGAACAAAAATAAGTTACCGACTTTAAGAACTTGCCGACAATGTGAGTACACTATTGTTTCTTAGAAAACATTTTAGGAGTATACAATAATAAATTTATGACTCATGGAAACACGTGTTTGCTTGCTTTGTGTGTTTAGCTAAGCCAGTAAGAAAAAACCTCAAACTCTTTATGTCGAATCAAAATCCGCCTAAGTCGAAATCCTCCATAAGTTGAAAACTCTATAACTCGAATTTTTTGGCGTCTCCCTTGATGTTCGACTTATAGAGGTTCTACTGTAATACAATTATTTCATTCTACCTTTTTACTACTAAGATTATTACAGAATTTCATTAATTGTAATATAATTATTACTATCATTGTTATCGTTATTATATATTTTTGTTTTTAATAAAAAAAATATACAATTTATGAACGCACTACACGGTTTTTGACATAAATAATAATGATTTAAAAGCATAATTTCTATTATTACTAAACATAATACTGCAATATCAATTAAATATAACGTGATAAAAATTATCCAATATTTATAATTAATTATAAATATTGGATAATTTTAATATAATTAACATTACGTTGCGGTAAGCCTGAAGTTAGTTTTCAGAGGCAAACTTCACAAACAACAAATCTTACAACTAATCAATAAACTGGATCCGAAATCGCAGGACAAGAAAAAGATGGCGCGTAACGGAAAAATGAACGTCGTCACGTGACGTAATTTTTTTTCCAACGCCGATAAAGAAGTTCCACTTCAAAATACTTTGGCAATAACATGTCTAGTTGTAATTTGAGTTAATAGTTGCGTAGAACAAACAATATTATGTAAATAGAAGTAGGAACATTACTATTTACATAAAACTATTCTAGTATACATTTTCTCTCCATAAACTAAAATTGTAGTATTATATTTGTGTTTGAAAACGTTCCCTTGCTATTTATTTGTTCAAACTATAATTAAACATGCTAGAAGTATAATATACACTACTTGAAAACACCTCATAGCCCTCGAAATGTATGAATACAACGCTTTGAAACATAATTCGACACGATAATGAGTTCCGTTTGATAATAATTGGCCAACGGCATCTCTTCCCTAATAACAGATACGTTACGATTCATCTTTCTGTTTGACCAATCACACCCTGAATTATGGAAAGTGCCTATGGTGGAATGTAACTGAGCGTTTGACATGAAACAACAGCGACTGGCGTTTGACAGCGATTCGACAAATGGACGTATTATCATGATATGTTAGGCTAGACATGCGGTTAACCAATCACAAGCGAACGACACGCGCTGGCGATTTGTAAATAGTTTTACATTCTCACCGCTCTGAGAGGCATAGGGTGATTTGGTAAATTCATAAAAATCAAAAATGAATCACTGGCGCTACAACCTTTTAAGATCTGGGTCTCAGATTTCTGTATCAGATTCATGATCATTTGTCAATCTTATAGGCAAGTAGTTGATCAGCTTCCTGTGCTTGACACGCGCCGTCGACTTTTTGGGCCGCTTTGCTGACTATGTTTTCCTTCGCCGCTCGAGCGAATATTTAAAGCGCAAATACAAAAGAAAGTCCATTGCTGCACAGCCGGGGATCGAACCTACGACCTCAGGGATGAGAGTCGCACGCTGAAGCCACTAGACCAACACTGCTCTGCGTGGTAACTTCATACTTATTCTATAAAGTAACACATAAAAGGTTATAGCCCCCTAATCGCTCCACATCATTGTTAGGCAGAGTTGGCAGTGAATACCGGACACCGAACTTCGGCTTTGGCTGTGTATGTTCTAGTTTTTAATTTCCTCCTTTTTATCTTTATCTGGAAAAATGCCAGTGTTCTTTGACTGAAGAAAATGGGCACATGAAGATATTATTAGCATACATATATAATGCCTACATATACTCGATTATTTGTCTTTATTCGTCTCGTTGTGTTTATTTGATTATTTGGTTGAGACCGGGTCCGAAACGAGTTTTAGGGAAAACCCTAAAACAATGCAATAATTACGAAATGGAATACCAATTTCAACTGAAAAAGCTTTTAAATAGGTCTATACTAAGTACTGTGTCGGCCTATATTGTAAATCCCTTTTTGAAGGACCCCAAATAGTATTAGTTTTTCAAAATCTCTAGGGCTAAGTTGCATAAATTATACGTCAAATGTACCTATTGTAAGTATTAATAAAGTATAAAACCGATGCATTTTCACTTATGTTTCCTTACGTGTAGGCTGAAAGAGTTCTTCATATCTGAATTTCAAGATCAATAAATTAATTTAAGGTAAACCAAAAAGAATTACGAAAAATGAGCACAACTAATGTGGAACGCCGCACTTATCTTTTTTCGCTTTTAGTCAATATTTCAAATGAAAGCTACGTAAAAACATCCAAGTTGAATTTTAAAATAAATTTTAACTAAAAACATCTCGCAACGATGCTTTAGCGTCATTTTGAAACGAAAAATAAAAATTAGGTCGGACAGAAATGTTTTCTTTGGACTCTGCATTTCTTTTGAAAAATATATCGATTCGAACGAATCATTATTTTGTCGCGCATCGGTGGAAAATTAGAACGAAAAAAGCTTGAAAGCTTTGAAATTATACCCGTATTAAAAACACTTAAATAAACAACTAGACCGGATGTGCTATAAATGTCCGGTATCTGCTTGTTTTTTGTATTATATCTATATCTCAGTAGTCGGCACATCTTCGGTGTATAAAAGTAGATATAAATATTAATTATAATATTAAAACAATGCTATTTCAATTATTTTTGATTTCTTTATTATCAACACAAAAATATATAATATTATTTATAATATTAATGAAGGACAATAGTAAGAAACTGTGCTATAATTGACTAACATGATTTCAATTTGTTGAAATCTATATATAATGCATTTTTAGTCCAATAATATTAGGTTTAGTTATAATAACTTGATAATGAGTTCCAAAGAAAACAGACAACTTCAAAAATAAAATATGTTTATTATGGAACATAAGATACATGTATCACGTCCACGTCATAAATTTGAATTTGTAGGCATACTCATCGGCATAGAAGACAGAGGGTCTTCTGAAAACTCTCGGTACTCTTTTAAAATAGCAAATCATTAGAACTTTAGACATACCTACTCTTATCTTTATCTTACTCTTCAGGAAACTATTAATTCTCACATTTTATCTGTCAAACAAACTAAACAATTACAGAAATACGACAATACTTACAAATTGAATCGCACTCTGGATAGAAAATGAATTATTTTTATTCTTCCGCACTCTCCGAGTTCTTCAAGAAAATTTTCAATAGAATTTAATTTTCTTCAATCTTTCCTGCATTTGTCATCGTGTTGACTTTTCTCTGAGTACGTGTATTGTATGTCACCTAATGGTCTTTGTTTTGTGGCTGCGATGTACTATTAGTATCATATAATATAACTCTTGGCTTCAAAACACTGGTGGAATTCTGAATCTATTTCGTCATCATTTGTTTTTTTTATAATAAGTGATGAGCCTTTTGTGCCGGACACACGCCATCTACTTTTGGAACGAAGTTCCTTATCGCGCGTTGTGAAAGGGGGCTAGACGGAAAAAATTCTTACGAAAAGTTGTCACGACACTTTTTTGCTATTTGCTATTGTAATACACCGGTTCTCGTCCGATCACCGAAGTTAAGCAACGTCGGGCGAGGTCAGTACTTGGATGGGTGACCGCCTGGGAACACCTTGTGATGTTGGCTTTTTTTTTCGTCGTAAGATTGGTGTCGAGAAAATCTATCATACTATTATGATACCAATTAACATATAAATTAATCGAAAGGAATTGCGTTCCATCCGGGTGTCCCTTGACACCTCTAAAGTTTTTGAGTCTAAAGCGGGCCGGGCCATAGATGGACCGCATGTTGCAGTCAAGACCGACTGCAATATGCGGTTTGCTCAGGAACTGCTCGAGCGGTCCGTGTATTGCGAATATGAATTTAGTATGGAAACTGCAGATCGCCGTGCGACGACCGCTTAGAGCAGTCGGTATCTGCTGCAACATGCGGTCCGTCAATGGCCCGCTTAAGGCATATGCCATCGCATAGATATTTAAGAAAATTTCTGGTACTCCACCGTGTTATTCTAAAACCTCATTAATAAACGCTTATACTGAATAAATAGACACTGACCTATGAAGCTGTAATATATTCAATAACAATGGTTTTTCACATCGTATATTATTGTAACGGCCCTCAAAAGTGGGATGATTGATTTATAGACAGCATTTGTGATTCAATGTTCGACGGACGATCCGATCGGAAGGCCACAACGAATATATTTTGTGATTGAATTATTCATTTCTGTTCATTTGAATTTGAACATTAGATAACTGACTACTTAGAGTCATTCTTTAGTTAATGCTTACTTTATCTATATATATACAAAATAATATAAATCAATCGCGATACAACTTCTTTAGGTATTTTCCTCATTTCTGAATCTGTTCCATCATTATTTTTTAAATCTTATAGGAAAGTAGGTGATCAGCCTCCAGTGCCTGACACACGTCGTTGACTTTTTGAGTCTAAGACATGTCGGTTTCCTCACGATGTTTTCCTTTACCATTTGAGCAAAATTAAATGATAAATGCGCACATAGAAAGAAAGTTAAAATTAAAATTTCGTTAAGAGAATTTATGAGAAATCTTAAATGCCCCGTGTTTTTATTATCGACGAAATAAATTAAATTTATTATTTGTATTAACTTTTGACACTTTTAATATTTTAATGACAATTAAATTCATGAAATTCCTAACAAATCTTCCTTTTTCCCTCCCTCTAAGTCTCGGATTTTTTTTGTCGGAAAAGTTTTAGATTTGTATAAATATGAACAAAGGTTAAAAATAAGTTTGCCAAAGAAGTTTCTGACATGTGTACATAGCATGCACGCACTTTTTTTTCAAAATTAAGTCCCCTGATTGCGTCTGTATATGCACGCGATAAACAGAAAAACCACCAAACGGTTTTCACCAATATATTGTGCGTATTCATTTTGGTTGTATTGACTGAAACATACCAATAATTTATTGAAGTTGTAAAAACTGGAAAAAATACTGGCGGCCGGAAATCAGTAACTTTATTAAAAACAAAAACGGTATTAAATGGTAGGACTTAAAATCTTATATCACAATTACGTTTTGTTACAACGGATGAATTTTATTACTTTTAACGTAAATCTAATCAGAAACGTGAAATAAAATGAATACACATAAAGAATAAGCTGTTACCATTACTAACGTTTATCAGTCCATCCCCCTGCGACTACAATAAGCTTCCAATAATACGACTGACATGACGAAATCATTTCAGAGAGAATCAGCGAATATTTGGGTAAAATAAATACATTTATATACTTCGACATGCATTTACTGTAAAAACTTGGCCTGTATTGCCAAGATTTGCTTAAATAAACATTACTTCAACGAGTTAGTTTGTTCGTGGCGATGAGAGAAACGACTTCGCTTCTAAGAAGCACTAGCTCATCTTATAATGGTAGAATAAATTCTATTTATTCAATTCAAATTTATGCAGCCATGCAAATCCACACTTTGAAAGGCACACTACATATAGTCATAAGCCGTACACATTTGTTGAAGTATGCTAGAGTCCTTCACCATATGGTCTAAGATCCCGCTATACAACGACCTTCACCGAGATGCTTATTTAATGAAACTTATTTTATATATAATTTAATATGTCAATAAATATAATCCATATGGGTTGCCTAGCAAATTTGAGTCCAGAGTATGTTTACTTAATTTAAAAAAATATATTTTTTTAAACATTTCACCGGTATGATTATTAGATAAATTCTATACCAATCGAAAGTATGAAGCCCATAGAATATGCAAACGTTAGGTTGTTTTTAATCAATTAATTATTTATGTGTATATTTTTTATGTGACACTAAAGTATATATACATCTTTAGTATAAAAGAAGGTTATAGTGATACATATATAATACTACCCTGATTAAAAATATTGATTGAAAAAAGTTCAAAAAATTTACTACATGCAAATTATAAAAAAAAAAATTTTTTTTAAATAGTAATTAAACATACTCTGGACTGAAATTTGCTAGGCAACCCATATGGATTATATTTATTGACATATTAAATTAAATATAAAATAAGTTTCATTAAATAAGCATCTCGGTGAAGGTCGTTGTATAGCGGGATCTTATACTAATACGAACGAGTCTTAATTCGAAATTAGAGAATTATCACTAAATAAATTCAAAGCCCTCGTTAAACGGCAATTAATCAATAAAGCGTTTTATAAATTTGAGGAGTACTTAAATGATCCTAATCCTTGGGATTGATTTGCTCCAGTTCAAACAATTTGTATGACAATACTTGGCGATTAAAAAGAGTGGCGGAAAGTTTCTTGCCAGTTCTTCTTACCCGCTCTACGCCCTTGACTTGCGAACTGGTAGTAAATGTAAATTTACAATTAATTTAACTTGACAATTCAAAAGTGTACTTGGTTACCCACTTGAATAAAGATATTTGGAGTTTTGAGTTTTGCACATTTCATTGTTGCCCAGCGGTGATTCGAAGTCACAACCACAGGGTGGAGAGGCCTTCAAGCCACTAAGCTAATACTGCTTTAAATTCTATTCACCCTAATCATATTTTATTCTAATAAAGGTAAACAGAACAGAACAATCCTCATTCCAAAAAATGGTGCCATACCTTTTCCGAGCAATTTATTAAACTCGAAATATTGCCCTCTGTAAAGTTATTAAAAACATGGAATTTACAAGCAATATCGCGTCAGGAGGGTTTTACGTCCGATTCGTATGTCGGGTTTAAATCAGATTACGATCGGGGTTTAATTCGGCTAAAATATGTTATGATAATCTAAATTACCCTTGATTTGTTTGGAAATTTACTCGTTATGAATCCCCTGTGTGAGTCAGTTAAATTTTCGGGTCAATATGTTTATGATGATTGTGTTAGTTAGTAATTAAACAGATAATATATTCGTATTAGCATATTTTAGTAGAAAAAATGTTATGAATTAGCTACAACCTTTTTAGGTCTGCGCCTCAGATTTCTGTAACTGTTTCATAATCTAATAGGCAACTAGGTGATCAGTCCTCCTGTGCCTGGGCCGTCAACTTTTTGGGTCTAAAGCAAGCTGGTTTCCTCACGATGTTTTCCTTCTTTTCATCGATCGAGCAAATGTTAAATGCGCACATAGAAAGAAAGGCCTTTGGTGCGCAGCCGGGATCGAACCTACGACCTCAGGGATAAAGAGTCGCACGCTGAAGCCACTTGGCCAACATTCATGCTCAGGCTTTAATACCTAAACCTCAGCGATATAGGGATACCCCGCTTTTCAAGTATTTCTATGAAAAATATTAGTTTTGCAAGCAATTGCCAATAGCTTTAAAAAATCCAATAAAAATATAATATAACAAATACGTTTTTATATTACTTCATAATACAAAATGTATTTAGACCAGCTATTTACTTGAATGTAACAAAGCAATAGCAGCTCCTATGGGCATTCCAGATCGATAAAATAGTGTACTGTTTACTTTTCACTTTATATATATTACTAAACGTGTTAACTATAAGTCAAAAGCCCTTACACAACTTAGCAATAAAACGTCTCAATTTAAGTGAACAATTCCGTTAATGCTTTGATTAGATTTGCTTTGAAGTGACTTCGAAAGGAAGGCGGCGATTTCCTCAAAATATATTTCAATTTCCTTTCATTTGTCAAATGGTAACTTTCAAGAATGAACTGTATTTATAGAATTTAAATTATTTCTCTAGAGCATAATGAAACAAGTATTGAATACAATGTACCTATAAGCGTAATTATATCCGTGCGTTGTTCACATTTTCAACAAAAACTGACCGCGTTTAAAACTGTCAATCTTACGTTCAACAATAGCTTTTCTAGTTTACTAAACATTCAACAATTACATAAAAAGTTAATTTAGATTCATATTCCAAAATTAGACTTTTTCTAGCAACTAGTTATTTTACCTTATCATCTCATACATTGGGATTGAGTCTAATAAAAGGTCAGTGTAATATGTTTGACGCCAAACTGCGCCATAGCGCGACCACAGATAAGTCAAAATTGGAATACGCTTTAAAATATATAGAAATGTCAAAATGGCTTTTGACATGTCATGCTACAACACAGGATTATTTGTTTGATGATTGATGTTTTTTTATCGTTATTCTATGTAAACAGAACAGTCGGCCTAGTCACTAGTGGCTTAAGCTTGCGACTCTTATCCCTAACTTCGTAGGTTCGATCCCCGGCTGTGCACCAATGGACTTTCTTTCTGCGCATTTAACATCGTGAGAAACCGGCATGTCTTAGACCCAAAAAGTTGATGTCTTGTGTCAGGCACAGAAGTCTGATCACCTACTTGCCTATTACAATTGATCATGAAACATATACAGAAATCTGAGGCCCAGACCTAAAAAGGTTGTAGCGGCATTGATTTATTTTATTTTATTCTGTGTAATTGAATGTGTGATTTTTGAAATTTCAATGTTACGGTGCGTTATGTTTAAAATATATTTTGGATCATTTTCAAATAACTATCAATAATAATATATCAAGTTGTCAAGATAAAGCTTAACCAAGAAATCCATTTAGGATGATTACGAAACTTTACTAATACTTACGTAGAAACATAAAACCAATATCAGTTATCAACTCCAATCAAGTTAATATTATCTTTATTACTTATAAGTTATAGTACATTACTAAATCGTTATACAGATAAGATAAAATGAAATGTCCAATGGGTGAAAAATTAAACCTAAATAAACATTTTAATTACTTTTTATGACTGTTGATTTTAACCCGCAGAAATAATGAAATTAAATTGTTCTATCAGAGTTTTCGAAAAGAAAGTTATTCTCATTTACATACACCTTTTTAAAACCAAAATGTATATTTTAGTTATGGACAAACAATAATAAGGAAATACAAAATAACTTCTTTATAATATATTCTGTATCACATAAATAGTGTTTTATAGATTATGGATACATGGGTAACCCTGAAAATGTTTAGAACTGGCCAGTTAGACACTTTGCTAATGAAAATTTTTTTTGAATTTCAATTTTAGAACTCTTTGGTAACCTAAGGTAGTATATTGCATTCATTTTTCATTTGTTTTTGTAAATTGGCGGCAAATCTAAGACTCTCGTTACACATGAAAATGAACGTAACGCGAGAAAAGTTTCGGTAAATGATTTATTATGACTTTCGTTGTGGGCTTACTCAATAACAAAGTTATGATTGGCTGCTATTAGCCTTTCTTAATAAAGCTCCATCTCGTGCCACTATTTACAATTGGTTTAACGAGTTTAAGCGTGGACGTAGCAATCTCAATGATGATCCTCGTGAGGGACGTCCTTTAACAGCGACTACTGAAGATAACATCAGTGCTGTGCGACGCATGATAGAGGTAGATAAGAGAGTGACCTATCAGCAGATACCGGTATGAGTCAAGTTTAAAAAATATTACACGAACATTTAAGCGTCAGACATGTAATACCTGTGGGACCTAATCGCTGCAAATCCGAATCATTTGACACCACAATCATTCAGATCAGCCCACAAACGGCACAGCTTAGCTGGAAAAAATACTCGTTGATTGATGATATACTATATAAAGTACTAATCGAAATAATCGGTACTTTTCTCTGACCTTTTAACCCTTGAAAGTAATCTAATAAAACGTTATAGGTTAACAAAATAACACTTTTAAGGTCTTTGAAATAACTTCAAATAATGTAGAAGTCAAACTTTTCTCATAAAGAAAGTCTCAGGTCAGATGATAAATTCAGTTAAAACTAACACACGAGTTTATTCAAATACTGCTCGGCGACTTTTAAAGTCATGAATTCACTAACTTTTAAAGTAAACTTCACAGGTTGGAAATATGTTGCAAAGTAATTTCTACTTATGTATGTTAATTTGGTATATTTAATAAGTTACCGTTTTCAAAAAGATGTCCTGTCCAAACATAATTGCATGTTCCTCCCCCCCTTAACATTCACCATTCATACAAACTAAATCTTGTTAATATAGTCCATTGTAACATACATTTGCTGAACATTTGTTAGTGGACACAATTTTATTTTTGGATCATGTGGTCAACCCAAGCTTAAACCCAAGTTTGAAGGGTCTCGTCCCCCGGCCGCCATCTTGGAAAAAGGGGTGAAAACACATGTTTGGCTATATCTCCTAAACTATTCATCGCACAAGAAATACGTCTACGCCAACACCACAAATTTGGGTTTAAGCTTTAAGTATTACCCCCCCACCCCCCACATGTTCCATAAATACAATTGCGTCCTCTAACAAATGTTCAGTCTGGTCCTCAAAATGTAACATTTCAATGGACTAATAATCTAGCTGTAATTTTTAAATTTTGAAGTCTGTTGAAATTTGACCTTTGCAATATTTTACGTACTATACAAAGCGTCACGGGTTGGCTTTTCTATAATTTTAAATAATATTGAAAAATTAATATCAAAAAACTCGTTATAAAACAAATCATTACAAAAATTTGCCTGTCGACACAAAGTGAAATATAAGTCTGAAATATATCCTGAGAAATAAAACATCTGAATAATAGCATTTTCAAACGCATTGTTGTATTTCGAATGAAAAATGAATATTTCATTTTTCTAGTACAAAAGTGAAATCTCTAAGGTCCTTAGAGAGGTTTCTAAACACATGGAAAACCTTTTATATTTTCTAGAAGCTACTTTTCAATCTTATGAATAAAATAAACCTTTATAATTCTTAGATTAACCTAGCTTCAACTGCGACTATCTTTGAAGAATTTAAATAAGATTAGAGGAAAAATTTAAAGATCGTAAATTTATTACAATTTAGCTATTCCAGGGGTTTTAATAAAACAAAAACTCTTTTTGGTATAAAGCATATTATACACAAGGACGATAAGTAGACAAGTACTTTTATTTCAAGACATTTTAAAGATAATACTATTATTTGTTATGTAGACGACTCAAATTTAAAAGTTATATAACAACAACATTAGGAGCAAACGAATTTTACTACAGCAAATCTAACAAGGCGATATGATTTTCGTACAGTCGAGTCCTCAATTCTGTAAAACTGTACGAAACTTGGATCTGTATTAAAACCGAACAATACAGCAAAGTGAATTGTCCACTCGCCAGTCTCTCGGAAGTATTACACATAGTTGGAATGTTCGACCGATACTTCAGTCGTGCCTCGAATACGGAATTCTTATCTGAAAGTTTTGCAATTTTTTCATTCACATCTAGTTTAAACTATTGTGTAAGGTGTAGTAGACTCTTTAAGTTTGTGTGAAATAAAATGTTATTTATTCTACTATTTCAGAACAGTTGATCGTACGAAGTTGTCGAGTTGGTTCGAATCGCGGCTGTGAACCGCTGATAAAGGACAAATCTTTGTTTTTACTTTACGTTATTATTATTAATTACTTAAAATGCCACATGGGACATGGTGTAATGGATGCAGCTCCGTACAAACATTTTGTAAAACAAAAAAATTGCGAATAAAAAGAGTGGCGGAGAGTTTATTGCCAGTTCTTCTGTCCCATTCTACGCCCTTGATTTGAGAACTGGCAGTAAATGTCAGATTAGAATGTGTGATGATGTGATTAAATGTTTTTTTTTAGAACCAATGGACTTGACTTTCTGTATGCGCAGTTCCCGCTCCACGGTGAATGAAAAAATCGTGAAGTAACCGGCATCCCTTAGATGTCTCGTGTGACCTATTAGCCTATTAAGCAAAATTATCATGAAACAGACTTAGAAATTTATAATTTAAATTTATATAAACTGTGATAAAAACTTGGTGGACATTTTCTTCAACTCCATCCAACATTCGCCGAGTCGTTTTAGCAACTTTGCTGTGTTAATTATTTGCTATTATTTCCTTTATTTCTACCTAATTATGTAACATTGTATATTCGCGAATGCTTGGCGGACCCACGCGACTTGTCCCCTCCGAGTTGTGTGCTACGATATTGAGGGCTACTCGATTGTTAGGAAGTTGGATGGTCCTGGTTAGCGCTGCGCCTTCTTAAGATATGATTTCATCCACACGTGCATATCATTTCTATAACATATTTTCTGTTCTATAACAAAGTATCTGAGTGTCCTCTTTATAACATGTGTTATTTTTGAGAGCAAACTTCGCGTCACTTTTTTGCTCCTATTTTAAACACAAATATTTTTACGACTTCTTGACTACCTTTAGTACCATTTTACGGATTTTTGGCAGTGGCAGTAGGTTCGTCCTAGTTCTTCTCATCCGTTCTACGCTTTTGCTTTAAAAACTGGCAGCAAATTTAGAAATGTTTGATATTTTTTGGCGTTCATGAACATAAATTACCTTCATGAATTCTATCCCACAGTCCTTTAATCAGTAAATTTACGAAACAGAAATGAAAATGCAATAAAAAATGCGCTTATTATTTAACTCTCACCTTAAGGTTTTTTGATACACGAAAACGACAATTACAGTAGGTACAATCCGGCACATTCATGATATCTTAAATATATGAAAGATCTTATCACAACAAAAAACGTTTCGCACTCACAGCTTACGTTTTAATTACAAGTGTCTCTATTCCACACAATCTCATATGTCAAACACATATTTCCTATTTGTCACAATGATAATAATAACCTTCGCGTGCTATGAACTTTATTACTTGGAAATATGTCTAATACTGTAAATAGCAGATTGTTTACCAAGGGGTAAAACACTATTAATGGGTGTTGTTTTTTCTTCGAGGGATATGTAGAAACTTCGTTTTTAATTCAATTCGTGCGCGGATTTTTTGACAGCCAGTAGGTACCGTTTCCATTCATTTCTTAATCGATCTCTTTGGTGATTGAAAATAACATCAACATTCCAAATTCAAATCAGTAATGCCTTGGGATTAAAAAGTCTCTAGTCCGTTTTCAGCGAAATTCTTTTTTTGAATAGATATGACAAAAACCTTTTTTGAATAATTAAACACTTTTTAGATACTATTTTTGTATTTTCTCAATAGCCCCACTTCTAAAAAGCATATATGAAGTAAATCCACATCCTTCTCAGTGGCTAAGTGAGAATTAGACGTGCTACTAAGAGAATTTTTCCCACTTAGAAAAAATAATCCAGTAAGGAATAGTCCTCGAACTTATCACGTTACGTTTTTAACTACATTGAGTAAAATTATAAATAATAATTCCTTCTTTCCGTCAAGTAAATTTCACCCGGAAAATAAACCAGTGAGCTTCATGAATAAATTATTTATTGCTTCACAGCAAACCATTAATGAATAATAAATAACTATTTCTTACCCAAACTCAATATTTTAATCATAACGCTACCATTATTTTATATTGAGTCCATTAACTTTGAGTATAGAAAAGTTCATACTTAATTGGAATTCCTTTATAAATTCTTTGAAACTGGCAATGTTGCAAAAAAGTTGCAGCATTGCACATTCCATATAAATTGTTTTTCGTTAAAAGAACATAATCAAGCTAAGAGGTTTAACTCTCTAATTAGTTTAAAAGTACTTATTAACGTAAAATTAACGATTTGAACGCAATTATTATTTATAATAAGAATCTTCTGATTTAAGTTTATCTCGTATTTCGGCCAAACATAGTGACAAAATTTTTGAAAGGCTAAAATCTATGGCACTAATAATCTTATTCATGGCCTCAAATTATCTTAGTAATTTTGAATTATAAGCAAATATGTGATCAGAATTCTGTGCCGTACAAAAACAGTAAATTTTCAGTTGTTCGATATTTTCATTATATTTTCGTTCACCGTATAAACAAGTGTTAAGCACTACAACAAAAAAAATGCCAGCATTCGAACCTTAGCGTTGAGGATCACTTATAATACTATACATAAATATATCATCATATAGTCGCGTATTTTTAAAATATTCGCTTTACTTATCTTGAATGTTTAATATAAGAACACGCAATTGCAATCTATGTCAAAATTAACTATTACCAAGTTGACAATATAAACCATTCTTTATTCAACTGTAATAATGTATGATAATCCGTTATATGAAATGAAACTAACACTGACGTAATGAGAATGAAGACAAAAAGTATGACAATATTGCGAACGTAACGTAGAATCCATGTTCCGCCGCAGGCCCTGCGTGCTCGTCGGATAATTACACCCATTCATTCCAAACCATTCTACAGAAACTCATTTTTATTTATCCTCATATAATAGCTATTTCAGCGACCTTCGTAATTGAATTTGTATGCAATTTTGTGGAAAACAATGCGAAGTCTTTTTTCAGTTTTTATGGCATAGCGATGTTATTTTGCTTCGTGTTTCTTGCTTGGATTTATAATGACCGTTATTCAAGTTAATTAGATTTTTCTATTTAGAAGGACTACAACTCAAAGCATAATAGCTAGTGTCATACTTTTAGAGGGATTTTAATAATGACTTAATAAAGATAGGGGTTGAATTAGTTATCTTAGAAATCTTAAGAGTTCGAGGGAATCACAGCTTTAGAAGAATGTTTTATATATTTAAAATAATTAATAATAATAATTTTATTTATTTACAAAAGTTACATATCAAACATGTATCTCTAGCTGTATACGAGAACTGTATTTCAGGAGCTTGTGAATTCCCGAGAATTATAATAATTTAAATTAATATGAAATTATTTTAATTTAATATTGTTAAATGAAAATAAATACATTTATGAGACGGAAGAACATAACTGTTTCTATAATAATTAACAATAATAAGTATCACAATCTAATTATTATAATAATTTATATTATGTTTAATCACATTATGATAAAAATATTGTTTTAAAGAAATAAATCGACTATTGTATATTAGTCTAGCTTTGTTAACATTATTGGTTGTCTTTTGTATGAATTCCATTTGGGTAAAGGGCTCCTATTCATTTCTTCTTCATTTCATTATAAATCCACTATACTTATGAAAATATGAGGGCGACAAGTGGGTACTTTACCCACAACAATGAAGACAAAAGACACGAATAATTATCATCCAGTATTAAATTCAGATTCATTACACATAACACTTTTAGCTTAAATTATAATGAGATCTCATTTTAATCTACTGAACCACAAATCATATAGACCCAATTCGGCCCAACGTCTCACGCCCACAATCCTCCACTGAATACTCAATCAGAACTACCCTACGTTCCCTGAACGAACAGTCCAAAGTAAGCATATGCTTTTATTGGTTGTAACAAAACTCGTACCTTTATTCGTAAATTTATGGTAATAAATTATAAAACAATAAGAAAACAAATCGAATCAAATTCAATTACGTCTTAAAGTTCCAGAAGGAATCTCAATTATAAATCAAAGTTCTCAAATCAGTCGTGAAGCAGTCATTTTATGATTTGGCATTCTGAAAAGGTGGGAGCTTGTAGTTTATCGTTTATCAGAATGCCAAATCATAAAATGACTGCTTCACGACTGATTTGAGAGCGACCGTCGATGCGAAAACCGCTGTGTGAGTTCGTGAAGTGAGTTACAGAATCGCAGGGCTGAACATTTTCTGATAATCCCAGCATTCCCCGACATATATTATTTCTAACTCTTTGTTTTTCGACCTCAATTTTCTTGTAATCTCAAAAAAAGGATTTTACCACGCAAATAAAGTCCCGGACAACAACATAATATATTAATTGTTGTATGCATTGCACTGCCGACGTTTTTATTTCAAATAAAAGCAAAAAATGATTGAGGCTTTATATTGAAATTAGGTCGTGTTTTTATTAGCCCCTAGCTAATTGCTGCTCATACTCTATTTTTATTTCTGTTTGTGTTTATGAAACGAGATCGTCTCTGGTATTTGTTTTATATTTACACTTTGACTTAGCGGCAATAATAAGCTTTGATAAATATTGTATTTTCATTTACATGAAACTATTATTCAGTTCTATTTTATATGGTATCCTATAGAACTTAATACTTTTAGTTCAAAAAGGAAGTTCAAACCTCAAATACCTTTTGTTAATTCATCTCATATCTCTCTCTCTCATATACACTCATTCATCACTTTGCTTTTAATTATTTTATGTTAGTCTCAAAAACAAAATAAATCAGTGGCGCTACAACCTTTTTAGCCTCAGATTTCTCTATCTGTTTCATGATCATTTGTCAATTTAAAAGGCAAGAAGGTGATCAACTTTCTGTACTTGACACACGCCGTCCACGTTTTGGGTATAAGGCAAAAAGGAAAACCGGTTGTATTCCTTCACTGTTCGAGGGAATGTAAGATAGAAACAGGGATCGAACTAACGACTTGAGGGATGAGAGTCGCACGCTGAAGCCACTAGTCCAACACTGCTGCTTAGTTACAATATACCGAAATTTATACTAATAAAAATAAATATAATTTATAAATCTTAAATCTTAGTTTTCAGGCCGTTTATAAAATCCTCAATCATATTTAAACTAAGAATCTAATGTATTTAAATTTATTGACATACTGACATGAAAGGCGTAAGCGTCTAGAGAATTTAAGTATAATAAAAAACGGTTTACCGGGTGCCAAGTTAATTTGATATTCAAGTTAATAAGAAAAAAGTGTCACTCTTGACTCCCTAAGCAAACCCGAGTTAGAGCGAATTTTTCCCGCCTTCAGCGCAGATTATGTCATTCTTTATTATCTGTGAAAATGTTTCCGTTTGCTCATTTTTAATTTTCTTTACAATTCGACTCTTTTAATTATTCAGACGCGATTTTCATCGCAAAAGTAATTTCTTTTGGTTTTCATTCTGTTGAACTGCTATTGAATATATTAATACCCTTGCCAAGATAAAAAATATCGAAGAATATTTATGAATGTTGATTTTTTTGTTTAAGGACCTAGCTAGATTTTTGTAGGTTAAAACTTATGATGATATGACATTTTAATGGAAAATGTAAACTAATAAAGAAACTATCTACTACTAATATTTATTTATTAACACTTCGTTGCTGAAACATAATACAATTGACATCATTAAATGAAAAGGAGGGCAACTTGCGGCCTTATCGCTTTCGACCGATCTCTTCCAGGTAACCACTGTGAAAAAAAAAATTTGATAAGGTAAGCAAGAAGTGCAAAAATACAAAATACATGTAGTTATTTAGACCAAACTAAAACAGGAACAAAAAACTAAACTACAAAAGGACATGAAAAATAAAAAGTGCACATGAATCACCATAATTTTAGATCAGTGAGTTATATTTACTTCTTTTGTAATTCTCGTGAAACTGTTCCCTGGCTTTTTGGTGAAGGCATATAAAGGATGTCTTAAATTCACAGCAATTAATTGCTAGGCTAATATGTATAATGATTTCATAACTAAGGCACTGGCACCTACATACTTTCATAATCAAAACAATATAAATACTGTACGGTCTAATGACGCAGAAATATATCTTCCCCGCAGAATGACGGCACAAAAATCTATTATATTTATTATGATAGAAACAATTAAGTCCAGGTGTGAGATTGCATGTATAAGATATATTAAATCATACTTAATGCTAATGGGGAATAAATATACCAGGGGATGACGCAAATATTTCAGCTTCCAGAAAAAGAATAAGGCATCGACAAACATGCGATAGCTTTATTAGTTAGGGTTGCCACCTCATCACATATGTGTTTCCGACGAAATTATAAGGATATATTTTGATATTATTATCATGAAAGACTTCAAGTCTTTGCCGTATTCTGGGCATGTACTGGCCCGAGTAGATTCCTGAGAAACCCCGATTAGCCAGCATATCAAGCGATGCAAGTGGATAGGCCATACACTCCGAAGGGATTCCAATTATATTCCCAAGCAGGCGCTTGATTGGATTATTATCATTAAAGAACAGAACGTATTTTTTCATCGGGTTTGAAGATAGGGTACTCTGTTAATTCCAGCGATATTGATCCCGACTTTAACGTCGAGTTTTTGTACTACTTACAATACTTTTAGGTATCACGCCTGCACACTAAACAAGTCTTGTCTATTCCAAATAAGATTTTTGAAATTATAGACTTATGTCACCTTCCGTAATTACACAAGTTACAAACCTGCCTTTGACATCCCTAAAAAATAATAGACAGGATTATGAATAACGCACGATTCTCAAGATATGGATGCGAGCATGACTAATCGCGATGTCCAGACGTCTTCATTTGTCATACAAACGTGGTGTGTCATACTTCAGCCATTGATGGCCTTGATTGAGGGGATATCTATGAATCATCATGACGGATATTATCTGTGATGGTCGTGAAGGTTCTGTCTTCATTCTAGCTGATTTAATAAAAATCAGCAATATCAAAATTTAAATTCGAAATCTTTTACTAATAACGAACAAATAAATATTTTTGACAATTGACTTCGCAAGACTGACTCTTAAATTAATTATCGGATTACAGTATTGACAGACTATTTAATAATAAAATCTGATTCTATAATAAATTGATATTCTATACTTAAACAGACTCTTAGGCTTGTATCTTATTACCTTATTATTTCATGTACCAGATTTATTATCTGTAGTAAGAAAACATAAAAAACATAGCATGCATTCGATTCTGCACTACTAGATGAAGTATGTACTGGAACGAGAGTTGCGTATGCAATATAACATACTGTATGTTGGATTTTTGATATATGAAAAATGTGTTTTATTTATTAGAGTAAACTAAACCATATTATATAGAACATTTTCTACAGTATACGTTGCAATAGTTGTTCTGAAATATATGACAATTACGGTGAACATATAATATACATAACATTATGAATACACTAAGTTTTTAAATAGAACATATTTTAGTTATTATAATTACCTATTTAAAAATATTGATTCGCCGACTATTAAATACGTACGTACAACGTAACTTAACAATATGATCATGATTTAAAAGCTACATATCTGTAACAATAGTGAAGCTTAGAACTTAAACCTATGGATTATAAACTCTTTGTCTGACAATCTGGTTTAAATCCTGAACCAGAATTAGAAGATTTAGGTACTCTTACGTGAGTAATTTCTTACATTATTATTACTGAACTATCTACTACACAAGTAAATAAAATTAGTTTTTTTTTTTATAAAATAACATTACTAGTAACATATATGATGAATGAAACTCATATGTGTTGCTGAAATATGTATTTTATGACACAAAATTTAAATTTACTATTATATAATTCCTTTAAATCCTAAATTTTCCAACATAAAACACTTCAAATAAATATTTAAATGACAAGACAAAACTAGGGTATCCACAAACAAACAAAACCAATTAAATGAAAAGTCAGTTAACACATATTAGATAATTAATAATCTAAACAATCTAATGTAAGAAATATAATTATTTCTTTACAAATACACATATATAGATAAATAATCATTAAAACTTTCATAAAATTGTTTGTTTCTATAAACAGATGGAAAATGGGCGGCTCATTAGGTAAAGTGACAAAAGATTTTCCGTGGCACGTTTTCATCGAATACTTTTCCGTCACTTTAATGGTATCGAGATCATGGTAGAGATGCTTACTGCGTTTTGAATGACATCTTCCATTTTAAAAGCGTCGATCGTGCTATTATGGTTTCAATTTATTTTAGTTCTTCAATGTATCGGTTATTCAATGCTCGGTGAATTTAAAACAATTTTCAGGTAGCACAGATGGAACGGCCTATAAATAACCATTAATTATAACATCATAAAGCAAATATTATTTTAACTTTGTTAGAAATAAAAATTCAGTAAAAAAATATTATTTTGCTTCTGAGGTCTTTTTACAATATTCTTTGACTTGTAAATTTATACCTTCACCATTTCTTTTACTTATTAGTAAAAACTTCGTTCGATTAAATAAGAACATCAATGTCTAGTGGACAATTTTTATTTACAAAAAACAATATAGAATTTTACAACTATTAACCTTTTATTTATATGAAATATTAGTTTACACTTTTAATCTGGCTACAAAATAAACTAGATTACCTATCCTGGACATAGAATTAACGCCTAACCATTGCGCCTAACGTTAAAATAGCATTCAAAACCAAGTAAATGTCATGCGTTGTAGCCTGCAAGTTAACTGTACGTTGTGCAAATTCTCAGATTATACAGCACGTGGGATAATTGTTCCATTCATTGTTACATTAAATATTCTTTTATAATAAGATATAAAATAATTTTGAATGAAGTAATTGTAAACGAATAAGTAATTACGAAAAATTATTAAGGAAAATGTATACAGTGTTTTGTAAAGATATAAAATTGTTAGATTAAATAGCACCCATATACATTTGTATTTTAAGATTGTCTTTGTTCCTACTAAAACATTTCTAATTGTTTTCTTGTTTATATTACGTCATAAGCACTACACGATGTTTACAGCTGCGCCATCAGTATCTATCATTTAAAAACTATAATGAGTTTGAATTTAATAAAAATTCCTGAATAGCTAAAAGCACTCCAAATAATTAAAGTACATAAGTACTAAGCATAAGATATAATTTCTCACGCAATAAAACCGAAATGTACCGTAGCCTGTAGCTTTGGTTGCATTAGCATACGTTTGGCCGACGAACATTTACATAATTAAGGAAACTAGCGCAATGAGAGTACGCTTTGTATGGAAAAGGGAATTTGAAAAACTCAAATGATTTTCTAATGGAGGCAATGGTGTTCCGTTTATGAAGGTCTAGTTTGCGATTTAATGTTTCTAAATGTAAAACCTTAACTTCGTATAATCGTAGATAATAAATTAAAAGTAACTGACTCCAAAATGTAATCCACTAGAAAGTATTGGCCCACTTAAATTTTATCAAGTATGCAATTAAAAAAATATATATGTTTCTTCTTTGCAATTGATATTGGTCACGGTATCTACAAAAGGCATTGATAGTGGTAAAATCAATGTTTGTCATATGTAGACTACAATTATCATTAAAAGACCAATTCTGAGATCGGAAACGAGATTTATTAATCAAAAAAGCTAAATTATCATAAGGTTGTCTACCGCACTTTATATATCAAATTATACAGGCAATTCGCTGTTATATTTCTAGAAAGACATTTTATTTAAATGTATTGATGTACATACTCTATTAATGTACACTCGCAAAAACCAAACATAATATTAAAGTGATATTACATTCAAGTCCTAACATAAGTAAAGAAAAGTGACTAATTCAATGATTTTCCCCCATCGAAGCCTAATTATAAAGCCTATTTCTCAACTTGCGGGCTCGAATCCAGTCGAGCACCAATGCTCTTTCCTTCTTCTTCTTTCGTCTTATGCTTTTACAGTGAAGGATTATACTGTAAGAAAAAATGTGTTAGAAATAAAGAAAAAGAAAAAATGGCGCTACAATTGTTTAAGGTCTGCGCCTTTTGTATCGATTTACAACACAACGCAATCACATGACTAAATGTTTAAAAAACAAAAAAGAATTGATTGCTTTTTTGTCTGGGCTATGCCCGTCAGTGTTTTTTTTTGTCCCTAGGAGAAAGTATAGCATTATCTCTATTTATTGAACATGAGTTATCAGTTATCACGTACGTAATTACTAATTAGTAGTAAAATATATTTGACAAAAGTAGAAAACGTCGTGGTTTTAAAAACATGTTATCGATTTTAAAACGAATTAAATTACATTTGCGGTCCATCAACAATTCAGATCCATAAATTATCCGATACGCCAAATGTGATAATTGAATTAAAAACCACAATTAACGAAATAATCGACAGTTTAATTGTTCTGTTAATCGTTATTTCTGTGTACCAATAAAGTTATAAGACTAATATAATAAAAACTAATTATAGTCATATGAAATAAGCATTCATTATGGATACAGAGTGTTCGAGACTACATCAGAGGCTTTTTGCACTAAGATATTTATTTTTTAGTTGCCTTCAAAAACACCGAAGTCTTATTAATGCTACGTGTATTTGTGCTCAAGCGTAGCACGGTCCGATCAATCACGGTATGATCAAGATATCAAATGATATGGATTTCAGGTGAATACGGAATATTATATTTAGTTTTGAGCTGGTTTCCTCACGATGTTTTCTTTCGCCGTATGCTCGAGTATTAAATGTACACATCGACAGAAACTCCATTTGTAAACGTGAAATATACTAAATTAATCTAAGATCCAATTCAGCTATTTGTACCATAAAATTCAATTCACATTGTTGTTTGTTCTTTCAGTGTAAATAAACTCAACGCGTTTTCCACTTAAATTCAATTGACAAAGAAGAAGGCGTTACAAAAGGTCATTGCCTCTAGAAGTCTAGAGAAAACAAATATTAATCTATTTTTAAATTATATTTCATTAGTGCTTTTCAAATTCAATGTTAACAACCTTCCATTAATTCAATGAATTTAAGTTATAATGAGATATCTTATTCAAAATAATATTCTAATATATTTTTGTGATATTGTTACGTAGCAGTTGTCTAACCCCGACTATGCACCAACAGTTCAAGGTCGGTGCAGCAAATCATCGTAACGATTCCGGGTTAACGCAAAAGTCATCGACGTGTATCTGCTGGCAGAGAAGACATCACAGTAGTTACCAAAAGAAAACTTATAAATAAAACAGATTATACTCCGTAATAATAGATTTCTTGTTATTTTCAGCGTCTACTCAATTAACTAATATTAATTTTGTTGATTAACTTATAGTAATAACTAGTTCATCCTTTATGCAACGTTATTTTACCACGCTACGAACTATGAATGCCGGAGCATTCCTAGTTTCTTATGTTACATGCTATGCTATGAATGATAGAGATAAAGTAACTGAGTGTAATTTCAGTAACTCAACGTGGCTTCTTGATTACAGTTGACAGTTGACAGCTGACACTATTGAGGCTTGTGTTCGTGTGAGTGAATTGAAGTACTAATCTGTTTCTTTTCATTAGAGCATAAACACAATTGAAGATAATTAGAGGAATTAGTATCCCAAATAAACAAGTAAGTATGATTTAGCTTTTGTTGTAAAGATAAATTTAAGGTCTGGGCCTCAGGTATCTATATCTGTTCTTTGATCATTTCTATTAGGCTAGTAAATGATTAAGCTTCTGTGCCTGACACATGCCGTCGACTTTTTGGGTCTAAGGCAGGCCCGGTTTCCGATGTTTTCCTTCACCGTACGTGCGAGGGTTTTATGTGAACATAGACAGAAAGTCCTTTGGTGCACAGCCGGGTTTCGTACCAACGACCCCAGCGATGAGAGTCGGCGTAATTATTATAAATCGTTGTTATGGATAATATCTATCATAAATTCAACAACAACGAGGTGTGTTCGTTTACAAAGCATGTTACAATTAAATATATATTATGGTAACTCTTGATATTAACAGCCAAAAGCCTCTTCCTTTCCAGCCACAAGTTAAGTTATTCTTAAAGAAGATTTCATTTTTATTGACCACAACGCTCACCCACACCGCTCTGGCGACGTGGAAACGTACATGCAAGATGGTGGGATCCGTCGATTAGATTCGCCAGCTTGAAGTCCTGACCTCAATCCAATTCAACTCTAGAATGTTTTAAAGAGACAAGTAAGACCAGCCCTGTAATTCACTTTTCGAACTCGCACAGCGGTTTTCGCAGCGGCGCGGCGGTCGCGCTCAAATCAGTCGTGAAGCAGTCATTTTACGATTTGGCATTCTGATAAAGAGGGAGCTTGTAGTTTAAGAGAAAAATTTAGTGAGAATAAACAATCATTTTAAGTTAATACATAGCGATTTTTTAGCTTTAATTACAATAGTCAGTATTATTACCCAGAACATGCTCTTACTTATAAAAAACAAAAAGCACAAATTAATTGCAGCATATTTATTATTATGTATTATATTTAAACGTTCTAACTAGATCAGATGATGTAGTGTTCTACAAAAAACAAAAAGCAGAAACGAAAAGTGCGCTGTGGTCTTTTTTCTAAAGATTCGAACTCCTAACTTTAGATTATGGCTGTACAGCTAATTAACGTAGTTGAATTCAGTTAAATGCGCAAACTTTGCAAATTTATACGTATAAAATTGTATCTTAAATTAAATAAATCATTATTTTGCTCAACTCGCAGCGCTACTAAAATTTAATACAAAGTTAAACTTTGAATCACGGAAACGTTATAAATTTTACAAAAGCAATAGAAGTGTGTGGATTTTGTCTCGAACAAATTGTTGGCACGGCACAGTACAGTTGAAGTTTTAATTAAAACACCGAAGAAACGTTTTAATTCTAACACATACAAGTTCCCAAAAATGTATACGGTATTTCTAACCTCAATATTTTAACTTAATACAAGCTATGAAAGGTATTTAAGATTGTTTGTAATTGAAAATCGTGTATTTCTATAAAGCTATTCTTGAATATAAAGAAAAACTTTATAGAAAATATCGCCTTTTTAGACATTGATAAGCGTTTAAGTTCTGATTCGTAGAATCTTTCTTGAGAAGGAAAACTTAAGACAACTTTCATTAGACTTCATTTCATGAGAATCACAAACGCGTCGTCCTTCATACATCAATCGAAAACAATCCACAATAACTTATTAATTTTAGTAGACCCGAGATCCATTTAACAATCTAATTAAGAAATCCAATAAAGTATTCCAACAAAAACAAGAGAAGAGCAATCAATAATTTCCAAAGTCCAACAAAGCCAATATTAAATCGAACGTACAAAGCGTTCCACAATTAGCGACTTACAGAAAAACAAATAAATGTTACAAGGGTAGACAATTCGGGCATTCCCTAATTATAATACGGATCGCCGCTTTAATTGCGACATCTCTGACACTGTTCTGGAACGCGTTAAACTTTTTCTGCTAAGTGATTTGGAATTTAGTTGAATACAAATACGGTGTGTATGTAATAAGTTTACGAAACTTGACTTGATTTATCTATTTATTATCTGTGGTACTTATGGTTAATAGACATTAAGTACAGTAGCGGTACCTTCACACACTAGCAGTCACGTAGTAGTATAAGTACCACTTTATAATTATACCCTATTAATGTTCAAGTAGAGCAGTGATGGCCTAGTGGCTTCAGCGTGACTCGTGACAGCGTGTGCGTGACTCTCATACCTGAGTTTGTAGGTTCGATCCCCGGCTGTGCACCAATGAACTTTCTTTCTATGTGCGCATTTAACATTTGCTCGAACGGTGAAGGAAATCATCGTGAGGAAACCGACATGTCTTAGACCCAAAAATTCGACGGCGTGTGTCAGGCACTGGAGGCTGATCACCTACTTGCCTATTAGATTTAAAAATTATCATGAAACAGATTCAGAAATCTGAGTCCAAGACCTAAAGAAGCTGTAGTGCCACGGATTTTTTAAATATTTTTTATTAATGTTCATTCATAAGTCGAGAGTCAGTACATGGAGTAAGAAGCTGGCGCTCTGCAGCACCAGCTCCTTTCACTTGACCGTATTCAACGAAGAGCGGTTCTAATTGTCGAAGACCAGTCACTTTCTGAGCGGCTTGAACCCTTAGCGTTGAGGTATCTCTGCATCTTCTAACGCATTTACCATAGAGAGTATTCAGAGAAGTTGTTCCGACGATTACGAAATTCCAGCAGTATCACCTCGACGTACATCGTTCCACAACTGAGCTTTATTTACTATGTGCAACCAGCTACTTGAAGCTGGATTTAGAATAAATTCAACTTAGGATCCTTCAGGAAAAGAGTGTACCAATTATTAAAAGACCGGCAACGCACTCTCAAGGCCTCTGGAATTGAGAGTGTCCATGGGTGGCAGTATCACTTAACATCAGATGAGCCTCTTGCCCGTTAGCCCCCTATTCTAGAAAAAAACCGTAAATTATAATTTATTGGCCGTAAGATAGACAGGACGTGTCGGTAATATTCTATTGTCTTTAACTCTTTAAATTTACATTATTGTTTATCTTATGAGTAATCTATCACATAAAATAAAACAATGTTAAATTATGTTTACAATTTTTACAAGATGCACGCTTTGAATTTAAACTAAAGACAATGAAAATACTATTATATTTCTCCGTAATAAAAAGTTAGTAAATTTTCAGGCGTACAATTGTAATAAATTATAGAGCGTGCCTCTGTTTAATTCTAAAATATAGCCTTAATTTTAGAGAACATTTTTTCTTTAACAGACGCGTACACTAAGGAAACAATAAAGATGTCGGGTGAACCCAGCCGTGAACTGAAGATTAAATATCGTTTACATGTTACGACTAGAAATAGATCGTACTAAACAAAATATATGAGTATGTATAAGAGCGTTTTAAGATGTATTAATATAGATTATTATGCACGGTGCCACTTAAAATAAAAACCTCCCTTTTTTATAGAACAGGGGGCAAACGGGCAGGACGCACATCTGCTCTGCGATTCTGTAACTCACTTTTCACTTGAAAAGGTGGGAGCTTGTAGTTTATTGTTTATCAGAATGCTAAATCATAAAATGACTGCTTCACGACTGATTTGAGAGCGACCGCAGATACGAAAACCGCTATGTGAGTTCGAAAAGTGAGTTACAGAATCGCAGGGCTGATGTTACGTGATAACTCAAACTCTAACACAAAATATCTTTATTCATATAGGTAAACAAGTACACTTATGAACGTCAAAAAGAAGTTAAATCAATTGTAAATTTACATTTACTACCAGTTCGCTAGTCAAGGGCGTAGAGCGGGCAAGAAGAACTGGCAAGAAACATTCCGCCACTCTTTTTCATCGCCAAGTTTTGAGTCATACAAATTGTTTGAACTAGAGCAAATCAATCCCAAGGATTAGGATCATTTAAATAATCGTCAAATTTATAAAAAGCTTTATTAATTAATTAACGTTTAACGATGGCTTTGAATTTATATAGTGATAATTACCGCCGCCCATTAATGAAACTACTGTATAATGATTCTCATTATAGTTACATAATAAACAAAGTCAAAGTCAAAGTCAAAGCATTTATTTCAATTAGACCATCTAAAATGGCACTTTTGAACGTCAAAAAAAAATTATATATATATATAGAAGATTCCAGTTGCCCCTTCCAAAAAGTAGTTTCGTGTGGAGAAGAATGGGCAAGAAACTCCACACTTACTCTTTTAAAATAGGTTTACAATATTTGTTACATTTGTTAAATAATTATATGTGAAGACAATGTACTCTTAGAATAAACTACTATACTAAAAAAAGTTAGTACCCATACATGTTCCTCACATATTTGTAACCTTGTCACAAGTCGTAAATATAAAAGGGTGATAGTCGTATATTATAAATGTTATATAAAGCATTAGTGAGATTCCTTCTAGGTGCTATGCAAAGAATTTATCGACATAGCATTCAACGTGACTGACGAATCGATTAAGGCTTTGATGTTTACCTTTTGGGAATAAGGGCGGGCTCTATCTTCAATTCAATTTGTCTAGTTTTTGGCGTTTGTCTTTTCTTTTTCAGTGTATTTGAGAGTAATTTTTGCTATACATTAAGATATAAGACGCAATATTATTTTGAAGTTATTGAAAGAAGTTAATACAATTACATTTTTTTCAACATTATTCATTATTTTATTGATCCATATAGATATGTGAATGACAAAGGGGTAGGGGGCAAAAATTACTTTGCACGTGTTTCTTGTATTGTTTCTTAACAGACAAGCAGGCAGTTAGGCCTCTGAAATATTTTACTTGTTTAGTTAAAAATACTTTATTAAGGTAAATTTTTAAGATGTAATTTGTTGACTTTATAGAGCAAATAAATACATGTAATGAATCAACCAAGTGACTTCACACTAAGTCATGATTCACTATACACCTACTTTATTTTAAAATTACCTTAAAAAAGTAATATTTATTATAATGTAATAAACAAAATTCGTAGTTTTTTTTATATAAAACAGGACAGGACGCTCATCTGATGTTAAGTGGTACCGACCCGTCGCCCATAGAAACTCTCAACGCCCGCCTTTTAATAATTGGTAATTTTTTTCTTGATCCTTGAATTGATTCAGAAATACTTCAGTGGGGAGCTGGTTCCACATAGTGGTTGTGCACGGCAAAAACTGCCTTAAAAGCGCTCAGTTCTGGAACGACAGGTGACCCGGAGTGAAGTACCGTCTTGCCTTGATGAGAAAACCAAGCTTCTTGGAAGCTAATGTAGTCTTTCCCTCCAAATTACCGCGAAACATAACGTCGTTCAATATGTCAAATCCAGGTATTCCAATGCTTGCTGTGGCATTAAGATGAGTGTCTTCGAAAGGAGAAGTAGCGACAACGTCGTTTTTTTTACTTTTTTCTTGTAACAACAAGAATAAAACAAAACAACATTTTCAAGTTTCGTATAATACACATTTTTCTAAATCATCATTATAATATAATATGATGTACTCGTCATGCAAACCCTGTTAATATAAATAAATACGTTACTACACTGCACTTAAACTATAAAAGCTACATTAAACTATTTAATCTGAAAAATAATCAAGACAGAGCGAGAATAACCTCGCTGGCAAACCGCCGTTTCTGTTGATATGTAATCACCCCACGATGTGTAATGCAAAACACCTCAAAGATATAGAATTTCCGCACTTTCCCTGCCTCCGTATGATAACGGGATGAAACCGTAAAATTGACTAGGAGAAATCGAGTCGAATTCGAGAATGACGCCATTCCCAAAACGATCTAGGTAATTCTGCCCCGGATATCGAAATAATTCGATTTTACGTAAAGCCTTCTATATCATTACCGGATGTATGATCGTTTTCATCGTTATTGGAAATCTTTGCTCTGTCAGCATCATCAAATGTAATTGGTAATATTTAATGGTATTTCTTTTATATACATTGCATGATCTTTCAGTGTAAGGAAATATTAAGACATTTATTTGATTGCGACTCGTAATAAAACTCTAGTAGGTACTTATTGTATGTAAGTTTTGTTTCTTCTCAGAAAAGTGTGTCTGTATGTTTCTATATCTTTGTTTGATTGTTTAGTAGATGACATGCATATTGCATACGTCGTCAATTGTTTCTAAAATCATCGTACGAGCATATATATGAACTGTTGATAGTTTTTAATAACAACAATTAAAATAACGTTGCAAAACTAAAAAAAAACAGACTATTATTTTTTTTACACTATACGTCATAAGACAAAAATTAAATTTTGATTTAGGTCACCGATGTTTTGCAGCGTAAAGTGATATCCATTATCACTTTAAAGGTAATTTTAGACATAAATGTCGACATTTTAAAGTAAAAAGTGAAAATTTAATACAAAATCCTATTAAAAATCACTTTAAGATTTAATTAGTCTAATAAACTATAGCCTGTACTAAAGTAATTGTGTGCACTGTAAATATATAAACATTCTTTCAAGAAGCAAGAATTAGGCGCTAATGAATATTGAATGTTGGCATTATCTCGTAATAAGACGTAATTACTTTTCTACAGTTATTTTAACTAAAAGGATTAAAGCTATATCGCTTGAGAAAATTCACTAAGAGACGTAAAGTTCACACGAAGGATCTTACATTCTTCTACAAATATTTGCTCGTTTTATTCGTTGATATATGAGTATATACCTATGTTATAATCTATAATTAATATAAGTTTTTAATTGACTTTTCATTGACTTTATTAGGGATTTACGACCAGCAAATTTTAAGGCTACTGGAACTCAAAGGCCAAAGTCTCTCCGCTGAATTCTATTGAGATAAAGGATGCCATGCGCCTCAGGAAGGGTTATCTCAAATACTAGCCACTACCTTGGCTCAGCAAGGTTAGCTGGTTGCCTGCAATTAAAATCCCATCTCCGAGTTCAATATCAATATTGAATAAAATTAAATATTTTGTCAATCCACAAAATTAAAAAACCCTTGAGTTCGTCCTCCATCCAAACATCAGCGTTATTGTAAAATCATAGATATTTTTTCGTTAAAAGAAGTCACTAGTATTATTTGTTAGGGAGTTATACATTCGGTAGCATTTTGAATATAGCTTGCAATATACGTGGACTCCAAGAATAAGATTCACCTGTAAAAATGCAATACGTTTTTGACAAACGAGAATCATAATTTAAAATCTTTTTCAAACAGCAATATTGATTTATTTTGTTTATGACATAAAAACTCACGTAATATCTTTGCACTTTATTATAAATTCCTCTTTAAAGAGACCTACGTATTAGGTATTACAGACATTTTATTTGTATTACAATATCTCGATAGTTACATTACATTAAATTCGCAACCGCCGTAATGAAGTCATTCGAGATATACGGGTGTCTTAAAACAGAGGTGGGACGACACATAGCACGCATGGACAAGACCCGATTGACCCGAAAGCTCCTTGAATGGAGTTTTTGTTAGAACGAAAAACTGAATGGGCGCCGACCAACGACATCACAAAGCATTCAGGGTGCAAATGGATGCAAAAGGTGCCGGCCGAGTTCGAAAAAAAATTAGGAGGGGTAGGTTCAAAGATGGCTGTTTATGATGATTATGATAAAAAAAGCTTGATAAATGTTAAGCTAACAGAATACATGAGTTTTGATTTTTCTTCTAATCTCGCCTTCTCGTCTTTTTAATTGTTTATATAGCCGAACATAATATTCAAGTCAACGTATTCTGTTTAATTTAAAGGTGTGGGAGTAAAATTGCTTGTATAATTTTAATGTTTGAGATATACCGTAGTAATAGATCTAAAGTAAGAAATGTTATAAAATTCATTGTGTGCTTGCCTTTTATTCCTTTTACACCCACGCAACATGATGTGACTGGAGAATATGGCAATATCATACTCAGAGGAGGCGTGGGCGTGGTAATATGATAAAAATTATACCTTTTAATACAAACTTTTTGAATAATATATTTTAATCATTAAATTACTCGACCTAATAAATTATTGAGCAGTGTTGGCAGCGTGCGACTCTCAATCCTGAGGTCGTAGGTTCGGGGTACGAACAAAAAACAATAACTAAACTAGCCTTCAAATATATTATTATTATGAATCCCTATAGGCAAGTTTCCGAAGACACGAGCACCGTTCCCACTTTGAATAGCTAGACTAATTATTTGTGCGAGGTAGCTGCCAGCTCTTCGGTCTCCTGTGATCTCGACCTAACCTTTTTGCTACTTCCTTAAAAAATGTCTAGTACCTAACGCATGTAGCCTCTTTTACTTATCTGCATAATGTTTAAGCAATACCAAAATAAAAGAAAAATCAAATAATATATTAAATAAATAAATCAGTGGAGCTACAACCTCTTTAGGTCTAGGCCTCAGATTTCTGAATCTGTTTCATGATCATTTTATCATACACCAGTCATTATAGACATTCGAAATCGAAAATTTGATAATAATTCCAAAAGTTTTCAAACTTCGGTCAAGTGAATGGTACATTGGGACGACAATAAATCTCATTTTGCAACCTTGTCCGCAGTCCGGAACATTGTTAAAATTGCAATTAAATTAATTTTATGTCTGTATGGTCGTGAAAAAAATTCCAAAAGTTCTGCAAACTTGGGGAAGTTTTCAATATAATATTTCATATCACGTATAAAATTTGCAACCAACCTAAGTGTACGGAACATTTTTTGTTATTTATTTTATTTTCGATATATCTGTCAAATTTGCAGAACTTTTGGAACGTTTTCCTTCAGTTTAATAAAGAACAACATTAATTAAATAATGTTCCGTACACTTAAATTGGTTGCAAATTTGACACGTGATGTAAAATAATATATTTAACACCACTCCAACTTTGCAGAACTTTTGGAATTTTGGTCTCAAGAACTAAGCAAATTATCATTTATTGCTTTTTTAACAATGTTCCGGACCGCAGAGCAGGTTGCAAAATTTTATAGTTTGTTTTAATACCACTCCCGACCTTACATCAAAATTTGAAAACTTTTGGAATTATAATGAATTAATTGTCTTGACTGACTGGACTATCAATCTAATAGGCAAGTAGGTGATCGACCTCCAGTGCCTGACACACGACGTCGACTTTTTGGGTCTAAGGAAAGCCGGTTTCCTCTCGATGTTTTCCTTCACTGTTCGAGCGAATGTTGAATACGCAAATAGACAGTAAGTCAATTGGTACTGGGAATCGACGATACGACCTTAGGGACGTGAGTCACACGCTAAAGCCACTAGGACAACACTGCTCAACATTTTCTTAACACCAGTATGACAATGACTTAAGTATAGATTATAGAACATTAGACTAACGTGTATCTTTACTGATTTCTTAGCAGCTTGAGACATAAGACACAAGTTTTGGTTTTCTTGGAAATCGTATCTCTTTAATCTCTCAACACTTTCGAGTAAATGCGTAACCAACAATCAGACAGCTTCTAATTTAGGTTGCCTGACCGTTTGGTTGATGTTTGGGTTGGTGCAACGAAGTGTAACCTGTATATAGTACGATGACGTCATATCCGGAATCATGCTATCAAAGTGGTTCCGACGTTTGAGCTCGTATACAACATCTTGACCCACAGCGGTCTAAAGGCAGGCCAGTCAGTCGTTAAACTAGTCGAGTCCTCGCCTTAGGTGAGTCGAAGAGATTCCCCCACAGAATTATTAAGTTTATATAGAAACTACAATAGCATTGTTATTCTCTTCAGTTTTCCAAGTTTTGAAAACTTTAAACGGTTTACAAAGACGATTATTTCTAAATCGCGAAACAAATCTAACGAAACAAAACTTGAACAAATAGAAATTCGATCGTTTTTACTCCAAATTTCCGTAAACTGAAATTCTAAGTATATAATACACAAGCGGTGAAATTTGCATAGAAATAGTTTTGTTCACTTCGTAGGAAAATGCTATTAAGTCCATATTATACAAGGTAAGTTATCTGGCAAAATTGTACACATATTCAAGAATATATTAACAGTTCCTTAAGCTTGATAAATGAAAATAATAGGTTTTACTTAGGATTAATTAAATACCTGGTATATCATTGGAGAATAGAAGTCTAAACAATGACCAGAGTTTTTTTATTTCATTCCTATTGAAGTGTAATATTCTCTGGTTTTTTCAAACTGCGAGCAGAGAAATGCAATATTCAAAGGAAAGTCGTTTATAACATACAATTTTGCGACCATTATTATTAATATTGCTAAGTAATAGTAAAGTGTGAATAGAATTAATTTCGCTGTTATTAAATACTTTATTTAACAGTCTATTGTATTATCTATTGTATACGTACTAATAATAAATGAATACTATTAATATAAATAAATAAAAAGCCTTTATTGTTGTTAACAAGTTTTACACAGAGTAATTTCGTGTGCCTAAAATTAATTTACTTTGTGTGACTAAAAAAACACATTTTGACTATTAACTAGAGTTTAACTAATATACTAACAATTTTACTATCTATTGATTATCGGCAAACGGTAGTTCGGTTACAACTTGTCTTGCGACAAAGGTCTCCTCTAAAGCTCTCCAGTCTTTTCACATTTTTGCAGTGCGAGTCCATGTTGAACCCGCTATTTTCTTAACGTCATCCTCCCATCTCTTAGCCTGTCTTCCTCTATGTCTATTTCCTTCTAAAGGTTACCATTCTGTGATAAGTTTTGTCCATTTTTCTTGCTTTTCTCCCATCATATATATAATATATAGTTAGCAATTATTAAATAAAAGTACTAAAAAATAACAGATAAAATTACACTAGACACAGATTTTTCAGCTTAATATATTAAATACTACGGTCCATACAAAAACATCTGACTTGCCAGTTAATCCCGAGTCCAATATAAATAACGAGGAAGTTGTATGACCCGCTTAACACATCAATCTTAAAACAAACATACGATACGAAACTTGCAACAAAAAGGCACAAATTACCGCCGCAGCCAGCGCATTGTAATTGAAATTTCGAATAGATTTATCGTAGTACATTTCGATTATCGAATAGCGTTCGTAACGGTAAATTTAAAATCTAGACGGATGAATTTCAACGTGCTATATAGAGTGAGTTATCGCCAGCCTTGTCGCTAATGTGTTTCATCTATCATCCGCGCCTCTCCAATATTGGATTTTTCCTTTTGAATTGCCCGCTCATAATGTTTGGAGTTATTACCGTTTTGAGGGCACTCAAGTTCTCGGTTCAACTACGCTTTTGAATTTCTTGAATTGTTATATTCGTATTGAGTCTACGGTATTGTTATGGTTATTTAAATGGAATATTAGTGTTTGATAATGGAGTTTCATATACGAGTACTATTCTAATTACGGGACAAAGATTATATGTCGTTTGAAAATCGAATGTCAAAACATACTCGTTTCAGTGACTCGTAGGGGATATTCTTTAGACCAAATACGATAGATAATGTTTTTAATTTGATTAAAACGATTAATTTCATGCTGTTCCTTCCTTTTAAAATACTGTTACTTAAGAAGAGTTATTAGTTTTTGGCCATTCTTTCGATTGGCATCATAAAAGTAGGGGTCATATTTTTTACATTTAATTCGGTTCGATTCCCAGCCGAGGCAAGTAATTAAAAAAAAACTTTGCATGCAGAATTACTAACTTTTAAAAATAACATAAAGTCTTCTTTTAGAAAAATACCCTATCTACGATATTTAAGGTACTTTCCCTTCATGTCCCATAACTTTGGGACGCCCTGTATTGTGTTGTCTATACTCCATTGCCCAGCTTTATATATTGTTATTATAAATTAAAAATTTCAAGAAAAACATTTAAAAAATCCTTCGCTTCAGGTTAGTATTATTATTATGTATATCTTTTTCAACTGATCTAATCCAACGTCACGTAATTAAATTGAAAACCAAGTTTTGTAAATAACAATTTGACTTAATTAAAATCAAAACACCAAGTCTGCATTATGTTAATCAATTCTATAGAATCGAACACGTCGGTTCTCAATCACGAGATGTGTATCAAAGAAATACGTCTTACTCAATGTTACCTTAATAAGATCAGTCTTTGACTAGAAGATAGGTTTCAGTTTAGAGATACGAACATTATTGGATATGTCAATGTTATAATGTGAAAACAACGTGTATGCAATTATGTACACGCGTTAGAAGTTATTCTTCTTTGGCGTAATAGAATCTTTACAAAAAAATTTATTCTACGTTTGAAGAAAAAATTACACTAACAATAGAAAAAAACTAAAATGTTGACTATAGTTAATTTCAGGGTGTCGGTTTTTTGTGACAGTGTGGGCGCGCATTCTTAAAATTTACTCTTATCATTATTCCCTAACGCGCCAAAAGAAGTATAACTTCAAAAAATTGTGATATAGTACTGATTGGACCAATATAGAGGCAAACGTACTACTACAAATACAAAATCTGAAAACGAATGTATGATAAACTAAGCAAGTTGTATAAGAGAATACAACCTGCAAACTGAATAAAAAAAATCAACAGTTTTAAAAAAAAATATTTTAAATTCCAAAGTTTTTTGAAAATCTCTAAATATACCTATAGATTTATTACTTTTAAAATAAGTAAATTAATAATAATTTTTCTGACGATTGCGACATTCTATAATATTCAATACCAAGGTTATATTGACATGTGCTGGTCTAACCTTCGTATTTGAATAATCTTTGTAAAGCACATGTATAATAAATATAATTAAATTATAATATGATATTTATTATTTAAGTTAATATTTAATCAATTCAGTGATTTATGGCGTCAACGCCAAATATGTTTTACATCAGTCGCGCGTAAAGGTTACACGCACACACTTTTATTTGTTTCTTTAAAGACGAGAAGAGTAGTTGATCAACCTTTTAAAAACAAACATGTTTACACACGCATTTTAATATATTCATAGGTCAAAGGCATGCCTGCTTCTTCACCATATGAAAAAGTATATGAAATGAATAAAAATCTATTGGTGCAAAACGAACTCGCTTAAACACGAACAACACTTAAAATGTTTGTAACTATATACTATTTTACTAAAGCAACGTAACATAAAGTTTTTAAAACAGTGTAATTAGAGTGTTTTTTTAAAGGACGCTGTCTCTTAGTATATTCAACACGGCGCCCGAGAAAGCCAACCAAAGCTGATGCCTTTTTATGACCATGTTTTATAAAACAATCCGCCTTGCAGCTTTAATTATCCTGAAACTGACGCTTCAATTGAAGTGCACAAAACGTAAGAATCTCACGACTATCCAATATTGCTTGTTTCCTTTCGTATTCAGCGTTTTAAGCCTCCGCCGTAAAAGCTGTAATAAAACTGAAGGAATACAGGCGACGTATTGCAAAATTAACATTTCCTCGCATTCGAGGACTTGGAGCGCAAATCCGTAGCTAGTTCTCTACTAAAACTTCGCTGTAAATTCATTTGGAATTCCTTTTGATACGTTAATTTAAATTAAATAAAAAATAAATATAAATAAAATTTTTTTCGTTATTGTGTTACGGGTTTAATTGAGTTTTTTTATTTAATTCGATACTATGACTTTATACTTAATAAAGTAATAAATTTAGACGTTGCTTAGAAAGCGTATTTAATCGTTTTCTCTATTAAATACTACGATTAGCTTTTACAACTACTATAAGGGTGCGTCAACATCTGGCGAATGCGACGCTAATGTGCAGCTCGCGAGCCGTTAGCGAGCTGCGCGCGAGCAGTCGCTGCAAGGCAATGGATTGGTGCGCCTCTTTATCGCAACTCATGCAAGGCTCGTAAAAGACGCGCACTCAGTTCTCGCGCTTACAGTTCCGTTTACTGACTCATTAGTCAGTACTAGCGCGCCGCCCTCGCGCTGATCGCGTACGGCGCTTAGGTTGCGCGCGAACTGCGCGCGGGTGGCGCAGGAGCGGCGCACGCACAAAACTGCACGCGCGCAGCTCGCAAACTGCGGCATATTCGCCAGATGTGGGCGCACCCTAAAATAAAAGTCTTTAAAAATAAATGAAGAACTATTTATAAATACTTCATTTGTAAATTCAAAATATAGGGCAACAGAGTATTACATATTTGAAGAATTTTTCCATTAAACCAAACTTTATTTTCAAAAATCGAACTTCCGTTCTGCCTAATAAAACTTAACTAGAACATTTTGAATGGAAAGCGGAAACGCTACAGTGTTACGGTTTGAGTTGAGCAATTTGTTTGCGGTCTCCGCAGGTGCAACGGAACTCATTGGCCGCGCTAACTCGATTGACTTCTAGCGCTAATGAAGCGCGTCGAAAGCCTTTAGCTCCATTTAGAATTTGCAGTTCTATGCTGGCTCAATTTTATTCGGGCATTCTCTTAACAAACCGGAATTGGGTATTGCACATACGCTTGCGTACATCAAAAAACCTAGGCTAATAAATTCTGCGAAGAGAATTTCTGCTATTTATTTAACACATTTTTACAATTAAAATTACTTAATTCTGAATAATAAACATAAAGGTTGCCTTGTCAACTGCCACTAGTAATATAGTCCTGGCAACCTGTGGCTTTTTTTCAGTTCCACAACCGAGCGTTATTCGTTTATTAAGTAGTAAGCACTGCCCACTGAAATATTTTGGAACCAATTCGAAAGGCAAGCAACGCACTCGCGAGAGTGTCCATGGGCGGCGGTATTAATTAACCTCAAGTGAGCTTCCAACCCCTTTGCTCCCTGTTTTATAAAAATCAGAAATGAAAGTAGTCTGTACCCAGCGAGTGCGTCTTTGGTATTTAAATTACTGTGCACATACAACATGTTTACGCATTATTTTTATATTACTATCTATATTTTTATAAAGTAAACATAATCCCGTACAGAGGTGTTTAATAATAATGCGTTGTTTCCAAAAAAATATTATAATTAAATATTTATTTTATTTTACTTAACCATCTCTGTCTTAGCATTAATAGCTTTGATTCCCGATTGAACAGTTACGTGAGACAATTTCGGGTTAGTTGGCACAAAAAAACAGGTGTATTTATTAGAAAAAGAAGTTTATGTATCATTGAATAAAATTTAGTAATATTTTATCATTGTTACATAGGTAATGTAAAAAAATAAAAACAAAGTTACAGACTTCAATATCACATGACATAAATATTACAAATGAAAATTAAACATCACATTTAAATGGCTCACAGTCATAAAATCTATTATCATACGTCATATTTACAAAATATTATGCAGATTTAAAATTATTTCAATATTTACATGTTACGAATAGTGAACGAGCGAAAATTGATTTTGCATTCACAATATAGTTAAATGAATTTGTTGACACGCGTTGGACGGTAATAAACTTACATGTTTAGTTTCGCACAGACATCAAATAAACATTCATCAAAATGTGAAATGATTATTCAATATCACAAACTTTCCAAAGAAACGTCTCAAAACGTACAAATATCTCAGGTTCTTGGCCTAGGCTATCCAGGAACTTGCTTGTTTTAACTTTCTCGGATGAGCATGTAAAATCTTTTGAAAATGCTCTGCCGATATGTATAACTTGTATGAAATAAAGAAGACACTTCTGTCAGCAATATGTCCGTACATATACTTACTTACATAATAAGAATTATGGAATAAGAAGACACTTGTGTCGCTGCGTATACACTTGCATATATCGCCGTACATGCCCTTGCGTGTTGTACCCACGAGAATATAACTGTGTGCTCCAATTTCACCATGCCTCCTGCTAGTAGAGGACAAATCTATGTTTTTAATTTATTTTATTATGATTAATTAATTAATGATTCCTTAAGATGTCATGTGCAACATGCGGTAATGGTTGCAGCTCCTTACAAACATTGTAAGGAGCTGCATGCAGCTGCTGCTTTGATTAAAAAGAGTGGCGGAGAGTTTATTGCCAATTTTTCTCTTCCGTTCTACGTTAATTTGAGAACTGGCAGTAAATGTAAAATTAGAAGCATTTAACATATATTTCTTTTTTGACTTTCATAAGTGTACATTGTGTTACCTATATGAATAAATGATTTTGACTTTTGTTTTTTAATAGAAAATAGCCCCTTGCATTAGTCAGGCATAGTTCACTGACGGTTTTAGTGGATTAAAGATTCAATTAGGCCCTCACAGCCGACAAAGAAATACCGTAGAAACAGACGCTAAACTAACTGAAGTATAAAGATAATGTACAAATCACTATCACACTTCAGAAGTCGATTATTTGCAAACACTTTTGTAGCCTTTTGAGCTTTTAAAGCTAAAATGCAAGCAGTCTTTATTTGAATAAATTGCTCTTACGCTGGCGAGCAGCGTACGGCATTTGTTTTCACTTAGAAACCACTCGAAGGCAAGAGGCTCCTTACTTTCTTGCTCCGAAATAGGTTATTTTGAAAATATGCTTCGCTGCCTCTCCAAACTTTTCGCTACTCTGAAATTCATTATTCAAAGTAACTTCTATATTTCTGAACCGAAAACCGCGTACCAAAATTATGGTTGAAATAAGTGCCCATGACTTCGTCCGTATCCGTATATATATACTTATCAAAAATTCTTTTTCGATTTACTTCATTAATATGTCATATTTCTTTACTTTATTAATATATCAAATAATTGAAAGAGATAATTTTAAATGAAAAAATACCAAGTAATTTTTAAGTACATAACTACTAGCCACGGAACAGCCTTGCGATTCTGTAACTCACTTTTCAAACTCACACAGCTGTTTTCGCCGCGGCGGTCGCGCTCAAATCAGTCGTAAAGCTTTTATTTTACGATTTGGCATTCTGATAAACAATAAACTACAAGCTCCCTCCTTATCAGAATGCCAAATCATAAAATAACTGCTTCACGACTTCAGGTCCGGTTTATTCCGGTCAGATTATTCTTTCAGGTCATTTACTTGGTTCCCGTATGACTATGATTATATTAGAAGGTTTGCTAAGTTCCACTAAACTGATTTTAAGACAATTTTAGGTATTCATCTTAAATTCATCTTAAAGGGCCATTGCTAACTGCAATCTCCTGCAGACTCTAAATGAGAATTACTAAATTAATTAAAATAATTATTAAGATATATAAACATAAGTTATGACTCAGCAGCAGACTCCATTATCAGTTAATAAGAGAACAATAATGTAACAATGATTATGTTTGAAATAAACCAAGTTTAATGATGATAACACCGTCGTAAATCATACGACAGCTGGCTTTGTAAATTTTGGCGCGGTTTCTCTTGACAGGTTATCGGAACACTGTAGGCATTCTAGGTGTCATATCACATACTCCGCTAATATTAAACATTCTAAATTCAAACATAGTTTAGGAGTAAACGCATATTTAGCGGAAGTTAAACATGTATTATTCAAAGGTGTAATAATATGTTGTTTTAAATTAAATTTCTTTTTCTTTTAAATTATTTTGCATTTATTAACAATTAGGTAGTAGTTTAGTCACATAGATTGGTTACCATAACAATTATATTAGTTCAAGATTATTATGGGTAAAGCAAAATATTGCAACTTTTATGTAAACATAAGGTTATTCATAGGTGAATAAATTAATGTATAGTTTTTTTTTTATATGTAAGATAAGGAAGGGTTTTACTGCGAAAAAATTAAAAAAAAAACTAACTGATCAAATGTACACAAATACAAATAGAATAGGTATGTATGATTGTGGTACGGTTACTAAGAGATACTAAAAAAAGTAACTTTATTGTACGTACGCAATTATAAAAACTATATCTAATTAAAGGATAAAATAATTGCATGTCAGCGGGTTATATGACGTTATTTGAACGAATATTAGAAAGATGCAAAAAATAAGGCACATAACCAAGCAATCAAAAAACTTAGAAACATAACCAAGTTAAAGGATGAATAAGAACACGCTCAGTCACTAAAATGGAGGTGGGCGGGACATGTGGCGCGTCTATGTGACAAGAGATGGACGGAAAGAGTGACCACAGGAAAAAGAAAGAGAGGTAGACCTGTGTCTAGCTAGTCTGTAAGAAATAAAAGGCTTTTTATTTATTTTATATCTAAATAAAGTCTCATAACCATCTTACGTAGCTTATAATCCAGCTTTATAATTTAACTACGTTTTTATACTAAGTATCAACATTTATCCTGTTTGTAATTGAAGTCAATTGAAGCATCACTAAGATACATTAAAATTTAATCTGAAGTAAGACTAGGAGTAGTCTTACTTCAGATTATAGACCTACAACACATAAGAAACACGAAGCTGCATGACAACAAAATCAACAATGAATAAAGAGCAAGTTTATTGTATCTGGGAACTACAGAATTTTCATTACAATACAACCCGTGCCAAAGACAAACGATTTCAACTTGAAGCATATTCGCCTGCCAACTTGTCAAGACGTTAGGAGCTGTTGAATGCATAGTGGCAAAGTTGCTATTTTAGTTTTATTACATTTATGAAGGGTGTCTAAACCGCGTGACAAATTACTTTACTTGCAGACAGTCGTTCAATGAATAAAATATAGATGTCTATCTATGAGTAATCCTTAATAGCTTTATGAGAAAACATGAATTATGGTCTTGTCGCAGCGAGAATGTCCTCGCAAATATATAAGTTTGTGTATGTCTGCAGAACAAAAACGTTAGCTTTTCTATTCTAGATTTGGCACTGCTAACTTTATAATCACTATCGTTTGGCTTACATTATATAGAATCGATAGCAATGGTAAAGTATCAGGATATGGAAGTCGTCGGTCGTTAACAGATAACACAGTAATATGTAACTTTAACACCCTTTTGCGTAGGTCGTAAAAGTGTAAATCTAAGGCCGCCCTTTCAAATAATTTTGACAATATATTTTGTATTTCTCTTAACGCTATAAAGCTATAATTTAGTAATAAAATGGGCTATTAACAAAAAGGCCATAACATTAAGATGTTGCTTCTAAGGAACTCTTACTCAAATTCTGGGCTGAAAAGTTCGTAGTCTAACAGAAAAAATCTACAATTAAAGCCATGACATTACAGGCTTTTACATAGGTACGTACCAAATAAATTTGGAAAATTTATACAATAATAAGTAAAATAATTAGTTTTGTTCAGATCAATTTAACACTTAAAGATATTTATAAACAAGCAAGAAATTATTAGTTCTTTATTTTTTGGTATAAATGTTAATAGATAAAATAATATCTTTATCCAGGAATTTAAATCATATTTACCTATAAATATATTTAAATATGAACTCGACTATTCGGGAAGTTCTGCTGTAAAACTATTTTCGATCTTTAATTCCAGATAGATAGCGTAGAGATAGCTTTTAAAATGCTAACGAAGTAATAAATTTTCGCTAATCGTGAATTATATTTATAAACTTCAATAAATTATATTTTAAAAAGGAACTTTCTATGTGTTAAACCTGAATACCTTACCGGAAATGAATACTCACTTTTTAAAAGCCGTGTTTTGATGTTTCTAAGAATTTTTGTGAAGAACCCGTCTCAAATAAAGGTTGATCCAAAAAGGTTCGATACTGTTGAACCTTTTGCGTTTTATTTTGAATGTCTTTCACGATGTCCCCCCCGTTCATGAATAATATCAGCGCAAAACTTTTCAGTTGAATAATAGATGCTTCAAAATATACGAGTTTCATCACGTCAAACTGGAGATGAAGATCACGCCAGTGTTTTAAAGCTTAAGTAAGCCGCTTCAAGGCATAAGTTCACACTGAAAATAAACAAAGTAATGGACATTATGGCGAAATATAGAATATTAATATGACAGGTATTAGATTATTATAGATTATACAATTTAACTACAGACTGTAATTATGTCAGTGTAACTTTATTTAAAAAACCATAAAACCTTCCTTACCTTTTATGAAGTCACCCGGACGCGTCTGTCGGTATAGTTCAAGCTTTAATATAAGTGAGTGAAATGTATTTTTTGTAAAATGTCATTAAAATTTCCTGTCTAATGGAATATCATCGTCAATGTTAACTTTAGATGGCTCTCTCGCTCTCAAAGGATCTCTCTCTCACACAGTGCGCCTTTTGTTGTTTCCAAGTATTAAATAGAGGCTTGATAAATTATATTAGTTCGTTATATTTCAACAATTATTGTTGGAACCTTAGTCGCTACTTAGAGATGAAATTAATTTAACCGCATGCGCTGTTTATCTAATATATAAAATTCTCGTGTCGCGGTGTTTGTGGTTAAACTCCTCCGAAACGGCTTGACCGATTCTCATAAAATTTTGTGTGCATATTGGGTATGTCTGGGAATCGGACAACATCAATTTTTCATCCCCCTAAATGTTAAGGGTAGTCCACCCCTAAATTATATTTTTTTTAATTTTTAGATAAAAAATTTTTTTATGATACAAGCATTAAAAATACCTACAACCCTATTTTCTTATTTTCACCCCTCTACGATCAACCCCTATTTTTTATTATAAATGATATACATGGAAAAACGACGTATGCCGGATCAGCTAGTAGGTAATCAATATACAGGGTGGCCAAAAAGTCGTGGATCAAACGCAAATAGGGGTTAGATGAGGTCATCAGCGGCAAAAAATTGTTCTATGGGAGGTCTCTAAGGTCAACCCCTGCAGAGTTATGATTTATTTTGCGTTTTATAAGAAAATTGACTTTTTTTTACTAATTCTTCTTAAAATTCGAAAATATCTACATTCTGTATCTTTCTCATAATATCCACTAGATTGGTACTGATGAGTTCTTGCGTTAGACATACTATTTATACTTGTTTATTAAGTTTACTCAAGATAATATTAAGTGATACGATATAACATTTTTTCAAATCATAAATTTTTCTTTACTTTGGACCCCACTGTGAAAAAAAATTACTCTACCGAAAAGTGTCCCTGAACTACAAGTTTTGGCGCATTTAATAGGGATTCTGAAAAGATATTACAAGTGGCCATGAGTCGCTCTAATATCTTTCTAGGAAGAATTACAAACAACAATTGTGAAATAATAATTGTATTAAAACAATTATTTCTCAATGGTTGTTTGTATGAAATAAAATATTTTACAATAAAATATGCTCAAAATTCCTGACTCTGACCATAATACTTAATCTGCATCGTCTAATCAAATTTCTACGTAACCCTCCAGCCATCTGTCCAATTTTTTGAATCTAGTCCGACTGGTCCCATGGAGGTAAATAATCTTTCATAAGTCCGAATCGTTATTGTTTTTTCATCCTAGAAAGATATTAGAGCGACTCATGGCCATGTGTAATACCTTTTCAAAATCCATATTAAATGCGCCAAAACTTGTAATACAGGGTCACTTTTCGGTAGAGTAATTTTTTTTCACAGTGGGGTCCGAAGTAAACATAAAGTTTTGATTTGAAAAAAAATTATATCGTGTAACTTAATATTATCTTCAATACACTCAATAAACAACTACAAATAGTATGTGTTAAGCAAGAACTCATCAGTACCAATCTAGTGGATATTATGAAAAATATACAGGATGTAGATTTTATCGAATTTTAATAAGAATTAGTAAAAAAAAGTCAATTTTCTTATAAAACGCAAAATAAATCATAACCTGCAGGGGTTGACCTTAGAGACCTCCCGTAGAACAATTTTTTGCCGCTGATGACCTCATCTATCCCCTATTTGCGTTTGATCCACGACTTTTTGGCCACCCTGTATATATAAATGAATTGCTGTTCGTTAGTCTCGCTAAAACTCGAGAACGGCTGGACCGATTTGGCTAATTTTGATCTTAAAATATTAGTGGAAGATCAGGGAAGGTTGAAACGGAAACGTAAATAAAAATCAAAGAAAAATACTAAAAGCGACAATTCAACTTTCTAATATAAACTGTTCTTAGTTGGGAAATAGTACGTCTTTTAAGAAATAAAAAAATGTCACTAGGTTATCATTTATTAGTAGATTCTTTCAGAAATATGTTTTTCATAGTATTAGTATATAGTCTGCTGTATGAGGTCCGATTTCTTTGGTATGTTTTAAAAGTTTTGACACAAATAGATGTTGGTAAAACGAAGTTCACGGGGTTAACTATTTTTACATAAAATGGAGGCTAGGTTCAAATATCAGCATTGATGTTTTTTGGGTCTGCAAGTAGACTAAAGGTATCATAAAATAGTACAAATGTATAGTACAAGATTACAATTCAATACTTGAAAACAATCTCATGCCTGAAAGTATAAATTTTAATTCAAAAATTGTGTCTATTAAAAGCGTAATCCAATAATAAAATAAACAAAATACTGTTGCATAAAATCCCTACAATGTACTCCTAGCAATATAGCATGTTGTGTGTTGGACGCGGAAGTTTTGAGGTCGAATTCCGAATTAAAATATTACCGACTTTCAAAAAATACTTTTGGGCGATAGAGCTTCTTCATAAATGTAACGTAAACTATTTTAAAATTACACACGCTGAAAGGAATTCATATCATGCCAGTAATTTTACGTAAACCGAGTAACCTTTAGATTTTAGTATGCACAGTCAGGTGCAAGGCAACTTGCTACCCGACTGTCTATGAAGCTTCTTTTAACGCTTAAGGAAAATATTATTTTGCGTTTATAAATTACACATAGCAATCACTATCGTTTCTACATTTATTTATTATTCTACACTTCTTTGCACCCAAGAAAACAATAAACAAAAATAGCATTGCAATGGGTGGCCTTATGGCCTACAAGCGATCTCGTCCAGGCAACCAGCGCTAAATAAAAGAAATCTAAGAGTAACATCGAAAAGTGCAAAACAAGTAATACAAGTCATTTATCAAATAATGAAATGGATCATACTTACACATAGCAAATGGTTAATATGCTTCTTGCATGAATATTTTAAATGCCAAAATGGAATTACGTCAAAAATAATTTTGAAAATGCAATTTTCACATAAATAAAAACTTCTATCAGGCATTTTAGATAGGCTTTGGATCGCTTAATATTCCATATATTTTCTACAAGGTAAAGTCAAGTGTTTACCCTGATTTATGGTTATACTTTATTGAGGTAGACGGTAAATAAGGGAACATAAATAAAATTATACGGGCGAGCCGTACTTAGCCTGATAACTTTGTGAATAAATTAGTAGTCGACTATGACAAAATCCGTTGAAAAATAGGTTAAGTAATTGCGCATTATACGAGATTTTTAACAGATGTAGTATTTAGATAAGCTAATTTAAAAAAGTGTACAAGTCTCTTTACGTGTTACGAATAATTGTATTTAAGAATAGTTAGTATAAACTTTAACTAACCAACAGACGTTACTCAAACTATTTAAAAGAATCAGTGGCGCTACAACCTGTTTTGGTCTTGGTATCAAATTTCTTGAATCTGTTTCATGATCATTTTTAAATCTAATAGGCAAGTAGGTGATCAGCCTCCAGTGCCTGACACACGCCGTCGACTTTTTGGGTCTAAGACATGTCGGTTTCCTCTCGATGTTTTCCTTCACCGTTCGAGCGAATGTTAAATGCGAAAGTACATTGGTGCACAGCTAGCCGGGGATCGAGCCTACGACCTCAGGTAGGTATGAGAGTCGCACGCTGAAGCCACTAGGCCAACACTGCTCTCAACTATACTATACTATTACTCAAACTATAAAATAAATAAATAAATAAATAAATAAAATAGCCTTTATTGCTGAACTTATTTTTACAGTAATTTTTCTTACAAATACGTTTATAACTTTTAACAGTTTCTTTTCTTTTCATAAATCCGGTATCGGTAAACGGTCGTTTCTACATTTCAGCTTGTCTTTCGACATAGGCCTCCTCTAAAGATTTCCACTCTGTTCTATTTTTCGCTATGCGCGTCCATATTGGGCCCGCCACTTTTTTGATGTCGTCCTCCCATCTTCTAGTCTGTCTGCCTCTGTTTCTTTTACTATCTCGTGGTTGCCATTCTGTTATTATTCTCGTCCATTTCTCCTTCTTCTCTCTTATCATATGTCCAGCCCACCTCCACTTTAAGCACCTGTATGTTGTGTATGCATTCTTAAATTTTGTTTTGTTTTTGATACATTTTAGTTTAACTCGGTCTTTTCTTTTAATTCCTATTGTGCTTCTCTCCATTCCATTCTGACAAACTTTTATTTTCCTTGCTTGTTCTTCTGTCAATGCCCATGTTTGGCACCCATATAGTAAGCATGGTAAGATACACATATTGTATATTCTCCTCTTGTTCCTCATAGACATATCCTGGTTCTTCATGACTTCACTGAGTGACCAATATCTCTTCCAAGTATTAGTTATTCTTCTTTCTATTTCTTTTTGCATACATTCCTCAGTAGATATTAACTGTCCCAAATACACATACTCCTTTACATACTCTATTTCTTCATCATTTACTGTTATGGACTCTGTTTGTGAGGAGTTAGACATTACTTTTGTTTTCGTTAAGTTCATTGACAGGCCTGCCTTCTTACTTTCTTCCGCTAACTGTTGCAACATTTCCTTTAGGGTTTTCGGGTTTTCCGAAAATAAGATTAGGTCGTCTGCAAAGCGTAGGTGACTCAGATTTTCGCCATTTATATTTAGTCCTTTATTCGTCCAATCCAGATTTCTGAATATCATTTCCAGAACTGCTGCAAATATTTTTGGTGAAATTGGGTCTCCCTGGCGTACACCTCTCTCAACCGGAAATTCTTCGCCTATAGATTCTAGTTTTACTTGTGCGGTGCTTTTTGTGTATACGTTTTTCAGTATCCGTATGTATTTTGCATGTACGCCTTGATCTTTTAGTGCGTCCCAGATAAATCTATGTTCAAGTGTGTCGAATGCTTTGTTGAAATCCACGAACCCTATGTAGTAAATTTTGTTATATTCTTTAAATTTCTGGAGTATTTGTCTAAGGGCGTGTATGTGGTCTATTGTTGAAAAATGTCTACGGAATCCAGCTTGTTCTTTGGGTTGATTTTCTTCAAGTGTGTTTGTGATTCTAGATAATATTATTTTTGAAAACACTTTGTAAATATTGGACATTAAACTGATTGGTCTGTAATTTGCTATATCTCCTTTGTCACCTTTTTTATGTAGTAGTATAATTGTAGATTTTGTCCAATCCTCTGGAATGTTTTCCGTTTTGATAATTTCATTAAATATATCTGTAAGTCTTGGAGCGATTACTGGTAACGTTGCTTTTAGAAGTTCGTTTGTAACAAGATCAGATCCAGGGGCTTTATCGAGTTTTTGTGTATTTATTGCTTTTATGGTTTCTTCCTTCATTATTTCCGGTATATATTCTTCATTAGTTATTTCGTCGTTTTCTTTTATAGTGTCTTTCTCTTTTTGACTTCGGTATAAGTTTCGGTAGAATTCTGTAGCGATTTTTAATATTTCGAGTCTTTTACCTGTATTATTGCCATCTTTCTTTCTCATACTTGGTATCCAGTCCTTTTTGTAGTTTAACTCCTTCAATGCCTTTTTTATTCCTCCTGTCTTTTCTATGTAACTTTTCATTGTATTAGATCTTTTAGTTTTTCTTTCTTTCCTAAGTTGTTCACTGATCTTTTTGCTTACTTCTGTTACTCTTTGGCGGTTTCCTTTAATTTCCTTTTGTCGTAAAAGTTCTTTTCGTTCTTGTAATAATTGTTTGATTGTAAGTGAGACTTCTTTCTTGATACTTTTGTTTGTTTTTCTGGTTACTGTTTTTAGTTGATTTAGTAATAGGTTGTATTTTTCTTGTATCGATGGATATTCTTTCTCCTCTAATTCCGCGGCATCTAGAGATGTTTGAAGATTATTAAGTAATAGTTTAGGGTCACCTGAGTATTGTACCGCTAATTGTTTATTTTGAAATCGTCTTGTTTTCTTGAACATTCCTGACATCGCAACTCGAACCATCCTATGGTCTGTGTGGAAGTTTAAATTGTTTATGATCGAAATGTTCTTGAAGGCTTTTCTATTATTAGACATAATAAAATCGATTTCATTCCTATATTGTCCATTGGGTGAGATCCATGTCCATTTTTTTGATGGTTTCCTTTTATAAAAACTGTTTAGAATACTTAATCTGTTTTCCAGTGCAAAGTTTACTAGTCTTGTTCCGTTTTTGCTTCTATTTCCATACCCATAGTTTCCTATGGTATTTTCTTCCCCACTATTTTGAATCCCAATTTGTCCATTAAAGTCTCCCATCACGATGACGTTTTTGTGTGCGTTATCAATAGCGTTTTGGAGATTTTCATAGAATTCCTCAATTGTTTTTACGTCCTCTTTTTTATCAGATTCAGTTGGTGAATATGCCTGTATAATAGACCATCTCTCTTCTTTATCTCCGTTCACGGGCAGTTTTATATTAAGGATTGCAATACGTTCCGAGAATCCACTAAGTTCTTCTATGTTGTTGACTAGATTTGCTTTCACCATGAATCCAACTCCATACAGCCCGGGCGTCTCCCCTTTATAATGTAGTACGTATTTACCATGGTTTTCTATACCTTCTCCAAATCTGCGCATTTCGCTAATACCTATAATATCCCACTTTAACTCTTCTATTGCCAGCTCTAGTTCTTGGAGTTTTTCAGGTGTTCTAAGAGATCGACAGTTAATAGTTGCTATGTGGATGTCATTTACTTTGTTTTTCATGTTAGTGTTATTTTTCATGTTAGTGTTATTTTTTTCCTTTAGAGGGTCGTGGTCATTTTTCCCCACGATGACCAGTCGGCTTGGGGAAGTATTTTGTTTTGTTATTTTATGTTGGTTCATGTTGAGCTGTTTATTTTTCCGTTTACCGACAGTTAATTGTTATTCTTTGTTAGTTGTTGTCTTAGCGGGAAAAGACGAAAGAGAATTAGCTCTAATCCTCATTACGTCGAAAGCATTTGGTCTATTGTTAATCGGCGGCATTAGAGTTTGTTGTTTCCTTGGTTGAGCATTGTTTTGTGGGGATGATGATGTTTCTCTTTTGCGCTTATCCTTATTTATGTTAGTATTTTTTTTCTTTTACTACTAGTTTGTCAAATTTCAGGTACGCGATATTTCCCTTTTCTCTCTCCTCTTTTAGCTGCGCCTGCAACGTTTTCCTTTTCTCTATTACTTCCTTTGTGTAGTCTTCTGTAACATATACATTTTTGAAGTTTTTCTTCTTTCCCATAACTTCATTCTTCTTCCATTCGCTCGTAAAGGAAATCAGAATTGGTCTTGGTTTTCCAGAAGACTTTCCCTTTCCTAGACGATATATTTTGTTTATCTCATGTTCTTGTAATTGTATGTCAAGGTCAGTTTTGAAAATATGTATTGTATTTTGTATTAATTCTTGTGTAGACCTTTCGCCTTCATTTACTCCAAACATTATCAAATTGTTTTGCTTCTTTCCTCTTTTAAACTTTCTACTTCCTTTTCGAGATTTTCTACTTTTATTTTTAAGTTTCTATTTTCTGTTATAATAGGTTGAAGTTTTTCGTCTAATCTCTCCATTATATTATTTGTTATCGAATCTTTCAATTCTATTGTTTGGTTCAAGATTTCATTCTTCATTTTATCAAACAATAGTTGAAACTGGTCCTCCATTCTTGTAAACTAAATCTGCGTGTTATGGAACGTAATTAGTGGTAGTTTTTATTTATTTGCTCTGGCAACACTAGTTAGCTGTTACTGTGACAAGTGTCAATGCCATTGATCTTTTGTATGCTCAATATGATTGGTGAATTTCTAACCTCTAATTATCACTTTTTGGAGATACTTTTGTTGAAATTCAAGAACTTACGTGATATTGTGTTAAATCGGTAGTTCCACTACACGGACGACACTTCGATTTGTGTTTTGTGACGTCGCAGTCTCAAGAACAGTGTACGAAATTATTTTTTAGCACTCAATATTACGGAGCTACACAATTACGATGCTTACAGTATGACAGCCGGAAACGGAAAAAAACCTATACTAGGTCATAAATTCAAAAGCTAAAAAAGACTTTCACTCTTCTGTACTATATTATTATACGTGTCTATGATAATAGCAGGAGTAAATTTAAAGATCGAATCAAAGTTCGGCTGTAGCGGCTAAAGTTATACCGAGAAAAAAAAGTGTGTGTGTGTCAGCTACGACGCAGCTGGAGTTTACTCCTTACGAACGATAAAATGGCTATAATGTTCTGTGGCTGTCGATCATATTTTCATACTAAAGGTGGTAAGAATATATGTTTTTATAATATAAATGTTTGTAGTAGTAATAAAACGTACCTATATCATCTATGCCCAAATAGGATTTTCTTTCTGTGACCAAAGTTACCTTTATAGTAAGAGAAGAATAAGAATGAACAATCTTTTTAGTTTTAATTTCACTGACCATTACTATTGACAAAACTCTATGGCACGCTAGACAATCTACTTTTATTTTTACACCTGTCATCACTAACAATGTTGTAACTTTTCTGTCAAAACGTGAATTCAAAATAGAAAAGTCTGTGTAATGTATTCCATCTCATTCTTTTACACGTTCAATCCTACAGATATATATGTTTGTCTCTTTCTACATAACGCCTCAACTTTTCGTGTTACACTTGATTTTACTCCTCATAAAATTTCCGTACCGGGCCTTATAACTCAAATCGTTTCTTAAGGAGTAAACTCCAACAATACTGTATTAAATCACTTTAATTACTTTATTTGATAAGTTTGAACAACCGTGACAATGAAGGGGCAACACGAAGTTTTTTGCTCTGAAAGCCCATGGAAGCACTCCATGTTTTTCTTTTTACATTTACTGAAGACGTTCGTCGACTTTATAGTATTTACATCAGGTAACCTGCAAATTTCTTGTGCCCCTTACATATGCGATAAATTAAATTTAAATGAAGTAAAAAATGCTTTTCATTCTGTTTAATTTGGAAATTCATATCTCGTATACAAAGGCTAAAAAGAAACAAATGAACGGCTTTACAAGCATGTGCCCAATTAAAATATCACAAGTTAAATGAAATAAATTAATTGAAATTCCTGTTACACAAAATACGATAAAATTTACATGAATATCTACAAAATATATATATGGTGTATAACTCTATAGGTAATGTAAAAATAACTCATAAAGTTTTTTTATATTCAAAATAAAAAAGAGGATATTATCGCGGGCTTTATTTAATTTTGATTAGTTGAATTGTGTCTGTGATTAGCCTATTCCTATACATAATTTTGGACCATTCACGATTAAACGAAACAATCTATTATTCCGTCTCTCGAACGATAGTGCGCCCACATTCTTTATTATTGACTAATTTCTTAGTGATATTAACAGTCACCATACACCGTTTTTTGTTAGTTATAACAATAATATTGTTCCCCAGCGGGTTTTCTTTGATTGTAATTTGTCAAGAAAAGATCGTGTCGCGCCTTTGTGATTGGAATAAATATACAGTTGACTTTTAATTGCCCCCTGGCAACTTCCTTGGCTTACAATAATAATGTTCCAAAACACTTAGATACCAATAATTCACAAATAACTATGTATGTAGACGATATCGTCGTTTGGCATCTCCCACCACTACTAAACCCGAAGCCAATTCTGCATGCTACAGAATGCACATAAACGAAACTTGCAACTAGGAGACAAATCCAACCAAGATGCCATATTTCAGATATTTGGTTTGTTAATTTTAGATATCACAGGTAATTCGGAACACGATGGAAGACGAGATCAAGTCACCATTTAATACACTATCGTCAGGCTTGTAGTTATCCCTATGAGATGTTAAGACGTGGAAACTAGCTCAGATGAGTGGAGACTGACTATATTTGAAAAGAAAGTTCTGTTAGGCGTCAATGAGAAATATCGACACTTGATGACCGAATGGTATAGATGAACACAAAAAGATAGTAAGATTTTGTAAACCCAAAGACTGAGATGGAGAGAGGCTATCTGGTGCAAATGCCGGAGATTAGGCCACCAAAGACCAAGGTACAGGAAAGGCCAAAAGGCAGAGGCAAAAAAAAACGAAAAGATTGCATTGAGAAGGTTTACGAATTGAGTCATATAGATGCAAAGGCTTTTACTAGATTACTGTAAAATCCTAAATTTTGCTTTTATTAATCACATGATTCTCTAAATTTGTATGTTAAAAATAGCATTGTACGATGTATATAGTTATATTACTGCTTTAAAACTAAAAATTTGTTTACTGCCATTTTGGTAAAACTGGATGTTGCTACCTTGACTCAATGACTCAATTGGAAGAAAATCGCCAAGGATCGAGTGGAGGATTATTAGTAGAAGGCTATAAATAGATACATGTATGTATGTTCCAGAATGCTTGGAAACTGCAAGAGAACAGAACAAGCCCAATCAATGCCAGACCGCAAGCGCAAGCCGTCGCTTGATTTTGCTTGTTTAACGTTTATAGATCAATCTCAATCAAGAAACAGGTTCCATTTTTCAAGTCGACAATTTTTTTTTTGCATAGTTTAAGTGCAAATTGGGTATATCGCAGTTGTCTGCAATTAAATAATTTCTAGAAGATAAAATAAAGAATGTTAACTATTTATAAATAATGAACCCAAAAAACCTACGAACAACCTCACATGTGTAATTAAAAATCAAATAAATAAAGAAAAATGGTCTATTATTATCAATTGTTTTTCTAAACACAATTAGAAATTCAAGCATAGAACGTTCAACGCAAGCGTTATAGTTCGTAGTTCCAAACTGGGTAAGAAATTAAAAAATTGTATTTTACAACGAGATTTATAGGTGACACTCTCGCTTGGGATGCATCGCTACAATTAGCCTCTGCGCTATTATGTCCACATATCTGAATTAGTAGTCCATTGTGCTAAAACAAATCTAATAAATCTTTGAAAGATAATTGAAACGCGCGTTGGAGCATAAACAGATACCGATGTTAGTAAATATTCATTGCATCATTAGCTCTAGAGTTGTCAGTATTGTCCATTTCAAACTGTTTTTATAAATAGTTTTAAATTGTGTACCTAGGTATATATTTACCTTAAAAATTGGGCATCGCTCAAGGCGAGAATTGTACCTAAAATATGAATACAACTATGGGCCTTCGAATTCTGGCTTTACATTGATATTCCCAATGGGGAATTTAAGTCATGTCGAATATCAAACAGTCGAATCATTTCTTATCTATAGATCTTGACAATTTTGACATTGACGAGTTAGATTGTCATAGACTCTGCGCAGAGCCAATTTCACAACATGCCAGTTTGTAAAAGGTATGCTGGAGCTGTGATTTAAAGAATCAATATGATGCGATAGTCTCTGGACTGAGTGCGGTTATAATGCTTTGCGGTTCGCCCGTCCAATACCAAGTTGATGGTGATTTAAAGGGTGCAGTTCGTGATTAATATTGTTTTACAATGAGTATTAAACAATTTAATCAATAGATAATAAATATGAGGTATGAAGATCCTATGTGGTAGTTAAAAAGAGGATGAAGGTAGTGTCTATGGATTTTTGAAATAATCCTACTAGATCAACTGTTCAACAAATATTCAGTATACAACTTAACGCAAATTAGAACAATCAACTGCGTAACACTATATGATGTGAAAATGTGGTTTGAATTTTATTACCTTACACTTTTGTAGCCAAGATTATTCCAAAGTTATCTGAACCCTTTGGAGCTTTTCGCTAGGGGTTATAAAATTCTAAATATTTTGTGCGCCTTGGCGTCATCTTAATATTCATAGTTATATAAATATTGTCGTAATATATTTTAGGTTCTTTACTCATCAGTAAGAAAAAAGCTCGGTTCACCTGTACTGAACGAAACGCGAAATTTTTTTTGCCTACGGATGTAGTCTTAGTCTACGGGACTTTTCGGAACTTAATCAAATGACTACACTTCTGGATTAAAGGCTATATAATATTAAATAACTACATTTATACCTCTATTTACTATATATACGTTTATTACGCTTCTCTTAATTGATCTATTTTGGCAAAAAAAATTTTTAAATGGAATGAGTGTTTCAAGAGATTATTAACTTAACTAAAAATTTCCGTGTAGATGTGTAAAAGTTTTGTTAAATAATTGAAAATACAATTATTTTTATTCCCCGGGAAAAGTTATTTAAATATAGCGAAGCTAAAGCCTCGTTTTCGATTTAATTATAAGAGAAAGTGCTTTCATTCAATGAACGAGTAACCACTGTTAACAATTAATTTCCTCTTTAATTCAATTTACTTCAGGAAATTGCGTACTATATAATTTGACACAATATACGTTTATCTCATAAAAGGCACTCTACCTTGCTAGATACTTATAATGTGACAAAATATTCCATGAAATTCTGTAACGTTGTACGTCGCTTCCTCGGAAAATTCACTGAAGATTTTCAATAGACTATTCAGCATTTGGAAATGATACGAATTAATATATTTTTGTTTAACAATATTAATATAGCTTTATATTTATTTCAGTTATCATCATTAGACGTCTAACGCACGCGGATTGCACTCAAGTGCCTTAACCACTAAGCCACCTTCAATATTATTTTGTCGTTATCGGACAATGATGAATGATCTGCTCATGCAAACCACTAAACCAAAGGTGAGACATGAGGCAATCAAATCCATCCTCAAATAGCATGAAAAGGGTTGAATACAATTCTTACCAACAAACATAATAATTTAAATACAACGCTACAGCCTTGGCCTGACAATTATGTATCTGTTTCGAGACATTTTTTTAGGCAAATAGGTAAGGTTTCAGTACCTCACACACACTGTCGATTTATAGCTAAGAATACCGGATTGCCTACAATGATTTTATTCACCGTACAAACCAATTTTAATTGCCATATAAAGAAATGATCATTGATGATTCTTGACACTCAACCAACAATGATACGAGCGCACTAGGACTCACGTCACTAGGCCAACACTGCAGATTTAGATAAACTGAAATGAATAGTATTTAATCTATATTTAAATTTAAAAATAAGCCTCTTTAAGAATAAAATTTGCCATCTCTTTAAATTTCGCTCGGTATATTAAAACCTTGACTTCATTTTCATAACCCAATAAAGGAAATGTTAATGTTACTTAAATACGATGAAATTATCATAAATGCATTCAGTATGGAAAATAGGTGAGTTGCACACAAATAAATCCCTCACATCATTTACATCTGCTAATTAAAAATGAATTTTAAATGAACATACGGGCCGAGCAGAAAATGATAGCGTTGAATATTTTATGATTTAATATCTGGGATTATGTCAATTCTTGCAAATGTATCCGGTATAAGGCTGGAGCACTGATTAATTTCAATGACAAGCTTGAATCATTTAAATGAAACGTGATCCATTCTCGAAAGCTCGAAATTGCATCCGAATCTTTCAATCTGTGTTTACGCTTGGCTAAATGTCACACGCGATATTGGTACAAATTCTCGTGTGCGCGAATTGGCGAGCTTGGTAATTATGAGCTTTAGAAATCTATGCTTTGTTGGTTAAACATTCCAGAAAACTAATTCATAAGTAATTAATTTAGTTCTGACTTAATTGTCTAGGAGGACTGATAAAAATATTACAGTAAATTCTGAATAATGTCTAAAATTAACTATCTCTTCTTGTGTGAATAAATAAACCTTAAAAAGATTTTTAATTCTTATCATACCTTACCGTCAGTAATAAATATATTTCTATTATGTTCAGTAAATGGTGTAAATGTGTGAGCAGCGTTGGCCTAGTGACTTCATGCGACCGTCATCTCTGACCTGTGCCCCAAAGGAATCTCTGTTTAATTTTTTTTTTTCATTTTGAATATCGAGAGGAAATAGACATGCTCAGGACGGAATAAGTGGACGGCAACGTTTCGATAAGAAAAACAAATGATCACCCGTAGCTTAAAAGAGTCCAAACCGTAAAATTAGCAGCAGTTGAAGCTAAAATTATTGCTCATTGGCTTTATGATATTTCACTAACCAGTACAGACATCATAAACATCTATACATATGATACAAGTACATTGAGAACATTACACGTTATCACAGTAATAATGTTTCAACCAATAGCACATCACGTAGATAGCGTTAGATTCATTAATTATTTATTTCACTATTATTATAATTATACGTTTCGCAACTAGTTGTACTTAAATAAAAGCAAAATTATTATATTGATTAAAGTTATTGTATTTGTATCTATTTTTATGTGAATATATCGAGGCTCGAAGAATGCATTGCAAGAATGAATTGCATGAAGACTTCGGTAGAACAAAAGACCACGCGGCCGCCCACCAACTAGGTGGACTGACCATATCGTCAAGCACATTGTCTCCCAGTGGATGTAGGGAAGCTAGTACAGGGACTACAGTACAGGGCCAGTATACTAGAGGAAAATGGAGGAGGCCTAAGTCCAGATATGGACCAATGAGTCTGATGATGTACCTATGCTTAAATCAAATAATTGTTTTTTCTTTATTTATTTTATTAGCCGGTAGCCATAATAAGAATCTTGTGCACAGCATTTTCTCCTTATTATTTATGCTAGTGGAATATGCTTTCGTATCTTTACAACGTGTGGCTACTTCGTACCGTAAACAGGAAGTATCGAAATCGAAATTTCGTATAACGAGCCGCAGTTCATGCATATAGATGAAAAGCTATGAACGCTGAAAGCAAATTGTGCGTTTCGCTGTCCAATTCGAAATTCAAATGCATGTGACTACTTGCCAAAACTTTTTAGTTAAATTATGCTAGTCTATTGTGGAAGTTTAATATGCCGTATATAAAAAGAAATATTGCATGATAAATAAAAATAATGTATTTTGTACACACAAAAAAAATGATCGTTATTAAAATAAAGATAGTAAGTATCAATTTTTTTAAAGCAATAGAAATGGGCGAATACGGTCACATATTCTAAAACAAAATCAGACAGAAGACAGAATGAAAGACCTCGCGTTTGTCAGTCTGTTCCGCTCATAAATAACCGCACGAATTTTCATTTATTATGTGATTTTTGAATGTTCAAGTATAACTTTTTAAGACTGCATGTGAAATAACAACATTTTTTGGAAGTGTTGGATAAAGCGAAGCATATGTTAATATGAAGGAGAAAATGTACTTGTATGGTGTATACTACCCGCACAAAGTTGGGTCGAGTCGCTCATTTCATATGAATTTTAAATTTGTACAATATAGTCACTAATTTGATCAAATAAAGAAGAAAGTATATTCTCTTAAATTTTAATATGCCTAATTATTTATTCGTTTAGACTCATTAGTTTTGTACTCGAATTTTACGCTTAGAGTGTATACGAGTGTCTATGTTTCATATATGAACGGTATTAATATGTAAGATAAAATTGTGCTACATTTCCGAGTAGGAATATTATTGTACCACTTATAACCGACCCCATCTGGCAGCTTAGGATTAAACCCTCACTAGAAAACTCGATTCTGTGAGCAAAGTTCCCTAATAACAAACAACAATAATTGCATAACATAAAATATATTTCCAAAAAACCTAAGACAGGATAATTTAAATTTCAAATATCTCTTTCACTAAGTCTAAAACTTAAATTCATGATTGTTTTTCGTGTATATCATCCAGAACCTCCAGGCTACAGAGAGAGACTTACAGAATCGCAAGGCAGATGGATCGATGAAATAATTTATGTAGCCGGTAAAGACTGGAGAAGAAAAACGAAAAATAGAAAAGCATGGAGTGAACTAGAGTAGGCCTTTACGCTACATGGGGTTCCAATAACATAGTTTTAGATGAATAGTTATAAGATAAAAATGTTATTTAAGGATGTTGGAAATAAATGGGCTTTATTATTATTACACACACAAGATAATTATTGTTTTCAAAACTTAGGTACTAATATTTCTCTCTTAGCATAAACAAGTTACAAAGACCGAATCTTTTAAAGTCTGTTCAAAATAACACCTATTATTCGTAAAGGAAGCGGCCATGATAAGATCTTTTATTTATGTCTTAGAGAGTTTGCTGAAGACACTTTGGTCGAAGAATGCGCCCCTATTTCGGTTTCCTTAGTGCAAATAGAATGGGCCTGTTAGCTGCTACTTTCAGGGAAATCTATTTTCACACTTGGGTTAGGTAATTGAAATATTTTAGCGAGAATGTGGTGTTACGATTGGACAGCTCTATATTGCTTTTCTCTTTTTTACCTGATAATATAATGGCTGTAAAAATTTGACGATATTTTGTTATAAATTCGTGATATATAATAAAAATATTACGGGTTAAAATATTATATTTTTAAACAAAAACATTTTTTAAAACTAATCTCTTATTATAATCTAAAACGCACAAATAAAAAATATATTTTTGAAGTTGTACTTCTTTAGGCGCGTTATGAAAAATTGATGAGAGTGAAATTTTACGATGCGCGCGCACCTATGACACAAAAGTGGCTGTGTGATATAGCGTGCGCGAGCGAGATGGGAATAATACAATCTAAAAGTAAAAAGAAATAGAATATGCGTGAAGCTAACTTCACGCATATTCTATTTCTTAGCTTAGCAGCTTAACGAGAATTTTGAATGACCATGACATTGACATCTGACAATGACATTTACTTTTTAAACAAATATAGGAGTTTTAATTATTGTATACAATAAAAGATATACCTAGTTATTTTCATTATACAAGTGCGAATTTTATATGTGCGTCTGAATTATAATCAGAAGTGATTTAAGTTAAATATCTAAATCAATACTAATTAATATGATAAAATATTTGTGAAAAAACTGAGCCAACCTTCCTGAGTGCTTCAATACAATTGAGGTTAACTATCCGTATGTATTATCGAGTATTATTGTTGATTAAAACTGAAACATGAACCATTATTCTTTGCTTTTGTTTATTGCGTTTGTTACAGCAACTTTTTAGAAATATTCTACGACCCTATATATAATAATTGAGAACAAAGATTTAAGCACGAATACTAATAAGGAGAAAATGAAGGCTTGGAGCGATATAACAGAGAAGTAAACATTTTAATAAGTACCTGCATCTCAAAAAAATGACTATATCATATATACATATAATGATCATATTTAATCAAAACATGTAATTTTTCGGATTTAATCTAGCAAATATAAGGACAAGAGACAAAAAACAATTGATGAATCAGTGGAAGTTAGTGCACTTTTATTTTGTATTGAATACAAAAAAAGAGTTGTCATCTTATCGCCGTGAAACATCAAGAACTGGAGGTGGAACAAAGCCACCATCACCTTCTCCAGACACAATGGATATGGCAGAGATGATACCGCAATGGTTTGAAGTAGATTTCAATGAATTTGATTGTGATGGTGTCGAGGTAGGAATGTTAATTATAAATATGATGGTGATGTTCAAGGTTCAACCTCTCAAGCATAGGCACATACTTTATTCCCCTACAGGGTAGTTAGAGATATTGTAATACCTCAAAACATCCATGTTGCATTTGTAGTACCGAAACTCTGTCCAGCCCGAAGTGAGCCCATTCCCACTTATAATGGACAGTGGGTATAATACACCTTAATACCTGAGTGCGAACCACTCACCATGATACTTAAATTAATAGATGTTATTTATATATTTAAGGATATTACAAATAAAATCATTTTGGAAACAATTGATATCCCAAAAGCAAATAAAGCCAACAATGACAAGGTAATAAATCAGTTTTGACATAACTTGAATACTAAAAAGCCAAACAAAGGTGTGCACAACAGTGACAACATAACTTAACAATTTCATTATTTTGTAGGATTAAAGAAAGGTTAAAGAAAATCATGTCGAACTGAACAACAAGAATCCCCAAACAACTCCAAAGAAACATACAAGGAAGACACCGCTATTATATTTAAATTATCTCTATCTCTAAATAGAATAAAAGAAAGTTGCTATCCAGGTCTGTAGCATGTGCTACAAATTATATTATTAACACATTTATATAATTATATTAATATAAATGTGTTAAAAATTTTATAATATGAATTATAAAATTTTTTAAGTTTTGCATGGACAGAGCTTAAATTAATATTCTCTTATTTGTTGCAGAAAGCAAGTAGTAGTTTTAGTTTTGGAGAAGCCTCGTAGATGCACAACCAAGTAATGATTAATTTAAAATTACAACCAAAATTCTGATGAAGACAATAGAGTCACTTAAAAATAAATAGTATAATGAAATAAAAATGTTTTAAAGATAAATAGGGTTTTATTTGTTAAATGTAAGAGAATAATAATAAATATTTTATTTAAACTTTGTACTCGCGTTAAGAAAACTAATCTTATAACTCAAAAGATTTAATTTCACATATAAGATCTTTTTAAATGTATCAGTTAAAAAGAAATAATTGAAAAATGGCGTCTAAACCAATAATCTATATATATATATATATATATATATATATAAATGAAACCCGTTTTCCGTTGTCACGACATAACATGAAAACGGCTTGACCGATTTGTCTGATTCTTTTTTTATAATATTGCTTGAAGTACGAGGATGGTTCTTACGGAGAGAAAAATTAAAAAAAATTGAGTGAAAAAGTCTAAAAACAACACTTTTCTATATTCCCATACAAAATATTCGTAATAATACTTAAAAGTCAATGTGAACTTTAATACCATATAATAAAGTTTAAGTGTTAGTGGAGGGGTTCCGGGAAGGTAAATTTTAATTTTATGACATTTTATGATATTTGTTGTCTTATCAACTTTCTTTTTTTTATCTTACTAGCTAGACCGGTGTCCCGAATAGCAGAATAAGTATTTAAAAAAAATAAAGAATCGACTGTTAGACGGTGCGATGTTCGCCAGGCCAGCTAGTTTATTATATATATATATATAATAAACTATATCTCTATCAGTCTTATATATATATATATATATATAAGACTGTGTCCCAAATTAAATGAAAGTCTCAACAAAAGATCTTCTTACTATCAAATATATGTAGTTATTTAGCTATAAAGCATGTTACAAAACAAATAAAAGCTTCATATTGTAGCCACTGCATAATAGGAAATACAATACTTGGCAGACTGATGCCAATTGCAATTTCTAAACAAAATTAATAATAGTACCAAAATTAGTCTAGAATGTACCGCATTATTACTTCACGTTCATACTGCAACATCGAGGAAAGTTGGAATTTAGGTATTTTTTACACGTAGCTTATAAAGTTATGAAACAGTTGAAACAGTCTCAAAATGTATATTTATAACACAAAAAGCACAGCTTTGGTACTTTAAAATGCGATCACGAGTTTTTGTCTACCCTTCGAGGCAACTCGATTATATTATCCGATACATTTTGGTATGATCTTCCAAAAATTAGCGTTATAACATCATGAACCGTGTATATAAAAAAATAAAACAACAAAATAAACATTTAACAAAACATTTTTTTTTACAGGATTGAAGTTATGTATTTACAATTATTTTACATAATTTTTAATAAAACCGACGTTTCGCGTGCTTTACAGCGTGCGTGGTCACGGTGACTGAAGAAAAAAGTATCACAGCTGTAGAAAAAGTTGTATTATCCGTATTTATTTCCCCGGAGTTGGTATCGACAAAAAGATGGAGGGTTTTGGCAGAAATGGCTCACGGAGTCCTCTATTTTCGCGGATTGTTTATCTTGAGATTTTAATTTGAATATTATTGGATCCCAGGTGTTTGACAATTTTCGATTATATACATATATTTTACATTGATGATTATATTTTATACATAACTTGAATCTGGTAAAAAAAATTGTTTTAGTAAATGTGTAAAAGTTATGCCTATAAAAGACAATATGAACAAAATAAACATTTTTTTTGTTTATATCTAGCTCAGTAAGCAGCATAACAAATATCCAGACAATACTGTATTTTAGGGGCTGTAATAGTGTCAAAAATATTACGATTACTGAGAAATTGAAAAATTTCTAATTACTGTACAAGCATTGTCCCTTTCTATGACAGCATAAACTTAATATGACAGATAGGTACATAAACAGTATAACACTTACATAGTTTTTTAATAATGCCCGTATTCTTTTAGTCCTATCTTATTTTCGATACATGCCGCGTGTGAATAGAGCTTAAATTCAAAGTTTTGTACATTTAGTAATTGTTCGTTGGAATCTAGCGATGAATGGAAAAGTTTAACCGTTCGCCGCTTGATTGCGTTCCGGACAAAGACTGGTAAACAACGTTGATTAATTTTTAGCTCATTCCTTATATGGCTCGCTTATGTCTATTGATTTGGCCAGTACGCAATGTAATGATGGATGCATAAAATAATATCTTATTGTTTGGAGGAATAGAATTGTGAAGCTTTCTTCCACGATAAAAGGAGATTCCTCCAACAGTCTAAACACTGACTGTACGCGGTTGGTCGAGACGTCGTCGTTAAATACGTACTTAACCCTTTAAAATTACTTTTCAGTGCTTTATGTTATTATTTATTTTATTTAAATATTTGATTACTGAATCAATATAACTATATGGCACAGGGGAATTGAATACGAAATGTCGAAAGGTAAAACCTATTTTTCTGACGACTATAATAAATAAATTCGTGTTTGTATGGTAAAGAAAAAGTTGATGTATATACAATTTTTTTTAGGTACGTTTAGAAGTTTAACAATAAGTATTTACATGATAAAATCGTAACTTCTAGCCATTGGAAGTTGTTACATGTAAAACGACTCTACAACGATCTTAATTCAAAGCACTTATTCATAAATTCAAGTTAGTCCCTAAGCATGAATATAATTAAAATACACTCTGGAGAACGTTTTAGGTTTGACGTTAAATCATAACAAATTTAGCGGATTTTGATTAAGGAATAATTTAGAAAAGCTTTTTGAATCCTTGCACATAAACGTGTATCATTTATACGTTTTTAAAATTCGATATTGAGTTCAAAATAACTATCGTAGCCCATTATATTTGTAGTGATCGTTGTCTAGACAAAATAAGAACGCAAAAAGTGAGTGAGATAAAAAATAATAAATCGTTTATTTTTAAAGAATGCGGTACATTTAGTTCGACTTATTATAAGAATCCGAACAATCAGCCATATTTCATGGCATGCAAATGTCAAATTAATTTTCATAATGTCATATAATAAGAACATCAACATAATGTCATAATAATAAGTTAAGTTATTTATAATTGTTAAGTTAAGTTGTTTAATAATAGACTGTCAGATCTTTTATTTAAAAAGTAAAACAGTGGAATTACCCTTTATTTGAGGGAGGCTATATAACATCAGATAATTTTACCGAATTAAAGCGAATGAAGCCACAATTAGTAAATTATAAATTATTTTACATATGGAATACAATTCACCTAGCATAAGCATTTAACTGAGAACATGAAAACATTTCAACGTATTAGACATTTTAGACATTTAAGGAATTTAAACTGTTTCCCAAATAATAGATAATATGGCCCTCTACTATAAAACCTTTTAAGTCAAATGCTTTTAAGATAATCATAACGAGAGAATAACATTACATTCTCCGTAAAACAATAACTACTTCCGATTGCGCATTGTGACCTACATAAAAATAACAATGAAAGAGACACAAAAGTGTGTCTGCCTCATAACCGGGTCATCACAGAATTACAACTCTTACATGTAAATTACAATTTTGAGTTGTTTCATTTACCGAGCGCTTTACATTGAAGCGTATAGTATTATCGTTATTATTTGCTTTACAAGTTGACACAGTACAAATGAGGGCGTTTAAAACACAGCACGCTGGGTTGTGTTTGTTTTCAACCAATATGTGACGAACATTAAATTGATTGGATATAATAGCATTTATATTAAAACCTGTTTCTATGTGGATTTTGTTTCCTTTGATTGGTCATCTACACTTATCGTAATTAATGTACAGTGAAACACTTATTATTATATTATAAAGATATTTGTTTGCTTGTAAGGAACTTGAAAATTGCTTGACCGATTTCATATTCAAAAAGAGAATAATGTCTAGTCATACGAAGAAGCGACAGGTCGCTAGTAAAAATATTAATACGAAATTCCACCCGTATCACCTCGACTAACATGTAAATATGTGGAACCTGTTTCCCACTGAAGTATTTTGGAACTTTAAGATTAGATTAGATTTTGATTAATGTAGATAATTGATTTTTGGCTGTATGATTCTTCCATGAGAAATTCTGAATGAATAAAAAGAAAACAGAAGTTTTGATAGCTTAGAAACCTATAAAAATGTCGCGTCTGTAACCACTATAAAAACTTTTAAAGGAAAATATTGTGTCCGTTTGACTTTGTTTTCCCGGAAAATTAATTTTAGCTCCGACCTTGTTTTTAATTAAATCACTCTTTTTATACACTTCAAAGGACTAAGCTTTATGTACGAAGCTTTTTATAGTGTTTACTTTCTTGCATTTTAGTGAATGTAATGTTAGACAAATTGTTTAAATAAATGTTTATCTTACTATATGCCATTATTTGCGAAAATAACTATAATTGCAAAACTTCCACACTTTTTTTTGTTTTGGTTCCTTATATTTTACACATTTATATCTTAGATTCGATTTTTTCTAGAACATTATTTTTTCGGGAATTGAAGATTGCGAGGCGATTACGCAACAATTCTCCGTCTTCATTTTCGAGATTAGAGAATTATATTATAAACACCCATTGATCATAACAGAAAAAAGGTTAACATACCTTTTACTCGAAAAATACAGGTTTTCAATTTAAATCTCTGTTATATACGTTTGGAGGTTCATGGAAAACCTACCAAAAAGTATTGAAAAAATATCATCTCTTCTAGTACCAATATTTTTTATTACAAAGTCGTAGTACAACGCGTAGCTCAAAATATCGATAGAATTTTATTATAACTCAACGCAAAGTCACGAGAATTCGCTCGTTTCGTATCCTATATAAGATAAGATTGTTTCTAAAGACAATACCGAGACGGTTAATGGAGGTACACAATACGCAGCATAATCTGTTGGACTAATAAAGGAGGCTGCGTAAATAAACTTTCCTCCTATTATCGCCGCCGCTCTCAAGTAATTTCATATTTCATATAGTGCCTTAATAAGACCTCTTGGGGTTTAAACTATTGCGAAGTTCACCTGAATGGGCACTTTATTTTGAAGTTTACTTAATGATAGCAGTGTTAGCGTAGTAGTTGACTATCAAAGTCGAGGTCATGGTCGAACGACTGTTACGTCTGGACTCTCTGGGTTGTGTTTATTTTTAACCAAAATGTGACGAATATTTGAGCCGTTTATTATTTTCTGTCTGCTCTGTGGCCGCCCCAACAGTTTTGCTTGTCCGAAGGAGGTGAGTCCCATACCAAAGCCCGTCCCATCTTTCAAGGGATCAGCGACATCCCATCCGGCTGCTTGCTATCGTCTTTTGCGAAGCCTGTCAAATGATATGATCGCGGCATCAATCTATGTAATAGGTACAATACGAAATTCCACCTGTATCAATTCGACGTCCGTCGTTCAACAACTGCGCTCTTTAAAAGGCAGTTTTTTTACTACTACCACTACTACTACCTGTACCTACATAGTATCTACCACTACTATGTGAAACCAGCTGCCCACTGAAGTATTTCCGAACCAATTCGACTTAGGGTCCTTTAAAAGCGTAGAAGTTCTTAAAAGGTCGGCAACTCATTCGTCCTCTGGCATTGAGAGTGTACATGGGCGGCGTATAACTTAACATCAGGTGAGCCTCCTGCCCGTTTACCCCCTGTTCTATAAAAAAAAAGTAGAAAGTAGTGTAAACAAACTTAAACTAAAACAGACAAAAATCTGATATCAACGTAAAAGCGTACTTTGGGTATTAGCATGAAACCAAAACACAAGATATATATATATACAGCTTCCAGTAGAACTGCATATCAATTCCATTAGTATATTTTGGTCTACCATTAGTTCATACTAACGAGATGTATTTCAAAGAATTTTAGATGGAATCTCTCTAAAGCTTTGAGCGTAGATATCCAAATACAATTTCACAAAGTTGGTATCGTATGATTACATGATAATCATAAATGAAAATGGAATGAAATAGATCGTCTCTTCTGCATTCTATTCTTTACAATAACTATGGACTATGATTACACAATCATACACAGTTCTTGCATGTATTTGTATATGCTATTAGACAAATTGATATCTACGTAAATAATTCTGAAAGCTGAGGGTGACATCAAAGACGCTATTCGAACTTAACGAAGGGTTTAGTCCTGGACCTCTCGGAGAGTATTGAATAAGCCAATTGCATTATTAACAAATTAAATAGATGGCTTTATCTATCTTTAGATAAAAACTATTGTCTGTCAAGTTCAAAAATTATGAATGTAAAAAAACTTCACAAATGACAATTTAAATAGTTTTTAAACTAAATAATTACGGTCCACGTGAAATTCTCTTTTCACACCTTTTAACTATAAAGGTATGAGATATTTCTTTTTCTAGTCTCTCACCACTTCCGTTTTCGCATTTTAATGCGGTTTCCCGAATTGAAGCTGACAGAAAATTTATTAGAAAAACTCCATGTGAGGCTGCGCTAATCTGTCTGTTAAACGAGAACGTACTTGGAAATATTCACATTCTCGGGGCCTCATATATTTATCTTTCGATACTAACGAAAATTAGAGGATCCCGTCGATTTCTTATTCATTGCATTGTTTAGCGACATATCCTTAATTCAACCTACTGCCAAATTCTGTAGAAGACAGGCTAAAAGACTCTTTCTATCTCATGTTAGCGACTTGTTGAACCGCAGACCAGTATCTTTCTGATCATTTATTACTTGCTAACAGACCAAATCATAGATCATAGAATCTCTGATAAACAATAAACTACAAGCTCCCACCTTTTTAGAATGCCAAATCATAACATCACGACTGATTTGAGAGCGACCGCCGATGCGAAAACCGCTGTGTGAGTTTGAAAAGTACAGAATCGCAGGGCTGATGGTAATACCGCCGCCCGTGCACTTGCACTGCCAGAAGGCTCGCAAGCGCGCCTTTCATGAAGGACCCTAAGTCGAATTGGTTCGTAGATACTTTAGTGGGCAGCTGATTCCGCTTAGAGGTGGTGCGCGGCATAAACTGCCTTAAAAAACGCTTAGTTTTGGCCCGCCCAGGTCGCTATATTTATATAGTGAAGGACAGATCATGGCGATATTTGGCTCTTATCGAGAGACAAGCTAATTATAATATAATAATAAACGGATTTACTTTGCTCTCCCACTTTTTTTTTGAGCTAAAGCGAACATGGCCCCTATTATGGTTAATAGGACCCTGAGCTGAGGCCATCTCCATGCTACCGATAATCTGCTAACGTACTGGCTGAGGCAAATTAGATGATAACTCACTTTGACTCTTAACGCGAACAGAGAATGTAATTATGAACGGGTAAAAATGTCGCTCAAGTAAAGAAACACGCAATTATTTTCAAAATACCTATTGTTTTTATAGGATTTAGACACTTTTGCGTTCTATGGGCCATCGTAGTGTTTCTAATTAGTTTGAAAAGCGTTGAATGAATTAAAATATTATTTTAAATAAAAAAGGTTAGTCGACATCACAGGAGACCGAAGAGCTGGCAGCTACCTCGGACAAAGAATTAGTCTAGCTATTCAAAGGGGGGACGCTGCCAGTATCTTCGGAACCTTGCCTATAAGGACTCCTTTTAATAACATATTTTAATGTTGTTATTGTTTTTTGTTATATTAATTTATATTAGCTGTAGGATTATGAAAAAAAAATACACGTTTTAATGTATTTGTTATGTAACAAGCTTAAATTAGACAACAATATATTTTATTTTATTTATTTATACTTTTTGTATGATAATTTAAAAAATAACATAATTACATGTAAAGGCTTTCGAGCGATCTCTTCCAGGCAACCACTGTGAGAAAATAAAAAAAATAATTAAATTACATAAGTTTATTTTATTACAGACATGAAATGCCTAAATAAAAGACAAATACGTCGATGTAAATAATATTCCTTTCAGTACATGTCCTTTAATGCGTAATAATTATTTTGTTAATATGTCAAGAAGTGAGTAAAAATCCTTGTTTACCAAAATTAATTATGTTTGCACTTTGTCGCAGTAGTTTTAACGTGCGTAATGTTTATATCCAGTAAGATTATCAGTTTAGATAATAAGAAAAATTCCTTACTTCAAGTTTTGTAGCAATAAGTGTACAGCGTTGGCTGTAAACAAAATATTTTATTCCAGGCTCATTTGGCCCAAAGGAGGCTCTTAAAGGTCTATTCTATAGCTTATCAGAACATAATATTTTAGTACTGTTATTGTATTTGCACACAATCAGTCAATTACACTAAAATGATATTGTCAGCATCGGTTAAGATTAAAACATATAAACAAAAACACCTTTGTTTTAATAATTATTGGCTTCTGAAATAGCGATTTAAATATTATCAGGATTTCGATTTGCATCATCAGGAATGCCTTCAAGACAGGTAAGCGAAATGACGAAATTTGAATACTTGTTGTATTTAAAATTAGTTGCCTGGAAGAGATCGCGATAAGGCCGCCGTTTGCCCTCCTTTTCATTTAATTATGAAGTTTTAATAAATAAATAAAATATTTACTTTTTTTTAAAAACTTCGTAACTTTATATTAACAGTAGCAAAGAGTAGGGCGCACAGTGAATCACACAGCTTTCATGTTCTAAGAACTATTATTATACAACCATTTCACATTGAACCTAATCATTTGACATTAATTCATAAGCATGGTCATTAGTATATTCATCAAATCGTTGGTATTCGGGATTTCAAAAGCTGCTTTTATAAGCTACTTATTCCTTTAGGTCTTTGACACGACTAAGAGAAAAATATGTATAAAGCCGTTTTAGAGCTTTTACCCTCAAAAATGTTGAATGTGTTTTATAGTTATTGCACAAACAACCGAGTTTTGCGTTTCCTGTTTTCAGTGAAAATTTTAAATTGCATATAAATCATGCTTTGTTGACACAAAATGCACCGGTAGTTTGAAATACAAGGGATTCCATATTTTAGATTGATTGATCTATAGAACAAAATGTGTTGCGTATGTAAAATGTCAAGTGTCATCTGTAATTTTGTTATTATCTATTAAGAGAATGCCATAATATTTTTTTCTATGCAAAATATCAATAGATAATAGATATAGTTTTCACACATTTCATTAAAGAAGTTCCCGTGAATATTATACAGAATTTTTTAAAATAATGATTACACCAAATATATGTATAAAAATTTATCATTCACTAATTACTTTTCCACGCACAAAAAATCGGTTAATAAAGCACAAAGCACAAAAAAGCCTTTTCTTTGATTAAAGTCTGCAAAGATTTGTGAAGTAAGTACAAGTCCTGAATATATTGTACAATTCAACCAATGTATTAGCAAAATTTATTATTAATATTGAAATATTTCTCAAAACAAAACAATACTAAAACCACTTGCATCGCTGCTTTAACATATACATTACTGTCTATGAAGTAAGACCGTTTATTCACAGTTCATATTTATAATCTTACGTATTCTGTGTATGTCACACTGACTAGTAGTACGATAGAATTTGTAATATATTATAATATGTATAACAAAACCACAAGATCATATATGATTCTCGTGAATAAACCAACTGAACACGGGAAGTAGGTTAGGAGAATCTAAACAAGAATGGCAGATACACTCAAGTTAGAACAAAACGTCTCAAGAATCCTTGACAGTGCACAATTGCAACGTCTCAAATACTGTATTTGATAAATACATTCGTGTACCCATTCGAGCTAGCGTTCCACATCGTTGTGAATTGTTTCAGCATGGCTGTGTATCTAATCTAAAATTAATATTTTAATTACGAACGTTAAAACGTCTATAACTTACTTATTACACAAAGTATAAAAATAATGTTACTATATTCTTTACGATATAGGACAACAGTCTATACTCTATGGTATATACCATTCCATTATATTTACCTTTATGGGGATGCACCCAATTTATGGGATTAGATATTGTAGTTTAAGAAACTTTACGCATCTACGTGTTAAAATATGATTCTATTATAAGGAAACTCGCGCTAAAATTAATTAATTATTTTTAATCTATCGGGTGTATTTTACTGATTATGGATTTCTTTTTTTCTTACTATGTTTACTACTTGCTTACTATGTTTTAAAAAGATCCCGTTCATTAATTTTATTAAAACTTTAATTTTTACGTATTACAACGATTTTTCATTATAACAGATAAACTGACGTCAAAATGTTAGCTATCTAGCAAGTCTTTGATGTACCATAAGAACTGTACTTGTTTCAATACATAGAAAGTCACCATTCGTTGTTTCATGTAAATTTAACAAAACTCAAGGGAAATTTGTATTCATGTTACACAACCGAGTGACCAATAAATGTTTTTGTTTTTATATCTATCTATTGTACCTTTTTATATTTACCAGTATGTTTGAAAAAGGATGATAATACTCAATTAAACTTGACACCAGTGTTCCCTTTAAAGTGCCCCATCTGAGCCTTTCTAAAACTCTTATTCCCTATGTAACATAGATCATTTTTAATATCAAAAAATTTAATTCACATTTCTTAAATGATAGAAGGAAATTTCTAAGAAATTGTTAACGAAACAAAGTAAATTTTCAAAACATACGATTTCGAATAGCCTTAACAATCAAATCGCCGCCCTGTGGGGCCCATGGTAAGAAACACTGCATTACACAATGTGTTGTTTCTTCAACATTGCATTCGCTATTAATATTATTGTAAAACACTGCTACGTTGAAACGTAATGCACTTCTTTTTTGAACTAATATATAAACTACGATTAAATCGTAGTTTATTAATTGAGTGTTAAATAAGAGGAGATCACTTTTCTTTTTGTTTATTAGCTGAAGATGTTTATACATTATACTTGTGTTGATAGTAACTTTGTAAAAGAGGCATTAACATTTTACAACACTATATATTTTAATAATAGTGTTGCTAAGAAATGAACTGTGCATTTCTTATTTTAGTAAAATACAAGCAAAATGTTTACATAGAATTTATAGAAAAGCATCATATTTTATAATTAGTTGTCTAATAAGAGTTTCATTTCGTAATTTCACTGTTCATTCTTGGCGAACAGCCGCTCGCTTCCCCTAAGTAATTTTAATTCTGCAGCCTTTGGCTAATTAAAATATAACAATCAAACCCTCCTTTGTTAGAAGGCTTGCTTTCAAGATGGCATTGACACCTGGTAGCTTTGCCAATTCGCAAACTTTTATCAAATTTTGTCTATTTAGTAACTCTTCTAATAAATATGTAGGATATGATTTATAAGAACTCCTACAGGAGGTTGTACTTAGCCTATTTAGTATGCGATTCTGAACTCTGGGCTCTAACCCCGGCTGTGCATCAATCGATTTTGTACATTGAAAGAAAACTTGATGACAACGTGTGATAAGGGAAAAATGGTTCACCTTATACTATAACAGTGTTCAGAAATTCGACAAGATAGCTTTAGACAGCGGTGAAAGAAATTTTGAGACACAGATCCAGAGAGAAATTTCAGGCGTTTGTGTTCATAAATGTAGGATATATAAAGCTTTTTGAGAGAACAACAGAAATCTCTAGTTAACAAAAAGTTTTAACGAATGCATCCAAATGATTTCAGAAAAATATTGCATTTAAAGTTGTTTGCATGTTAAATCCCAGTTTTTGATAAAACTGTTTCATTTAAAGTAAAAAAAATATCTATACATTTTAGTAATAGTTAATCATCACAAATAAAGTCTCGACTCTGAAATCTCGACTTATCATCAGCCGAATTGCAACGTTGCGTGAATAAAACTACTAGGATTTAGTAAAATCATGAAAGTAATTTAGTTTAACATCTCATACATATAAAGAAATAGATAATTATAAATTAATATCGAATTTGTTGTAGATCGTTAGATAGTGGACGTTATGCAATATTAATTGCAATTATCCTTCTATCCTGAGATTTCTAGAACGTTAACTGAATAAGGTACTAAATTGAGTATTTACTATAATATTTTGGTTATAGAGCTTCATTATTACTGTGAATTCTTAGTAAATATATCCTTAATACATGTATTTCTCACTCGACCTCTTCAACGTGTATAAATGATGTAACAAATTTAATTAAAGAAGTTTTATTTATTTCTCTTTTACTTGAAATTCGAATATGGAACATATCTTTACAACCGGAAGTGAAGCACACTCAACATTCGTCACGCCACATGTACCTATTCGACAAGCACTCATGTTTTGCATGAAATAAAAGCCACCTCAGGGCTGACATAAAGATAATAAATATGTCAGAAATATCAGGCATCTCTAGCGATACGCGCTTATTTCCCTCGAGATGTGCCCGTTTGTAATTTACATAAAATACCTAATGTCATACTGGCCATCTCATAAAACCACTGTTTACAACCCTGGATTCTTTGAAAAGTCACGCTTTTTACTCGTATTAATAACGAACGCATGAGTTTCACAACACAATTTATCTTACAAATATTTATTTGGAGTATCCCTATGAATACACACTAAAGAGGGACAATCACACAGAATATGAAAAAGAAATATTAAGACTTAGGTATCGTCGTAATTTCTACTTTTATTTTAACTACAGTGCAGAATTCCATGAGTATGAAGATTTTCTAAATAGTTTCACTTCAAAAATATTGCTTGGTTTACAAAAACCCATTCATATGTATTTGCTTTTTTGCGAAAAATATGAAAAGTCATGTGCATTCTGCTATTATAGAATGCTTTTAATAGAAGGTCACTATCATTTCACCACAATATAAACGGAGGATTCTCGACCAGTCTATACTGGCTCTCCAGCCCGAAACCCCGCGTGGCTGTTGGAGAAACACGGGATTTCATACTTCAAGCTACAGTTAATTCTTTATTTTATCAATAATTTTAATTTTTAATCAAAAAAAACTTCTGAGGTTCAGACTTAGCCGTTAAGTTGAAACTGGGCAATACATTTTACACATATTAAACATAGATTTATTTATGTTATAATCATATTCTTCTCTTATTTATATTTTTTAATGAAAAATTATTTATTTTTTGGCCCCTGCAAACAGGAAGCTCACCTGATGTTTAATGCCAGAGGCCTCGCGAGTGCCGGCCTTTTAAGAATTGGTATGCTCTTTTCTTCAAAGACCCTATTGATTCGAAAGTCGTATTGTTTCGAAAATACTTCGACGAGCAACTGGTTCTATACAGCGATGGAAAGCGGTAAGCAATGCTTTAAAAAACGCTCAGTTGTGAAGCAACGGAGACCGAGGTTATATGGTTAAATTTGCCTCGACATCCGATGATAAAACTCAGCTTATGGTGTTCATCCGAACAACTCTTCTGTAGTGGTATATTATTAACCATACGTCAAAGTCGAAGTTAAAAATTATTTATTCATATAGGTAACACATGTACACTTATGAACGTCAAAAATGATATTAAATTGAATACTTCTAATTTTACATTTACTGCCAGTTCTCAAATCAAGGGCATCGATTGAGGGTAGCTACAATTTTTTTTAGTTTCGTGATTGGTTAAAAGCAGTAGATACATAGAAATCTTTTATCTTAAATAAATGTTATAAGTAATCGTAAGATCAACTCTAAGTACGAATGTTGGATAACAATAAAGACAGCAAAGTATTTATGTTTATCTTTGTCAAATCTATTATGTGTAAGATGGAATCGTCGAAAACACAATTTTACGACTCATAAATTCTGTGAATGCAACTTTCAGACAACTCAGTTACCGTTTTATTATTTGTATTCCCCTTATGCTACGACTACACTTGTGGATTACGAGATTTAATCATATATCGAACATTTATTGAACGAGTGGCGCTACAACCCCTATGTTTCAGATTGCTGTATCTGTTTCATGATCGTATGTGCTTCACACATGCCGTCGATTTTTAGCTCTAAGGCATGCCGGTTTCCTTACGATGTCTTGATCACCGTACGAATGAGTGTTAATAGTGCACTGGTACAATTGTGCACACATTGGTGCACGACTTCAGGGTTGAGTGGCGCACGCTCAAGCCACTAGGCCAGCAACGCAATCAGCAAAGCTATCATATATCGGCATATGTCTAAATTATTTATAATAACACACCAATTTCATACGTTTAGTTTTCACTAACATACTCTATCTCTCTCTCTCTCTTCATCACAACGTACAAACAATTGACCAAAAAGAGACGAAAGAGTACATAAGAGTGCCGTTAGACTGTTTTAAATGAGTAAGTAGTTGAGCGATTATAAATATGAATCGAAGAATCCAAACAAAAAGCCTTTTTTATTAAAACCATACAAAATCTTTAGCTTTTATATAGTAAAATAATAACTAGCGGCATGTCCGGCTTCGCACGGCTGGATATAAATATATGTATGATGTGTGAAATGAAATAAATATAGTCCCTTATTCAGCATGTAGAATCACGATATATTTTTGAAAATTTACTTTATGTTCACAAAAACGAACCGGATTTTGTCAAATTGTCTGATCTTCACTCCCGAAATACTAGGAACAAAAATAATTTAACAGTTAATGCTACTCGCCTTCATAGAATAAGCAACTCGTTCATGGGTCAATGTATACGCTTTTACAATAAACTTCCTATGGATGTTCGTAAACTTCCCCTTAAGAAATTTAAATTTTTTATTAAATCAAAATTAGTAACTAAAGGATATTACAGGATATCCGATTATTTAAATGATAGAAACGCCTGGGATTGAGCTGCTCGCTTATACAGCTATCGCTTGTGTTTTTTTTAAGCTATCTTTCACTTTATTTTTTTTTGCATGTTGTACATATTTACAATCTGACATGTCTTGTGCTTTTGCATATGCATTTTATTTTATTCTATTGACATGTTTGTGCTTAGTGCATATTCATTTTTTTTACATTTTTTTCTCTACATTACTGACATGTTTTGTGCTTAGTGCATATTCATTTTTTCTTTTTCTACAATACTGACATGTTTGTGCTTATGCATACAATATTTTACACTTTGACATGCCATAATGTTTATATTACGATTATATTTTTCAATTTCATTATTTTTTCCTTGCTTTAAGGTACACCTTAAAAATACATTTTGTATCCATTGTAAGTGTAAACATTATGCGGGTATATCATAAACTCTTTTGCTTGATTTATAATTTGATACATTTTAGTCTAGTTATTTTGGGCTGGCGATCTGAGTGAGTTGTTGCCCCACATATTTTATGGTGCCACTGGCGGTATTGTTGTGTACCGGGTTGTGCAGCTCCCTCAAAAATGGTTGAGCTGCATGAGCTATTCGGGGCATGCTTGCCGTCTGCTTGCACAGGCTTGCTCAGATCGATCTGGTTCTTTCTTCCAAAGACCAGTCCAGTAAATACTCTGCATTTGTTTACACCAATTTATTAATTTATTATTGTATTATCTGGACTATAAAAGAGACTAAGACCCCCGAGTTTGTTTCGACATTTCTTCTCAGGGCAGTCAGTTAGGAAATGTCGACTTCATCTAGTTTAGGAAGACATTGTAAAAGTGATTTATATAGTCCTACTTGCAAGAATAAACTATTTCATTTCATTTCCATAATAAAACAATTTTTTAAATCATTCCAGTATTTTTGAGGTTTTTCTTCACAAGCTTAAACATATACAAGTATTTCCTTTTTATATTACTAGTAGATAAATAAAGATAGGGGTGTGGTTTCAACCATAATATTATGCATCTGTATTTTATCTTAAAACGTTTAATGGCTTATAGTGTACAACGCGAGTGTGTTAGATGCCTTACTGAGTAAAAGCATTTGTATGAAAAACTGTGTAGTCGGAATGATTGAAATCTTCATTCATTCTTAGGTAATGGTTGAGAATACAAAATTCTAGCTTTTGTTGTTTACAGAAAATAATTTTATTCGTGTACAACGTATTCCCCGCTACGAACGAATTAAATTCTTTTATCATGTCCGAGGCGTTTGTAACACATTGACAATACATGGACACAATTTCTTTGATAAATATGTTTTCCATAGAGTACTACATAATTTAATCAGGATAGAAGGGTTATTAATTTAGGCTTTGTAAATGTTTAGCAAGTAGTGTGAGATGTGAATCAAAAATAATTATTTATAGATTTTTTATTTGTATGAAATGATCAAACCAAACCAAAGAGAAGAAACGACCTCGCAAAGTAAAGCTTGCTAATTTTACTTTACGAAAATTTTGTTTTAACCTTTCACTGTTTTTGATTATTTTAAATTAAGAGTGTAAATAATCTAATTAACTTTAAAATATAAGGTTCGTTCATTTTATGTATATGCTCACAAAAAATATTTATTTACATCAAACATCCTAACAATATAAAAGAAAGAAGGACACGAAAAGTAAATGTATTTATTAAACTAACATGGCAGAGTGTGGCTAAGTGCAGAGAGGAATGGCGATATTTGGAAAAATAGGGCACATATAATAAAAGAAAATTGAAATATAAATATGTTTAAATATAAAAGTATCTGAATTAAAAGGCTATTATTATTAACCTTATATTAGTTATAACAAAGATAATTAAGGGTTGACTTAAACTCATGTATATTTATAAAATGTAGAAACCATCATACTCATAAAAAAATCGAATAATAGTTTATAGTACTCATCTATCTCTTTTCATCACAGCCTTAACACAATTAGACAGAGAGAGAAGAAAGAGCACAGTAACCGGTGATGGCCGGTTTTCTTCATCGTAGAAGTTAATTGCACAGATAGGACCAGGTTTCAATGTAGGATTTTGAGAGCGCCTATATATATATATTACAAATTTAATAGTCCTTTATATTATTTAATCAATAGTCACACACTATCCATTCCTATACCATTAATCATTCTCATAACGAAAAAATCTTAGCACGTTTCAAAGAAGTAGTATTGAGATTTTTCGTTGTTCGTTGATTTCATGATTTACGATGTTTGCCTGCTGGTACAGCACTAAATCAAGTTTCCTTGGAAAATAATTTCCCAAACACTCGATTGACGCGGCGCGTAATTACGAAACTTTTCATTTTATATTGATTTCTTTGTATTGTTTGCTCACAGAAAAATTGAATAGAAATGTTGTACCGTATTTTACACAATGTATACCGTTTCTTCTATATAAAAAAGTCGTCACTATGGTAAAAAAGTTGATCCATAGATTTGTTGTTTGATATTAAAAAAAAAGTCGTTTTGCCATGTATATCATTTATAATAAAAAAATAGGGGTTGATCGTAGAGGGGTGAAAGTTAGGGGTTGTATGTATTTTTTAATGCTGTATCATAAAAAAATAAAAACTGAAAAAAATATCTAAAAAAACAAAAATATTACCCTTAATATTCAGGGGGATGATAGATGTTGTCCGATTCTCAGATATACTCAATATACACACAAAATTTCATGAGAATCGGTCAAGCCGTTTCGGAAGAGTTTAACCACAAACACCGCAACACGAGAATTTTATATATTAGATTTTTGCAAATTGCTTTTAAAAAAGCAGCAAAAAAAACACAAAAGTTTATTTTTTTATTAACGTTTTTTAGTTTAAAACATCAAAAACTCATATTAAAACAAGATCTACCGGTATTTTAAATAATGATAGTGACATATGAATTGCAAACTGTCGAAGAACGCACAGCGGCATTTGCGGGTGGCGAACGGAGCAGTTCGCGCGTTTCGTATCACGCGCAGTTATCGTAAAATAGACCGATAATTATAATATGTGTTAAAATTTCTCAAAAATGTCGAATGTACCGCTAGTACGACGCGCTATTGTGGGTGCCTCCCTGACCCATACTCCAGTGGAAATGCAATTAGTAAACCAAGTTCAGGAAGATCAGTGGACTCCAGCGGCTTTGGAGAGAGCTGGGTCTACTCTTAAGGCTCTGAACCGTATGGCTAAAAGACCACCCGTACATATACTCTTCGAAGATGTTTGTTATACTGTCAGTTCTAAAAAAGGTAGGGTATATTTTATTTATAAACTTAGAAAATATAATTAAATATTTTTTTTATTTGGTCTAGAATAATTGATTATTGTTACTTCTTACACCGTTTTCCATTAATATAATATAAGCGGTTAAATATTAACTACCCACATATAAAACAAATCAAATTAATTTTATATCTATATAAGCAAAAAATAAAACACTAAAAAAATATAAAGTTATATTAATATTTCCGACAACAGCAGACATTGAATTTTTTTTATTTAAATGCAAATATCATTGAAACCTATTATCCTATATTTGTTCGCACTTACTCTCTTCGTTACATCTTTTTGTAAAGCATTATAGTTTCGATACATTTATATTTGTGTGTTTACCTTGTAACAATTTAAATTTAAAAAATCCAGATTAAAGAAAAAAACTGTTTATGGATTTAAGATGTTAGAGAAAATTAAAATAATACTAGTAACGATAAATAATTTTCATGAAATTAAAACTAAAAATTAAGTACAATCAAATATCATATTCGACGTGCATACAATCTAACCGAACTTGAATTATAAAGATACAGTTATATTTTTAATTACCGCTATATCAGTCATTTAATTATGTTCAGCACCGTTAGACTCTGTTTCATACAAAAAAACAGGTTATTTTTTTAATCTGCTAGCACTAAGGGTATTCTTTGATCACTGCATAAACTTTACTATTGTATATATACAGATAACGTAATGCCTTAGAAAGTAAATTCGAAAGAGAAAGTGAAACTCGTTGTACAAGAAACGTTCAGATTCTACCGCTCAACATTTACAGTAAAACAATAAATAAATTTGAACGTTAATCACAAATATGTTTATAATAAACCGTCACCTTTCCATATGGCGAAATCGTACGTTATATTTGATTTTAATAATCGTATCCCGCGAAAACGATAGATTTTTTGCTGGCAGCAATGAAATTAAAACGATATTGAATTCTCCTATAAGCCACATTAGGGGTTACATGATACACAATCACCTTAAACAACTTATACTGTTTTGATGTACATCGATAACTCGCAAAATATATCACAATTCCTAGGAAATAGCGAGTGTTAAATAATGTGGCAGAAGACATTCATAATCAAACCTTAAATAATGCTTGATTCTCGAAACTATTTCACACCATTATTATATGTATAAACTTACTTTGACGGTAGAATATAAATTACTACCGCAGCTGTATTTTAGTTCAATTAATAGCCTATGCCACTCACAAATAACGTACATTTCTTTTCGTATTATCAAAATCTCTCAACTTTTCCTCTTTATTATATCTTAAGTATTATTTATTTACAATATATAAGTAGGTATAGATAATTGTTTGTTTTATTTATTTATTTACACTTCCTTGCAAGTAAAAGAAACACAATACATAAAAATTGTAGGGGTGCAACGGGCGGCCTTATCGCTAATAAGCGATCTCTTCCAGGCAACCCTAGTTAAAGAGAAAAACTAAAAAAAAGAATCATGATGCGTGCGAGAAGTGCAGAACTAAATGTTATATTAAAAAAAAGTTGTTGTTTTAAGGCTTCTTACCTTACTTTAATTCCTAAAGCTCAATGACCATTTGATCCATTAAGAAAAAAAATCCATCCTCAATTTTGAAAATTTTTAGGAAATAGTTTTTGAGTGGGATGTTTTTATAAAAACATCAAAATTATCACAATTATCATTACTATTTAATATAACTATTTATTCCATTGGTATGTTGGTTGAAAAATAACTGGAATATTTAAAGTTGAATTAATTAAACGTTTCTCTGCGAAATAATTTATTGCAAACTTGTTTTATGATTTACGAAATAATTTTTTATCAATACTTATCCAAATTTTAAAATGTTGGCGCCTAATGAACTCAATTTCGTGAAAAAAACTAGTTTTCCATAACTTTGAGCAATAATAAAAAATCTCGAACGCGAATTTAATTATCATTTATGTAGAATTTTCTTGTTATAAAAACAATATGATAAAATAACGCTTTTACGCATTAATCTAGTGAGACCTTTTTAAATCATGGTGATATTCAAAAACGTAACATGGAAATGAAATCAAAAACGTATTGAATTTGTTATTTTATACGTCCTCGATCTGAATCTTACCCTTGATACCCTATGAACAATTAATTTTATGTAGAAGTTGTAATAAATACTTAAAGAAAAACGCTTTTAACGGATTAAAGTTATGTATTATTATAAATTTACAATTATTCACCGTGACCACGCACGCTGTAAAGCACGCGAAACGTCGGATAAATTTAAAATTATGTCAAATAATTATAAATTTATAATAATACATAACTTTAATCCGGTAAAAGCGTTTTTCTTTAAATGTGTAAAGGTTAGGTATGTTAATCAAAGACAATAATAAATACTTTTTATATTGAATTATTTAATAGTACATATTAACAATGTGAAATCGTATTTTTATCACATTTAACGTTAGTCATAATAACCAAAAAATACTACAAAGTAATAATACAGCTTGTGTGTTGTGCCCCATAAAGTACAAAAATGAGGGATAAAAGAACACGGTACTCTAGTTACAAATGCGTAAAAAGGTGTGATAGCTTTAATACATTTATTTACTCACAATCAAAGAGATAGACCAAGGTGATTTTTTAAATAATGTTTTTCTATTAAAGTGGAATTACTTCTACATACATCTAATAGCCGAGGAGGTCTTGCATTAAGCTCACCCATACCAGTCACGTATTCCTGAGTACCTTTCTTCCCACTTCATACATGTAATGAATAAAGTTTTCGCATTCACTGAAGAGCATCTAAAGACGCGAGAGTGAAATACGCAGTGAGAAATACTGTCGCAAAGAAACCGATCATTTTTTCTTATTTTTGGAATCATTGTCACTGTATATTCCATTTTATAAAAATAAAAGAAAACATATTTTTATATTATCATAACTGAAATCTCGTGGCTTAATTAAAGTATTGTCTACCTTTGTGAGAGGCCTATTTTACGAAAATTAAAATGGTTTTGTAAAATGAATGTTGGCATTATTTATAACAATTATTTGTTTAAACTATACATTATAGTGTGTTAATAACAATTTAGACATAGGTTAGAAAACAAATGTAGTTATGGCAAGACATCGTACCAACGTTACTTATGTATAATACTACATATTATATTCAGGGCATTGTAAGCGTATAAGGACTTATGTTATACACCTCAATCGAAATATATATATATAGTGTCAGTGTTATTGAGCCATATTCATTTATGTGCAATTTAGCGGAAACTAACAATAAAAAAAACATACAACATGATATTGTATATTACTATTATTTTTCTTTGAAAGTGTTGTAGGATACCTTTAATACTTTATATTAGGTCCTGACATATGAAATTGGCGTATTGTATGGGAGGAACAAAAAGTTGATTTTTTTTAAATAGATTATATTTTAGTAATCAAAGTATGTACCATTGCCATCTATGCACTTTTGTTATCTTATCGGTAGTTCATTGATCGCTATACGTAAAAAAACATTCCGAAATCAATAGAACCAAACCAAATCAATAGCTTTCAAGGCGGTTTCGACTGCCCCAACAGAGTTGATTTTTTTTCCTTTAAAGAAATTATCCTAATATCGAAAAAAATGGATATCTTTTGAAGCAAGGTACATGTCTTAGACATTCCAATTGAAGCTCGAAAAACGCACTGTTTACTTTTAAGACACCGCCGCCATACACATCATTAATCCGTCGAGCCGTTTCTGCAGCACTGGTGCCACGGTGGAACTCGCAAAATAACGCGATATTTCATGTTTTCCATTTTATAAATATAGTGACGCAAAGAAAAAAAATGTAAACGGGAAAATGATGAATGATGGTATCAACCATTTCATTTTCCAGGTTTTCGTAAAACAAGTGCACGAGTAAGTAGCGGTAAAAATTAAATTTGGAATTCCTAACCAAAGAGGAGATATTTGAGGTCAATGTACGTTCAAAAGAATGACCTTACATATGAAATTGACGTTTTGTCATCTAATCTAATATATAAAATTCTCGTGTCACAGTTATTGTCCTCCGAAACGGCTTGACCGATTTTGATGAAATTTTTTGTGCTTATCCGGTATCTATGAGAATCGGCCAACATCTATTTTTCATCTCCCTAAATGTTATGTTAAATTTATTTTTTTATTTTTACACAAAATTCTTAATTTCTATTTTTTTAATGATACAACATACAAAAGTACATACAATCCTCAATTTTCACCCTTCTACGATCATCCTCTATCCCTACTAATATTATAAATGCGAAAGTAACTCTGTCTGTCTGTTACCTTTTCACGCCTAAACCGCTGAACCGATTTTGATGAATTTTGGTATAGAGATAGATGGAACCTTGGGAAAGGACATAGGATACTTTTTATCCAGATCCCGATCCCGATCCCGATCCCGGAATTATACGGGTGAAAACGCGGGGTGCAGTTATGTATCGCATAATTCAAATACTCCTAGCCAGCTTTTAGAATACTTTCTGCCTGACATGTCCATCAGGCCCATCGGCCTATACACTATGAATGTGTGAGTGTGACGATGCATGGTGTGGTGTGGCGGGGCTGGCGCGCTGCGCGGCGCGGCGGCAAAGACGTGCGGGGGACGCGGATGGCTCGGTGGGAGGAGTGTAGATCACAAAGTATGCTTACCCGAACGGGCAGACACGTGAGGGCAGACGTCGTTGGCGGACGCATGCGATATCTACAATTTTGAGCTGCAACGTATTCGCTTTCTTTACGTTTTCATTGGTGTTTAGGGTTTCTTGGATAAGCATTTTGTGTTATTTACTTAGTTGTTTTGGTTGTTATTATTAGTTTAGCATAAGTTAGTAGTAGGTAAAATTATAGTTAATAGGTAAAATAAATACTTTAATTCATTTTTTAGGATAGGTATAAAATTGTAGTAGATTAGTAGGCAGGTTTTTTTAAGTTTTTTCACATTTAGTAAGTAGTTACGGTACCTAAGAAGGTCAGCATAGTTTTTATTGAGTATTAATAGGTAAGTAATGTTGTTTTGTGAATAAAATAGTTCCAGTAGTTTCGCATATAATTTTATCGATTCATTTTGTTTTTATTCCATGTAGATAGTATTTTTTTTTTAACATTTAGTTTTAGTTTTGTTTTTGTTTTATTTCATGTGTATAAGTACCTACCTTAAGTATAGTTTCGTACTCAGTACCTTTAACTAAATTATTTGTCAGCTAAAGAATTTTTTTTTGCATAAGTACTTACCTGTTTTTATTACTTTAGGTAGGTAACTGGTTAAGTAATATGCCTCGCAAGCGTAAATCTAATTTAGCGCGTAGCTCTAAAAGAGCTCGAACTGCGCAAGTAGCTAGATCCCAAGAATCTGAGGAGCAGACTCAGGCCCGGCAGATTTTAGATGCTGAGCGACACGCAACGCAAAGAGCTGCCGAGACCTATGAACAAACTCAGGCCCGGCAGATTTTAGATGCTGAGCGACACGCAACGCAAAGAGCTGCCGAGACCTATGAACAAACTCAGGCCCGGCAGATTTTAGATGCTGAGCGACACGCAACGCAAAGAGCTGCCGAGACCTATGAACAAACTCAGGCCCGGCAGATTTTAGATGCTGAGCGACACGCAACGCAAAGAGCTGCCGAGACCTATGAACAAACTCAGGCCCGGCAGATTTTAGATGCTGAGCGACACGCAACGCAAAGAGCTGCCGAGACCTATGAACAGACTCAGGCCCGGCAGATTTTAGATGCTGAGCGACACGCAACGCAAAGAGCTGCCGAAACCTATGAACAGACTCAGGCCCGGCAGATTTTAGATGCTGAGCGACACGCAACGCAAAGAGCTGCCGAGACCTATGAACAGACTCAGGCCCGGCAGATTTTAGATGCTGAGCGACACGCATCATTGATAGCTGCAGAGATGCCAGAAGAATCCCAAAGACGACGTGTGTTAAATGCTGAACGGCAGTCAGAAAGGAGAAATGCGTTTACAATGTATACATGGGTAGCATTCCACAATGCTGCTTTTGATTATGACCCATCGATTGAGTATAATAACCATCGATTACTTCTCATAGGTGGAATGGATAAAAAATGTATACATTGTGAAGCACTCAAGTGGAAAGAAGAAACTCCGGGTATGTGTTGTTCTGGTGGCAAGGTTTCAATTCCAATACTTGGAGAACCAGAGGAATCATTGAAGTCTTTACTTTTAGGTGATAACAACGAATCGCGGCGTTTTTAATCAAAATAAGGAAATATAATTCATGCTTTCAAATGACGTCATTTGGTGTAGAAAATGAGGTGGTTATGCCTGGGTTTTCATCTACTTTTACAATCCAAGGTCAAATCTATCATAGGATTGGTTCTTTGCTTCCTACAAATAATGAGCAACCAAAATTTTTACAGATTTATTTTATGGGAAATGAAAACGACGAGGTTGACCGCAGGTGTCAAAACATTCAATTAGTAGAAAAGGATATTGTCTTAAAGATTCAGAGAATGTTGCATGAACATAACCGCCTAATAAACACTTTCACAACAGCCTTAGAAAGAATGCCGGGAGATGATTATAAGTTGGTTTTTCACCCAGATCGTACACCAAGTGGGGAACACGAAAGACGATATAATGCACCTTTAATAAATGAAGTCGCAGCCATGGTTTGTGGTGAACAGTTTTCTTCCCGTGATATAGTTTTACATGCCCGTGATAACACACTAACTAGGGTGCCGGATACACATAAATTTTACGATGCGTTACAATATCCGCTAATATTTAGCAAAGGGCAAGAAGGGTATCACTTTCAAATTCCACAAGTCGATCCTGTAACTGGCCTGCCCTTGCCTAACAAAAAGGTATCATGTATGGACTTTTATGCCTTTCATATCATGATTAGAGAAAATGATTTTAATATTATATCACGATGCAGGCAACTGGCCAATCAGTTTTATGTTGATATGTAGGTTAAGGTAGAAAGTGAACGATTACGATACATAACATTAAATCAAACTAAATTAAGAGCAGAAAATTATATCCACCTTCAAGACGCAGTAGCGAATGACGCTAATCTAAATCCAAATGATATTGGTAGAATGATAATTTTACCGTCTTCATTTGTAAATAGTCCGAGGTACTTACACGAATATACTCAGGATGCGTTTGCTTATGTACGTACATATGGTCGCCCTGACTTATTCGTTACGTTAACTTGCAACCCAGCATGGCCGGAAATAGTAAATGAATTAATGCCGGGTCAAAGCGCGATTGATAGGCATGATGTAGTCGCAAGAGTTTTTAGGTTGAAAGTTAAAAAACTTATGTCTGTTATTTCCAAAGGCAGAATATTTGGAGAAGTGATCTGCTTTATGTATTCCATAGAGTGGCAGAAGCGTGGCCTACCACATGTCCACATATTATTGTGGTTAAAAGACAAGTTGAGACCCGATGAAATTGATAATATTATCAGCGCAGAAATACCCGACCCAAGCACTGACAAGACACTTCATGATATTATAGTTAAAAACATGATTCATGGTCCATGTGGACCTGAAAATCCTCAGTGCCCTTGCATGAAAGATGGAAAATGCACAAAGAAATTTCCTCGCAAATTACACAAAGACACTGTCCACAGTGAAAACGGATACCCACTCTATCGTAGAAGAGCACCAGCAGACGGAGGTCGAACGGCATCTGTGAAACTACGAAATGGGAGTTACGTCACTATTGATAATAGTTGGGTGGTCCCTTATTCCGCTATTCTATTAAAAATATTTAACGCCCATATAAATGTTGAGGCTTGCAGTTCAGTGCGCGCTATCAAATATATCTGCAAATATATTAACAAAGGCAGTGACCAAGCTATTTTCAATTTTAGGAGCACAGAGCTTGCAAATCGCGTAAATGAAGTACATACATATCAATCTGGTCGTTATGTTAGCAGCAACGAAGCCGTGTGGCGGTTATTAGGGTTCCCGTTGCACGAAAGGCACCCCACCGTTACACATCTAAGTGTACACTTAGAGAACGGTGAACGAGTTTATTTTACAGAAGATAATTTCCACGAGCGACTATCTACTCGACCAAAAACCACCCTTACAGCTTTTTTTGAACTTTGCATAAGAGATGAGTTTGCAAGAACTAGAATAATCCCTACCGATTTGCCATTCCAATTCAAAAGAGTACAATTTCCCCTGAAAGCAGCATTCGCTATGACGATAAACAAAGCTCAAGGACAGACACTCAAAGTAGCTGGTGTTCATTTAGAAAAAAACTGTTTCTCCCATGGGCAACTGTATGTGGCGTGCTCACGAGTATCGAGTCCACAAAACCTACATGTTTTGACCAAAGAAGGAAAAACAAAAAATGTCGTATACAAAAACGTATTAAACTAAGTTAAGTCAGGGATCAGGGTCAGGAAAAGTCTACCTATGTTAATCTCAATAATTCAATGTGCCGGCTTCATTAGAATCGTTTCATTATAGTTTCAGAGCCTATTCAGTCCAAACAAATTTACACGAAGTAGTAGTTCTACGCAGACGAAGTCGCGGGTAACAGCTAGTTCTTATTATAAATGATATACATGGCAAAACGACGTTTGCCCGGTCAGCTAGTATATATATAATTCAATAATAATATTTAGGTAATATTTTATGGTCTTCTATTTATTTCTTTCCTGATAAATAAATAACCATTGTTAACAGTATCTGTTTATATCTGTATAGTAACAACCAGCATATTATTAAAATACATAGTAGAAATTATATAACGGGTAGCCTTGTCACTAATGAGCGATCTCTTCAAACACGAAATATAGTAATGCATAATATGTACTTTAAAAAAATATATGAATTATGAAAATTGTCATGCCGTACTGTACCTTTTTAAAACTTTTTATAATTTCAAAGAACCCGAAGAAGGAGGTTTCCTATGACATAATATGACATAAATAGGTGATCAGCCTGCCTGACACACACCGTCGACTTTTTGGGTCTAAGACATGTCGGTTTCCTCACGATGTTCTTCACCGTTCGAGCGAATGTTAAATGCGCACATAGAAAGAAAGTCCATTGGTGCACAGCCGAGGATCGAACCTACCACCTCAGGGATGAGAGTCGCACGCACACATATTCATTTTATTAATTGAGCTTGTTATTTTTAAAGAATTTCAACTCGTTAATAAGAAGTCTTCACTAATTGCGCTATTTTCTTCCATTCCAAAATTAATTCGGTTAAGTGAGGTGTAAATTTGTAATTTCTTACAGCTAAATGTCAGAACGTTAAGGAAATTAAAGCGTATATTATCTTCTTTATTTAAACGCAAAGGTTTCGAGCTGAATGAAGCAATAATTACTATTATGTAGAATAACAATGATAGTCTAGTGGTTCAGCGATTGTCATCATTAGGTCGCGTTAGGAAAAATGATGAGAGTAAATTTTTACGATGCGCGCGCACACCGTCACAAAAAACCGACACCCGCATACCGTCACAAAAAACCGACACCCTGAATATCTGTTCATAGGTTGGTTAAACAGTCTAGTTCTAGGCCCCTAGTTGGCGCTTGCTCTGTTTTATCGACAAGTTGCATTGTCTGTCATGGCGTAGTGTTTTTCAGAGTCGTGATTATTTAAACCAAAATAATGATTTCTACACGAGAAAACCCATTCCAATTTGAAAACATAGTATATATTGTCAAATATCATGATTAGTACATATTATACCGTTTCGATTGGAAGTGACCATTAAAATGAACAAGAAAAATGCAATTCGAAGAGAGAAACGTCCCTCTAAAGTGCTCGAAGAAAATTATTACGCCAATGAAGTATAACGTCTAACGCGTGTACATAAGTACACACACGTTTTTTTTTAGAATACCGTTATATCTGAGTAAATACTTTATACGGAAGGCCCTTACTCTTCCGTATATAAAAAAAATATTTGATTCTGACCATACTAAGTCATAGCTTTGCTTAGTTCTTACCCAAAGGCTTCGAGAAATCGATGACATATATCAGGAAATGCTCAGATGAGCAGTCGTACACTCTTTTAATGGTGATGATGAAAGCAATTAAAGCGCAATTATTATTTTATAGCTATAATTTAAGATATTCCAAGGAAACTATCATTAATCAAGCGTCATGTTAACCGCAGAACACATCAGTAAAAAAACAAAAGACGGTTAAGGAAATGATTTCTCTCACAAAGGCTCTCGATATTTATTTATGAATGCGGAAGGTTTCATTTCACAAAAGAAAGTCATTTCAATTAGCGCCAGCCTTCCTCTTTTGACTCACGAATTGTTAGTAATAGCAATAACCTTTGTTTAACTTTAGACCAAATAAATATTATCATTATTTTGTACTTTTTTGCCTTAAATATTAGACTGCAATGTTAAATTTTCAGCTTTTTTGGTTGTATGAATCAAAAAATTGTTTTAAGAATTTTAAAACAATTTTCTTACGGAGTAAATGCGTATGGGGCGTGGGACAACACGTTGATTTATGTTTTTTTTTCTTTCTTTAAGACAAGATCACCCTTCCTGAAACAATTTAGGACTGAATTATTTAATAAATAATTTATTAATTTTATAGCGGTATCTCCATTGAATACCGTTAACCAGTAAAAACATTTCTTTGAGAAGTTAAAATTTCAGAGAACTATAGAATATTATATTTTATTTACGCAACTATCGTATATTTTAAATACTTTTAGAGTTAGAAATAATTTTATACGTGTTCAAACACAAACAATAAAAAAGTACGATATAAATAAAAATATTGTTATGCATCCATCGTTTAACAAAAATCGTTTTTTAAGGTAATGCGCGCACGCATCCCGGATGTCAGCCTTGACGCGTACATGTTAGCTGGGAACACACTCAAAGTACTCTGCTAGTCTGAGAGAGACCCACTTCAAAAACCTCAGATTTTATGCCCCTAAATTTGGATATTTCTACTCAATATTTCAAACCCTTTTAAATCCAATAAAGTGACCAATGTTTCAATCTAAAACACTTAAATGTGTGAACTGCACTATACAATAATGACAACAACATTATTTTCGTAATTTTAAAACTGGTTGGTCTAAATACTGAAAATGACTATAAAATAGTATTATGTTTGGCAAGAGACAAAAATGACCCTGGCGTTAATTTGCAATCTTAAATAATTACGGTTTTGTAAATTTTATAATTTTATTTGTTATATAATACGGGTACTATAGGTATACCGCCTAGATTTCGATTACGATATTTGGTAATACTTAATTCATTTATACAACTTTCCTTGAATATTTAACTTCTATCACAAATACAATATAAATGAAATTCTAGCCAAGTTTCATAATTTTGTTAGAATTTAATTAATAATCATATCTTATTTAATTCATATTCAATAAAGTTATAATTAAACAACAATAAAAAGATTGTTGAGCAATGTTTGGAATTAAATTATTATTTACAACACATTTCAAATTTGAATTAACATATTCTGAAGGATATTTAAACTTTCCACACGATTATTCTTTGCGTCAGATCCAGTAATAACAGTAGTGATGTGATGCGTTTAAATTCCATAAATACATTCTCTATTTATGTTCGCAATAAACAATTTGACGGTGACAACATTGACATGTCAAATACAAATGGCTGATCGCCTATTTGTCTATGAAACAATAATTGTTTTCTTTTATATTCAAGTAAAGAAACAGATTGAATCCGAGGCAAATAGTGTTGTGACTCGAGTAGATTATCGTTAAAAAGACTGCCGCCATTTCAAATACTTGTTGTCCAATCCAAAAGCTTGAGCATTTTAAAAATGGAATAAATTTGAATGACCGTTGACAAAAGGCTCGTCTAGTGAAATCGGTAACTACTGCCACCATTCCCCAGTGATTCTCTATTGTCAACACTTTGCATGCCGTGCGGAATTCCTAACTCCCCAACAAATTGGAGATTGCATGCGATACATCAAAAATCGTGGCGCTACGCCGCATAACAAATACTTTTGTTTTGGAGCAGAAATTATAATGGAAGGTTTTAACAATTTTATTGAATACGAGATGTTAAAACTATTATTTCGTTCAGTTTAATAAACTTTAAAAAAGTTCTGATTTCGTTATAGAACATTTACTATGGAATATATTTGTTATGAAATAGTCTATGGAAAGCAAATAGTCTATAAATTTTTACTTACTTTGAACTATGACCAAACGGAAAATCTGCTAGATGTATTAAAATAATTTCCACATATCAAACGTGTGCCTGATACCAACCCACACACACCCTCCCAAATACTCACTCACATACACACACTCACACACACATTCATATATGTACTTTTTGTTATGACTCAGTATGACTTTGCTGTGGAATGGAAGCCTGGTTATCCATATCACAGGTTCTTGGAAACCAGTATCCCAATACCTTCTTAATTGTCCAAATCCTACTGTTTGTTTGTTATTATATGGGAGAAAATAAAGAATTATTAGTGTTATTACCATGTACCATTCCCGTTGGATTAAAATACAAAAGCTTATTTCTCTACGTGGCGACGCTCCGACATTTTTTTTACACAATTATTCTTGCTAGTTTAATTTTATTATTAAAGCCACCTTAAGCTGGTTATTTAAAGTCTTATAGTAGGTACTATGTTAAGTAATTTATGACCAATATTTTAGTTCCTATAATTACTCAGGTATGTTACCGACAAAATCATTCATCAACCCGATAGAAAAAATAGTAATAAATTTCAAGGCTGTATTTTATAATATGTATGTTAAGGCGTTTATTTATGATATAAAATATTTGTAGCTATAGAGTATTTAAATATTGTATACTTTTATATATCGGCAACCACAGCATTATTAACGACCATCATAAAAAGAACAAAACAGAATGAAATTTTTATTTTTTTAAATAATCCTCAACGTTTAATATTTTTAATAACTTCCCTACCCTCTAATAGACACATTGCATTTGTGCACTCAGTCATCACGACTTAAATCATTTTTGTGTGATTCAAGGAATTCAAATTCAAAATCATTTTTTCATTTAGATGCTAAATGCTTCAAATTTTACATTTACTGCCAGTTCTCAAATCAATGGCGTAGAATGGACGAGAAGAACTGGCAATACGAGTAAACTCTCCGCCACTCTTTTCAATCGTTAAGTTTTTTGTTTTACCAAATTTGTAAGGAGCTTATATAATAAAGCATTGATTGAACTCCTATTTTCCGTTCAATAAATAAATACAAAGAATCATTAATATACATGATCATGATACATGGTATTGAATATAGCTGTCAAGATATTATAAATTATACGAAGACATAGATGAATAATAAAAGTCATCTGAGTATAATTAGACAAAGAGTTACTATTTTGTTGGAAAACTTAAGTAACGTTTTGTGTTTGAAACTAAATAGCGTTCGTAAACAAAATCTAACCAAAGTAAAGAAAAAGTGTAAGTTCGAGCCGTCAAATATTGCCACATACAAATTGTGTGTACCTATATAAAAGTATGTTAGAATTTCTTTGCCAGATCAAGAGGAAATCAAAAGTGGTTTAATAGCTTAATTACAAATTTTGGGAATATACATTGATATGCAAAACACAAGTTTAATGTTTTCACGTGATCTAACTTGTTTGATACCATTTTTTGCCAGGCCGCCCCCATTATTTTATTTATGCCAATCTTAGTCTACAATTAATTTACTGTATAAAAAAATCAATAATTAAAAAAATAACTTTTTCGAATCGAAACTGTTTTAACTGTTTACGCGGCGCACACAACGGAATCTCCCAATAAACTCTCTTCCTGTTTTTGCGATATTTATCGATGATGCTCCGCTCCTGACAAAAGTCAATTTCAGCCAGTAGTAAGTGAGATTCCCGCGTTCAAACAAACTCCTCTACTTTATAACATGAGTATAGAAAATATTGAATGGAATTATTATATCCTTCATTTATGTTAATTTTATAATTTGCTTTGCATATATTTAACATAATTCACAGATCAACAAATTAGATAAATCATTTTTGTTCTTTATTATAAATATATAGCGTATATAAAACATAAGATAAGAAAAAAAAGGGTGCGTGTACTTATGTACGCGCGTAAGAAGTTATACTTCTTTGGCATTATTAAAAATAGTTTTTGATTGCATGCAAATAATTAATTACAATTAAATAATCAAAGACTGGAAAAGGAGTCATTATAGTGAATAAAGTTCAGTTTACATTTGAAAAATTAAATAAATAATTATTTATTATTATTCTCTTACATTAAGTGTAACATAAATTCTATTATTAGTCGAATGTTGTTTTTAAATTTCATTTCAAACTTCATACTGTTAAAATTGTGTCACGGTGCGAGCGCATCGTTAAATTTCACTCTCATCAATTTTTCATAACGCGCCTAAAGAAGTATAACTTCAAAAATAGAATTTAAACTTAAGGCTTAGTTACATAACAGAGTGTGGACGTGTGTCAGACACATATTGCTGGTCACCAACTTGTCTTCTAAAAAATAACGATATAAGAAGAGGTTGGAACGTCACCTTCTTTTTTAGAGTATGTTGTGATGGAAAACTAAATAAAAACAGATAAATTATATAATTGTTACATAACATTTGAATATGTTGCGTATAAATTGCAGGCTTCATAGATTTTTAAAAGCTGATCATGCTTCAGGGCATATGAAACGAAACAATTATTAAATAAAATAAATAGTATAGGCATAATACAAAAGTATACATTATTACTAATCCACAACGACTAGTAAGGGTAAATAACATTTTCTGCACAATAATATTTTAAATAACATAAAAATTAAAGTAAAATGCAGATTTAACGTTATTGGCACTTTAATCGCGTGGAAAATATTAACAAAAAGATATCTTTATTATATTATAATGTATAGGTAAAGAATTAAATAAATTACAAAGAAATGATAAATTTATGATTAATGTCACAAGGCAAGGTCTCTGAAATCATATACAATTTATTCAACTAAGTGTGCAAGACTCATATTATTAGATTTTACAGTCTACGTTGATAACACTTACTCGCATCTTAAAGATAAAGTAGAGAATAGATTTTATTTTGCCTCTGTGACTTAGTGGTTAAAGTGTGTGGTATTCCGTCTTACCCACGCTTTGTTTCATTTGCGGGTAAATAATTTCTTTGTCTTGGCTATCTGTAAAGTTTCGGGTAAATTCAAAATTATATAAATTCTAATAGGCATCAAAACAATTATATTTTTTCTACATGCAAATGTTCACGTCCAATTAAATAATTCGACTATAAAAAAACAAAATTAACCAAGTTGATCTCCAAACAGAGGCTTTGTATTGAATCAGAATGATTTCAATATTATTCGATTCCGATACTGATTGATAAGATTAGGCCAAGAAAGAACGGCTTTGATCCGTATTCAGTAAATAATGTGATCAAAGACTTATTTTACCCAATGATCAAAATGATTCGATCTTCGTTTTAAAGGCAACTACGCTGAACCATATATAATCTCTATATATATAAAATCTTCGTGCCACACTGTTCGTTCCCATAGTCCTCCGAAACGGCTCGACCGATTCTTACGAATTTTTTAATGCGTATTCATTAAGTCTAAGACTCGGCTACCTATCTATCTTTCAAACCTCTAAGTAAAAACGGGTGTCTCTATTTTTTTTTATGATACAGCATACAAAAATACATACAACCATTAATGTTTATGTACCCTCTACGATCAACCCGTATTTTTTATTTGTTAGTTTAGAACTTATAGCTTGAACTCTGAGGTTTATATATAGAGAAAAATCACATAAAAACCTAAAAAAAGGGTGGCATATCAAGATGTTCTATGAATGTACTAAAAATGAAGGCTAAGTAGAAAGGAAACGAAGTTCTCGGGGGCAGCTAGTAATTTCTAAAATTGTATTTTATTATTTTAATAATTTTTGCTTTACTTTACTTACTTTAACATACCTATAAGCTTACTGAATGTAGCTTACGAATCTTTGTAAAGCGAAAAACGTGACAAAACTTCTTTCTCCCTCTTCTTTAACTATTTAATACTAAAAGTATGTATGAATATACCTGATCCTGGATCCTGGGGGCTAGGCTTACTAACAATAAATAATAAAAATGTATTATTCTATTATTTGCCTGAAACATTACAATTCATATTAATTTGTTAACGTAACAATATATTTTAATAATGTGATATTTCATCACTACAAATACTATAAGAATTGACTATTATGATGTGACTCATAATGTATCTAACTTATATGAAAACTTCCTTTTAAGACCAATTTGTACGCCATTACTTGTGGCAGAATATGCGAACTTTAGATAGTACCACCATTTTTGTTCCATATTCTTGCTAATAATTGACTATTATTATAATTATCAATTGACTATTATTATAGTAACACAAAGCTTCGTACGTTGCCAGCTTGTTTGCTTTTTCTTTCTCTTTTTATAGAACTAGAGGAATACGGGCAGTAGGCTCACCTGATGTAAAGTGAAACCGCCGCCACCGACACTTTCAATGTCATAAGGCGCGAGTGCGTTGGCGGCTTATTAGGAATTTGTACGCTCTTTTTTTTTGAACTCTCTGAGTCGAATAGCTACGGATTTCAGCGGCTCCTACATAGGGTTGGTACGCGGCAATAATGCTCTTTTCTCGAAAAGAAGTCTTAAAAAGCGATCTGTAGTGGAACGCCAGACGGTGGTAGGAGTAATCAAACACAAAAAAAATTAAAGAAACATTAAAAATAACTAAAATACATTACTAACTTATTTATTTATATATTTATCCAAACCATACAAATTGTTCCCTTAGCAATACGTTATTAAAAATATTTAAACCCTTTTCACATAGTGAGGCATAGAAGCGTATTTTAGCACGTTCCGTTGTAGCTTTGAATTTTGACTGTTATATTTTGTAACTGGATAGAAATCGTTTGAAGTACGGTCTCTCGTTAGATATGGAAAAATTAATAAAACCTACCTATCTGTTATCTTTTGAAATGGTACATTTAGAATTTTGATAGTTTTGATATTACGTAAATAGAAAATATTTACTATATACAGAGAAATATTTACTATAAACGAAGCAGTGTTTAATCCGTTTTGAGAAGAAAATAAGATCATATTTATGTATAGATGTTGCAATTTTGAATTATTATTAAAAAATCTAAAAAACATGATAACTTAAAAATGATTCACCTTTGCATATTGCATATAGGGATCAAAATTATCCTCTCATCTTCTAACGGGTACACGTCAAATTACCAATAAACCTGTATATACAGGGTTGTGGCGGTTCAAATATAGTATATAGCTTAATGTATAGTAAAAGTGTCTTAATTTTCGTAATAAAAAAACCCACTCTTTTTGGTGCCAAGACTCCAACTGCCTCTGCTTTACACTAGTTCTGGATGTGCTCGAATACATTTAATGTACGGCAAGTGTGGGTAATCGAGCTGCAGCACTATCATCACGATTCTCGAGTGTTTACTCGCGTGCATAACGCATTCAAGGAAGGGGAGTACCTGGAATTGGTATCGGCCGCACAAGCTGCGGAAGGCCACAAGTACATAATTAAGAGGATGTACTTAATGAAATCGCAGCTCCGACCACCTCTATGCGCATCACAGCAAGAAATTATAAAGAAGAATTGATACCCATATGATTATCAGCATGTATGAGATAGAGCTCATGGTGTCCACTTTGATCTTGTTTTGTAAAATTTAATTTATTAAACGATTTTTTTTTAAATATTTTGTCATCATTAAATCCCAGTTATGAAATCAATGTTTTAAGTTAATTTTAAGTAATTAAGTAAAGTTTAGCACTTTTGTAATTAAGAAAGAAATCTGTTGATATCATTGTAATGAATGTTTTTGTTTTAAATCCTGGTAATACAGTGATATTTATATCTTAAACTTATATATATTTAAAGAAAACACACATTTTATTATTACAATATTATTTCGTCGATAAAATATTTTCCTAGAAGCGAGTACATAATTAATTCAGTAATGAAAAAACGGGAAACTTTATTTTTCCCTCAGACATATTCTTTGAAGTACTAACGAGTTCAGGTAACCTTTTATCATTATAACGGAAAAAAACTATAGATGATCGATATACCAGATACAGCCTTCATAATATCAAAATATTAATATTCAAATGTATCAAGGGTCAATGTCACCACGTGGACTATCCTACCTGTATCTTTAAGGTTAAAACCAGTCAACGACCATGATTAAATGTTATACAATCGATGATTATTTATATTTTTATATATTGATTAGTTCTACAGATGACAATATATATGAAATCCCGTCACGCCCAAACGGAGCTATATAATTTGTTGCGTCTATATCATAGATAATTTATCTGTATGGGCAAGTAAGTGATCAGCTTTCTACGTATTTCATCACTAAAATGTAAGAATGATTTTTAAATTGTGAAGTATTGAATTTATTAGCTCTATTGAATTAACAGATAAAATAAAAATAGGAAATTGTTTATTATTGCACCAGACTGAATTCTATAGTAGCAATAGAAATTTCTATTGAAATCCCTTAGAAAAAGGTAACAATCGTTACAAAAATCCCTTCTTTGATCCCTCCTTAATGAGACATTCGGCAAAGACGTGACATTTAGTCAATAGATAGTTGCTTTTCGCCTTCAACAAAGAAATTGTATGTCACGCACCTATGTTGAAGCCTATATTAAATTTTTATACATAACTTGTAATAAAATTGTTTATTTACAATTTTATACATAACTAGATGACCCGGTGAATTTCGTATCACCTACATATATTTCTGTTAATTGTATAAAACAGACAATCTTCTGAACGAACCTAAAAATATTTGTAAAGCAAGTGACAATATTTAAAAAAACAAAAGACATTGTAGCTAGAAACGAACTGTATTGAAAAATTAAATTATTTATGCTTATGTGTATGTTTTGATTTTTTATAACACATACTAGTGGACCCGAAAAGTATGAAAGTACCGACTGCAGCGCCATCTGGCGGGCTGATTTGTGAATCTAAACCATTTCCAGATCCCCTTGAACACACACAAAAAGTTTCATCAAAATCGGTCCAGTCGTTTGAGAGAAGTTCAGTGACATACACACTCACAGAAGAATTATATATATATAAAGATTTTACACGTTTCTCTTTTAAACCTTTTCTGAACTTCCACAAATATTTAAAGATCAAAATTAGCCAAATCGGTACAGCCATTCTCGAGTTTTATCGAGACAAACGAATATTGATAAATATTTTATTACTAATTTATTATTATTTATATTTATACATACATAAACAGATTGTGACGCTAATGTCTGTTATAATGTAAAGAATTACTATTCTAGTGTTTGGCAGTACCAACGAGGCTGAGTTTACTGCCTCCTCATTTCTTGAACATTTATAATCAAATATGAATAAATTAACGTTTACGAATTATTAATAATTACTTTATAGTATTGTCTAGTACCACGCACGCTGTAAAGCACGCGAAACGTTGGATAAATTTAAAATTATGTCAAATAATTGTAAATTTATAATAATACATAACTTTAATCCGGGAAAAGCGTTTTTCTATAAATAAATACTTTAATCACGAAATATTCTAGTGATTAAAGTAGACAGGACATTTAGGATATCGAAGCTTCGAAAGAGGCCCATATTGTAGTATAAATCTGCTGGAATATCTTGTCTACAAGCTGGCTAAAAGCTCAAGTAAGTCGCTCGTGCATATTTTGCAGGTCACTATTAAAACTATGTATTCCTATGTAGGTACCTAGATAATTTAGTAAAACTTCGATACATTTTAAATATGTTTAAAACGATGAAATATTTACACATCATAAAATTGTCTAATGTGTAATATATTTCATACAAGGAAGAGCATATAGCAGTGTTGGCCTAGTAGCTTCAGCGTGGGACTATCATAGGTCGTAGGTTTGATCCCCGGCTGTGCACCAATGGACTTTCTTTCAATGTGCGCATTTAACATTTGCTCGAACGTTTAAGGAAAACATCGTGAGGAAACCGACATGTCTTATACCCAAAAAGTCGACGGCGTGTGACAGGCACTGGAGGCTGATCACCTACTTGCCTATTAGAATTAAAAATGATCATGAAGCAGATTCAAAAATGAGGCCAAAACCACTGATTTATTTTTTATTTACAAAGAAGAGCAAGTTACTCGTGCAAGTTTGTGGCACGGTCATAGTTGAAATCTTATGATATATGAAACTTTATTGATATATTGTTAACTAAACCTATATATCATTTTTGGCGTAGGTCAAAACTAACGCCCTTGAACTGAATGAGGAAAAACTCCTAATATAGTTATTTCGTAAGGGCGCCAGTCGACCTCAATGAAAATTATCTATGTTATTTGTTTTACATTAGTCATTTAGTTAGATTGGAATGCAATTAAGGTTAAATTGTTTCCAGAATTCGTAATTGTACATGCATATATTACATTGCATATATATTTTTTACTAGCGTCTTTGCACGTCACGACATATGTCTATGTCACTCGTCTATTTATGTTACTCAAAAATAATGGAGCTCTCTAATGCAATATTGTTTAAATATGTATTTTTTTTATAACAAACTAGCAAACTCGGCGAACTCCGTTTCGCCACCAGATGGTTTCGTTTTATGTAACATTTCGTTTGGTAATCCCGCTTTTCTGTTGAAATTTTTCCTGAATTTTCTTTGTTATAAACCTCACGGAGCCCGAGACCTTTCCAACGAATGCAAAACCGTGGAAATCGGTTCGTGCGTTCTGGAGTTATAGCGTCAGGAAGGAAAACCCGACTTATTTTTATATAGTAGAAGATTGCTATACTGAGAGTATTGTCGCAGGTATAGTCGGTGATATCGCGGGACACCAAACCTTTGGACACGTTTTGTATTGAACATTCTTCAGCACTCACTAGCAAACTTATCTGCTACTCAGATAACCGGCTGAGCTTTACCCACTAAACCACCTTGAGTAGTAGCAACACGACCGCATCAAAGAGGCCCTCGGGGTCGCTTCAGCATTCTATTGGGACCTCAGCGGTATAGCCATATGGCGTCGACAATGCGTGACAACATAGGACGAAGGAGACGGAAGAAACTTCTTGTCTCCCCTCCCCTTCCATCTAGATGAATCAGCATCTGTCCTATATAGCAGATATTTCTACATTTGTTTAACTAATATTTTATATCTCATGATTAATACCACCACGTTCTAAAGTAAAGTAATTCTTATTTTACAAAAGTCGCTTAAATCATGACTGTACTTAAATAAAAGTAGACATTATAATATGTTTATGGAGAAAACGATTTCTTGCGGCACTAACTACGAAGATATAAAAATTATATCAAGTATTAATTGACGTAGCTATTAAAGCAATTAACATTTTTACTTCTTTTATTAGATCATTTATTTTACATATAATAATTTTCATTATTGAGCAAATCTAATAATGAAATGAAAAATAGTACAGCGCGTATAGTAAAGCGGTGTTGGATTAGTGCCTTCAGTGTGCGACTCAGTTCGAGGTTCGAACCCCGGCTGTGCATCAATGGACTTTCTGTCTACGGCCGCATTTAACTCGCTCGTATAGTGAAGGAAACTCTCTTGAGGAAACCAGCCTGAGACCCAAATAGTCTACGCCAGGCAGAGTAGACTACTCACCTACTTGCCTCTTAATTAGAACACTCATATACCAATTCATACACTTTACTCGTATATATATTTGCAATAGCACAACGACAGCCTATGTAGTGCAGTAATAATTAAATACCATTTTGATTAAGGCCTTTTCATTAGTATTCATTGTTTAAACATGACAAAACGTAAAACCGTTTTTAAATTTTTAGAAGTTTAACAACACGTTTTATATTTTTAAAACAGGAATCGTAAAAATCGTTCAAAGGAGTTGTTCGGATTACCTGCTTCTGAGTTTCATAATCGGATGTAAAAGCAGAATACCACCCGTATCACCTAATTTTTAAGGCTGTTTTTGCCACGCACCACCACTATGCGAACCTGATGCCCAGTAAAGTATTTCCGAACCAATTCGACTTAGGGTCCTTCAAGAAAAGAGCGTACCAATTCTTGAAAGGCCGGCAACGCACTTGCGAGCCTTCTGGCAGTGTGAGTGTCTATAGGCGGCGGTATCATTTAACATCAGATGAGCCTCCTGCCCGTTTGATCGCTGTTATATTAAAAAAATCAGTAACTAAATTTATTGAATGAGTTCTTAGGAGCCAATAGGGTAAACCTTTGTGGTACCGCTTTGATGTGTTATTCGGCGAAGAATACTTCTCAAAATAAAGCAACACGTTTTCAAGGTTTATATAAGAAGTGTTTGAGTTGACCTCTTGCGGTGAGGCATATGAAAATGCATATATAATCAAACAATTTCCCGCAAATAAATAAAACCACAACATCAGAGAGTGGAAATCACTGTAATTTGTTAGAAATACGACGAAACGTCAATTTCCTTCGGATATCTGTTATGTCGAAAACGTAGTTTATAAAAAACAATGTTTCCGATTGAGCGCTTTTGTTTTCTGTCAATCTATAAGATTGGCAAGGTTTTCGTAAAGATATTGTGTTCAGATTGATAGCGTACCTACATAGTATTAATAGCTATGAGTATTTATACGAATAAAGATTATATGTTTGTATTTTTCTTCTGTATATGAATAAACTCGAAAACTCACTGCAGTAGTGATTTTTTATGAGGTGGAAATGCGCTTGCCCGCGCCATGGACTTCCAGCTTGACGCGAGGACAATGGGGCTGGGACTCAAAGCCCTCTGCTATTCAGAGGGGTAGCGAGACCCCACGCACTAAAAACACCTCAGCCCTTCACAAGCCCATAAGATTCATCCTCGAATGCCTGGCGATTGAATGAAAGGCAGAACCCAAGGGACCCGAGCTTATATCCGACATAGAGAGCTCAATCACGACTTGCGGTTCCGGGCCACCGGAGACCGACATACCAGCCTTGAACCACCTATCAGTCTAGAGTCTGTCTCATTATCCCTGAGTACCTTAATAGTAATAGGCAAATTTTTTTAAAATTAATTCCCAGTAATTCAAAGCCTAGAGGCTGCTAGTATCATGTGACTTAGTCAAATGAACTATGTACTTGTTAAACTCGCTGTTTTCGCAAGTTTCATTAAGCATTGGGCAAACTATATTTTCTTAGTGGCATACATTAAAGTTAACTTATTGAGATTGTCATGAGTTGGCTAGCCACTGTGAGCTAGACTTCATTTACTTTAAAATCTATAAATATTGCGTCTTTATTGCTTTTGCGTATTAGAATTGCTTAAAACACAATGCGAATATATAATTATTCAATATACAAGTATATGATATATTTGTTCCGACTTTGTGTATGTTGATCATTACACGGCGTTCAAAAAATCTCTTTGAAATATTTCACGTTAATATAATTAACATGATGATCAAAACCCAAGCGAATTTCAAACGGAAAGTACAACTGTAATAAGGCATAGGTGCCATTATGCTATGAATGTGATTTTCACTCTGATGTATGTTTATTCACTGATATTCATATCGCTACGGGTCCTTACTAAATATAAATTTATTTTTTATAAACAAGAATACAGGTATGGTATGTTTGTCTATCCGGGTATCCGGATATTTTCGGACGTATTCGTGGCCTTCAAGACAAAATTAATGTGATTATATCACAATGGTGAAACTACTCTTTCAATTGCTATGTAATTACGACACGGTTCGATGCGGGTTGACATATAATTATTTTTTTGTCATACTAACTACCTTCCTTTCGGAGCTGTATTATGTCGGTGATAGCGTCATTCGAATTAAGCAAATTGGACAGATTTTCCGGGAAATCGTCAATTTAAATAATTACTACATACTTATTTATAAAAAAAATTAATAATATCTCGGTAACACTGAAAATGTTTAGAAAGTGAAAAACGGCTTAATGTAGAAAGTTGCCAATACTTTAATTGTTTTTCGAAAAAATCTCCGTTCCTCTCTACACATCGTCACATTCGACGGAACCACTGAGAATAGTAGTGGGCCCATTCGTCCTTAGGGGTCTCTTCTATGGCATTTTCGTACGCTTTCACCGCATCTTCAGGGCTCGTAAAGCGAATACCTCGAATTTTATCTTTTGTTTTGGGTTCGCCTCGAATTTTAGCTTCCATCACCTTTGACGATGTCAAATACAGCATTTGAGTCACCGACGTTCAACTTATCCATGCGAAGGTGTTTCTGGTCGTCGATTAAAGTATGGGGAATTCATCTAATACAAAGCTTCCTGACGCCTTAATGTGCGTCTAATATTTTTTTAACTTGACCCATACCAATGCCTAGACTTGCCCGTATCTGCTGATAGGTCACTCTTTTATCTTCCTCTATCATGCGTCGCACAGCACTGATGTTATCTTCAGCAGTCGCTGTTAAAGGACGTCCCTCACGCGGATCATCATTGAGATTGCTTCGTTCACGCATAAACTCGTTAAACCAATTGTAAATAGTGGCACGAGATGGGGCTTCATTAAGAAATGCTAATCGCAGCCTATCAAAGCTTTGTTGTTGAGTAAGCCCAAAACGAAAGTCATTATAAATCATGAACCGAAAATTTTCTCGCGTTTGGTTCATTTTCACGTGTAAAAAGAGTTTTTGCCGCCAATTCACAAAAACGAATGACAAATGAATGCAATATAGGTACTACATTAGGTTACCAAAGAGTTCTTAAATTGAAATTCAAAAAAGTTTTCATTAGCAATGTTTCTAACTGGCCAATTCTAAACATTTTCAGTGTTACCCACGTAAAAATAGTAAATCAATAGAAAACTAATTTAAAAGTTTTGTTCCTGTGGCACCTTTAATGCTGGGCGCACTTCCTCGCTGTATTGCGATATTTATTATTATTGCGAGGAAAGCATCAGCACTGGTCAAGGATACTAACTGCCTACCAACTTAAATCTTTAATTAGCGTCTGTGCACTTAAACGCCACGGCCCAAAGGGAACAAAATCAAAATGGAGGAAGGACTTATATCTTTGCCGTTTATTATTTTGGCCGGGCCAGCTTTAGTGCTTATCCGAGGGAGGTAGTACGGAAATTGTAATTTTATTTTGAATATTCCTACAGCTACCTATACAATTACTCAATACATCACAGCCATAAATAGCATACACATTTAAATATAAACATAGTTATTAATTATTATGAAAAAAATATAAAATACATCAATATTTTTTACTATAAATTACAAACAAACCCCTTTACCATGAATAAATGCTATTTATTTTCTACTATAGATTAATAAAAATAAACTAGTGGCGCTACAACCATTTATGGACCTGTTTAATTATATTACTTTTAATGGTATAGATAATTAGCCATACAGATTTTAGATATCTGGGTCTTAGACATGCATATATTTACACCGCTACACACTTCAAAATCTATAGCCGGATACCAAACGCATTACCAAAGAGTTAAAACCCGCCTAACACTGATATGACATCTACGTAACTTAGGGTCTATTTCACAATGTACGGATAAGTTCTATATAAGTTCCAAATTAGCTATTTATTACTTATTGGTAGGATAAACAATATTGTTGCATTTCTCGACTGTCAGATAGCGCGCACAAAAAGTCCATCATAAGTTATGAGTCCGATGAATGTCAAATAGCACAATTTATCTTCCAAATAATTTGTGTTGCATAGCTATTTGGTACTTTATTCATACATTGTGAAACAGACCCTTAGTATTATATTACACAGACCAGTTAGTAGATATTTACTTTTTTCGGACTTTTTAATAATTAATTAGATACTAATCTGTCGTACTGTAGTCTGTAGGACCGCAGACACTTAAATACTTAGCATCGAAACCTTTTTGCGATTTCATCTAAAATATTCGGTGAAGCAGAATGATACAGCTATTTAAATGTGTCCCAGAATGAGGGGGAGTAACAAGGGTTCAGACATACGTTACTCGGATTGAATATTGGTACGAAGCCTCTAGCCTCGTCCGAAGGGTTTTTTATTGATTGCTTGCATTCAAATGGGCCCTTTCGATACTATATGTGATTGAACAGCTTTATTTCCTACAAGGAATACGGTTCTTACGGTTTCTGATGTACACGATTGTGCGTTCAATATCTATTGATTCATTAAAGTTATTTAGCAGTTAACTGGCCATTTTCGTCACATTAAACGGAGCTTGAACGAGGTTTAGTTGAAGACAATTCATGTACGCGAAAAGACAAGTTTTAGAAGGAGCATTAGGTATGACATTATCTTTTAACCGCTATTATGATTCTTTATAGACTTTATACAAAAAATATACGGTCTCGTACCTCGGTCTGTCTCTCTCCCAAAGCAAGTATTAAAATGAACTAAATTTATAAATCGTTGACCCAGCTTTGTAGTTGAATAAAATTATTCAATACTTACATATTCATTTGCGTAATTTATTCAACGATAATGAAATAATCCTTAAAATACTTAGCCTTATTCTCGATACAAGAGAAGGGTACCTAAAATTAATCGCGCTGTACATCACCGAGGACACATAATTTATATTAATTGAAGCTGAGCAACTCGAGACAAAAGTTTTCACTTCAGAGACAGTCGTTTAAAAGAACAATTTGTACCAACTGTGCACTTACGGCCGTAAATATCGAGCCGTTTCTTAATAAAGATTTTGAAACCTACGTACTTCCACTTCATTACCACGAACAGTAAAGTAATAATGTTACATCATCTTTTATTTACGCGTATCACAGATGTTTCTTCATTTGTTCTGGAAGACAGTAAACATGATGACAAAAAGTTTACAAATGGCTAGGCGTTTAAGTCCGCATTCATATTTCGCATATCCGCCGTTTCAAAACGTTAAGTTCATAATGAGAAATGTCGTCTGACAGGATTGCATTTACGACATCAACTTGTGCAACTAACTATTAATTTACGTTTTGGAATCACACTTCAAATAGTTGTGGCTATGGTAGGTACTTGGTTTAATGTAAATCCAAAAGTCAATAGACTTTATATACGTAATAAAATATTAGTAATAATAAAATTAAATATCATACGGCAATTGTAATTATTCAATGTCAATTAGTCAATTCAAGTTCTGCCTTATATTCTTGCCTTATTATAGACGTTGCTATATAATTTCAGTTAATAGTTAAGTTACTATTGGATGGAGTGCTCGATATCACTATAATATTGTACTATTATATATTTCTCTTCTACACTCACAGGTCGCTACCAGAAGGGAGTGCCCGATAATGATTGATTTATTAATTGCTAAGTAGATTCGTAGACGAAGTAATAAAAATAATTTTTACAGAAAAATATACATGATAATTCTCCTGACCTAAAACATTAAAAGCTCTAAATACATATTATCTTTTTAAGTAATGTTAGGAAAAATGCCTTTTATAAATAAATATGTATTCCATTTTAATGTCTATTCGTTTACAGTTCCATCTTTCATCTTACTTTAGTAAACCTTATGTTATGATACAAATAACTAGTTGATGGTCATTCTGCTCAAAATAAACTTATATAGGAATACAATTTGACAAACGGCGCAAATTCAGCCTTAGTTCTTTCTTGGTAGCCTTATTAAACAATTATTTAAAATTACCTCACATTATCTACCCATTAAAAAATAATAATACCTGATTACAAAAGACATACACGACATAGAATTAAAAGGTTACTATCAATTCAAAAATAACAAAAGAAAAACAGCTAATAAACAGCGCAACGAGGCGTCAAATTTAACGACATTGACAAGTTGTGTATTACCGCCTAATGCTATCAATTATCGTGGTAATAATACATTGTGGTGGTAATAGTCTGGTTTCCTGAATAAAGTGAAACTAAGCATGACTTACTATTGTTTGAATTATATAATGTGCTTATGTAAGTGAGATGATCGGTAATTTCAGGATTGTCTTATTATGTATTAATTATTTCATTTTGTATTGCATATAAAATGTATAAGATTCAGTCCGACTCTTGGAACCATTCGCATACGTAAATGACATCGAAATATGTCTAAGGGCCGATTTACATTATCTTAGTGTTTAGCAGAGTGCTTTAGGATAGTACTTTAGTTGAAACATGTAAACGCTACTTGCTTTAGTACGGTTCTACTTGACTTTCAAGTTGAATCAAAATATAATCGCTTTTTATTTTTGTTTCAAGTGATACCCCTCCCGCGCCCGCGAACCCCCCGAGATCTTTCCTCGTTGTGTGTAAACACGTAATTTAGTAAAATCTTTAGGAGAGTGCATAAGTGCCGTGAAACGCGTGCGTGTTTTTTTTATTTTTAAAGATGGCTAAATGGTCGGAAGATACAACTATCAAATTTGTGTCTGAATATGTTGTTCACGAATGTTTGTGGAACGTTAAAAACAATTTATACAAAAACAAACAGGCTAGGCATTCGGCATACACTGCCTTAAAAGAAGCTATTTTGTTTATTATTTATATTTAGTTTATTTATTTCGAATAAAATCTCGTCTTCTATTTGTTCCACACAGTTAGTATTTTGCGTATTTGCCGACGTCGTTGCGCGTTCATTGTGGCGCTGTAATGATACTCTACTGGAAGAAATGTAAACGTTCACTCGCAACGCACTAAAGCACTAAAGAACTTGCCTTTCAAGTTGTACTAAAGCACTCTCCTAAACACTAAGATAATGTAAATCGGCCTTAATGCGTGGAAGATAGAATTCACTTATTATTATTTGTTTTGCAAGATCTTATAGATTATGTCTAGAACACAAGTTTAGTTTAATTGTTATTCACTTCGATTTTCATTCTAATGATATTAATTATATATAGAAATAGCCTTATAAATGAAATGTGTGTTGACATTTCTCTTACCTACAATTAAAAGCTAGCATCAAAATCGTCTTAATGCTCTAACAATGAACTGAATCAAATGATCTTTTCAGGAGAACGCCGTATTCTACACAACGTTTCTGGTGAATTCCGTTCGGGCGAACTAACGTGCATTCTGGGACCTTCCGGCGCTGGGAAGTCCACTTTACTGAACATCCTCGCTGGTTACACGTACGTTTTTGTTAAATAGCCTTTATTCACTTCCTTTACTTTTTAGATATTTATGTTGTATAATGTACTTTGTTACTAAGATTACTTTGTAAGAGGTTGTAGCTGTATGATTTTTGTTAAAATATTGCATAGATTTTATCGCGGGCTTTGAGCGCGGCGACCGATCAAGAAATTCCGTAACGAAATAAACCTAACACACAATGACGTAATATAGGTGCGGCCAATACGCGTTAGAGTGGGGCAGAACGCATATTGCGTGTTCACATCTCTCTGACGAGATCGGTGACGTAGCTTAGGTAAGCGCGGCCGGTGCAAAGAAAAAACTTACTTCAAAGAAAAAAAAAATCTGCATAGATAAAAAAAAATTATAATTGTTGTAATAATTATAAGTTGATAAAAAATGCTATGCAATAGCTTTACCGCGGCAGTCCCCGAGTGCCACACGTTTTATTTTATGAACTTTTAATTTCGATTCACACAAATATGTTTGTATTCATTTTATTATTTACACCTAACTACATGAGATAGGAGGAGAAATTCAGAACGCTCTTTTTACCATACTTATTGTTCTATATCGATATGTTAGCTAACTATATTTTGATCAACAGTAGTATGAAGAGATAAATGAGTATAAATTCAAGATAGTCAAAATTGTTTCGCAAACTTGCTCAAACATTTATTAAATTGCTGTTTTATGTGTAAGTTTTTTTTTTAAATTCACACGATGTTTACCGAGCCGATCTTGCTAAAAAGGCATAAAATACCACAAATTTTTATATCTGCTAATTATTCTCACATTTTATACGTGTGTTACACAATTTTTTTATTTTTTTTTTATTTATTGGAATCGGGAATAAGGACAAAGAAGTTTCTATGTTGTCTTTTAAATTTGAGAAACATTTCATAAACACTAATAATATCGACCCGAGTCCTACGAGTATAAGTGTGTACCTGTCAAAGTATCCTACTCAAATGTACATTTGAATTTTTTTGTCACCTAAATTTATTTTTTGCTCACCGCATCCGTTAAGGTACATATAAAACATATTAAATTTCCAATATAAAAACACTTCAAATGTCGAATAAAACCAAAATCAAATGCTATAACGGATGTTGAAATTATTAAAACTTAGGCTCATATTACGACTGGTGTTATTAATATTAATCGTATTAATTTCAATTCGAACCAAAATGCAATGTAGTAAGGTGTATGGGTTCAATTAAAATATTTGTGGTAAAGGCACCTAAGTTGGGTCCAGATTTGTTCAAAGAAGTTTGTTTTTTTGTATTTACTGTGTGTGTTACTTTAAACGGAGCAGTGTTGGCGTTCAGCGTGCGACTCTCATACCTGAGGTCGTAGGTTCGATCCCCGGCTGTGCCGATGGACTTTCTTTCTATGTGCGCATTTAACATTTGCTCGAACGGTGAAGGAAAACATCGTGAGGAAACCGAGATGACCAATTCGACTTAGGGTCCTTCAAGAAAAGAGCGTACCAATTCTTAAAAGGTCGTCAACGCACTCGCGAGCCCTCTGGAATTTAAAGTGTCAATGGGCGGCGGTATCACTTAACATCGGGTGAGCCTCCTGCCCGTTTGCGCCCCGTTCTATTAAAAAAAAATGTTTTAGATCCAAAAAGTCGACGGCGTGTGTCAGACACAGGAGGCTGATCACCTACTTGCCTAATAGATTTAAAAATGATCATAAAATAGATTCAAACATTTGAAGCCAAGACTTAAAGAGGTTGTAGTGCCACTGTTTTTTTTTACTTTAAACATGTTTTTTTATACAGGACTACTAATGTACTTTAATATACCAAATAATTGACGTACGACAAATCCCAATTTTGATGTTTATTCTTTTACAAAATTTATGCCACACAATAGAAATCTTATTTAATTGTAAATTATGTCTCTGTCAATATAACCTAGCATAAAACTGGTTAAAAAGAAAAAGACTATCAAATTACACGACAAACGCTTCTAAATTAGTTTTTTTGTGATCTTTAATCATTCAATTCAAAACAGCTGACAATCGTTTCATTTTTACTTATTCTAGATCAAATGGAGTGAACGGAAGAATTTCTGTAAATGGGCAAGCGAGAGAAATGAGGGTTTTCAAAAAACTTAGTAGCTATATCATGCAAGATGATCTTCTTCAACCAAGACTAACAGTTGGTGAGTCTATGAAAATCGCAGCGGACTTGAAACTGGGAAAGGAGTTGGGTGATGCTGAAAAGGAATTAATCGTAAGTATTTATTATAATAATTATATGATACATATATTTTTTTTGGAAATACTTACTTGCTGACTACGTAAGATACATGCGTGTCTATTAAAATTCAACTAAAATCGTATATGTTAACGTAAAATTATAAATGCCGTTAGATTGTAATCTATCTCGCGAGATTGTAAACTGTCGAAAGATTGTGAACCTCAACGAACTGCTTACAATTTAACATATTATTATTCGGTAGATTGTAATCTATCGAAGTGAAACCATCAAATTACAATCTTAAAATTGTCAACTCCGAAGGTTGTCCCTGATTGGTCGGCTTTATAGTAGATTTATTTAAAATTTTAGTTGTTAAATTTTGTATTACTTATGTTATTGTTATATTTCATTACAACCTTTTACTATAACATTAAAGAAAGTATAAAGATAACTAAACGAGTTAAATTTTTGATAAGGTTTCATCTAAAAAATCAAAATCTTCCCATTGCATAAGCGGGCCATAGACGGACCGCATGTTGCAGTCAAGACCGACTGCTATATGCGGTCGCCGCGCCGTGCGGTGATCTGCAGTTTCCATACTAAATTAATATTCGCAATACACGGACCTCTCGTGCAGTTCCTGAGCAAACCGCATATAGCAGTCGGTCTTGACTGCAACATGCGGTCCGTCTATGGCTCGCTTTACATGTAGTAGAAACTTATATGCCCTCAAACTTATATTAACCTTGTCCTGAAAATGGGACGCATTAAAAAGTATAAAATATATTTAGGTCAAGCATACCTAATATTGGTGGCGACGTACTCCTTCGTATATACATATTAAGTTTCTCATGTAAATAAAATACTTTTTTTGTAATGAGAAATAAAGTTCTTTTAACATTAATTTTAATATAAGGTTTCCTCAAGCCGTTTCTTTTTACCGTAGGAGCAAGCGTTTTTTGTGCATATAGAAAGATTCTCAATTGGTTCACATAATTCGGAAGCCCTTGAAATTTAGAGTACAAACACGTGATAGGTGTCTGAATAACATCAGAGAAACAAGCAAATAGATTAGAACCAGACTGCAATCAAGTCTCTAGTAAATAATGCAACTCAAAGCTCACGTTTAGCAACGGAATAATTTATCGTATGAAACCTCTGGAACTCAGGTGGTAAATATTATTACGTGTTACGGTTTTAAGGTTCGATTCCTAGATACCTAGATTCGTACGAATTCGTAGAAACGAGAGAGGTTTTTAGAATTCACTCAATCAATGATGAAGAAGAATTTCTTTATGCGTCAAATTTTCTAATTTATCTGCGACTAGACTCATTGGCCGAAGGTTTGATAAATGTATTTTCAATAAATAAAATAATAATCATACTGTATTTTCAATTTACATAATATATTCTTTGTATTAGATTTTTTTTGTATATAGGATTCCAAGAGTTGTAAATACTGCATCAATGTGAAAAGTAGAAAAGGATTTTTGGCTATGCTTCTGGCTAGCTTATCAGTTTTGCCCTAATGGCTTAGTGTGTGGCACTCAACTCTGATCGTGGGTTCGATCCTCGGCTATGCACCGATGGGCGTTCTATGGGGGAAAAGATCGGAAGGAAACCGGCATGACTTAGACCCAAAAGTCAAGTCAGAGTGTGTCAGGCACAGCAGGCTGATATACTTGACCATTGGAGAAAACAATTATGATGAAACAAATACAGAAATCTGAGGCCACACCTTAAAAGGTTGTAGCGCCATAGACATAGACATAACATTTATTACTAATAAAACACAGACACAGAAACACACAAAATAACAATAATAATAAAAAATATAAAAAAGAATGAAAGATAACAATTTTTTTTCTTGTAAAGAACAATGTACGTTTTAAGTGTGTAATGCGTGTGTGCTGTGGTTGTAATTGGCCCTGGCTCAGCATTATGCTGAGGAGCAGACTGTTCCACAGCGCTGGTCATTCTACCAGAGACCACAGCAGCTAGTTTGCGCCTCAGTCACTGATTTTCTTATATAGCTAGTTATTTAAGCAATAGGGAAAAAGATTTGTAAATTTATAATTATTTATTTTAACAAACAAACTTAACCTTGGACCGATTTCAAAAATTATTTTAGCGTAAAATGCTACTTTATAATTATTATTTTTTTAAATAAATGTCAACTGCAAAACTGGACACGCCTCTGATTAATATCACAAATAAGGAATTGTACTTGCATTCAAAAATGTCGCGGTGGGTATCGCTATCGCGATTGAATGTTACAGATCTTTTGTCGTAACTACGTCCGGTCCCATATGTTATGTTAGTAACTATCCAGTAACTAGGAATTATAACACCCGAGCATTACGAGGGTGCCTACAAAATAAAATACATTAAAATGTTCAAGACAATCATACAACAATTTACGTATCATCGTACAATGTAAGTATTTTTTTGTCTAATGGAACGAGTTTAATTACGTCAATCATTAGCATTAATTACTTAATACAATAAATTCATGACATAAATAAAAATTAAAATATTAATGCTAAATGCAAGTAACATTATTTTAAAAATAATTTTGAGTAAGCGCAAAAAAATATAGTTTATTACATCGCCTTCTATCGACCTTTAATGACTCATTTGCCACATTTCCTCTAAAAATATAATGTGTAAAACCCACATAATATACAGTATTTAGAACATACCTATAAAGTAATAAAAATAATAATTAAAAGTGTATAAATAGAAAATTAAAAAATTGGTGGTACCCGTGACAGTGTACTTTTCTCGCTGGCAGTATTTCCTCGCTGTATCGCGATACTTGTTCGTTGAGCGAGGAAAGCACCAGCTCTGGGGTCACCAGTAGTAACTACCAGGCACGAAACTCTGGCACGTGGATTTTCGGACTGTGGTAGATTAAATCTAGTCCAATTTAACAAGAAGACACAAGTTTGCGCGTTTTCACATATCTTTGGAAATTAGATTGTGAAGTAAAATAGCGTTTGTATGGAAATTCATCATGAACGTTAAAACGCTTTATAGACCAGTGCCGATAATTTTTGAAACGAAAAAAAATTACAGTAGGATGAAACCCATTAGAAAAGCAGGGGAATATGCTCAAAATGAAAGGAAAAATAAATTACGGTCGATCTGAGGTCGGGAAGGGGTAAATTTTCGTATTTCATAGAGAAGTAGGGAAGGGGATGACGGGTCTGGGCGTTTGATTGACTTTTTGCAATTTCTGAGAAGATTTACTATGGTAATATATATATTTTTTTTACCATAGGAAAGTAGAGATTTCAACGAACTGAAAGCACACCAACTTTTTGAAAAAAGCTGAAATTTTGACGTCAGAATTTTCGATTGAAAATTAGGGTGTTTTTTCGATATTAATTCAAAATAAGGTGAAAAAATAAATATTTTTAATCAAATAAATTACAGTATATTTGGGACATAATAAGGTAAGTTTTCACCAAATTTCGTTTAAAAAATTAAATTTTTGTAAAAGATAAAATAAAAAACCAAAAACTTGGTTTTTTGAATTTTTCACACCAATTTTGAGGTTATGTGAAAAATGTGTGAATACAAAAGTTTTAGGTCTTTTTATTACCTACAACTTTGCCATTTAACTTTCTTCGATAGGACTTTCAGTTTTGCCGGAAATCGAGATAAACCGTTTTTTACCCTTAAAACTACCCCCCCACCCCTTCCCGACCTCAGAGCGACCGTAATTTATTTTTCCTTTCATTTTGAGCATATTCTTCTGCTTTTCTAATGGGTTTCATCCTACTGTAATTTTTTTCACTTTTTATTTATTTTGAAGGCTATCTGCACTGGTCTATAAGGGATACATACAACAATAGCAACCTTCTAGATGTCACCATCCAAAACATAAATATTCTCCAACGAATATTTCATCCTTCCAAAAATTCCTGGTCCTTCCACGCCATCTTAGTCTAGAACATTCGTTCACCCGGTCAATTTTTTTGCAACATTGATTCTATGAAAATAGCTAGCTTGAATAGTTTTATATAAAACAGTTTCTGACTAAAAGTTGCATAGTATTTAAATGAGTTCTAGTATAGCCATGATCTGTGAAGTTGAACTATAATTATTAAGTTACTATTTAGAAACATTACGGTCAAGGCTTGCTACTCATTTAATGTAAATGAATTGAAATAACGCTTAGACGTATGACCAGAAACAGTTTTAAAGAATTGTATACGCTGTGAGCCTACAATTAAACAGAAGGTATATTAAAGAAACCAAATACGAATTCGTCTTTGGCCCGTACTTGGTGGGTACTGACATTCTATAAAATTTATCGTTTGTTATTCGTTAATAGAATATATTAATAATTAAATCATTAATTATTGTAAGTGTATAACTAAAATACTTTAACTTTGTAACTAGTTAAATTATATTTTAATTATAATGATACTCACCTATTGTGTACTTATTTAGTACATATTAATCTCAAAACAAAATTTTACAAGAATCAGTCTAATAGTTAAAGGTATTGAAAACATACTTTTGATACGAAAAATAAACAACTTCTGTGCAATCTCCAAATTGAGACAACTTTTCGGCAACTATATAACTGTCGTAAGATACTTTGACTCGAAATAACTTTATTCATATAGGTAACAAAGTACACTTATGAACGTCAACAGATAAGATGTTAAATTGATTCTAAATTACATTTACTACCAGTTCGCAAGTTAAGGGCGTAGAGCGGGCAAGAACTGGCAAGCCTCTCCGCCACTCTTTTTATTCGCTAATTAATTTTGTATGACACTACATTTACCCTGACTTGTATTTTAAAAATTACTGATTAAACATTGCAGGTAGAAGAAATCCTCCAAACGATTGGTTTGTGGCAACACCGGGATACAATGTCACAGCATCTTTCCGGAGGACAATCTAAAAGGCTGTCAGTCGCCTTGGAGTTGGTCAATAATCCTCCTATTATGTTTCTGGATGAACCAACAACGTATGTACCTAATAATTGTTATTCCAGGAGGCAGACACACAATGTTTTGATAATTAACTATATTATGAAAGTGCGGGGCTAATAAGCAAGCAATTCTATCTAATTTAGCTATGTATTTAGTAATCATTACAATATGTAAAAAATACAAATTCTGACTAATAACCTTCACAACGCTTGCGTAACATTATTGTACGAAATCTTACAGTTTTGCGGCTGCCGAATTAAAATTTCATACAAATATTTGACACATACCTATGTCTTTGTTTTATTGCCATGAGAGACAATTCCACACAACACTGTCATAACATATACTGCATTATTACCTGTTTATATTTATACCAGTAGCATGTTGGTAAAAGGGACACGCATAATTATATGAGTCTAATGCATGAAAATATTGCTTTTTACCATGAAATAAATAATACTATGAACGCGATTGGTCAACAACGCGTGTTCCAATATTTATTATTTTAATACTTTAATGTGAATAATGTTTAAGTACAATTTTATATTTCAAATTCAAAATCATTTATTCATTTAGGTAACACAATGTACACGTATGAACGTCAATAAAGAAATACATATTAAATGCTACATTTTAATTTACTGCCAGTTCTCAAATCAAGGGCATAAAACGGACGTGAAGAACTGGCAATAAACTCTCCGCCACTTTTTAATTGCCAAAAGTTTTGTTTTACACTGTTTGTAAGGAGCAACCATTACACCAAATTCCACATGACATCTTAAGTAATTAATAGTTAATAAATAATAAAAAAAACAAAGATTTCTCCTCTATCAGCAGTAGGCATGGTGAAATAGGAGCACACACTTACATTATCCTGGGAACAACACGCAAATACATAGTAGAAATAACTAACATCACCGCATACACTAATTCAAGTCCGACCAGTCACCACAAGTAGCACTCGTTCACGAGTATGACGCATGGCCAGCCATCGGCCCCCTCGCCAGGAGAGTGACAACCCGACGCATGGACTTGTAATTCTCATGTAATAAAATAATATTTAAATTATAAAATCGAAACAAGTAAGCTCAAAATAATAAAACAATATATTCAATTTATTCTATAAAACAAAACATAATTTAAAAGCACAAATTAGCCCCAGAAGTTAATTACATAAGGTACGGATTAAATAATCAAAATATCCGCATTTATTACATTTTTTATCGTATTTACAGTTGTAATGAGAAAAGCTAACAAATCCACTTCACTTCACAAAACACTTTGTTTGATTAAACTATATTCTTTGCACTTGAATTTAATACATTGGTTCAATCATCTGTCAATGATTGAACCAATCTATATCTATATATATGATCTATAATAGTGATGACTTCTGTATTTTCTGCTTATACACGTAGAAAGAATGCTGTGATTACCACATGAGACAATCAATACGCTAGGAATCGATAGGGCTTAACTTAAAGCACATCATTTGGATTTACCGTTTAGTATTGATAAGAAATTAAAAATACATTTTAAACGCCATTTTCACCTAACAGATACCCAATAAAAAGCAATATTTTCGTCATTATATTTTATTTCATTTTAAATATCTTAATAAATTCAAGTCAACAACAACCTTATTTAACCCAATAAAAATACTTGTTTTGAATGTCTCAATGTAAACATGTAATAAAATATGATTGTATTAATTAATTAAACAAGAAATTTCGTGTCCCTCGTATGGGACACACTGTATACCCCTCTTCAACTGATTACACAAAATACCGTGTACACAATAATAAGTAATTGGCTTAATCACCGAACTCGTCGTATCGTTTTATTGCACATAAAGCCGGATCGTGTTTGGAAAATTGAAACGTTTTTTGGGGTACTACCTTTCTTTATTTTCAAAGCACTTTGTGACTTTTATTTACACTAGAATGGTCTCATTAGGAACACGTGTATCGATCAAGTAAAATATACTTAAATAAAAAGGAATCTTTCGTACAACAATGTTACAAGGACAAACAAAAGTTCAAAAGCTTTGTGTCGATTTTTAGCCAATATATTTGTCTTATATGTTACGAAGATATAATCTACGAATAATACAGCCAGATAAGCCTTATGTTGTACTTACAAATGGGACCTTTAAACGGTATTTTTGAGAAGCATGTCAGACAAAACATTTTTTTTATATAAAATAGAGGGGCAAACGAGCTTGCGGCACTACCAAAAAGAGCAGACTGCGCAGCCCATAGACACCCATTTTTAGTGGGTGTGTTGCCGACCTTTGAGGGAGGCCATTTTTAAATCCAAATAAAATAAATAAATCTATACTACATTTCCCACATGATATTGATGGCATTTGCTACATTTGACTAAAAATTATTTACTAGACTTAATCAGTTTTATTAAAACGTAATGTAAAGTTTAAAATACTAGCACCAAGCACTATCTCTAAATATATAGGCCAACTAAGTTTAAACATTCATAAATATATACGTGAATACCACTACTTTTTAATCTTCTCATATACCGCTTCGCACCGTTGCTCATCATATTACTGTTGTTGCCAATAAAAATACTGGTTTTCTATTTTCAGAGGTCTAGACGTCGTGTCTATACGTCAGCTGGTGGTACTATTACGTCTGCTCTCTCGCCAGGGCCGAACCATTATCTGCACAGTACATCAACCTTCAGCATCTCTCTTCACTCTTTTTGATAGAGTCTATGTATTGTCAAGAGGACTTTGTTGCTACCAGGTATTAATAATAATCTAGTGGCGCTCTAATTCTATATATCTCAATAGGTCTCAGCCTCAGATTTTATCCGATTCTTTGGTAATTTTTAATTCATAGACAAGTAGGTGATCAGCTACTGTGTGACATAATTATTTTGTCGTCGATTTATTGCCTGTCTATACCATAAACACGATTAATTAAATTTAAGTTAAGTTTTCTACGTCGGCCAAGACGCTAACATGTTTCTCCGGGATCAAGCCCGAGTTAGTTATATGCTATGTTCATTACCCACTAAGGCACTAAGTGTCTTTAGTTTTCAAGAATTTAAGTTATTATTTTTTATATTTCTGGGTAAACCCTTTGGCCCAGGATATGTAATGGATATGACTATTTTATTTTAATATGCTAGACGAATTAAGTCTAATAATAACATTTTATGCCCTCAATTGACAAAGTTTGATTATCTCCGTCATACTAATTAAGGGAACTTTGCACCGCCGGATGCGCCATCAAAAAGTTTTTAACCTGTGTCAAATAATTTGTTAATGAAGCTCAAACATCGCGATGCGAAGTTTGATGGTGATCCTTTGGGAGGATAAAGGCGGTTTTCTTTTTTAATTTATTTTCGGGGTTGGTAGAAGCGCAAGTTTTTTTCCTGCTTATAATAATTTTATTCGATTATTTTGTTAATATACAAATTGGTTATAATTCATTATCTATTCCATCATTTTTGGGCCTTCTGGACCAGTCTAATTAAAAATAAAAATAGAAAGAAAAATTGGCACACAGATGTAAGACCCTGAACGAATTAATAAACCAATAGGCTGCTGCAATATTATTACTGCTATTAAGAGAAATATTATTCAATCAGAAGTGAACTCTTAATTAGATCTATAACAATAGGGTTTCCGTAAGATTATTTTGAAACGCGTTGGAATTAACGGGAAACGCCTCGGCAACAAAATATTTGTTGACAGCAGTATTTTGTTAGTGTTTGTATGACTTTTCCGGTTATTAGTAGCGAATATAATATAAAAAATCTCGTCCTTATTGTTTAATATACCTTATATACTCTTTCATCACAATGATTGTAGAGGATAATTCTATTTACAAACTACGATCGGCAATTCTGTTTGAATTCTACGCCGGAACTTTAGAGCTTTGACTAGACCTACACACACTCCTTTGATCTCGTCATGAATTGCACAGACAACAAAGTAGACTAAGATGTTCTTCAGGCTACAAAATTTACGATTAGCTGTGGCTTATACTCTGGAATATACATTTGTTAATTATAAGAGACAAGAATATTTTATGAGTTTTTATGAAGAAATTAACTACGTATGTATTAAGCTAGCGTTGTAGATTATGGCGTATGCCATTCATTGAAGTCATGGATCCCGACTATCATTGATGTTAATAACAATAATGTTATATATAATTATAAATCTCTATAATATTGTGGATAAAGCTAGAAGCTGTAATTACAAATAACATGCATCTATACTCTTTATTTAATTAGGTCTATATATTATATACGTGCGATGCCAGATTTACCACGTCATTCATAAATTAGTCTAATGGCACTCTTGTAACTAATGTTATAAGACTATTCTATCAAATTGTGTTTAAGCTGTATTATTTCAGTATGACGAAATTTTTAAATGAAATGTTTAATTAGATAAATCCTTATGAATAAGAGGAGAAATATTAAGGCTTAAAAGTCGTAATTCTTTTAGTAGGATTGTAATGTTCTAAAGAATTTCCTTTTAATGAGCGCATTTCACCCGCCATTGTTCATCAAAGGTCCGAGATAAGTATATAACTTAATATGGAAAGCTGGATTCCCAACTTGTACTGAAACTAGTAAGGATGTTAGTAGTTGAAGCTCTCTAGGGAAACTCAGTCATACCAACGAAACATTACAAGGGTTAAACACAGCTTGGAAATGGAATCGACTGCATTTGATATTGCATTTCCGTTGAGCAAGCTGAAACGACTTACTCATACAGAACTCAAAGACTTGATAGGATTTTATTTCGAAGTAAACATAAATGAGTCTATGTTAAAATAGATCACACAGTTTAGTCCGCTATTAGCTATATCTGTGCGTCTTTATGTACTAATTATATTAGTAGGTACGTTTTATATTAGTAAGTTTTAAAATTAGAACTGTATCATAAAATACAGATACAAGAACAGGAAGCACACAATGCTGAATTTCCGAGAAGTTTAAGCGAACTTAGTCTCCCATTCATAATGTTGAAATGGGATAGATATACATATGTATGTTTTTTTTTTTAAATCTGAAACAAGCCTAAAACAATCCCATGCCAGTGTTTTTATAATTCCATTTTCTATATTTATAAACTTCAATAGTATATTTTTGTCCGTTTATTAATCATTTTACCTTTTAACAATATTTCTATACTTTCTATGTCATAATCTCGTTTACTTTCAGGGTGCGTCACCACTCCTAGTACCTTTCCTGACTGAGATTGGCCATATTTGTCCTGTAACCCACAATCCTGCCGATTTCGTACTCGAAACTCTTGTCAGCACTACCGAAGCGCCAGCACAAATGTCAGAATTGTGTCAAAACGGAAAGCTCTGCCGAGACCTAGACAAAATGACATCTAGAGGAGGACGGTTAGTTTTGCATTTATTTATAAAATTATGTTTGAATTTATTTGTTTAAATGTGTATTCCGTTTTTGGCTATTGTGTAGTGTAATTGTTTGAATATTGTTTAATAAGTAGCTGTAGAAATACCTTTGAGCAAATAAATAAAGCCGAGCAAGAAACATACAGTTTTAATATGCACTTAACGCACACTTAATGTCTGATACTTTCTATTTTTTGTAATTTTCTCAACATTGTTTATTCTCTTGATCACTTTATGACAGTGCGGTGTCACAGCAAGTCCCTATCTACCTTCATCATACCCTTCTATGTTTATTTCGCTTCTCTTCGCGGTATTTGATGACTCTTTACCTATTCCTCCAGACTATTACCGAATAATCCTGCTTCGCACTAAATACCATAAACGCCTGCACAATGTAAGCTTTGTTTCAAAATGTAAAACGCCTCGGTAATCTTCTTTTTCAGCAAACCGGTTTTACATTCAGACGATTCAATACAAAGGATTTTTGTGGAGCACGTCGCCAAAGAACAGCTACTCAGAATGGAATTTGCAACGACGTTTTTGAGTCAGTTCTGGATATTGCTAAAACGAATGATGTTACAGACTAGACGCAATTCCGTAAGTCTTATTGTTATTTTATAGCTAATATGAGAAATATGTTTCTGAATCTTATTGATTATACTGATGAGTAATGTAGGATATATATAGAACGAAAATTTAAAAAAATACTTTTAATTTTTGTTGGCGAAGTATATTAAAAATTATACAAACTACTTTTGGCACTGTCTAGACCAGTGTTTCCCAACGTGGAGCCCACGTTGCAGGTTGATTGTTAAGGGGGCTATCTGAAAATTAATTAAAACTAGTCAGCTCTGTATTATTGAGTTCTATGGACTCTCTACTAACGATTAGAGAAATATACGCGTATTGTTCTTAATAATATACGATATTCTTATGGTCAGACTCATTATGTCTGATTCACCGCAACGAACTCACTAATAAAATCCCAATTATAATAAGTCAGTTAAAAGTCCATATTTATTTCAGACAGCTTTATGGATCCAGTTAATTCACCATATTCTGGCAGCTGTGTTACTTGGTGGCATCTTCTATCAGATCGGCAACGATGGCACCACACCTATCGCAAATTTCAAGTTCTGTATCAGCTGCCTTGTGTTCTTCATGTATACTTATGTCATGATACCTGTGCTTCTATGTAAGTTCACTGATTGCTCACTACCTCCAGAAAGTCATTCGACACTTAAATCCGTCACGGGGCAGTTTACTTCATAATCCGAATTTATCAACTTAAGTATGTATGAATATTAGAAAAAAGGTAACAAGAACTCAAAAAAATACAAAGCCGATGAGGTATATAAAGTGTGTATAACTTCAAATATTCTGAAAAGATTGTAGCATAAAACTCTTAAGATGAGCTAAAGTAATACTGTGTAAAGTACGATTTTTGAGTTCTTTTATACAAGTAACGCCCTAACTCTGATTGAAAAAAACTTCATACGGTATGCAACAATTATGTACGAATGGCGCCAAAACTCAAAGCTGGATCACGCATGCGCTAAAGCCCGCTGCCGCAGATAAATATAATTGCCATAGACTAAATAGAGATGGCGCGCTTCGCCAAAATATGTTCTGCTACGCTTCTACATGTAACTTTGTTTATATTAGGAGATCATATAAATAATATTAAACTATAACATGATTTTGATAGAAATAACATGTGTTTGTGGAATAGAGGTGTTTTGTATTTATTGGTAGTAGGTTTACTTTTTTAAGTACGTATTAGGATAATAACAATTTAATGCTTAAAATTAATATTATAATAGACTAAATAAAAGTACGTTTTGGAATGTTTATTTATATTTGAAGTTTTCATAAAGCTGTAGTTAGTATCATGTCACGAATGTTTTTTACAAATGTTTCAAACAAAAAAATACTTGTATAGGTATATTATTTAAATTAATTTTTCAGTTCCTATGGAAATGCGTATGCTTCGACGTGAATACTTCAATCGATGGTATAGTTTAAAGGCGTATTATGCGGCCCTTACCATATCATCTGTACCAGTTATGGTAAGTTAATATAACCTATTTCTAATTCTGAATAAAAGCCACGTTATAATTACTTTCAGAACCAATATGACTTAGGTGTTTGGTACCGACTACACAAAGTACACTGTGTACTGTGTAGTTAACGCTAATGGCGTTTAAGTTGACAGTTGTGGATTTGATACCGGACAAATTGTTTATATTGCGGCAGATTAGAGATCTGTCGTAATATCTGCCAATTATCATAATTATCCAAGGAAAACTACTTCTGTCTTTTAATTAAAGATTTTCACTTTTCCAGTTGAGCTTAGGCATGCTGTTTCTAACAATAAGCTACGTGATGTCTGGTCAACTTATGGAGTTAGACCGCTTCGTGTTGTTTTCTATAGTGGGTCTTCTGACTGGATTCTGCTCCGAAGGTTTGGGCCTCTTGGTGGGATCAACGTTTAGTGTAACGGTTAGTATTACATCAATTCCAAATTGTTATAATAAAGTGACTGAAATAGTAATAAAATATATACATATATACATAGAGAGAAATAGTAATATATACATATTTTCTTTTGATATATTATGTTTTTATCCGGCTCCGCAGCTTAGTGTTTTACGCACATTACGTATAATCCTGGATTTGATTTCCGACGGAACAATAAGTAATTATTTATTTTGGCTAAGCTGATCACCTAATTCATTATAAACGATTCATAAAATAAACGGAGAAATATGTCATACTCCATTAGTACTTTACTTGAAATATATATGAATCAAACTAATGACAATATGTTGTTCTCTTTTATTTACTTTTCACGAGTCTTTTGTTTTACAGAACGGTTCCATAGTGGGCCCGGCGACACTAGCGCCACTATTAGCTCTCTGCTGCTACGGCATGGGCTTCGGAAGATTTATTGAACCGTTTATGAAAATCCTTATGTCAGTGTCTTACTTACGATACGCACTTTCTGGCCTCTGCTTGGCAATTTACAACAAGCGACCTCTTATGGAATGTGACGACATTTTCTGTGTCTATTCCGATCCGAAGTTATTGTTGCGAGATGTAGGAATTAATGACAATTATACATTACAAATAGTCGCTCTCGTAATTTTTACGGCTATACATAGAATCACCGCATACTTTGCATTACGATACCGCCTTACTTCAGAGTTTACAAGCAAATTCATGACATACATCAGCAAATTTTTGAAACATAGATAGGTCATAAATTGATTAAGTACTCTTTATCAACCATAGACACGGTTTTGTCTATTTATAGAAGTATAAAATATTATAGTATGGTAGCTGTCTCACAATAGGCGCTGGTTGTCTATTACCGCTTCTTAATGCTTATTATCGCCCAGTTTCTGAAATACTTACCAAGGTAAAAATTTACCAAGTAATAAATGTTAAAATCTCCAGTAATCGTTTTATCGCCATGTACAAATTGGGACCATTTACCCAAATTGTACATGACCTGTCCTCTAAAGCTTCTAAAACTTTTAAGATTCATTATATAAGTTAACGATATTTAAATGATTTTCACGGTATTAAAACCTAAAAACAAATTGACCAGTTTCGATCTCATTAACGTTTCAGTAACTCGAATTGATTTGTTAACAGTTGAATTCAGTGAAGAACAGCAAACATTGCCAATGTTGTGCTTCTTCCAGAAACTGGGCTTAATTTTTAACTCAATAGTATCTAAGGTTTTTAATAAAAAGAATGTATATTTACTTAAGCAAAAATATAATGCTATTTTTAATTTTTTTTGAAATTACGTAAGTAAAGTAGTACAAAGTATGTTTGCGAAAGTGTGATTTTAATCTGTGATTGTGATTATGAAATTAGGCTACACAAGGGTGTGGTGGTACCCACATAGTTGAAATATTAGTTTTAAGAAACACCAAATAAAAATTATTAAATTTACAATTATTTATACTATCAATAAGTTATTCTTTTGTCTCAAACATAGTTTGTTTTAACTTTACAAACATAATGTTTTTAAAGTTAAAACAAATTTAAACCAAGTTAAAACATGAGGCACATTTTTTATGATGATGTGAATATGTACAATGATTATTTTTATGTTACCAGCCTGAATTTATGATATTTATTATTTATATCTGCTTTTCAGTTTCTCCTGTGATAAAAATTCTTAGAAGGTGGATATGATATCATTATAAAATTGTAAATCTATATTGGAACATTCTTAACTATTAAGAAATAGGCATATTTTATCAATTAATTCCAAGATTATTTAGATAATGATTTCAAATATGTACAATAAGTTTATCCATAGATAACCTTTATTGTAGGTTTTATCAGATACGAATTCTTAATGATTAGAGAGAGGAAAAATTAATGTTACGTTATTGATAAGATCAATAAAATACATTCAAAAATATGAAGTTTTTATTTCATTCTAAACATCACGGCTATGTAAATGCTCACTTAAATAAGAATTAAATACAACAGAATAATAGCTGTGAAATAACAACTGACATACAAAGTATGATAATTTATTGCCAATAATATCAACAAAATCTCATTTATCCTTACACCTACACCCTAAAATTACTTGCATACTTCCAAAGCATCATTCTTTTCTTCATCCAACTCCTTACCTGTTTCATCAATCATTTTGCGGGCAAAATCAGAAATAGTCAGGCCTTCAACAATCTTCCACTTGCCATTACTGACAGTAACAGGGAATGAGAACACTACATCCCGTGGTGTACCATACGATCCATCAGACACAACTCCCATACTGACCCAACGATCACCAGTGCCTAAGAACCAATCTCTCATGTGGTCTGATGCTGCTTTAGCAGCTGACAGAGCAGAGGACATTTTTCTCGCTGCAATAACAGCTGCACCTCTCTTCTGTACTGTTGTGACAAAGGTGGACTTCAAGAATTCATCATCATTTAGCGCTACCGGCACTGGCTTTTGAGCCCCATTGACTGTGACAACAGCATTTGATGCATCTGGGAACTGTGTGGAGGAGTGGTTACCCCAAATGATGACATTCTTAACATCCTGCACTCTTACCCCCAATTTAGCTGCTAATTGGGCTTGGGCACGGTTCTGGTCAAGGCGCGTCATGGCAGTGAAATTTTCTTTAGGGATTGATGGGGCATATTTAGAACAAATCAAAGCATTAGTGTTGGCTGGATTTCCAACAACAAGTATTTTAACATCCTTACGTGCCACTTTGTCTAAGGCCTGCCCTTGTTCTTTAAAAATGCGAACATTAGCTGATAAGAGATCTTTACGTTCCATTCCTTCTTTTCTGGGCATAGCACCTACTAAAAATGCAGCTGCTACATCCTTAAATGCTTCTTCAGGGTTGGCAGTAGGGAGCACTCCAGCAAGTAAGGGCAAAGCACAGTCAGCTAACTCCATGACAACACCCTCAAGAACCCCCATCATTGGAGCAATATCCAGGAGATGAAGAAAAACTGGTTGTTCTGGGCCAAAAACAGCTCCAGAAGCAATTTGGTAGAGAAGAGAGTATGCAATCTGCCCAGCAGCACCAGTCACAACAACTTTAATTGGTTCCGCCTGAAAGAAATATATTGCCTGTTAATTTGAGTAAAACTAACTGCCAACATTGTTCAGGAGTATTTTCCATATATCATATATCCATTGATTACTTTAAAAAATACTTAGAACTTTATATGAAATGGAAGAAAGAATAATTTACCATTTTACTTTTGTTTTTGCTTGCTACTACAATAATTTGTTGTTCAGTACTGAGTTTTTGTGAACAGCAACAAGAAGCTAACATTTTCAAATATCTTAAGTTGAAATGTACAAGTGGCTTTCTAACTAAATAATGATAACATTATCAGACTGCAATCGATCAATCAGATTGTTTATTTTACAAAAGAGACTTATGAGATATAAAATTACTAGTCTATAAACTTTAATTCTATTATTCATTGCTTAATTATTTAGACTGGGTATATAATAAACAGAGGTCATATGAATGTCACTGGAAAATTCCTTCTTATAAAGTATTAAAACTACGTAAACTTACCATGATAGTTTAAGAAAATGCTGCAAAATATTTAAATTACAAAATTACAAATCACGGCGATTTGCCGACAAACCGCTGCAAAAATCCTGTTTTGAAGGTCACCCGTAGTCTTGAACGATTGTACTGGATTGTTTCCTTCAATCTTTGCCATATGCAAAATTAAAATATCAAAGTATAGTCGATAGTAGTTGTAAATCTACCAATTTTAGAGAACACTCATCTTTCACGTGAACTCAAAACATACCTTATACAAAGCAATTTGGAATTAATAATAATGTACATAAAAATTATATTTGTTTGTAAAATAAACGATTTTTTATCAGATACCGTCAACGTCAATTATTTGACGTATAAAGACCTCTTAAGGACAAACGTCACAGAGAAATCTGGCGTAAAGTGATCCAAAAGGTTTACCCTATTGTACTCGCGTTTCGTGCGGTGAGTGAGATCAGAGATGCCCATCTTTTCCCCTACCCTGTACTATCTATAAAAAAATCCACTCCGGGTGACACCTCCTTCCCCTTCTACCCTGGTTATATACGTTCGAGAGGATATTTGCTCTCGTCGACTCGCGATGCTCGATGATATTAACTCTTTGGTTGCACGTAGACTGCAACGACCATCTGCGATACTACGCTTGTTTATATAGGTCCCAAAGCAGTAATATCGAAATGAAATGGTTCGTAGAGCACATTCAATCAGTTGCAGATTTACTGCTCCAAAATGTTCCCTCTGCTGAAATTGCAGATTGGCGATTAGCGACAGAAGAACATATCAAGACTTTTCCCTGGCTATAACCTGAAACAAATGATGCCCTCCATCACAAAAATCCCAGATGTCGACGGTCATAAACCTTCACTGTTGGACCTATTTCTGACCTCTGGACAGCTACCAGGTGACTACGATCCGATCGATCCGCCTTTAGGATCATCGGATCATTGCCTAGTTCGGAGCACTGTGCAAACTACACGCCTTAATCGGACTGGCTTTGCGGGCTGACGCCGCGTTGACACTATGGGTCAGCAGATTGGATATAGCCATGGGGCCGATATGTTTTTCGCCGGATGATTCTGATACTGTTTCCGACTCTGTCACTCATATTGTTCTGCAGGGCATGGATTTTCTCTGCAGTCCAGTTGCAAGTCCCAACACTCGAACGCTCCTTTAAAACGGCAGCATGCCGAAAGCAGAAGTGTTTTCAAGCCTAGGTATAAAAGGCGGCGTCACGTGATGTAAAAAACAGCGAACTTAAAAAGCCTACAACTTAGCCTCTAGGTTCGTCAAACGAGTAAGGCAAAGTCGGAGCATATTGGAATTGGTAAGAAATTAGCTCACCTTCCATCAGGAGCACGTGCCTTCTGGTCCCTTGCCAAGTCTGTACAAGGTAATTTCTGCAAGCCTTCACTTCCACCACTTCTTGGGGCGGATAATTCATGGCCAACACCTCAAAGGAGAAAGCCGATCTCTTTCGAGTCCTACTCGACACTTTAGAATGTACCACCGTCGTTAATTTGGTGTGATATTTCAATGCCGGAAGACATATTACGACTCCCTGCTGTCCGCAAAGTCCTTTTTTTCTAGATATATTTTATAAATTGAACAGGCCAGATGGTATACCTACAATCGTGCTGGGCACGCATGCTTCAGAGCTGGCTCCGGTTCTGGCACTCTTACTCTGGCAGCATGGTCCCAATAGCTTGGATGACCACCTTAATTCATCCGATCCCTAAAAAAGGTAAAGGCTCTGATCCGTTCAACTACCAACGAAAAGCCATCACCCCTTAAAATAATGGAATCTTCTTCGGTACCTAGAGAAATACCAGCTGATTAGTGACCGTCAGTACAGGTTTCGCCAACGTCGCTCTGCACAAGGGTTTGGCACAAGGCGCTTCTTTCAAAATTCCCGGTTTATGGACTAGCCGTGAATTTGTGCGTATATATATAATTTTTTGGCCTATCGGAACATTAAGATCGTTGTCGACGGTACGTGTTCCGACTTAAAACTAAACAATGCGTGAGTTCCTTAAGGCTGTCTCCGTCACTGTTCCTTCTTCATATCAATTTTATGTTGCATTGTTTTTTGCAATTGTTTTTTAGTTAACTCAAAATAGGTAGAAGTAAAAGTTTTCTATATGAAAATTACTACCTCACTACAGATAACCTATAAATTGTCGGTAGACAATGGTAACCAGAGAGTACTAAGTGCTTAGTAGGTACTAGGTAGTGAGTAGTGACTAGTGACATAATCACATAATAGACATAACCTCAAAAGTAAAAGGCAGAACTTACAAGAGTAAAGAATTTATTTCGAAGAAGTAGGATTAACAAAATAACTGTAGTATATAAATAGAAAAAATATCGTTTACATGCGTGTCTAAAGTATATTCAAAAAAGCCATAATGTCGTCTCTTCTGCGATCTACCAAGTTTGTGCGATACTTTGCTGGTGCGGCTAGAACACTTATATTAAACTCTGCAAAAACAGCTGAAGCGAATACTTTACTGAATCCTAAATCACTATGCGCTGCCAACAGGTTAGATATTATTGTAGTTTCATACAAAATCATTGTAATATCAATCATTTTCCTAAAGACACTGGGTATAGCAATTGGGAATCGACGATTATAAATTTATATAATTACTAGCAGACTCGGCCAAGCGTTGCTGTGGCTAAGGTTTTTGTTATATTACATAGTATTAAACTATTCAAGGGAAACGGTAGGAGAACACCAGTTATGTGAAACATTGGTACTTTCAACTCAGCGCCATCTGTTAGAATTGTGACTATCAAATAATAAACAAATATTTTGCAATAAAATAAGATTGCGGGTATAAATTGAGATGTAAGCTATCTTATCTTTTAAGTTAGATCATATAACTACACACGGTGTGAAAATTTGATTGATATCGGTTCGGTAGTTTAGGAGTCCATAGGAGTTCAAACAATGTGACACGTAATTTATATATTAAGATAAAATGATAATAATTATACATACTATTACTCTTCTGTGTAATCAAAATGAATATATAATTTCAGCATTTTACTGAGAGACTATGCAACAAAAAAATCAGAAAACTTGGAGCCATTGCTTCAAAGATTGGATTCGGAAGTAAGAAGAAATGGAAGAATAACTAAAAGGGACATAGATGAAGTGTTTGATGAAATCAGAGCAAAACATGACATTACAAGCTCACAATCTTTACTTGTTATTAGATGTTGTGGTAAGTAATAATTATTGTTTACAAGAAACAAACTTAATAACACAAGTCTGTGGCATAAGGTTAAATCTAATATATTGTTTTGTATTATTTTGTAAAAAATCATAGCACATTTGGCTAAGTGGTCATTGTAGACATTGTCTTTATTACAGTAATAATGTTTGATTTTTTTTTATAATGAAAAATTGTCCAATGCACTTAAACATTTTATTTGTTGAATTTTGTCTAATTTACATGTTCCATTAGCGGAGCGGTACTAATATAAAAATAACATCACTCAGTTGTTTTGCTACACTTAGATCATTTTTATATATATATAAGAAATTTAATTATATTTCAAGTCATGTTGACTTGACTATAAATTAAATATAAATTTATAATAACTTTAAATCTCCTCTATTTCTAGGTGAGCTGGTACCAGAAGAGTTACCAGAACAGAGAACTGTATTAGTTCAGAAAATATGGAATGTCTTAAATGAGAGAGGTGTACCCATGGATGTCTCCCATTACAATGCTCTCCTGCGTGTTTATTTGGAAAATGAGCATGCATTTTCTCCTGCCCAATTCCTTGAAGAAATGGAAAGGAAGGGCTTGCAACCAAACAGGTAATTTATTATAAAAAAATAGGTTAAAGTGTTTGTGTGGTAACCCTTCAAAAGGGATAGTTGTGATACAGACACATTTCAGTATCAGTTTAATTTTTTTTAAATACATTACATAAAAAATTGTGTTTATCTTAACAAAAAAAAAAAATTAATTGTGTTGAAGTATGCACCATTATTTAAATAAAACTAATGCGTTAATAAAAAACATTTAAATAAGTTTTTACTTCACATATTATAGTCCTCTAAAATGTATTTATAAATTTTAGAGTCACTTACCAACGTCTCATGTGGAGGTATTGTCAAGAAGGAGACGTAGAGGGTGCAACCAAGGTTCTAGAAAAAATGCGGGAGCTAAACATGCCCGTGTCTGAACCTGTATTAAATGCCTTAGTCATGGGTCATGCATTCCATGGTGACACAGAAGGGGCTAAAGCTGTCTTAGAAACAATGGCAGGTGCAGGGCTTACTCCATCTAACCGTACCTACACTTTATTAGCCTGTGGCTATGCAAAAGAAGGTGATATTGAAAGTATAAATAAGGTCATCGCTATGGCTGAAGACAAAGATGCGCCTTTGTCAGATAAGGTTAGAAAAACTGTTAATACAATTTATAATAACCACTTAATAACTTCCATTAGCTTTAAGTTTTAGGGGAGTCAAGGTATATTTAATTGTGCCACTTTTTTTAAACAAATTTACGTACTAGAGTGTGATCTGAGTAGTATTTGATAGTCCCAATTCTAAGAGATGGTGCTGTGTACCAACATTTCACATTACAAGCTACAATTTAATGGCATAACCACAAAAATGGCAAAAAGCATGGTGGTGCCCATGACTGGTTTTCTCCTACCGTTTCCCTTGAGTAGTTTGCTACTATGTAATATAACAAAAACTTTAGCCACAGCAACGCTTGGCCGGTCTGCTAGTAATAATATAAATATTTGTAAAATTATGATAAATTTAATTCAGTGCAGTTTATTTTCAACGTTGAGATAGAGATATATATATTTAAAACAATAAGTCCTAAATTGAATTAATTATACCTTTACAGGATATATTAGATATTGTAGAATATTTAGCAATTGGCGGTCATGAGAATAAAGTTGAACAGTTGTATACACACATTCGTAAAAGTGTGGGTTACAATCAAGATGTATGCAATCTTATCTTAAGACTCCTAAACCAAGGCTGTGATACAACTGCTAAAAGTATAATGAAAACCATGTCAGCATCGGTGAATATTGATGAGGCCGGCAATTTCTTCAAAGGCTCTTTTTATGTGAAGCATTTAATCAAACTAAACCGACCAGCAGATTCTATCATTAAATCATGCAAAGAATTACAAGAAGAAGCCTTAGTGCCTAAAGCCTTACAAATTGCTACAGAAGTTTCGTTACAGCAAGGTAAAACTGAACTGGCGTATAAGCTGTTTAATGAATTGAAAATGAACGGCTGTGAAATTCGCCAACACTACTATTGGCCTCTGTTAACTCAAAAAGGAAAGGAAGGCGATGAAGAAGGTCTTCTGCAAATTGTTCGAACCATGACTACCGAAAACCTGGCTCCTTCCGGTGAAACTCTCAGAGACTATATCATACCGTACTTGCTAAAGAAGGATTCGCCACAGAACGTTATAATTAAACTTCAATTAGCAAATGTACCCGTTTTCCACAGTGCGAGAAATGTAATTGTGGAACTTTTACGAAAAGACAGTATAGAAGCCGCAGCCGAAATCGCGTTACGGTACCGTCCGAAAGGTGGATTTTCTATCATCAGTCCAATGTTAATTAACGCTTTAGCTAACAGTAAAGATATTGATTCCTTTGCCAAAATTGTTCATGTTCTGAGTAGCCGTCAACCAAATACAGAAGAAGATACCCCTGATGATGGTCCAGAACGAAGCACGGTTAACGAGGTAGGGCGTGTCGTTAGACAAGCCATTAAAGCTTTGAATAAAAGTGGATTATCAGAAAATATCCTGCAAGCCGTGTTAGATAGAGGACTGCGTATAGACGTAGCGTCGGCCGAAGAGATAGAGCAAATAATTGGAGATAACATGACAACAGACATTTCAAAGTTACTTTCAAGTTTAACGTCTTCAGATCTCGAATCCGCGCCGCTAGAAGCATCCAAACTACCGAACAATAAAAAAAAATTAAATTCCCAACAACTGGAGAATCTAATTAAAAAAGTACAGGACCAGGATGGGAACCAGGCTAGATTGCAAAAACAGCTACTCGTTACTTATATGGAAGAGAACAATATTGAGAAATTGGATAGTTACATAAAAGAATTAAAGTCGTCCAACTTCGAACTATCAATGACCATACTCACGCAATTGTATGAGGTGTATTTGGAGAATGATATGATCGAGAAAGCGAATGAAATACACAAGCAAATATTAGAAAAGAATCCAGACTTTGTTATTAACAGATACAAGAAGGTTATGATGGCTGAAGTTTTGATCAGGGCGAATAAATTTGATGAGGCGATACAGTATCTTAAGGATAATAAGCCCACTGATGATATAACATCGAACTTTGCATTGAATGCCAAGTGTTGGCAAGTTCTGAATGGAGTATGTGAAGAGAAGGATGTGACCAAGGTTAGTTTATATTTTAACTGGTTTTCATGATTTATTACTAAGCAATTTCGTTAAGTTTAATCGGTAGCTAAAAACAGGCTCTCCCTTTATGATTGCTGGCTCAGATGTTAAATAGGCGTTAAAATCGTAGTGGGGTGATAATTTAAGACCCAATAATAAATGCGTATTTGACCATTTTTTATTATGGAGTTATTTTAAAACTAATATCTTAACATATTCATTAAAATTTCTGTTCAATATTTGTTATTAATATAGTATTTATTTAAGTAATGAATATTATCGTCTTTATGGAAACTCGTCACCAGAACAAAATTTATCTACATAGGTACATTGTTACAGATAAAAAATTATAAACATTCTATTTGTTGAGTATCTAAAAAATTAATTTAAAGTATTGCAAAATTACTCGCTGATAATGTGATATGTAAATCATGGTGAATTAATTTTTTAAATCTGAGCAGTAGCTTAAGACAACAAACACGAAATTATATTTTTCCTCTATAATACAGTTATACAATTATTCTCTATGGTAAAAAACACTTTTTACTTTAGGTGAACACTCAGGTATGGTTCCCGGGTCACAGCAATCTTATCAAAAAAAATTAGAAAGTGTTGATCAGTTTAAGTTTAAAATCAGTCTTTAGTGAGAAAAATAGTCTATTAAATTTATTTATTATTTATTTATTTATGCTTTATTACCTTATTCACAAACATACACATAACAAAATTACAAAAAAAACATGTTACAAAAGTTATAAGGCAACAGGCGGCATTTTTATTTTTTTTCAGATTAAAACATTAACGGAGACTCTAATTAATAACAATTACATTGAACCGTCAAATGTGCTATTGGGACCTTTAATCAAGGTACACATCTTGAGGGATGATTTAGATTCAGCTTTGAATGAATTTGAGTATTGCTGCAAACAGTATAGAAGTACACCGTGGAAGGGAGAATTAACTAAAGCATTGATTTTAAAGGAGGATGCTACTAAATTGCAATGGCTCGCTGATCTTAGTACACAGGTAATATATTCTTTTAAACTACCTCATGGTCTCTTGAATTTCTTAAATATTTAATATTAACCCAGCAATGCCTAGCGTGTCCATATGGACAATTTTATAGAAATTTACAAATATGTTACCAGATTAATAAGCCAGATTTTAGGCAACTCGGTTAAAAATAACTATTAGTTTTTGGTAGGAATATTTCATATAAAATTCTTGTAGAAAAAAGGTCATCAAGCATTAGAATTTAATGAAGTTATAATTGAATAATAAGTAGAGCCAAATATGTCGGTTAAATTTAAAATTATGTAAAATAATTGTAAATTTATAATAATACATAACTTCAATCCGGTAAAAAAAGTGTTTTCTTTAATGTGGAAAGGTTATGTAAATAAAAGGCAATACTAAGATAAACATTTAAATGGTTATGCTTTGGTTCTTCTTAGTTATACTGTTTGTGGCTCAAATAAAACTTAGATTTTAATAATATTTGGACTTATATTTAAAATAGAAATAAGTAAAATAAATATAATAAAGTACATGCCATAAAGCATGTTTTACATATTTTAAATTTAGTGATAGTTCTAAATGATACTTAGTTATTTTTAATTTTGACCGCCGATATATTCCTTAAATGCCGAAAAATGATAATATCATAGAAGTTATGTCTTTGTTAAGAAAATTTAATAATTATTACTATTATATATACTATATTTTGTAAAAATCGTTTATTAATTATTTATTTGTTAATCGTCGTTAAGCAACGCATTTATTAGCCATATTTTATAATCTACGCTTGGTATTTTGATTTATATCAACATAATTTTAGGGCAACACAGGTCCCATGGTAATTAGTAAACTATTCTTGAAATCAAATGTATTAAATGTATAAGAAAACACTATAAGATATATAATTTTTTTCGTCTTCATAGATTCACGGCGAGATCAACATCCTCCACGACCTGGTGCTGGCGTTCGTAGAATGTGGCCGACTGCGCCAGGCCAGGAGAATTCTGGAGACACCTGGGTTACTGGCCAGACGACGAAGGGTCGATGAAGCTTGCAGAAGATATGAGGAGGTAAACAGAAAAACACATGCAAATACAGTCAAAACCGTTTATAACGACATCGTTTACAACGACCTATCGGTTATTACAACCAGATTGTACGGTCCCGTCCGAATCCCTAGTAAACTATTCAGTAAACAAACCGCTTATAACAACATCGGATACAGCGACATATTGCTTACAACGACGAAATTTTATCGATATTCATCGGCAATAACGACCAACCGCTTCTTGTCTCAGCAAAACAAAACAATACAAACGATTTTAAATATTATTTAGAGGCTTTGAATGAATATTTAGGCATATTATTACCTACGCACTTTCTCCCAACGAACAGTTTCAGCCAACAACGATTTCCGAGGCTCTTAACGCTGTAACGATTTTGCAAAATTTCTTGCCAGTAACGAACAGTTTGATACTCGTGATACTCATACCTTGAGACTGATTACTTTTGTACCTAATTATTTCGTAATAAATATTTTTGTTTCTTTTTTGACTCGTTTACATATTATAATATTAACATACCATATTATAACCCATACCTACCCATTCTAGATAGATAACTATGATAATATAACTTGTATGTATTGTACATACATATGTACTATACTTGTGTATATATAATATATGACATTGCTTATAACGACTATCGGATATAACGTCGGCAACTATACGGTCCTTTCAATGTCGTTATAACCGGTTTTGACTGTACATATAATTTTAACTTACTGTGCATACATTTTATATTCCTTTGTCACCTCTATCGCCTACGAATCACTACTATCGAACTAAAGAAGATATTAAGGCCGCTAAGAATTTATACAATTTGTCCATCTTAGCCGCTGGGGCCTTCCGGCCAGTCAGTAGATAGACTAGTCGAGGACTAGTCCTCTCTTTAGGTTGGATGAAGGGCAGCACCTTCCTCCTCAGTAACATTACTATTGATATTATCGCAACGAATAGCTGGCGATTTATTATATTGTCTTTGGTTTACGCGAGTACATTTTTAAACGGACACGTAATACAATTTAAAAAAAAAGCGAGTTGAGCATGACGTACAAACCCGATCTGTAACGCAAGTTCGGCTGGGTTCAAACAACGTCTATCGCGAGATCGTTGAGGTATTTACTATAGCGGTTTATAAATTGAATACCCGACCCGGTCAGTTATTGGATGTCCCAATTTTAAATAATATAAAAAAAGTTGAAGAATTATTTTGAGCTCATAACAAGACTGCTATTGTTACATTAGTACAAACCAGTGCCTTAAATTGTATCATAACATGATTTAGATTGTATTATTCTGTAAAATAAATAATTAAAAAAGACACAAAAAAACTCAACGTTTCGACATAAAATGGTCTATTATTCAGACGACAAGACTTTTTATACATATAGATTCTTTTGAACATTTTCTCACGTTTTACATGGGTTATTAACAAAACTAGGTATTAAGCAACTACATATTATGTACCTGCCAGTGCACGTATTCACCTATTCAAATAATTACTTATTTTATTTTTCATAATTTCCAGGAAGGAAAGTCTGAATACCTCGAAGGACTTCTAGAAGCGACTAGAGACTTGTCCATTTTGGATAGGTCTAACATTTTCTACCACTTATTAGTAACATACTGCAAAGCAAACGAAACTGACAAAGCCGTTGGACTCTGGACCACATTACAAGAAGAAGGAGAAATTCCCACCGACGAATTCCTAATTTACCTCGGAAACCATTTGAAATCGCAAAACAAAGAGGTCCCATTCGTAATCCCACAACATAGTGACACAAACGTACAGAAGAAAAAAGATGAAGCTATAATGAAGACATTAGCAACCCGAAAAGAACCAGTGCAACCCACCAAACGTGGTATTTCTGAACAGATAGAAAAACTCATAAACGACGGACTCCTTTCCCAAGCTGTGGACTTCACGATCAAATCGGTGGAAGATGGCGTCGTGCCCAGACAGAATGTCATAAAGTATTTACTAAAGAGCCTAGCTGCCGAAGGGAGTGTGGAGAAAATTCAGATGTTGGGGAGATATATCAACGAGGACATGAGGAGGAAAGTGACTTATGATGATAAAATGACGGCCGCGATATTCAATAGAGGTGGTGGTGATCAACACGTGAGCAACTTGTTGTTGACCGTTGAAGCGACGCAAACACCGGATGAGTTGAAATCAGTTTTAACGAAGTTCCCAAGGAGCAAAGCTTTGGCCGCTGCTGTTTCTAATGAAGAGTTGAGCAAAAAATGTGAGTTATTATTAAAATTTATATTTCCAATCTCGTTTTATACACATTCATATTATCAATAACATAACAGGTAAGAAAACTCTTGCAATTAATTCCTACTTTAAGGGACCTTCTATCTATAGTCGTATTTTTAATTAGACGAAGCCAACTGACAGTAGCTAATGTCACTTTTTTTTTTTTTAATTTATATATTAGCCGGATACAAAGTCCATTGGCATAATGTCACTTTGTTAAAGTAATAGTGATGCGTTCAGATCTTGTTCAATCAGATGAATGAACAATGAGTGTGAATAGTCAATCATTTCAAACAATAAAAGAATATTATTTCTATTTCAAAATTGTATAAAAGTGCTCTGATATAAGTTAGGTACTAGTACTATGTAACTACAATCAGTTTTTTGACGTCTTATTACAAAGCGCGGCGCGGCGACTAGTGCCATCACCGATCATTAATTCAGGGGTTTTTACTTTGTCACAACACTATTTTTATTTCATTAAAAACTGACAACACCGTAAACGTCAGTTGATATCGTCTAATTAAAAATTCGACTATAGTTATTAGGTAATTAGCTAACCTAACTTATAGTGACTATAAAATAAAAATAAATCAGTGGCGCTACAACCTCTTTCGGTCTTGGCCTCAGATTTCTGAATCTGTTCCATGATCATTTTTAAATCTAATAGGCAAGTAGGTGATCAGCCTCTAGTGCCTGACACACGCCGTCGACTTTTTGGGTCTAAGACATGTCGGTTTCCTCACGATGTTTTCCTTCACCATTCGAGCAAATGTTAAATGTGGACTTAGAAAGAAAGTCCATTGGTGCACAGCCGGGGATCGAAGCTACGACCTCAGGTATGAGAGTCGCACGCTGAAGTCACTAGGCCAACACTGCTCTTTATAGTGACTACATCAATTTTATAAATCTTGATTTAAAAAAATAGATTGACATTTGCATGAAAACAATGTATCTCACAAATTATATTAAATTAGATGGTTTTGTTTAATTTACTTAGACCTGACCTGATCCGAGACAAAGTATGCTGATCAGTGATCACTTGCTACTTTAAAAATATGATTACGAAACATACAGAAATCTAAGGCGTCATTCATTCGATAGCTTTATTTTCCGTCTTATCATTAATATATCCGCTGTCAAGTACATAAACAATAATTAATTTATTAATTGGATATTGTTGAAGTCTCTTTGAATGGTTCGTTACAATTTCAGTATGTTTCATTAATTTTTTTTAATGTTTCTTTAACTTCCATGTATGTGTTGAATGTTTTAACAATATGACTTTATAAGTTAACTTGTGTAAAGGCACACATACTGTAAATTAAATATTACTATGAATTATAATTAATCTATGGTACTTACTACGTATATAATATGGTATCATAGACTCTAGACGTCTAGGATTGGCTACGACTATATTTGTAGATAATTTCTTCCCGATATTAATGTTCATACATACAGGTAAATATTAAAGATCCAAAAAGGAACTGTGATCTTCTACTTTTAAATGCCAGTTCTCCAATTTTTTTTGTATCTTTTCAGGTTTGAAAATAGCGGAAATATCGGCTTCCAAAGGCATAACTCTCCCCTTAAACCTTCTTTGGTTGGAATACCTAATCGCCGACAAGAAGGAAGAGGCCGACGCTATATGGCAGAAGTATTTAATTAAATCTGAATCCCTGGTCTTCCGACGACTTCTCCAAGAGAGTCACATACAAAGTAAACCTAAACTTATCGAAGAATTAATAAGCTACCTTAAAACTAATCCTACTATTCTTCCTTCAACGCTCGGAAACGCATATTCCCGATTAATTAATCTGCATTTGGTACAAAATAATTTAGATTTAGCGAAAGCGGTCACGGACGAAGCGTTCAGGAGTGGTTTAAAGGATACCGATTTGAATAGAACGACTCTGCAAAGATTAAAGTCTGCATTTGAAGAGGCCGGTAAGGCGTATCAGTAATCTAAATTTTAAATTGCCGAAATCGGTTAGCATTTTTGCAAACACTTGAATATAGTCTTATTCATAAACGTGTAATAGATAATTAATATTTGTCCTTAAATAATTCATATATTAATAAAATTTTGTCCTAAACTTAACTGTACATTCTAAGTATTTGAGGCTGAACTTGAAGAGGCCGGTTTATTTTTTAACAAAAGTTAGATTAAAAAAAATTTTTGAAGTTATACTTCTTTAGGTGCGTTATGAAAAATTTATGAGAGTGAAATTTTACGATGCGCGCGCACCGTGACCCAAAATTCAGTATGGGCGCCGAGATGGGAATAAGACAAGTAAAAAGAAATAGAATATGCGTGACGTATGACCATAATGACATTTGTAGTACCTTTTAAACAAATAAAGCAGTTTTAATTATTTTTTCAAAGAAATTTAGCAATGCTTTTTCACAAAGACCTATTGTTACTTAGTTAAAAGGTTATGAAATGTACCTAGTTATTAAATTAAATTAATAATATAATAAAATAATAAATAATAATTGTTATAAATATTAATTAATAATTGAATAATATACTAAATATTAAATATTGTTAAATTATTAACGCTAAATATCTATTATTAATTATTTAATATTTTTAAAAAATAAAGAAAGCCAAAGAAGTATAACTTCTTACGCGCGTACATAAGTACACGCACCATTTTTTTTTTTAATCGTCTTATTCAAAAATCCCCACACTATTTAATTAAAATTGTCTATCACAATTTAAAAAATATTATTCTATGACTGGTAAAGTTGAGTTTGAAGAGGCCAGTAGGCCTTTTCTGTAAAAATTATTGAAATGTTCTGAAAAACAGTGATTGTAAACAGTATTCATAAATTTTATTCTTATGTATGAAAATATTGTGGAAAATATTTTATAGCTGTTTGTGGCTAAGTTTGAAAAGGCCGGCCGTTTTAGCCAAATTTTTTTAGGAAAAAACGTTTATGAATAAGAGTGTATATCTTTCTGTCTTACTCGACAATGTATTAGATAGTTTTGACATGATTGGTTAAGAATAGTTGAGAATTTGTAAAGGCTCCATTTTAATAACCAAATGTTATTTAGTTTGATTAAACGCAGTGTACCAAATATTTTGCTGTTGCTTTTATTACTTCTGATTTCATATGTATTATATTTAAATGTTTATAAGTTTACTCCGAGCCGTTCACAAAAGACAATAGTAACTAAATTTTGTCATGATTTCAATAAATTCTCATCAGACAATGGCTATTAATGGTCTTTAACTGTTTCGTAGTAAATCCGTTCTTAAAGGACCGAGAATAAAACATAGTATCTGTATTTTGTAAGGCTATACATAAAACTATACACCAGAAGGCCGAGTCTTAAGTACCTAAAGCTGATTTTGTGACATTTATCATCATTCTTCAGTCGTGATATCTCCCGTTGCTGCTGTTTGATATTTATGTCAGTCACACAAAGTAACGGGCAAATCATTTCTCATAAATGTACAAAATAAAGTAGGGTCATGATTATAGACCTTATAAAACTTGGGACAAAATTCTTTGCGACATGTGTTGACCTCGACGATTGACGTTGCTGCCCAATGCTACTGTGTGCGAACCGGCTTCTCACTGAAGTATTTACAAACCAATTCTACTTAGGGTACTTCATGAAAAGAGCGTATCAATTCTTAAAAGGCCGGCAACGCACTCGCGACCATCTACCATTAAGAGTGCCCATGGGCGGCAGTATTGCTGAACATCAGATGAGCCTCCTGCCAGTTTGCCCCCTGTTCTTTATAAAAAGCGTGACCGTGATGTGACGATATGCGATACAAGTTATGAGTTAAAATTGCCTTTAATCAATTAAAATGTGAATGTAAATACGTTTTTCTACTGATGTAGCTTGCCTGTGAAATCATTACCCGTGATTATTATTGTATGGATTATTATTGATCACTAGTAGTAGGTATGTAATTTAGTTTTAATATATTATAAATTGTCAGTAAGATGTTTTGTATTTTTATTTAATCCTTTCTTCATTCGAGAGACTTAAGCCGTCGAGCTGTCGAACCAAATAAAATGATGAAAGTCGTAATAAGTATAAGTAACTATTTAAAACAGAAGTGTGATATGTCACACTTCTTTAATTTCAATTATAATCATTCGTATTACCATAGTAACGATTATAATCAACTTTTAATGTGTTAATATTCTGGATACAAAGTTTGTCAAAGAATAGCTTTGTCTTTTCTAATGCAACCAGACGATCAGACGTTCAAAGCTGAAAAAGGTAGCTAGTATGAAATAAAACAAAAATTGATATGAACAATTTATTTAAGTAATTTGTATATAATGATATGATTTCTGTACAACTTTACACAAGTCCATCATAAATGACTTAAATTTATATATTTTCTTAATAATTTACATAGCATGAAGCTGTACATTTAATCTTAAATTTTGCTAAATTAATTCTTAATTTACATAAAATACAGTCGAAGAAATGGAATATTACTTACAGCATTAAACAAAATAGAGCAATTTACAATAAAAATAATAATTAGGATATCTTAATGGAGTTTTTTTAATGGTAAACTTGTCTTTATACAAAATCAGTCTCCTACGTGTTAACAAGCTTAGGTCTATTTCTTTTTCACTAGTAAAGTATTAAATACAAAAAATGAGGGTACCTACGTATTCTTAATTTTTTTTTAAACAAAATAAAAATAATTTTCTGTGATTGTGTAACATTTTAAAATGATTATTCTATATAGGTATCGCTGATTTTTTTTGATATTTTTAGTAGAAAAAGAAATAGCCTTTAAATAGCCCACTATAAAGTCGTAAAGGACTCGTGGACGTTTGGACGTTAAGCTAGATAACGAAGCTACCGTGTTACCGTTATTCTGTAAGCTGTTTCATGTTAAAAAAAAAATCACTAATCTTTTTGACGAACAATTCAAATTGTCTACAACATTTAATTATACTTAATTTATGAATTTAGCTTTTTTTACAGGCGTACAGATTTTTTTTCTTATGCGACAGCTTACGAATATACTTATAATTTATTCGACCTCTAATAGTGATAGCATTTACGCTATTTCACAGCCTTCCTCGTTCAAACATACCCTTCACAGTCTAGCCAAAGGCTTAGGAATGACTGCTTATATTGAAAAAAATATCTCATATTGGTATCATCAATTTACCTAACACCAATTAACATCCGCAATTAAAGGATAAATTCAAATTAATTTCATACACATTCAAAAAATCAATAATGTGAAATTATCACAGATATTACTATATACAGAGAATTCACTAACGCATTAAAAAACATACAGAAAAATTCGAAATGTTTGTACAAACATGCTGAAAATTCATAAAAAACAAGCAAATGCAATTCAATCAGTTCAATTATAGCATTTTTGTCTTACACTCCCGTGCCCACAATTAATATTCGAAACATTTAAAAATCATAAACATTTTAATATCTATGGGCGAAATTCCACAGATTACAATCTATGATTGCACAGATTATTAACTTTAGACTCACTTAGGAAGCTAGTGAATCATCATCGAATTCCCTTAAATTCTCATTCATACTTTCAAAGTACTGTTGAGGTTTGCCGTCCCACAGTGTCGCGTCGGAATTGATATTCAGAGTTTTGAGGTCGATCGAATCTGAGTTATCGTATAGAATGCTCTTCGATAACTCAAGTGCTAAGTTCTGTGGGGTTTCGTAGGCGATCCGGCAATCCTGTAGGAGGTTTTCTGGTAGGGGCCGTGTTCTCACCGTGTGTAGTTTGGGGAATAGAGGCGCCAAGCGATCGGTTCTGGCTAGATATTCGGCCACCAATTTGGTGCCAGCTTCGATCCGCTTTGCGTCAAGGGAATCTCGGTAGCGGTCGGCCTCGCTACTCACTTCCACATGCACATCTTGCTTCTGTAGGAAAATTAAAGTATTATTACGTATGTAAAATCAACAATTACTAGGAAACGTCTTATTGAATAATCTATTCGCACTGCTTCAATTAAAATGCTTTGTCTCTTTCTGTCGAACGGTCTTAATGTTTTAACGAAGAGACATAGTGCATAAATTAAAGCAGTGTATTTATGATTATTTTAAAAAGTACAGTATTTATTCCGATTTTGCTTATAAATAAATTTAGCAAAACCTTTAACAGTAGTTTGATAGTCGTGTTAGTTTGAATTAGTTATGTTAAAGTTCATTATACGTGTCAAATATCATATAAGAAAGTACCAACATACAAATATTAACCCTCATAAACATATAAAAACTAGCATAATCGTTATCACTTGTAAATAAATATACTGTATAAAATAACAAAGTATTATTAAAATTTCAATTTACATTCCTTAAAACCATGGGATAATTTCATTGAATCGGTTCATCGGTTTTTGTTGTAACATGATTTAAATAGTACTAATATGTTAAAACACATCACTCACACACATGCTCCGTTAAGTCTTCCAAATACACTAATACAACACAACTATCTGTGCAAAACGTGAGAAATTCCGATTTTTAAGCTGTAAGTGTTAAGTGACAAGACTCAAATGACATTTTACGTTACCTAGTGGACGTGGTACATATGGTATAATTTTTAAACGAATAAACGCAATATTCGGTTAATTCCGTAGAAAGGACTTAAAAACCCAACATATAACAAATATAATATGGTCTTATTCATATACACGAAACGAGTAAATTTTTACTTGGTTAAGAATGTAAAAGGAAAACGAAACGTCGTCCCTTGATTGTGATTGGTCAACAGAAAGACGGTTCGTGTCGCGTGTCTGTAATTAGACTTAAAAAATATAATTTATAGAAAAACTCATCAAAATGTACTGCTAGTTATCAAATCAAGAGCGTACAACGGACGAGAACTCTCCCAAATATGCTTGACCAATCACAATTAAACGAAAGGATTGTGCGCTCCGTTTGATGGTGATAACGCAACATGATGCGTCACGTTACGTCTGTTTGACCAATCACAATCAACGTTTCGTCTGGCAATGTTTTAAATTCTCACCATCCTGTGCCCGTATTCTGTAACTCTCAATAATTGACAGAAACCCAATTTCTTAAAAAAAAATTGCAAATGTACATAATTAATGCACTTTTGTGTTATGTCAATCAAACTTAAATCTAGAGCTGTCAAAACTCTTTTATTTATGTGTGTAGTTTGACATATTTGACAGCGCTCAAGGCAAGATTGTGCCTTGAGATACGAATTAGAATATGTATTTAAGAGATTGATAAACACTATTATTTTATGCTGCTGCGCCATCTATGCTGAGCTGAGCTAACTTGACGAAAATCTTCACCGTTTCCAACGATAATATCTGTGTATAAATCCAAGACCAATACAACATTGACGATATTGAACTTTTCTAATTCCAAATTAAAAAAAAAAACAGTAGCGCTACATCCTTTAAGTCTGGGCCTGGCAGAATCATTTGTTTTTTCTAATAGGCAAGTGATGGCCTTCCGTGCCTTACACACGCCGTCGACTTTTTGGGTATAAGCCATGCCGGTTTTTCTTCCTTACGACCGAGTATACATAGAAAAAGTCCATTGGTACTGGGGGTTGAACCTACGACCTCAGATATGAAAGTCACACGCGACACCAATAGGCCAAAACTGCTATATTAACCTCATTATTGAGTTATAGAGTACGTGCACTGATCTTCGTAGAATTTTACAGGGAATTTAGTTTTTTTTTTTAAGTCAAATTATTTATGAAATGTAATATTTTTGTCCAACAGTGCATCAGCCAAGTGTTTGAAGTGACTTGGTTAGTAGCCGATATGCCACTATGTCAATATAATTAAATATATAATTATAAACTACGTATAAGCATAGTGAAATGAGGTGATTTTTAAGTGCAAACAAATTAATATGTTTAATTTATGTACTAAATAAATGTACCTAAAGTGTAATAAAAAGTACATAAAAAATTAAAAATCCAGCTTAAATATTGTTATAAATTATTTCATTATTTACATTTTACAGAGTATGTATTAAAAACCAATGGAATATATCCAGTACTAGTGTTATATTATTTCGCATTTTTCATAGTTTAATTACAGTAAAATTTTAAGGACATCAAATAATATAAAGTATATGGGTCTAATTACACCCTTTAACAAATTGATTGTCTCTTTTCATCACAGCGTAAACACAATATGACAAAAAGAGATGGATTCGAAGCTCGAGAATTAAAAATTGTACTGAAAAAGGTTTTCGTTACATACTGTAAATATGGTTAGTTAAACAAAAAGCAAGGGTGTCAAGCAAGCAAAGTATATGCATAAAATATTAAAAAACAATGTACTAGACCCATACCACTTAAAGCTGTTGCACAGAGGAAGACACTGCAAATAAAATAAATTAAATAATATTTTCAAAAACATTTAAATTATCATTTCAGAACAAATTATTAATTTCAAAACAACTTATTAATTTGAGAACAAATTATTAACTTCAGAACAAATTATTAACTTCAAAACAAATTATTACGTTAAAAACAAATTATTAATTTAAGAACAAATTATTAATTTAAATTATTTAATTACAAACATTTTATCATAAAATTATAACACAAATTTTAAACAAAAACCATACTTACCTTAGCATGAAAGTTAGAACAATGGAGAGTATGAGAATGAAAGTTAGTTTCGTTAGTACCATGCTTTATTCTACTTATGATCGGAAGCTACTATAACTACATCAGTGTGGTTAAAGGTGATTTTGCTTTTTCCTATGATTCTACATACATATTATATGATATCTCGGACTTCAACACTTTGTTTTAAGTAATTGAATATCCTAATACAAGCACCAAGGTACACTTAGTTGTTTACCCTTCTTGGTGCCTGCACCTAAAATTTTTTTAATGAAAATTTACGAACAAAACCACCTTTCCAGCACAGAAAAAAAAATCAAAATGAAAAGAAAACTTACGATCGACATAATGGCATGTCGCGGCGACCGTTACCGTTATATCACGGGTGCAATCACACGGGTATTAGCACTAGAGGGCACTGTTAGTTTCGATCGGTGAAGGGGAACCAGTTGTTCCAGAATTGCCGAACCTTGTTGTCCGGCGTCCGTCGGACGGGAACGGCGGACTTGTGTTCCTTTCGGCTGACCGTCGATGTGTCCCTTGAGGTCCGGCTGCGAGCTGAGGTGGTCGACCTCGCCGATCGGCTGCTGTGGGCCGAGGATGGCCGAGGGGGAGCCGAGGGCAGGGGGGGACGCGGTGCTGCCCCCTTGTGAGCGGTGTGGAGGGGGATCTTGCTAGGCTTGCGGCGCGGCGTCTCAGTAATTTTGGCCTCATCGGGCATGTTCAGAGGCTCCATGTCGCGCATGCTATTGTGATCGCGACGTTCTAGACTCTCGCTACTATTCTTCTGAAGTTTAGATTTCATGCTGTCTAGCTCTACACTCTTCTCTTCAAGCTGAAATGTTTAATGGTGTTTAAGCTGGATTGGATTTTATATCCAAAGCTTGCAAAATCCAAAATGCATTGTATTTATATATTGTGTAACAGCCTTTAATACAGCGTTTTCCAATGAATTGATAATGTCAAAGCAGATAAAAGTGAAAATGAAACGGCAATTTAATTACAAGCGTAAAAGTGAACAAAAACTTTTATCGATATAATTAGTGATAGAGATCGGAATTTGAGCGTGGCTTACCCTATCCAGTTATCGATAAATTTATCACTGAATGACGCGTCATTTATTGTACCTGCGTTGATGACGTTATGATTATTTAATAAACGTGGTTTGACGTCACAGCCTTCGTTTATAAATATTCAAGAAGTGTTTTGATATATATAATATATTTTTTTTACTTAAATATTTTATTGATAATTTAAGGGGTAAGAAGAGATAGTTCCGAGCTGCAATTATGTTTGGGAACCCTATATGATTCCAACGTACCAACGAAAAGATTGTAGATTTGTCATAATGCCTAAAAACGCATAGATACTATTTAAAATCCACATTTTCTGAGTTTTAAATACATATATTTTCTTACCCTAAATTTCAAATCTTCGTTATGCTCAGTGGCTCTATCGAGCTTTTCCAATAACAACGAACGCTGTTCGGCCGCTCGCTTTAGCTGCTCACTGTACACCTGAAATATCACCAAAGTATAAATTAGACACCAAAATACTTTAATAAGCTTAAATAGTTGTATGTAAAAACTTACTTCAGGGTAACATATTTCGAAAATATATTTATACGGTTCACGCTATGTGTACTAATATACTTATTATTTGTATTAATGGGTTTATAAGCGTTTATAGATGCCAAAAGTCATAAAGTGTTAGGATATCTGTATATACAAAAAATAGCGAGCATAACTACTACCAAGTTTGACATAAAAGTCCAAGTTGCCATACTTAAAAAATTAAACCGACATCTGTTTTCAGAGAATTCAATACAGACTAGGTTAGGGGAGCATTCAAGTAATACGTAACGAGTTTGTGGAGGGCGGTTCCTTGTGTAAAACGTTATGATGCGGGGCAGGGATTGAATTACGCTGTATTGTTAATACTAATTTCGACTTTCCAGTACTTTGCACCACATAATGGTAACTTTTAGGTATATAAAGAGTCACTAGGTGGTCACGAAACATTTTACTATGCTTGGGTTACTGAACTTGGGAACAGAAAAACGTTACGGCGCGTTACATGGGGGGGGGGGGGTATAACTCGAGACTAGAGACTCTTAGATTTGGAAGTAAGTAATCAATATTTTTGTATCAGAAATACAAATGACGCCTAAAGCTCAGAGATATTGGTCAGTAGATATCGCGAATAGTGTTACTATAAAACCGCTCCAAAGACAACAGAATTTATGACATTAGGCAGTCATTAAAGGTGAATCGAAGCACATTGTGTACATCGTGCTAATGGTGATGCTTGACTAAGTCCCACCGCGGTCCATTAATTCCACTGTTCCGCATAATTTTGCCGAAAGCAGATTACGTCATTGCCACCTCGTTAGCAAAGCTGACCAGGGCTGGCTCCTTGCAAGGTGTCAAATGTCACACTTTATACATGTCATACGTGTAAGTGTTAACAATGTTATAGTGATTAAATAAGAGAGCAGTTTCTTCCGGTAAAAGAGAATCAACTTTATCTAGATCAGGGAGCGTTTAAGTATTACATCACGCAATTTTTGGAGATTATGGAACCCCGCCCCGCATCGTAACCTTTAGAAAAGGACCCCCCCTCCCCAAAATTCGTTCGAGAATTTGGTCAGAGACAACAGTCAAAATAGATTATATGAGTCTCAGTTTTAAGTAAATTGATTTTGACTCTGTGCGAATAAAGATAAGACTGGTATATTAATACCACGTCAATGACAGTTTGAGTCAGATTAGGCACGAATATAAAAATGATAAAGTCGAGACAAAGAAACCTAATTATCGTGTTTGATAAGCTTAAGTGAGCAATAACTATATAAATATCAAAATAAACAAAGATTTGTGTTAATGCATAACAGCCCTATCACCCGCACGTACTGTTACCTCACTAGAAATGCAATTAGGAGCGGTCGTTGACAATTGTTACACCTTTTTTTTACGTTGCGTAAATTTCTATGGGAATTATAGAAACAAATGAATTATATGAAATTTTCGTGTCACAAGAGAAAGTTTCTACTGCAACTTGTAATTCATATTAGAAAACGCAGTGCAAACACTGATCACATACATAATCACTATATGAAATTTCGACATGTCATCATGAATCTATGTAATTGCGTCTATTACGTTGACTTGGTCATTGATAATAATGTACACTAGTTACATAATGTCATTTAAAATTCACTCACTATTACTCTCGTAACAAATGAAACAGCATCAATTTAAAAATACCAACGAATAAAAACCCATCTCTCACCTGATTCTGAGCGATAGAGTAAAGTAGTTGTCTTCTCAGTTCGACAGGATTACTCTCTTGGAGAATCGCCGTGAACTTCTTTTTATCCGTGATAGAGACTCTAGGAGGTCTAGGTGGAGTCCCTAACGTGGTGTCCAGTCTTCCTAACGGTGTGCTGAGTACTGGAGGAGGACTGGTCGCCGCTAATGCTTCAAGCTGAGCGGCGCGAGCTAACAGTGCATCTCTCTCACTCCTCAGTCTCACAACATCTGCATCCGCACATCCATGTGACAAGTGGCGGGCAAACGACTCTTCCGCCGTGTCCGACTGCCTCTCATCAAGTTCCCCTCTAAGTAATTCCGCCTCATCTCGCAGCCGGGATCCCTTGCGTTGGATGACGTCAAGCAGCGCCCACAATTCGTCTTCGACGGGGCGAGAACGCGATGCGGATGGCGCTGATGCTGAAGAATGGGCGTCTTTGCTACACGAGGTCTCGGTGCTGAAGCCGGAGTCCTGCACGGACGGTTGGGGTTTGGCGCGGGTTGAATCACTGCTGCCAGCCGCAAGTTTGCGTCGTACGCGGACGCCAGGTTCCCAATCTCGCCGGGTGCCACTGGCCGGCGTAGAAGGCGCCATTTTCGAGCGTAAGTTGGGAAACGTCTCGATGACGAGGTCGCGGAATTCGAGCAGAGCGCCGACCTCATTCTGGAGTTCCTGAAAATTTTAAGTTAATGGTCAAAATAATTTGAAGAAATAAATAAATATATACTGTATAGTTTAAACGTTGAAGGAAATATTTCTTATGTGCTTTTCTGTGCACAGAGAGATTGTTTGCGTCCGTGCATACGTGAAACAAATTTTTATAAAAATATGTATTACCTGGACATTAACACGACACTGAATACAATGATGTATATGTCAAGATTAGATTGCAACATCTGATAACATTATGGTCACAATAAACCGGATTCTTTTGTGTATTTAATTACGTCAATAGATTTGTCTTATACTCGTATGCGAACATGATTAATATCAGGGAGAAACAGTCGGACACTACCACCTCTTATATACTTTAACAATAAAAACGATTGTAAGCATCTCATTAAATTTAAACTACTAAAAAACCAATGGCGCTACAACAACTTTTAGGTCTGGGCCTCATACTGGATGTCTGTATCTGTTTCGTATTCTAATAAGCAATTAGCCTACTGTGCACAGCTGGGATAGAACCAACGACCCCAGGGATGAGGGATGATTATTTTACTGCTTATCATAATAATTATGGTATAGCGTAATTCATATGAAGTGTAATATGGACCAACCTGTAGTGCGACGAGGGATTTAACTTGCTCCGAGATGAGGTAGTGAAAGGGTCCAGGCGGTGAGCGCAACTGCATGCACTCCATGCCCGAGCCGCCAGACCCGCCGCTTGCGCTGTCCGCACCGCCCGTCTGAAATACAATATATAACAATTAATTACATATAACAAACAGTCATCATAACCAGGACATATTGCGTACTCGTACTTCAAAGTCCTCATTAGGTAAAAGCTTAGGGTAAGATACCAAGGCCGTGTGTTTGATTTTGACTTATGGAAGTTATACTTAGCGCTAAGTCTCGCTTAGTGTCTACCTAATAGTGTAAGATGACCATAAACTAATACTCAGAGGTGAATTCGCCTCACAATAATGATTCATACCTTTTCCATAAAACTTCTGTCATTTGTTTCAGAGTATACAATTACCAGTACAAAGAGGATTTACTTGGGAAAACCAAACACCGGCTCAAGCTATCAAATTCACTTTATGCGTCATTCTGTGATCAATATGTTTTAATAATCCAGAAACGACATTGTCAAAATATTCGTATTCTTTAAAGTAAAAGGTGACACAGTATGTTTGATCGGTCAGTATCACTTATCAGCGATTATAACAAATATATTTAATTAATTTAAGTGACTGTTTTATTATAGAATGCTAGAAGAATGGAAAACAATTTTAAAAATGGAGTAATTAAACAAAAGCGCTAAGATTTTTTTTTATATTTATAAATTTCCCAATATTCTCTTGTAGTGCGGGACATAATTTTATATACATATTTTGTACAAGAATAGATATTAAGAAATGTCCTAATAACTATTACTATTCCTATTCTATATCCATAGGCGACTGGGGGGCCATCGCATCGCCTCCGCTACGCATTTATTGCAGTGACGCATTTCACTATCTAACTGCAGAAATCTTTCAGTTGCAATCTGAAGCTTCTATATATTTCGGATAAATAAAGGATGTAAGTTAACTATTTGATTACTTTAACATCCTTTTCATATAATGTGTAATTCCTATAACACTAACTTTTTCAATTTATAAGTTTTCGTGCACCCATACTGCTTTCAAGCGCCTAATAATCGTTGTTGTAATTGTTTTAACTCGTAATCTAAATTTGCTGCGTATTCATTTTCGTGTCTATATATTTCATGTCTTTCCTTATATTTTTCTTTATTTTAATTGATGAGTCACACACTCAAATAAAAAAGTCTTATCTGTCAAACAATTCTTTATATATTTTTTGTTATTGTATTTATGATGTGTCTGTCATGTTTCCTTATTGATAAATAAATAAAGTTCGAACATTGCTCATAGACTACATTAGTAGACGGCCTCAGGACGTCCTGATATAAAATAATTAACCAGCAGACATGACTAACACAATAAAATTTGTATAGGAATAACAATAACTTACGCTTGTGACGTCACTGTTTCCATAACAATTTAACTGGCATAGCACAAAATACTTTTTATCGATCAATCCTCCAATTATCTGTCACCGTGCGACCATAGAACAAAATTTACCTAATTGACAGAGATATACATTAAGACAAAAACAAAAGAAAACAATATATTCCAAATTCAAAAGTAAATTTTGAATAATCTATATCAAAAACCACATTTTCAATAACTTCACTGTATAGTGTATACCTTAAACTAACCGCGTTTCTTATTACCGTAAATTGACTCCTATTTTTCAATTGAAATCGTTTAAACGATTGATGAAACAAGTCGTGATTCGATTGACGGTTCTGTTTTCAATTGTAATTGCTGTTGAACGTCGATTTAGCTCGTAGTTAAGTACGAGAGCAGCACAAATTAGCAGTGTGAGTGGAAATCATTAACGTGGTATCCATTTTGAAGAGGCCCTTGCGAATCGTGAAGACGTGACTTAACTAATTTTAAATACCGAAGAACACAAAATTCGACGTAGATTAATGTGTAGACAACTATATGGAAACGACCAAGGGGAACAAAAGGGGGCACTCCAAAAAAGGTGAATAGAAAAAATAGAAGCGTCAGGAGCGAATAGAGAAAGAAAGCCATGGACCGAGATATTTCGAAAAAGCTGGATGAGTCCTTTTGGTTCCGGTACTAAAAGTAGCTAGTATATTAGGATAACAAGAAGAAAAAATGTGTATAACAAAACTAAGCTGTATATTCTACTTGTGTAATGATTGGAAATTAAACAGTCTTTTATTATTATTAATTACTCTATTAACTAAAATTTTACAATTGTTTATTCTCTATGGTATTGCGCAATTATTAACGACTTAGGAGCTCGGGGGGATGTTACCAGTAAAATATGTAACGAAAGTTTCTAGTCTAGCTAAATCCATACGATTATGTTAATTCTAAATTGCCGTTTCGCTTTCAATTCTAAATCACTCTGTTATTAGCTACAATCATTTATGAAGTAATCATACGAAATATCTAACTGGCTGATTATGTTTAATAGCTTTACTTAAAAACTTATTTTTGTATTCAACAGGATACATTAGTGTTAATTGAGTTAAGAAATGACTTTTGCGTTGCTACGGACAAATTATTGTTTCTCTAATTCACTAAGTGCCTAAATTATATATCGGAGCAATGGCGTCACTGTCAGCTATGTTATACTGTATGTCACGGGTCTTATAACAATTTTAAGACTAAACCGTTAGTACTAGTATTAATAACTAGCGTTCCGCCGTAGCTTGGTTTGACTTTTTTTTTATTGGACAATTCACACAAATTGACCTACTCCCATGCTAAGCTGGTGAAGCTAGTGTTATGGGTACTAGGCAACGGATATACATACATATTATAGATATATAGACATATAAATACATATTTAAACACCCAAGACCTAAGCACAACACCAAATGCTCATCAAATCGATGCTTGTCTCAGCCGGGGCTCGAACCCGGGACCCATGGATTCGCAGTCAGGGGTACTAACCACTAGACCAATGAGCCGTCAATTAAAAATTAGACGTGACTGGTAAACCTTGAAAAATTATATACCTAAACCTACCATAGGAATTTATTTATTTATAATAATTAGTTATTTATAAAAGCTTGCCAACGCTCCGCACACTGATTTTGAGTTTTTGAGTTTGACTTGTTTTATGTAATGTAAAAGTTAGACGTAAACCCTTTTTGTAGGCATTATCAAGATCTACACCTTTCCTCTACCACTCAACCATATATCTCTCATCGATAAGACAGTGTGCGTAAGAAACATTTTCGTTCTACCGTTCATTCTCCGTCTTACTTTGTAAATCCCACCACTACCAACCAAAAAGTATTTTAATTTTACAGGTATATAGCCTATACACTCACAAATTACCAAGTTATTTTTTATTATAGCTTTCTATTGGTTATATAATTTGTAAAAATTGATTGAGTAGATCCAGAGATTACTTACGACCTCACACACTTTACTTCTTTATAATATTTATGTAGATTATAATTAATCAATCTAATAATAGCAGTAATAAATGGACTATACTATACTGGGGGACACCCATATCAAAAACCACTGACCTTAAGTCGACTGACTATTTAACGACCGAGAAAATTATGTAATTGCATTAAAATATATGTAATTATATAATTTTGTCAAAAAAATAATTATTAAAATACACTCACGATAATGTGCGTAGACATATATAGTTTTAATATATTATCGAATTCCAAAAACGCATTAATAACTTCCTAAAATGGTCTTCATACTCCGTAAAAATTAATTAATAGATATAAATTATTTACGTTTAATACATTTACTTTTCATGGACAAGACCAATACATAGAAATAAGGAATTTTGATATTAAATACTTTTTAGCAATTTTTAGTTTCCGTTTTCTATATTTAAATTGATCTTGCCTTACAGAATTAAATGTATAAAGTGTTGATTATAATATGAGGGTATAAAAACCATATCAGGAATATTTATATAATGAAATGCGAATTCCATTTTTATCATTGATAGTCAAAAAAAAATGTCGCAGGTATCAAGTGTTGATAACAACCTTGTCACATCTGATAATAGGCTTTGTTTTCAAGTGTTTTTTTTTATATTTTTGGTTGTGAAATAATGTGATAAAAGCCCAACCCAGATAACACTTAGAGCTAAAAACCTAAAGAAATTTAGTTAAAAATTTACTAACCAATATTATAAAAAAATTTATGTTTGTCACGATTAACACTGCATTAAAAAAAAAACTATTGTTATGAAAATCTGTGGAAGAAATAAAGGTTATTTTATTGTTAATATTTTTATAATTTAATAATAGTTATTGTACTTAATTATGTATAAATTCGACAAACCTTTATATATTAATCAAATATTGATATAAAAACAATATTCTATTTTGTATTAACACAATGGAATCAAAGTGACACCATTATTATGCCAACGCGTTTTGATTGGTTTCACTTTTCCTTATGACGTCACGAAACTACAATTACCGTCACAGATTCAAACTGTTCATATTGTGTGTGTTGTCCTTAGAAGATAAAAATCAAGCTTAAAAAAAATATTTTCTTGTCAATAGAAACTTTGTTCCTTTGATTTAAGATATGTTTTACCATAACTAAAAATTAATAATTAATCCTACATTTAGCACGCCTAAGTATTATGTAGAACTAGTAGCTAGACTCTAAGGGGTCATTGTAAACCGAATTAAAGGAAGTCAAGCGATATCTTTACAAGCAAATACTGAAATGGAATATTTGTAGATCGCTTGACGTCTTCAATGAATATTTCGATATATACGGAAACAAAATGTATGGCTGATTCGCACAGCTATTTAAAACATTTTGAAAATAGAACTTACTGTATAATGTAGCATTGTAGAAGTGTGTGAAATTTTAAAATCGGTCTAATAGTAAATTCGTTTTAAACATACAAAAATCTTTTCTCTTCCTACTAGTACTAACAACAGGGGAAACATGAGTCTAATATGTTTGTAATGCATACATTTCCTTGCTACAATGTTAAACTCTCTAATGTAATAGTTACACACTCTGCAGTAACACATTAAGGCCCACAATCACATAACAAAACGGAACTACCGTCAATTGTTTTTCACTGAGACGCAACACGTAAACGCACGTAGAAATTCCAAATGGCTAATGATACTTTCGTAATGTCCATTTAGATATGCTTCGCGAACGACATTTATGGTAAATAGCATTCTAGAATATGCATCGAACACCTGTTGTAATGTGTTCGATTTTTAAATCTAAAAACTTTGACTAGATAAAAAACGCTTTGACTTGAAAGAACCTTAAAAATTACGGCTCATTTTAATATACAAATCGGACGTGAGGGAATATTTGAAGTGTTTTGAATTTGATTATCAAAGATACAAACGGAAGTTAAAAGAAGATGTTTGGCTGATTAATTTTGTAGCAGGATGCACCATTATATAGATGTATATTTACTTAAGGGTAGATCCCTTAGAGACAATTTAACTAACGACTCTAGAGTACTATTGCAAGCAAGTAAGTATTTAATTTATCGTGAAATCAAAGACATCTTCTTTGTCTATGAGATGTGTCTTCCAAATACATGAATAATTCAATAATTTAAAAACATTATTTTGATGAATATAATCGAATTTGGCAATGTATGAGTAATTGATAAGAACATACTGATAAATATGGACGAAAACAAAGATCTTTATTTTATCAATATTTTAAGGACATATGTCATCTCAATGTACGTGATAAGATCAATGACACAAATACATAGATAAGTGCGAAAAGACGCAAAAGGAAAGGTATTTGGTATTGAGAACGAAGCTCGATTCAAGAGTGAGGCTTTGACGTAGTCATAAGCGGTAGCGGTGATTTGACCGGAAGTAATATGTGATTTTAAGGAATAATGAAAATGTAATATAAATTTTAAGATAATATTGGTTAGTTAGATCACTCGTCTGCGGACGCTAAAATAACGTAGGATTTTATTAAAGCTTTGATATTTATCTTTTAATCGTAGACCAATGCCGTCTTTAGCTTTTTAGATATGTAGGTACCTTTTGTCATAAATTTTGCCATTGCATTTGTTTAAGCCATAATAAATTTATGAAAGTATAGATAAAGATAGAAGTAGCGTTTGCCTAGTGGCATGAACGTGCGCCTCTCGATCATGTGTTCGAATCACGGCTGTACACTAATAGATTTATGTTTCTATATATGCATTTAACATTCGCTCACGGTGAAGGAAACCATCGCGCGGAGGCATGAAACACAAAAATCGATGTATGTCAGTCACAGAAGGCTGATCACCCACTTTCCTATGAGATTATTTGTGGCGCCACTGGTTTTATACCTAAAGAGATTTTCTATTCGCTATACGCTGGTATCCAGGTATCCGATCTAACACTCGTATTGACTATTGAATGACATTGGTAAGACGATACGAGGTGAACAGTGTTGGGTGTCAAAGGGTTGACACTTAAGAACGCGAACTCTATAATAAACTCAATTATTGCACACATATACAGTGGCTATACCATCCGGGGCCCGTGGCAAATTCTTTTAATGGGACCCTATCAGTAAAAATCGTCACGTTGTACTCAGTTTAATTTTAATAAACTTCGAGATTTTCAGCGTACTCAATTACACGTTGTATATGTCCCACTAATGACTATAGGCCTCCTCTCTTAGGCGAGAGGAAATTGTCTGTAGTCCCCACGCTAGCCCAATGCGTATTGGAAACTTCACATTCATCCATAGGTTCCGCTTATTTATTATCTCCGAGATAATAGTCGATATGAAATATTAATATTTTGGGTTAAAAGGCATCAAAGAACTGTACTGACCTACCTACCTCCTAGTTCATAAGGTCCAAGGATCATTAGCGAGGGACTACATCGCCTATAATTCAATTAATACATATACATATATCAATCTGGCACTAGAATGATAATTAATTTTTGATAATTTTTATTTGGGCACGCTATTTTCATAATAATTTTTAATGTTATTTATCTAATGAAAGTAAGTCAGGGTTGGAAACAACACTCCTTTAGATTCCCCGGCTGAGTGGGTATCAAGAGTCGTCATATGCGCAGGAATCGTTTTATTTATCATTTACTATTAACTTTTTTTACAGAACAGGAGGCAAACGTGAGGGTCCCCTGATGTTAAGTGACACCGCCCATGGACACTCTCAAAGGGGCTCGCGAGTGCGTTGCCGGCTTTTTAAGAAATGGTACGCTTATTAAAGGAAAAAAGAAAAAAGTCGAACCAATTCGACTTAGGGTCTGACTTTTCCCTACCATGTCAAATTGTTGTCATGTAGTTACCAAATCAATTTTTTTTACATACGCTACTTCCCAGGCGTGAACTATGAGAACTATAAACACGACTTCTAGGACATTGAAAAATAAACCTTAACACATCGATATTAAGCTTAATTTCAAATACATTTGGCATGCTATTGCAATCCGGTAAGACCAATACGATGTTCGTGACGCAAATCAAAATTACTACAATCATTATAACACTTGCGACGCGTACGTCCACGCACAACTGAAATTACCGTATCATTAAATGAGCACAAACATTTAATATTACGAATAGGCACAAGGATAAACCAATTATACGCAGACAATAAGGCGGAACATTACAAAATATCCTCTGACTAATGGTGCCTAATCTTTGGACAAAAAAACCCAATAGCTGATCCATTTCGTAAGACAATTTAAATTCACGCAGAATTTTATATACTTTTCTCCAAAAGTAAATTTATAAGATAGAGATATCAATACAAATGAGATTCGCCTCTAATCAGTATATTCATGAAAACCGCATACAAATCTATAATATATATACATAGTTATATTTACTTACAGATAGCGGAGAGAGAATTTTGTGTTAAATTTAAAAAAAAAACTGTTACTCAATATGCATTAAGAAGTTGGAAGTAATAAAACAATTATTAAAATAAAATTTTAGTTAATTTGGAGTAAATTTCACTGTAATATAAAACTAAATTAACACACAAGAATCAAAAGAAATTAGAAAGCGCTGCGAAAATTAAATTCTAATTATAAATGAAAGAGATTCACACATTCGCTTATATTATAAACAATACTAATCTCAAAAAATAATTTTGTTTATTTAAAAATCAAAGTGTTTTTTAGTATTGAACTTGTATATTGCATGACTAAAAAATAATATTTTATATTTAACAAGGAAACCATTTACTTCACAGAAACAAAAGTATGTTGCCATATTAACATAGGGTTTAGTTGTCTCTTGGAGAGTGAGATAAGCTTAGCTATTGCGCAATCATCACCAAAAGGTGCCATGAGGCGGCGGTATACAGCTACCCCTATAGAACTGGCAGTAAATGTAAAATTAGAAACATTTAATGTATATTTCTTTTTTTGACGTTCATAAGTGTAAATTGTGTTACCTACATGAATTAATGATTTTTGACTTTGAATTACAACACGACAAGAGCCACATTTCAATGAAAAGTTTAGGCCTTTTGCTAATAAGTAATAAAAAAAATGGTGCGTGTACTTATGTACGCGCGTAAGAAGTTATACTTCTTTGGCTTTCTTTATTTTTTTTGAAATATTAAATAACTAATAATAGATATTTAGCGTTAATAATTTAACAATATTTAATATTTAGTATATTGTTCAATTATTAATTAATATTAATAACAATTATTATTTATTATTTTATTATACTATTAATTTAATTTAATAACTAGGTATGTTTCATAACCTTTTAACTAAGTAACAATAGGTCTTTGTGAAAAAGCATTGCTAAATTTCTTTGAAAAAATAATTAAAACTGCTTTATTTGTTTAAAAGGTACTACAAATGTCATTATGGTCAAACGTCACGCATATTCTATTTCTTTTTTCGGCGCCCATACTGAATTTTGTGTCACGGTGCGCGCGCATCGTAAAATTTCACTCTCATAAATTTTTCATAACGCGCCTAAAGAAGTATAACTTCAAAAATATATTTAATAACTCAAATTCATTGTTTCGTGTTCTGTGAAATTCCCAATGAATGAAGTTATTAGGACTGGCCGTACACTTCAATTAAAGAAAAAACATAGGCGCTAATTGCCAGATACAACTCTCTTCGATTGCGAAACGTTTACAAACTGGTCCTTGACCTCAGCCGACCCTGAAACTTTCGCCAATATATTTGCGGATGGTGGATTTGCGACACTCCGGCGCCTATTATAAGTGAAAGTATATTTAGGACATCCCAAGAAGTTAAATTACTTGATGACAGAAGAACACCAAATTTTACCGGAAGGAATTTTTTTTTAGTGCTCAATACTGGCCACTGACTTTTGAATAACAAAAGAAATGAAAATGAGGTCATATTTCATTAACTGTTGGAGATTAGTACCTCGTAGGTTTAACTACGGGTGAATTAAGGATACATCTTCAGTTGGAATCAGTAATTCTTTAAAAAAAGTTCGCAGACAAAGCGTTTATAGAGTCACTAATTCACACTTAACTTTGTATCAATAGACAAGTTATTACTAAATTTTTTAATACGTTCCTTATGTCTTTTATGAGCATTAAGATTTGGTTCACACCTACCGTTGAATACACAAAAATCTTAAAACTATACTCAATTTAGCTAGCTTAATTCAACTCTCTAATTTATACTTTTAATAGCTAATACTTGTCAACGTTATCATTTGTAGTTTATCACGGATCATTACTATTTCGTTTATTTATGTATTTCGTACAGCAAACATAAATTATATATGACAAAAAAGCAATTATACTAAAGATATAGCCAAACACGGCTATACATAATATAATATATAATAAAAAGGTTCAAACATAAACGAAAAAAAAAAACATTTAATGTGAGGGTATTTACGAGAGAGTGTATATGCGGGGTGTGCTCATGATGAAGGTGATTTTCTTTATAATCCTTTTAAGAAAAACCACCTCACAGGATCTAAAAAAGATTTCGCAAGTATGTGGGCTAAACCAAGCTATAACTTGAATTTGGCAAGAAATATACTATATCTGACTGAGAGATCTTGCTGTTTAGTCGATGACACAAGCTTATTGATAACGATATCACCCGTATGGAAATAAGGGTTAGAAATAGGTCAACGGACGTGTTTATAAGTGTTCCCAAACAATAACACTGCGCTATGAGTAACAATGTAAAAATGTATTTAATAAAGCGTATCTCTCCTTGAACCTATCCTTATTTAGACTTTTTGCTTATAAATGTCGTAATTGTCAACAAGGAGTGTTTTTATCAAGATTAATGCAACTTTGCAAACGTACCTTACCCTTTAAATTCAACAAGCCAGGAACATTGAGGTTCTACGTCCGAATTTCCGGGAAACAATTATTGACTCATCAGACTTATTTGCCAATGTTTTGAGACAAGCAGATATATAGATATCGCTCGGTACAATTGAGTTATGTTACCTGTGTATATTTTTTCGTACACATTAAAATATGAGTCATACACGTCGTTACCAACAAAAAAATTAGGAAACGTAGCAATTACATTCGACCGTGTAGTCACAAAAAATTATCACAAAAAGTGCTATATAATCTCGTGATAAAATTACATCCATCAATCTTTGTGTATATTGCTATAGCTAAATATTTTATTTGTACCTACGAACTTTTTGTTAAGATATTGAATCTGGAACACGTCTTCCACTTTTTCGTTACCTATGTATGAACTATATTAATAACTAGAAATGTTTGCCGGTATTGTTAACTGAATAAAACACAATATGCAGCATGATTGTGAACCTTCATATTGCTTGTGTCCATGTACATAATTAATTTACTAATGGAAAGATGTCATGAGCACAAAATATAAAATAATAAGATATAGTATCAGTACTATATTAGCAAACATATATATATATGTATGTATAAAGAGGGGTTGCTTTGTGGGCTTTGACTACCCTACGACAGTCTACTCCCCAGCGAAGAATGTCGCGCTACCGTTTAAAAATTTTACGCTGAAATAATGAGACTCGCGACCTAGGCCTTGAAAATAAGCGTAGATACACAAATTTGGATATAATTTGACATTGACTGTCGTTCACCCTACGCCTGAACCCAATAACATCTGAGATAGTAATCTTAACCCAAATGTTGTAATAAGTGTGCCAAAAACCAATCGACGGATTGCAATAGCCATCTGTCGATACAAGCTATCCATGGGGGGTCGTATCGGTGTCTGTGGATAGACTTTTGTATGAAAATGACAGTTGACGAAAGCTCGATTTCAACAGTTAATTATTTTAACAGTTTTTTAAATAATTAAAAAACTATTTGTTATGTTTTAAACATACACATGTATATTAATGATATTTGTACGGTTTTATTTATTTTATTTGGTTTACATTGATTATCAAATATGAGTGAAAACTCGGTAAAATAGAACAACAAAGAGCATTTTATCCGTCGCCAAAAATGGATTGTCTTTGTAGGATTTGGTTATTGGGATGCAGATAGGAGATCGATCGACTGTCACAGTTTAATCTCAGATTGATTTCAATCTGAGTTTGTGGATTGATTATTGGGTTCGGGCGTTAGGCAACAAACATAAGCTAGATGCTTTAGTGGAGTCAGCTGATACAATAAAGCCACATTAACACAATTTATGTTACATCAAGTACGTTTTATAACGCCACTATTATAATGACGATAATGAAGTTACCGTTGCAAAGGTAATTTTACCGTTTACTACCTCAATGTGAAAAGAAATTATTGAATTAATATTCTCAGAGGCTGACGTCATTTAAAATAATTAAACTTTAAAATTTCTGTAATATTACGCCCTCTAGTGTTTTCCGAAACTAAAGATTACATTATGTTAATCATGTATGTTCTGTACTTAATAATTCTGGGATGGTCAAAGCTATTACGTATGATTAATTAGTGGCTTTTGTTCTCTGCCAAAGGACAAAGGACCTTAACTAAGTCAATTAGTGGCTTTTGTATACAGACCTGGCGTCTGACGTCTAGTGGTAAAGACCAAACGAGTGAGGATTAGTATAGATACCCTCTGCAGGACATAACTCTTGCGATACCTACATAACTCTATTCCGAGTAGCGATAAATAAGGCTTTTTATAAATTTGACGATTATTTAAATGATCCTAATCTTTGGGATTCATTTGCTCCAGTTCAAACAATTTGTATAACTCAAAACTTGGCAATTAAAAAGAGTGGCGGAGAGTTTATTGCCCGCTCTACGCCCTTGACTTGCGAACTGGTAGTAAATGTTAATTTGGAATCAATTTAACATAAGTGTATTTGGTTACCTATATGAATAAAGTTATTTTAAGTTTGAATTTGATTTAAATACAAAAGCCTTAAAAAATTGTCGTAAGTAATTAATGGTAAGAAAATACATTGTTTCACTCGTTAATGACTGGAATAAATCTTAAATACCACGAGTTTATTCACGTCTATCGATAATTTCACAAGCACTTCATTTATATGCGCATAAGTAGTTCTTTAGAGGATTCTCGTGGTCAATACGGTACACAATGTTACATGTGTGATACTTATGTGCTTGAATACTCATATTCCGATTTAGTTAAAGGTATAGATAGGATTTTAGTTTAAAGTGCTAAACTAAAGTATATGTTTAAAGTATATGTTAACTAGAGGATCAGCCTTCTGTGCCTGTCACACGCCGTAGACTTTATTATTTATTGACGATTAGGGAAGAGTCGCATGCTGAAGCCACTAGGCTAACACTGCTCTTATTATTTAATTTTTAATAGTGTTGTACAAAACACATGGTTTTTATGAATAATTCCGAAAACTGGATTACAAAATCGGAATTGTTTCCGGTTCGAAGCCACATAAGGTTGCTTGCCCTAAAAAGCCTATTAATATCGGTTCTCAAGATTATTTCTGAGCAATACAATTTAGCTTCAAGTTTAAAAATATATACCATTTCAATAAGTTTATCTACTAAATTCATCTTACAACTAACTTAAAAAACGGCCGTTAGGAACCAGCTATGAAAACTAGAGTCCAAAGAAAGAAAACAAGTTTTCAATCGTTTTTACGCGTATATAGACAGGTGACTCTGTGACGCTTTTACACAAATAGAACATAAGTTATAGAGAAACCGTCGCTTAGAAATCTTGTTTGACAAGAATTTCAAATAAATTAGTGAAAGCATTTCTATTCTGGGTGACAAGTTTACGCAAAAACCGGATTTTATTTTGAAAATCGAACGATGGAATCGTTAAGTACAAATGAAGGTATTTAAAAAAAATACAAAAGTATCGTTTAAAGTTTATTCACAGATTTAATAATTATAATTACTTTTTTATAACTATCCCCAAAGTTAATACCCAAAATATCCTCCTCATATATAATAACAACAAGAAAGTTAGTTTATCTTATATAGAAATAATAATTTATATCTGTGCTCTTATCAAACCTTATAAAGTAATCATTTCTACTGGATTCAATGAAGCGTATCGCGCTTTCACTATCATGAACCAAAATAGCAAGAAATAACGTCAACAGCAATACGATTTGTTTTTGTTTAGAAATATAACAGAATGACGAGTTTCGTAGTATCCGGTATTGATAAATAACCAAAACGAAATTGTTCATCTGCTAATGGTACAAGAATTTGCTTCCAGGGAATTGTATATACGTATATGTAATTTAAAATACGAGCGCGAAATACATTAAAGAACTAAAAATGTCTGCCCCAATACGAATACGATTGCCTAATCTGTGCACTGTACAAAATCCTTTTAATAACACAGGCATGATAAAATCATAAGCGAATCCGACAGACCTTGCCTTCATAGGGTTCAAAGACAATATTAGCACTCATACAATCCATTACGAAAATTAGCGATCCGAAAGAAATACGTGAGCGTAACACTTTTGATTTTCATGTTTAACATCGATGTATTTCAAATTGCCGTGAAGCCGAACCAAGCTACGCTTATCTAATTGCATGATATTGTATAAAAAAACTAATTGTACAGACACAAGCAACCATGCGAAGTGACTGTTCCGTTACGAGCAGGTGTTTAACTTGAAGCTATAATTTATCTCGCCAACAAAGGTGTTTTAAAGGATATTGACAGATGTTATGCTATTTTAAGCTTACTTAATACACTAAGGAACTAAAGAGTTGAAAATATTTTTATATATTTTAGACGTGTATTGAAAAAACCTTGGATAATCCGATAATTATTTCATGGGAACTTGTGCAATTCAACTTATCTTAGTTATGCGACAATAGAGCGACGTTTTCACACTAAAATTTATGTTCTAAGTATAACAATCTTATTCAGAACAAGCCAATGTAAAATAAAAATACGTATTAACCAATGAAAAAATCAGAAATATTTCCTTATGCTAGGAGCGGAAGGGCATGAATAAAATTACCTATTTGTAATAATTATGGACATTTTATATGCAAGAATATTTTCTATTCCGTCGTCTATAATTAATTAATCACTACAATACTATATTTCCATTATTCCTATATAGGACGTTCACCTTGACAAGCTCCGTTGCTACTACAGTGGACCTACTTTTAGTTACTATACCTATTGACTAGGTAATACCTATTACCTGCATAACCTACACTTTTTTTCTTAGTTTCTGATAAAATAATGTATTTAAAAGATTCATTATTGATAATATTTAATTGTTAGATATATTTAATTTAATAAGACAGTAATATAAAGCACTGATTCACCCAAATCTCTGACGTGTTCGGAAACCATATACAAATACAGAGACCAAACATGTCAAATCGAATACTTAAAGCATTGGAATAGTTATAACAAACTACTATAATTATTTATTTCGCACAATCAACTAGAAGCAATCACTTTGTTCGTTACGAAATGTATATATTTTGGTGGTTAAATAATTAAAGTACGTGATCTTAAAACGTGCGCGCAATCACGTCTGGTGACACACTAAATAATAACGTAGGTACGAAATAACAACTAAATGTGAAAGAGTAAAACATTAAAAAAAACAAAAATTTACAGAAAAGAGAATGGTTAAATATGGAATACATTTATATGTATTCCAATTTTTGTGGAACCAGTTACAAATTCTATGAAGTATGTTTCAGTTTCGAATGTGATCCAATACTTAGATCAAGAGTCAAGACTCTTAAATGAGTCGGAAGTATACAATTATGTTACCAGACGTACTTGTATTAGACTAGTAGAGAATTCTTATGTGATAAAAATTTTACATGTAATATTTAAGAAAGTAAATTTTAATGATTTGCGTAAATCAAAAGACAATTAAATATTAAAATAAACTACACCAAATATAAATTTAGAAAATTGTATTAGGTTTTACAACTTTTTGTGTTAGAAAGTCTTCGTTTGTATGTTTTTTTAGCAGAGAAAGATACAGCATAGGGATCACATCTAGGGCCTCTATGTTTCATTCTCTCGATAAATTTGTACGTCACCAATTGACGTATGTAGTAGCTATAGATTTAAATTCAGACTAGTATATGAAGGAGGTAATGCACGTTAATATAATTTGTGAGGATTATGTTGTATGCGCTCGTTATAATTGGATTAAGTACACAAGGCATGATGCACCCATACATACTACTTTAATATTGCAATTATTTAGTCGAGAATTGTATTTTTTTACAAAGTAAATCATTAGACAATAATATAATTTAACTAAAATTACACTTAACACAAATTAAAGGTTTAGTAATAATTGAGTTAATTTGTTAAACTATTTATTATTTTAATATTAACTAAGTCTATAAATAATTGTAATTAAAGAACACTTATCAAATTTTACAATTATTAATTAATTATAAAATTGGTCCATATTTCGAATGCTTTACCACAAGCGTAACCACGTTGATTAATAAACAAATGTATTATCATTTGAATGTGATACTAGCATAAAAAAACAATACGTATTGTTCCAATTCGATACTTTTATTGTGGACATCAGTGCACGCTAAATGTCTAATTAGCGTGATACCAAATATAACGTATCAACTTGGGAACCCAATTTTCTCTTACAAAAACAATACTATTATCGGCGCCATTTTCTTCGATAAACAAAGACAGCTGCACTATAGAACTGCACAGCCACAGCCTCACCTGCCACTCAAAAACACCAAGTGTTTACATACAAAAGGCGGACCTCGGCGTAAAATTATATTTTTGTTTTACGTAATTAATGTGTACAGTATATTTATAACGGGAACCGTATTTATATAGTGACTTATTTACCGTAAAGTCTATTTTTATTCATACATAAATTTGTACTTGAAAATACAGTTAACCGTAAATGCAAACATATATAGTATGCGGGTACACTCAACATTGTGTCATCCTTAGCTTGCATATGCATACATATTTAAAAAAAGAGAATAAAAAGTTACTATAGACACATGGCATTGGTCTACCGACCGTTACTTCGGGTTAGTCATGCACTTGGTTTAATTGGTTAAAACTGGCGGTCCTTGTAAGTTATGGGACTATATACACACATACAGGCATACAAACATGCAACATAAAGCAGCAGACACGCACACACTGATAATTTTTAGCTTACAATATTGCTTTCTATACTTAATCAGTATAACGATGTTATGACATATTGTTTCTAAATATCTACCACGATACTGTATTAGATATAAGTATTTCTAGAGACCTGATACAACCTTAGATAAAAAACTAAACCCTTCCGGTTGTGGTTGCATGAAAAAAAGGATATATTGCAATCAAGCTTTGTTGACATTGGTAAAGGTTACGAGTTGTTAGTTGTGACTTACATCCTTCCTGTATTGCCGTGTCTAAGGTTTTTGTTCGACCTTATAACTCTTATTACCTTAAAAAATTGTTTCATTAGTTCAATTATAGTAACTAAACCTGCAATGTAGGTAGCTATTTTAGAAACTAACGAAACAATAATAAGTTATCGTCACTGTATAATGATAACCTCGTATGTCAAAAAACATTTATATTTTATTCTTAGATTCGTATGTCATTTAACTGGTATAATCATTAACTTACGACTTATTTATGTTATTAATAAATAAGTCCTTGTTACCATTTAAAACTATGGACAAAAACACATAATATTTTAAATCACATTGACTAAATGAAACATTTTTTTCGTTTCCTGTAATGTTTATTCTCAGGATATACGAGGTTATCATTCTACAGCGACGTTATGTTTTACTAAATATGACATAGAAACAAAACTCAAAGATTCACTCACAACATATGGATTTTGATGATAAAATACATCAGAACATATAAAATACTACCACAGAAAATATTAATGTACCTATCTTAAAAAAAACAATAAAAATAGCATTTTCCAACATTGTTACGTATACAAATAATCATCGCAAGACTTTATATGAAGGAAATAAAAAAGAACATTACAGAACCAACAAGAAACAAATTGTTAAAGATCTAAAATTTGACCCGAGTTATGACCGTCCTATTAAAAAACTAAACTATGTAGTAACAGTGTCTACGAGGTTAAAATTTGTTTAATTTCGCAACTAATCATCAGCAAACATTTACCAGACAGACATAACTTTTGAACCTACATTAAATTAACGATGATCGATGGCTACATGAGGCATATTTTGCAATTTCCTTTTGTAACGCAAAACGAATGGAATGTTACCTTAAAGATAGCAAGTAAGGTAACGCATAAATTTAATCGCCGCCATTTGGGCAATCACATATTTTGTTAACTGCAACCTTAAATACTTTTAAATGTGATTGATCATTAGGGATAGTGTTAGTTACCATTAGTAAATACCTTCTTATTGTAAACACCGTTTTGCCTTGACTTTCAAAAGTAATTATAACCTTAAAGGATACAGGAAAACTTTACTTTCCCCTCAGTACACGATACGAACTCATATTAAAATAAAACTAATTATGTGCGGTTTTTTACCAGGACCAATTATTTAATAAATAATTATAATTCATATCATAAAAAGGGTGCGTGTACTTATGTACGCGCGGAAGAAGTTATACTTCTTTGGAATTATTAAAAATAGTTTTTGATTGCATGCAAATAATTACATACAATATAGTCAATAAAGTTCAGTTTACACTTGAAAAATTAAATAAATAAATTTTTATTATTATTCTTATTATTAAATTATGTCCGATGCCGTAGCATCTTCCGTGGGCAACTTCATTCTGTTAATTTTGTGTCACGGTGCGCGCGCATCGTAAAATTTCACTCTCACCAATTTTTCATAACGCGCCCAAAGAAGTAAAACTTCAATAATTAACTCAGATTCGTTGAAAGGTCATCATAATTTTGTACAATTTATCAAACAAGTTTGCATTACATAACTGCTGCGCGTTCTGGATGAATAATTGAAATAGAAAAGACCCACGACTACGAAACTTCGGTTCTATTTTGTCGTTGCTTCCAGTCTAAACTTTGTCGTTGAAAATAAATTCTTCGCTTCAAAACTTCCCAATCCCGTACCGTCCGGTACCTTTCCGTAGATAATTAGTTTCAAAGTTTAAAAAGGATTAAATACTTTTTATCAAGCTCACACGGGGTCACATTACGACGCAAACGTTGAACAGCTGACGCGGGAGGACGTAGCCAATATCCGGTCAACGATTTAACAATACTGCCAAACACCACAATCTCAAGTAGCCGAATTAGGTTCAAAGATACTTTATTTCTCAATGAATTACATTCACTTAGCGAGAAAATTTAGAGTAAGTTAGTTATGTACATCGTGTTATAAAATTATTTGAATTAATAAATTCTATCCTCGAAGAAAATAATATTATGTAAGTGTCCGATAAAAAATTTCTAACATTTAGAGAAATATGACATGTTTGTTCTTATTTTAGACTGTAATTACAAACAACATACTTTATATCTTTGTGCATTTCAGTAGTTGTAAAACATTTCCAATCAACCAATGCATATCGGTTGATTGATATAATATTAAGAACTTCATAAAACACTATATTTATTGAATAATTATTTTTACCAAAAAGGCAAAAAGTGTGTTATCAGTAAGAGTAATAACACAACTTGTTTATGAATCGAAAATAGAATGTTGTGAAACAACAGGTAAGGTTAGAGATATGAATCTCAAATGTAAATATTTCAAAGCGTATTTATAACTTATAGTTTGAGATTGTTATATATATATAGACAATAGCGTAAACTTATTTTATCGAGACGAATCTTAGTTTTAAGTGTAATAAGAGTTAGAATGAGTTAATGTTTTATTAATTTGGCACCCAAAGTATGTTTTATAAAAGCTATGAAATTCAACTTACCACATAAAAACCAACGTAAGCCCATTATGAACGTCAATTTAAAACAAATTATGGGTTATTCGAAATAAATTACTCCAAAATTAGCAGTTAATTGACTCGTAATGTCAGTTGTATTATAATTGAATCTTAATATAACGGGGGTATTTTAAAATTTACCACTTGTTTGTAACAAGACAAATAATTTTATCTTTTATTGCTAATATAATGCTGAGGAATAAATGAATGTCAGATTTTTTTATAGAATCGGTAGGAGGGTCATCTTATGATACAGATACCGGCAAACATCTTGAACATAACATCCATGCCTGCGCAGAAGTGATTTTTAGGTATCACTGGGAGGGGGTGCGGCGGGAGAGTGACGTGTCGATCGCGTGATTGGTAAATCAGTTGACGTTTGTGTACCGCGCTGCGCAAACTTTCCCCCACTCCCTTGTTTAATGTTCAAGATGTTTGCCGGTATCTGTACGTGATACTGTGCCTATGAACACTCACACTGTTAAACTCACGAGTGTTTAGGAATTGATCCCCTCTTTTTTTGAAGGAACCTAAGTCGTTCCACATAGTGGTGGTGTGCGACTAAAAGTTACTAAAAAACGGTCTGTTGTGGAATAACGGACGGCGATACTTTATACCAATACGCTTCTGATAATTATAAATTACAATTTAAAAACACAATAAAAGTGTGCTTCACAGCCGACGTCTAAATTAATATGCATTATAAAACACGCCTTAATACAATATTATGTACAAGAATTCCAACAAATCATTTCGCTAATAGTGGTCATAGTATGGGATTAGCAAGTACTTGCTATCCAATAGTCTACACTCTTCGGGTGGGTTACGGAAATTCACTTCAGCGACTGATTGTACCAAGACCAATTATTTGATGCTGAATCTAATCTCTATCAACCGTGGGAGGCAACTACTATTGATTTGCTAAATTGCAGTTAAATTAGCGCAATTAAATAAACGACAAATTGGTTCTTGGTAAAGGTTTATCAACATTTGACTGACAATGTTTGCTTCGTCTGAATTTATATCTATATTTAGCAACCTTAGATTATAAGAGACGAAGGAAAATTCAATTAAGGGAGCGTTCAAGTATTACGTAACGTATTTTGGGGGGGGGTTCCCTTTTGTAAAACGTTACGATGCGGTGGTCACGAACGTTTTACTATACGTGGGTACAGTACTGAACTTGGGTACTGAATAACGTTACGGCGAGTTACATGGGGGGGGGGGGGTCAATAATCTCCAAAAATTCCATTACGTAATACTTGAACGTTCCCTAAGTCTTTAAAATTAGAGGCGCTAAAATCCTTTGCCTCAGATTTCTGTATGTTTCTTATTGTTTGTCTAAATACGCAAGTGGACGATCGGCCTTCTGATTCTTTTTATAATATTTTTTATTACCGTTTGAGCCAGTTTTAATTGCGCTTACGGAAGACAAACCCATTGGTGCACAAACGGAGTATGAACGCACGACCTCGACGAGTTGACGGTTGCGTAGCCAGGCTACCATTAGGCTAACATTGAAACCTTATAAGCCTTGGTTTAAATGTTGCCGAATGTGTAAAAATAGAATATATATCAGCTAGTAGATCCCAGCTCAACGTTCACTCTATTTTGAGGCAAAGCAATTAAACCAACTTTCCTTATCCAAGCCACACTTTTAAAAAAAATAAAGGAAGAAAATATAATTAAGAATGTAGCAATACGTTGATATAAAACCAACTAAAAATAAAACATTTAATGTAGTATTTTTTGTTAAGTAAATACGTAACAAAAAATTACGTAATGATAAAACAATGTGATTTCACTAATAGAATTATTATTAAAGCCAACATAAAACAAGTCGAACTTCAACATATGATGCAATTATCTTTTAATTTTTATTCGATAATTGATAAGTACTTATATAATAAAATATTGTATTATTGAGGTCAAAAGTTGCAAGTATTTTAATATTCATAATATTTAAGTTAGCATAAATTGAATTGATAATTAATGCTTAAGATTAGTCTTTATAGAAAAAACGTTGATTACAATATATTTTTAGCAAATTTATAATATATACATATATATTTGTACTTACACTGTTAAGGTAAATAATAGTGGCACTGCAAAGCAAATAATTTTGCCTTCCTTATACTTTAAGTCGTAAACGGAAGCATTTTGACTTATTACTACTATATTTTTTGCTTATTTACTTGAAAATGTTACCTAATTCAGAGTTAAAACGAAAACAGTTCCTTATTCTCACAAAAGTTATTAACCAAACAGCTGCCTTCCTTATAGATAAGGCTAATCCAAATAATGTCATTCTATGAAGCATAACCATTATCCAACGTTCGATGTGTGAACTGAATGACATCGTTGTAACAGCTAAGTGCCTCGAGATATTGAGGAGACAATTTGTAGTAGTTACAATAAAATATAATTTACTAAGAACGATGAAAGATTACATTAATTAAAAAATAAAGAGAGGATTCTAAGGGATCGACGGAAAAACATAATCTACTTCACTACTTAAAATGAAGGCAAATAAAGACAATTTGACAGAAAAAGTCAAATGTTTGTTTAGTTAAAACAATGAACTTATTTATTTAATTTTTATAGACTGAGCCCAAGTTTCGAATTTTATTTATTATTTAAAATACCGTTTTACGCGATCATCTTCTGAATAGTCAAGTAGGTGATCAGCCTTCGTTGCTTGACAGACGTCCTCGACTTTTTGGGTCTAAGTCATGCATGCCGGTTCCTTCACGATGTTTTCCTTCACCGAACGAGCGAGTTCTAGATGCGCACATAAACAGAAAGTGGTGGTGGTTCGGGGTTCAACCTACGACCCCATGGATGAGAGTCACACGCTGAAAGCAACCAACACTATTACTGTTGGATTTAATATTAGTATTACTAAATCACGTTAAATTGTAATACTCCAATTAATAGACGTAAATAACTGACCAACTAAGGAACAAAATCAAATCAGGTCTTTTCACATTTCAATAAATCTCATCCATATAATAATCTCATTTATAGTCAATAATCTGACACATAATGTGAGTGTGAACCTCGCATTGCCTACTTATGTATGCTTTAATAGCGAAGGCGTCTTGAACCGGAGGTCTCGACTTATACAAATTAAGTCCATTGCACTTTGATGCGATAACAACCGGTATTGAAGGGAAATTAGTTTTATCTAGATCAACATTAAGACCAAGTTGACTTGCAGATTTAAGTTAAGTCCAAAATTCTACGCTTATTTGTAAGACTTCGCCAGACGGATTATCAGTTTAAATGGAAACAAAAATTTAACATGAATGAAAACCTTAAATGTATCCATACCATTACTTAGCAAGATCTTAAATTTACACGCACCGAATACAACGAATAACCAACTACTGTAATATCGTTATTTTGTCAGATAAATTTTGATACTAGACAACTGATTCTCAGTAATGCAGCAAAAGTAACCTTTGTGTCAAGAATTCATGTCAAAGCTAACGATCCTGATTCCTGACCGCGTTAAGATTTACCGCTACCGAACAAAATTTATTACTAATAATAAATGATGATAAATATTCGCAATTTTCAAATTCATTAGTGTTAATCCCATCAACCACTTCTACATTATACTTTATATTAACACTTTAAACAAGTTTGATAAGCAAAATTATTGCATCACTTACGTACAAGCATTAAGCACGTAGAACATTATGTCACAGCTTAATCACATCACATACACACTTAACATATTCAAATGAAGGCTAATGATTAGCATTTATCATTGAAACTAGCTTCATTACTAACTAATTAAAAACGTCGACAACATATGGTACAAGATACGTAGGCGAACAATGAGTGAATCATAATCATGGATTTACGTATAAGGTACGATGCTCTCAAGGTATAAATAGATTTGGTTGCGACGCCAGAAGTAAATTACCTCCAAGACACCTGGTCATAAATGTTGATACTTACGATACCACGCCATATTGTACTTAGTAGATAATTAGAGAAAAAATATTGGTTGTTTGTAAAGTAGGTTTACGATCGAGATGTTTACGTGATAACGTCTTATTGGTGATATAAGTTTTTGGGAAGTAAGGAATTAATGAAGATAACAATTTTTTCAAATTTTAAATTACATCTATCGTTTTATTCACACTTTTGATGATAAATTTCGGGTGTAAAATGACAAGTTTACTTATTCGACTATGATATACATTTTTCTTCATACATACATTCATACAAATCTCCATTCGTTTGTATGCCGCTAGAGTGAGAGAGACGGGAGATCGGTCCGTCTCTCTCTCGTTATACCTGCGATCGCGCTCGTGAGGTTTTGGTGTGACACAAGTTTCTGAACATGTCACCCGACTAAGCGATCGCGCTCGTGAGGTTTTGGTGTGACACAAGTTTCTGAACATGTCACCCGACTAAAAAGATTTTAAAGACGTTATCACGTCAAAAACTGTGTGTGCTCATGCTCAATAACGCAACTAAAAGTACGAAAGAAACAAACACATTTCACCATTAAGATACTTTAATGGAGATCTCAATTAGAATTTCAAATGAGCTTTCATTTAACAACGAAATTCTTAATGTCATGATTATTCATAGAACACGTAAACAAGGAACAATTCGTCCAAACTGGGTCGACTTCAAAATTTTCATGCAACTCTTTCACCTCTAAAACGAAGCTTTACTACACTTCCTTAAACAGTACGGCCATATGTAGTAAACTATATTTAGACGCTCCGAAATAACACGTTTGGAGAAATTCTATTTAGACTCCTCGTGCATAATGAACCAAGAAAATACAATAGTGCTTGAGACAGATTCATTGCAATGTATCTTAGTCACACCCCAGCTAACAATCAATTGTGCTCAAACCAGCTCACTTTCTCTAATTCAGACTATGATCTAAATTTCTATCGGCTGCGGATTATTATCGGTATAAGCAATATATTAAAGCGCATTCGCGTCGTGTCTTATAAAGGTTGCACACACCGCATTGTTAGGCAACACTTTCTATTCCGTATGGGTTACTACAACAGTTCTCATTAACATTAAATGCGCATATCTCACTTCGAGGCGGTCACCTTGCGTTTACGCTTCGAGTAGCACCACCAATTCAACGTGAGTTAGTTCTATACGACGTATAATATCCCTTGGACCAAATGGAACAGCGTCAGTGTACTGCTTTTTTAGTACGTGCGCTACGCGTGACTTTTAACGAGAACCGTTTTGATTGTGCTTGTTTTTGGGTCGATAATTACCATATTGTCTGACAGATCATGCAAATTTGTATAATAAACTAGTTCATAGACCCAAATGAGTCAATCAGTTTTAGTAGGCTTTTTTTTAATTTTATATAATTTTATGCAATTGTAGCAAATCTTTTTAAAAATATGCATTTCGCTACTTTTACTGCCCTATAACTGACTGTTATGCATGTTTATCTCTGAATTCGTTTATTTGAATTTAAATAAAGTGGTTTATTTAATCTGTAGCACGTCAAAGTCTGTGTAAATTATTAACATACTCACAAACACAACGACAGTTGATCCATGACGAAAAATATTGAATTTACCGTAACGGAAAATGTTCATTGCTGCGTTTATGCGTGCAACCTATTCACGTGTTTATTTTCAAACAGTTAAACCTTTGTATCTGTGGTATTATATATTTTGCACCTAATATGTACCTACGAGCATTAATAATAGAAATACTATATAATAAACAATACATCGTGAGATTGTAGAGGAAGGAAGCAAAGATGGATCACGTTTCATAGGAGTCTTAATCACGAAATCTAGGTAATTGTTTCCGCCCATTAAAAAGGCGTATCATTTACAATAAATACGTAATATACCACGTAGCATTGCTTAATTTTCGTTTATACAGTTTAAGGTCAGTCAATTTCTTGCTCGCTGGTGAATGAAGGTTATAACTATAAGTAGCAAACGATTATTAAGACGAAACCAAGACAAATTTATATGGAAATTATTATCTACAAGCAATAAAATGATGAACTTTAAACCTCGTCATTCAACATTATCTATCTCACAATCGTAAGAATTTCTTCAATCTCATTTGACAATGGCGAGGAATTTCTACCTGTCGGCATTAAGAATTCTATGAATAAAATAAATTGGGTATGTGAAATTGCTTCTATTTTAAGAGTCGAGTATTCAATAACAAGATACCTACGTCCTAACAGTCACGTAGACGTATTGACATGTACCTACTGAGTATGAATAACCCAAGGAGTTCGGAGGAGGAGAACACACGATAATTAAAGCAATATGGATAAATGTGTACCAGTGTGGCCTAATTTATTACTAATTAACGTGTTTAGTAGATATAATTTAAGTTTGTTTTTATTTTTTTAAATTTATACAGAAGTTAGTCGCTTTTATCGAAATTGAGGAAAAATCCTTTAACTTATTTAAAAAATAAAAACAAATCAGTGTGCTTTGCTTTTACAGAGCAAAATTATTAATGCTTTAACAATTTCTCTGTACGTATGTATGTAAAGTAAGATTGAAGTTTTTATCTTTCTTAAGAATGACGTTTTTATTTATTTGGTAAATTCATAGTAAGTTTCTCAATAGACTAGAATCGCAAAAGCATGGTAAACGTTTATAAATCGATTTTTCCGTTGGTATGTTACGCAGTAGGGGACGGAAGTATCCACGGAAGTGGTGTCACGGTCTGCGCGTGCGCACCATGATGTGACGACATCATACTCGGTGGGGCTAGTGCAGCAGGTTTGAACTATAGTTTGTCGACAATACTATAAACATAGTGGAATATAAATTAAATGTATATACAACTATTTCCAACACATAAATATACTAACCTAACCTAACTTACATAGTAATACTAATAATTAAAAATTAATAGAAAAAAAACAACAAATTTAAAAAGTTTGGTCCCTATGGCAGTACCTTTAATACTGGCAGCATTTCCAAATTATCAAATTCACTGTATAAGTATATGTAGTGTTTGGTGTAACTCAAAGTTTGAAATATAACTAACAATTACTTGGAAATCGAATGCTAATCTATTTACGAACCCCGAAGGCTTAGGTATGTAAGCCTTTATCTTTCCCGAATCAGTTAAAAAATTTAGAAATCTATTGTTAACATTTTCACAACGTTCAATCATACATATGACAGCACAAAGATAAAATTTGGTTGTTACCAAATAATATCTTTTGTATTTGCACAAGAGGATTTAGTAACATTTCTTAAATATTGTGTTAGACTATCTCGTTTAAAGTGTCGTATGTTATTTCAAACGGTTATGCAACAGATGTCTCATGTTATAAGATTTGTTGTGTCGCAAACTCTATACAATCTATACCATAGAAAGATGAATAAAATAGGAATGTGCGAAAGAGTTGTTCATAAGATTTAAAGTAAAATAACAAATATAAATATACAAATATTATTTTTAAACTATCTTAAACTAAATTCCTGTACAAGGTAACGCAAAAGGCGATCGTACTTGTAAAGAAAACGTTATTAATCAATTCACAAAGAACAAAATATATACAGAAGAAATCGTAAATAAAGTACAGCAAGATAACAAATACGCCAAAAATCATATTATAGAAACGAGTGACGTGCCTGTAACAAAAGAAAATTCTTTATTTGAACTAAATCCATATTCATTTTACAAAACAATGCGCTCTCGTTGACAATTGTCTGGTTAAGTCAAGATCTTAAGTGAACGATAAGACTCCATTGTGATAAAACCAACAAGACTTAAGAAGCTAACAAACATAATATAAATAATTTCAACGTTGAAATACAATCAGCTATAGTAGAACCAAAATATACCTACACAATACAAATAATGTCTTGGACTGAAGAAATAATTTATCTCCTTTCATCACAGGAGAATCAAAGTAATGTAATAAGGGTACATAAATAGGTTTTTGATGAATAACGAGTTAAGTCTTGAGTATCGTAACTCGATTTCCTTACTTCAATAGCTTTGGGACTATTACTAAACTTGCGACAGAGAAAGAGTCCTATTACTAGTAAAATACAAGACTCAGTATTTACAGTAAAGATAAATCTAGAGATGCACAAAATTTATAAAAAAAGTTTTTTACAAAGAATCTAAAAATTTTTGCGCATATTTTTTTTTAGAACACCTGTCAAGGCTCAGTTGATGTTAAGTGATAAAGAAGAAAAAATAAAACAGAAGAGAATCTTGAAAGTAGACCAAGAAAACAAATACGCAAAAAAATAGAAACAAATGACGGCGCCCATGGACACTCACACTACCAGAAGGCTCTTATCCTGTAGGACCGAATTGGTTAGGAAATACTTCAGTCGGGGCCGGGAATTTTACTTGGTTGTTGCTTACATGTGATGCGATAACATCCCATCAAACATTAAATAGTAAAAGTGATTCGAAAATTGGTTTCAATTTACGACTATTATCACGTTATTGTATTTCGCTCAGAATTGCACGACGCTGACACGTAATATAAATTGTACTAACTTACATAACTTTTTTATTTTATACTATTTTGCAGCTCGTTCAATAACTGCTGATAGGAGACTACTTTTATTTCCTTGTGCTTTAAGTAAGTTTACAGGTTTAAGGCTTGATTTTTTAACAATTGTATGAATAGATTAAGAAAAAAAAATGCAATTCCACCATACAAACTTCATAAATAACTATGATACAATAACAAAAAGAATATATTATGTACGTATATATTGAGTTTTAGTTATTGGCAACCCTATAATTTTTGTTACTATTTTTGAAGCAATTTAGTTTCGTCATTTATTGTAAAGATTATTATATTCTTTATGGTAATTCCAATTAAATAAACTCGCTTATACATAAGGGTCATTAGATATTTTTTATATAAAACAGGGGGCCAACAAGCTGGAAGCTCATCTGATGTTAAGTTATACCCATGGACAATCTCAATACCTGGGCTCGCTTTGTGGAACCAGCTTTCGAATTCGACTGAGGTTCTTCAAGAAAGAGCGTACCCATTCTTAAAATACCGGCAACGCACTTGCGAGCCTTCTGGCAATGTCCATGGGCGGTGGTAACACTTAACATCAGGCGAGCCTCCTATTACATAAAAAAACATAAAGCACTTTATATTTTACCAATACATATATACTGTAAGATACAAGAATTTTAGAACATAAATAATGTATACAATACAAATTACATTGCTAAACCAAACGTCAAACTGACATTGAGTATCCTAATTGGATTATCATTGCATTACAACTCCAAGGGCCATACTGATTACAATAAGACTCATTTTTCTCAACACGGCGTCAAAAGCATAATTCCATTACCGCCCACAACTCATAAATGGGTTAGTGGCCCGGCTTCTTTCATATTTAACTATTATAATAACTACGTAACATATTGCGTTGCTGTTAATGCGCGGTACTTTCTTGAATCTTTCCAAGGCGAAGGGTAATTCAGAATTCGAGATATACCCTCTTATTCATATAAAATTAATTATATAACTAAACACAATATATTTAGTATGTCAAGAATGTATTGGATTTCTTATGGTTAAAACCTTGACTTGTTTAAGCTATCCTGGAATATGCTTACAAGGAATATTAAGAATATCAATAGCTAAATCACCTGCATCATGAGAAAGCCCCACACACACACACACCCTCACGTACATACCCTCGCAATTTACGTATTTAATATTTTGTATTGAGTTTTTACTTTGGTAAATATTTGAACCTTTTTGCATATAAATTATAGCCATCTTTGGCTAATATATTAAGTTCGACAATTTATTCTTGTATATAATTCACATTAGCTGTAGGATTACGAATAAAAAAATATGATAATATACTTAAAATAGTCTTGGATTAAGTGATTAGACGCCTTGAGAATGAGGTACCCAGCTGATACCGGTGCATCTATTTTATTGATGACTAACTGGCCTGACGAACATCGTACCGCCTGACAGTCGATTCTTTATTTTTTTAAATACTTATTCTGCTATTCGGGACAACGACTGGCTAGTAAGATAAAAAACAGAAAGTTGATAAGACAACAAATACATTATGTCAAAAAATTAAAATTTACCTTCCCAGAACCCTTCCACTAACACTTGAACTTTATGATATGGTATTTAAGTTCAAATGGACTTTTAAGTATTATTACGAATATTTTGTATGGGAATATGAAAAATGTTGTTTTTAGACCTTTTCACTCAATTTTTTAAAATTTTTCTCTCCGCAAGAACCATCCTCGCACTTCAAGGAATATTATAAAAAAAGAATCAGATAAATCGGTCAAGCCGTTTTCATGTTATGTCGTGACAACGGAAAACGGGTTTCATTTTTATACATATAGATAAAGCTTTCTAAAAAATACACGATTTAATCTAATACAGATTTCCTCACAATTTTTTTAATCACAAAACTTTAAATCAATTGTTACATTACTAGTTATAAAACAAACTGAACCAGTTCAATTTACATTGAATTCGTAATTTTCACCGTAACCAAACAAGAGCAACAAATCTAGGTAAATTAAAAGTAGAACATTTTTTACATTTACTTACTTCATAATCTTCGTTTGCAAGCGTTCTATTCTTATATTTTGTAACAGTATAGTTGCTTACCTGAAAATAAAACAATAAAAATAGTTATTTATTTGGTTACAGCTTAATCTTACTTAATATCCTCCGTGACTTAATGGTACCGCATAAGGCGTATAAACCTAGGAAAGGTTCGATTTGTAAAGGATACAAATATATGTAAGGAAAATATAATATATTTTCCTATACAAACTCTTGTCTATATTGTATTTTATATAAACTCTTTTGTAATGTTGTCTTTGCCGTCTGATCGACGATGTTTAATTTATGTCACTTGACATAATATATTATGTAAGATATTTTATTTTTTCATTATATTATTTTACTTTATAAAACCTAGAATATAGGCTTTAAATGTTGTTTCTTTTGTATTTACAGGTGAGTGAATAATTTGTAAATATATTTTTTTTATTAAATGTAAATTAATAGATATTCTTTTGTAAATAAATCTATTGTATTCACAGAGAAACGCAGTTGCGCCTTAATTATTCTCAGTATAAGCGATTGATACTATTATATATATATATAATATGCCTGGGGTATTAGGACATAAGGATAAAAAGTGACAGTGAATTGAATTTCTTTTTTACGGGACAGGTGGCAAAGTGTGCAAGCCGGTCACATTGTATAAAGTGATAACCTTCGCCCATGAACACCTGCAATGCCAGGGGCTAGCGGGTGTGTTGCCGACCGTTCATAATTCGTATCGGTTTAAGAATGCCTCTACTGGCAGCTGGTTCGATAAAGAGGTGGTGCGTGCCTGAATAAGCTCACTTAAATTTTATTTCAGTATCAAACCCGAACATTAGGGGGTAACTGTATCATTACCGGTGATGCGATAGCTTTTCCATCCTTAATCGAAAGTACCCAAGTTGGTCTTAGTGGCTTCACTAGCGCGTTAAAACGAAACAAGAAGTCCATTCTCAACCAACTAAAGATCACCACACGCCTTCCAACTATCATTTAAAAACGGGTACTTGGCTACTTAAGTCTTATAACCAAGAGAGAATAGGGTCTCGACAAACTGGTAATGGTAGGGAGGAGTGATAGCAGGAGAAGTCGGGATCGAACGCCTACCCGTTGGTCTGACCAAGTTAAGAGAATTATTGGTCTCTATATCCCTTATGCTCTGTGACATGCTGAGGATAGAGAAGAAGAAGAGAAGACTACCCCGTCTGTCTTGCTACCACGGATAAATACAAAAGTTAGTCATCACCAATCACAATCGTTTCGCCCTATAGTCCAGTCAGTCAAGACAATTAATTCATTATAATTCCAAAAGTTTTCAAATTTTGATGTAAGGTCGGGAGTGGTATTAAAACAAACTATAAAATTTTGCAACCTGCTCTGCGGTCCGGAACATTGTTAAAAATGCAATAAATGATAATTTGCTTAGTTCTTGAGACCAAAATTCCAAAAGTTCTGCAAAGTTGGAGTGGTGTTAAATATATTATTTTACATCACGTGTCAAATTTGCAACCAATTTAGGTGTACGGAACATTTATTGTTATTAAAAATTAATGTTGTTCTTTATTAAACTGAAGGAAAACGTTCCAAAAGTTCTGCAAATTTGACAGATATATCGAAAATAAAATAAATAACAAAAAATGTTCCGTACACTTAGGTTGGTTGCAAATTTTATACGTGATATGAAATATTATATCGAAAACTTCCCCAAGTTTGCAGAACTTTTGGAATTTTTTTCACGACAATACAGACATAAAATTAATTTAATTGAAATTTTAACAATGTTCCGGACTGCGGACAAGGTTGCAAAATGAGATTTATTGTCGTCCCAATGTACCATTCACTTGACCGAAGTTTGAAAACTTTTGGAATTATTATCAAATTTTCGATTTCGAATGTCTATAATGACTGGTGTACTACTACTACATTCTCATTCCCTAATGATAAATGATTTATTTCTGTAAGTAGGTTTTTACAAACACTTTTTTTTAAACTAGATGAGATCGAGAATGTTTGTCAGAGTAAGTATAAAACTTAAGCTTGTTTTGGTAGTCAACGATAATTAAAATTTAAACCATTCTTTACCTGCACTACTTCTCCTTATATGAAACCATAACTCATTGTCATACGACGGGATGTGAATATTAATTGTATCTAAAGTATGTCAAATTTTTCCTACCTGTTAGTTCAACTGATTTTAATGGATCAAAACGATACTCTAAAATTAATATTCACAGTTGACGAGTGGCGTTTACAACCTTTTAAATTCTGTATCTCAGATTTCTGTATGATTTGTAATTATTAGAATTTCATAATATGCATGTAGGTGATCAATGATCAATGATCAGTCTTTTGTGCGTGAAACTCACCGTCGTCTTTTTTAGGTCAAAGCCAGGTTTACTCACGATGATTTCCTTCAACAAGCGAGTGTTAAATGTGCACATAGAAAGTCAATTGGTGCACACATTAGGGATGAGAACGCTGAAGCCACTAGGCTAACACTTTTCAGTTAAAATTAATATTGCTAAAAAACTTTTCAGCACGAGTAGTAAACACTCTGCCTTACTTCATCGTCTTTAATTAATGGACTTCTAGTTGAGTACTTTTACGGTATGATAGTATTTTTTTGGTGGTTCAAATAATTTGCTATCAAAATATATAAAATAACGAAATAAAGCTATGACGTAACAACACGTAAACATCTTTCATTGCTATATTGAAATTTTTTGTTTTAGGTTGAACATATATACGTTTATAGTTTTTTGAATAATATATTTTCATGAACGTAATAACAATTATAAATTTTACTATGTATTTTAAGAATTATTAATTAGATAATTATTCATTAAATGTACAACAAAGGGCCCACTACACGCCCTACTACAAATTCCTATAATTAGAAACTAAAGATATTTGTAATGTTCAGACATTACCTTTCCACATCGTATCCCTAACTTTCGTACAAACTACTAACTGACGTGAGACTGATCTAAAATTCGTGATTCATGTATCCTTTTTTGTCCCTGTTTTAGTTTTGTCTCAATAATTAAATGTAATATGTATTTTTGCACTTCTTGCTTACCATATCTAATTTAATACATTTTTTTTATCATAGTGATTGCCTGGAAGAGATCGCTCGAAAGCGGCAACTATGTCATTTAATTATGTAAAAAAAAAATTATGTTAATGCAACAAAGTGTTAATAAATTAATAAAGAGTAATGAGACAAATACAATCACTACACAAAAAACGATATTTTTTTTCTATTCCAATATTTAAGCTAAGTATACAAAGAAAAAACTGTGGCAACTAGCGACAATTTTAACGTATTACAGTAATACAGAGAGTAGGTATTTCTCATTGAGGAAGAGTAACGTGACCTTCATAAAGCGAACAATGTCAGTCAAATCAGTGAATCGAAACGTTTGGATTGTTCATATCAAAACATAATCTGTTCTGTGGTCAGCCATAAAGAATTGTAACGCGAGATTTTGTGACAATGCGGTTCTTTGAAGTCAACAAATCAAAATTTACATTAAACTCGATACTATGAGAAAATTTATTAAACGAAACAGTTATCCAACTACGGACAGTTTACTATATTGAATTTTAGTTTATACAACTGCCCCAGTGCAAACCCGTGAGCAGAAAACATTTCAGGTGATTGTAATTTGTCATTTTCACAATTTATTATGGTATGTAAATAAAGAATTTTGGTCGTCGTCATCGTTGAATTTTATATAATTACTAGCTGCCCCCGCGAACTTCGTTTCTTCTTAATGTGATTTTACTTAGCCTACCTTTTTAGTACATACCAACATGGCGCATTTTGCTATGCTACCCTAGAGACTATTCGGTTTTCTGGAATGAAAACTTTTTAGGTTTTTCTGTGATTTTTTCTCGATACATCATATAAACCTCAGAGTTCAAGTAATTAGATTTTAATTAACAAATAAAAATAGGGGTTGACCGTAGAGGGGTAAAAATTAAGGGTTTTGTATTCTCTATCATAACAAATTAAAAACAAAAAATGTTTCTAAAAAATAACTACATATAAAAATGTAGGGGTTTGAAAGATAGTAGCCGATTCTCAGACTTACTGAATGTGCATAAAAAACGTCTTTCTTAAATCGGCGTAATAAAGATAATTATTTTCTAGTTTCTAATAAAGCTTTATAAAGCGAATTTTTTTTTTTTTTTAGAACGGGGGGCAAACGGGCAGGAGGCTCACCTGATGTTAAGTGATACCGCCGCCCATGGACACTCTCAATGCCATAGGGCTCGCGAGTGCGTTGCCGGCCTTTTAAGAATAGGTACGCTCTTTTCTTGAAGGACCCTAAGTCGAATTGGTTCGGAAATACTTCAGTGGGCAGCTGGTTCCACATAGTGGTTGTGCGCGGCAAAAACTGCCTTGAAAAACGCTCAGTTGTGGAACGGCGGACGTCGAATACTTTATAAAATATCACAAACAACTGACGAAACATTAAAACAAGTCAATGGCCATTTGTCAAATGTGTTGACAACTGACAAATAGGTCAATCGAATAAAATTTTAGGTTAGCGCAATGCGTTATGCAGGAACTACCTCGGTTAAAATTACCTTTCAAGCTTGTTTTTGTCTTACAGCCAAGTATAAAAAATCCACCGGCGCTACAACCTTTTATGTCTGGGCCTCCTATTTCTGTATGATAATATTTTTCTTAATAGGCAAGTAGGTTATCAGCCTGACACACAGTCGACAATTTGTGTGTGCGTGATGTTTCCTTCACCGTACATACAAGTTATAAATGCGCGCACAGAAAGTCCAGTGATTCAAAGCCAGGGTTCGTTCCATATGTACTCAGAAATGGGAGTCGTACGATAAAACCTAGGCCAACAGACAAACCACCAAACATTTCACCATGTTCACCAGGTATTAAGGTTTTAAAATCGCAATTCGTTATCTACTATCGGTCGAGTGATTTGGTTAACCTATGGTGTCTGTCATGCTTGAGCGATATCCTCGCCCGATTCAATCAAACGTGACGTGATTTCGCGAACACTCCTTTGGTCTCCCTTCACAACGGAAATTATTCTCAAATCAATACTAGTAAATTGAAACACAAGGTCGTCTACGTATGTTCGCATTTACAAGTATAGTCAGTTATAAAAACCAGTAGTACCTGTAGACGAAGAATAAAGAAATTTAAATAAAAATCTTCGCGTGCTTTAAGTTGAGTCATCGGCTATATTCTAATATGAATTTTGTGATACACAACTAAACTGTACACATATAACACAATATTTTTCCTACCATGTAGTAGGAGTATTACCTTTTTTGCATTATCTGTATATAAATAAAAAAAAGTAGCTTACATGACAACCGTGAATAGCAAACGACCGCAAGATTTCTCAATCTGAAGGCTAACATTACGCAGTTGAAATGGCACATAATGTGATTTGTGTACTGCTATTAAAAGACGCATTAACATAAAAACACTAACGCAAGTAGTAGATTATATGAGGTTAGTATACTCATATTCAAACTTCACATATATTGTGTAAGTTAATTGAAAAGCTGAAACAAATAAAAGCCTGGCTGAACATAATATAACCTAGAAATTAACGCCAACGCCAATCCAAGCAAAACTGTTATCCAAATAAATAATAAAAACGATCGAAGGAAAAAACAAAAACCAATTTAAACTTACATTGTAAACAGATGAATACAACAATCATCGATATGATACAAGACGTCAAGTAAAACAAATGGGAATCAATTTCGATGCGATAAATCAGACCTTATCAATCACAATTTGTTATCGAATACGGGAGTGCCTCGTGGCGATCTCTAGATAACAGATAGAAAGTGCCGTTAAACACCAACCGCGTTACGCCGATGCGGCTCTGGCTGCGGGCGCAAATAAGGCGAAGCGACCGCTTTGAGCCAATTATCCGGCAGACGGAGACAACGGAGAAAAATATAAGATATTATTATCACCAATGACGTAGTACCGACGTGCCTTACCCCGAATCCAATAACCTATGTCAATCCATAATCCACCATCTGAGATAGTAACCTTACTGACAACCAAATGCTGTAAAAAGTGTGCCAATAACCAATCGACAAATTGTAATAGCCATCTATCGATACAAGCTATCCAAGAGAGGTCGTAGAGGTCGTATCGGTGTCTGTGGATTGATAGACCTTTGTATGAAAATGACAGTTGACGAAAGCTCGATTTCAACAGTTAATTTTTTTTAACAGATTTTAACTTACACCAGTTTTAAAAATAATTAAAAAAAACAAATTCGATTGTCTACGTAGGGTTTGGTTATTGGGATGCAGATAAGAGATCGATCGACTGTCACGGTCTGTCTCAATCTGAGATTGTAGAATGATTATAGGGTTCGGGCGTTAGCCAGCTAAAACCGCCGTCACGAAAAATAGTAACACAGATTAGTCAACAGACATTTCGCTTATTTACTGTACTGACAAACAAGTTTCCAAATTATGTCAAGAGCGTATTAACTCTTAGAAGGTAGACAACGCACTCCCGATTATTCCGGTATATCGGTCATAACATCAGATAAGTCGAGTCCCCGTGTGTAAACCGAATCGATAGGAGGCAAAACAAACATGAATGCTTAACTTCAAAATACTTTTAAAATGTACTCAATGTCAGATACGAGGTCATATACGCCTATACACACCTGATTTCAATTTTGCGTAATGCTTTTCCCACTCACACCTACACAAGACAGATGAATAGATAATTAATTTACTTCAATTGCTATAATCAAATTTGGCAAACGCAACCTTCATGATCAATGAAACTGAATTGTTAATTTTTTATTTGATATTTTTCATCGCGACTCTCAATACACCACGTCATCGGCACCTTGGCAGTTGGTTATTTATTTAATAGTGTATACGTGAGCGTTCAGGTTGAGAGCAGTGTTGGCCTAGTGGCTTCAGCGTGCGAAAGTCATCCCTGAGGTCGTAGCTTCGATCCCCGGCTGTTCGCATTTAACATTCGCTCGAACGGCGATGAAAAACATCGTGCAGAAACTGGCCTGCCTTAAGACTCAAAAAGTCGACGGCGTGTGTCAGGCACAGGAGGCTGATCACCTACTTGCCTATTTGACAAATGATTATGAAACAGATACAGAAATCTGAAGCAAAGATCTAAAAAGGTTGTAGCGCCACTGATTTATTTTATTTTTATACCTGAGCGTTCATACGATCACATGTTTAACAGACGAAGTCATCTACCTACTCCAAATCCCTCAGTTTATGTTAAATAATTTTATCAAACCGGTAATTTCACAGTAGCTATAAATAAAGACAATTTTTACAAACGTTTCAAGTATAATCAGGCCCCGTGCCCCGTCCGACATCGATCCCATCATACTGCCAACAATTTTATTTATTTAATTACAATCAAACCACAGTAACATGTCGGTTCCTTTCCACGTTTTCAAGCCTTTGTTATCGCATTACACGTGCAAAACATTGCCAATGTAGTTTTAATACACATTGCGAAAGCGTAATTATGTAAAGATTAAACTATACAATAAAAAGAAATAAAAATTATGTAACATATTCAATTATAGATAATTAATATTATTTTATGCTCGTCGATGTTGTACCACGAGAAGGAATCATTCTTATTTCTCCTCTCTTATTTGGCCACGTTTGCTATTATAATGAACGTTAAATAATTTAAGAGAGTTTTAGGTAATTAATAAAAAAAAAATATTTATAAAAGCTTGACACCGCTCGCCACAATAAAATACAATTTTTAATGTAACAAGCACATAACATACTTACACAAAGTAATACAAAAAAAATTAAACAAAAGGAATTAAACTACAAAAACTAAACAAAAATCGATTTTAAAGTGCAGTAGCAACTATTGATATCCAGACCCAGCTCGTTTATCAGAATACTCAACCTGAAGAACTGAGTTTTGGTCAAAAATCCGGAAAGGTACTAATGTAATGATGGGATGCCTGAGGTATCCTAGAGGGTACACGAAACTTAAATTTTGTTAGAAGGTTCGGGCAATCGGCCTGATTGTTAAATAAACTAAATGCAAACGATACATCAATTAATTATCTACGATTCTTCAATGACAACATCTTAAACTGCACTAGCCTGGTTTCATATGTTGGTTTTTGATCAAATTTTATTCTTGAATTTTCAAAAACGTAGTACTTTTATAAGTAAATATTTACAATCTGAATGAACAATTAACCCTCGTATCATAAATGTAGAGTTTTTTTTTTTTCAATTCAGTCGTATTATGGTCGTGCTACGACCTCACTTTTTAATTTATTTTATTTTATTACACACTCAGTTACAACAGATTATATACTTATTATATCAAATTGTATTTATAAAGAGGTAAATGCTCAGTTAAAATGGTCTAATAAGAATAATTTAGTTCTGACGAAAGAAACAAATTTACAACTTTAAAACAAAAATAAGGAAACTTCGAGAAATGTAAAATTCACGTTTACATTTATGATAAAGATGTTTTATCTGTGGACCTCAAGTAAAACAAAGTCAATATTAATATTAAACAAACAGGTCGTTTATGAAGACCGAAAATACCACTTTATTACGACTTGTAGCTATTTAACCAACATTGGTTACGCTTCAAGAAAATGTTTTCACATTTAATTTTGCTTAGAACCGAACAACGTTTCTTCAAGCTTGGCAGGTGGGCGTCACAACAAAACAAACATTTTCCGGTAGTCGCTTTTAAAACATAAATAGTAGGTCATCCGGCGTTGAATGAAATTATTAATTTTTTACTTCCGATTTTTAGAATAGAAATTTTGAAAGTGTTACTATAACGATTGACTTGGCTGAACAAACTGTTCTATAATACGTTTGCAATTTACCCAATATAGATTTTAGGACCAACGCTAAACGCGGAATGCATTATAGGGGAAAAAACGTGTAAAGGCCAGTGCCCAGCTTCGTACCAAGAGGATCTTAGTAAGAGAAATAATAAAATAAACCTAAAAGTATAGTCGCACATATGTTTTTTTTGTAACAGTTGGCAAACGGGCAAGAGGCTCATCTAATGTCTCAAGTGATATCGTCGCTCATAGACACTCACAAGTGCGTTGCCGGTCTTTTATCTGTTTTACTTTTTTTCGTGATTTTTTTTTAAATAGACAAGTATGTCAGGCTTCTTTGCCTGACACATGCTGACGAAGTCTAAGACATACCCGGTTTTCCACGATAATTTTCCTCGCCGCGAGCTAGTGGTAAATGGGCACAAAAATCCATTAGTGCACAGCCGGGATCCGAACCTACCTCAGAGAAAGGGACGTAAGCTCACACCACTAGGCCATACTATAGAACTATTGGTAATTCATGTAATGAAACTAGGTCCCACGTTACTCGTTTGTAACACCGGGAATACAACGCTTTACATATGATTTTACTTTTCAATATTTTTTTAAATATATTTAGTATCAGTAATTTTCTATGTTCTATTGTTCTATGCACATTTTTCCTTCACTGCTATAATTATCTCAAAATTGAGATTCAAAATAAATTATATTTTCAGTCATAGGTCCCTACTATACTACTATAAGAGTACTACAGTGTTGGCCTAGTGGCGTCAGCGTGCGACTCTCATCCCTGAGGTCGTAGGTTCGATCCCCGGCTGTGCACCAATGGCTTTTCTTTCTATGTGCGCGTAACATTCGCTCGAACGGCGAAGGAAAACATCGTGAGGAAACCGAAACGTCTTAGATCCAAAAAATCGACGGCGTGTGTCAGGCACAGCCTGATCACCTACTTGCCTATTAGATTTAAAAATGATCATGAAACAGATTCACAAATCTGAGGCCAAGACCTAAAGAGGTTGTAGCGCCACTGATTTTTTTTTTTCGTAGGTCCCTACTACCGTCAAGGAATTTACATTAATATGCGTAGATCCTTGATTTCTTGCAGACACCTTACAATTTTGTATTTGTAGACAAACCTGTGGGGCAAGGACCGTTGTTTCTGCCGTTTTGTCGGTATCCACGTTCGTTAGTCGCAACCACGAGGGCCAGCATTTCGCCCTCTTTGACGCACAACAAAACAATTTTCCATCAGTCACTCTGCTCACGAGGATATCGCGAATTCAACACAACACGTTACGCACTTCACTTGGTAATTGTTACCGCTCCCTATTTAACATGCAGTCACTGCACTATTGCTTTGACACGACAAAAACACCTATTTCACAATTGACCGCATGCAAAATGTCCTACGTAAGCACTTTTGTATTATTTTTTGCTAATTAAAGCAATACGATATCGTAAACAATTTTCGTTAGACGATAGCAACTGATAACGCGAGCGCGGTCCGTACACTGTTAAGGCCTTTGACGTACTGACGGTTGACCGGAGGCAGCTGTGCGAGACCGACAAAAAGAGAAGGCACTAGATTTTATTACCACGTAACTACAGCCTGCGGTACATACGAAACAGAGCTTTAAATCTTACCAACTAAGGAAAACATTTGAATGCTTATCGCTACGAGTCAGCTGAGTCAGTTTCCTCGAACGTTGTATGGAAATTCGAATCGAGTCAGACAGAATATTCATTGAGTAGGAAAGAGATGGCAATTGATCGAAACATTTTGTGCGAAAGGCTCCGAAGGTGCAACAATGGGCAAGGCCGGCTAATGTCACGTCTAACATAGACTAGACAGACGGGCACATATGTATTCGATAACAGTAATATAATGATATGGTTTAATTAAATACCAATTAATACTTGGTAAATCAATCACCATAGATCAACACCTAATCCATCATTATCAAGATAAGACTGTTATATTTTCAAAACACTTTCAGTATTTTATTAAATATAATAAAAAAAATTAAGATAAATTTAAACTACATATTTGTGTATCTCGCTGATCACGAATGCTGGAAAGTACTCGAAAGTCGAGTTATGTAAATAATGTTATAAATTCGCTTTTATATCCGTTTTAAATACGTTACTAATATTATCATAATCCCACGAATTCTTTCATTTTTGCTAGACGTTTATATTTTTATAACTGCAATGTCTCTCGGAAACATAAATAAAACCTAATTAAAATTTAGTGTCACCCACACAAAGTTCCAATTAAAGCATAGAAGTTTTAACATTAAACATAATCTGGTATTTCTTTTCTTTGCTTGACAAAAAGCTAAAATTACTTGTATTTTTATGTTATCTTATTTGTTTTTTTTAATGTTTACCAAAATTGTCATATATTTAAGAAAAGATAGCTTGTAACATAGTGTAAATATGGTATGTATATAAATAAACATTATTTTTATAAGTTTTAATATAAATTTTACAGTATAGAGTGGTAATAAGTGGATTTTTTATAAATATATGTAGGAGAAGGTACGCACACTATAGGAAATTATCAACCATAAATGTATATCAATTATATGTGAAGCAAATAAATAAAAAACAGAAATTCTATTTTCAACAAAAGAAAATGTATTCTAACATATCTGTCTCCTAGAAAGGAGTATAGAAATACACAGCCGCTCCCCGTGAATCAGACCGAACATATATCCAGGATTTACGCATCGTACATGTTACAAACTAATTTTTATTTTTTTAAATAAAAATGTGTTCATTCATTCATGTTAGGTCTCAGTAGTATCTCCAACTCTGAATACCTAAGGTGTGTTCAGAAGCCAGTCTTTTAATCGTATCTATTTGATAGTAATTAATAATTCAAATAAAACAATTTTAATATGAATCATTTTTATAAGACGTCGCTTTGTTAGTACATATATAATTCCGTTAATAATCTGACCCGCAACTCTGTTGAAGATTTCTCCCCTGGCATCCGTACCAATGGAGCGTAACGATACGGGTAAACATAGAAACTAAACTATTTGCGCAACAAATACTCTCATTGCAATACATATATTGCACGAAACGCATCATAATTATTGGTTTACACCGTAATAGCAGCATGTTTCTTGCAAAAGCCTATACCTACTAATACTACATCCAGTAATAAAACACTGAATGTTACTCATAGCTTAAAATTTAGTCTAAGACGAGGTCAAGTAAACATTAATGTACATAGTATTGTCTTTGATTAACATAACCTTTACACATTTAAAGAAAAAACTTTTTAACCGGATTAAAGTAATGTATTATTATAAATTTACAATTATTTATGATAATACATAACTTTAATACGGTTAAAAAGCTTTTTCTTTAAACATTAATGAAATTCATAAAATTATTACATTATTATTTTGATGTATCAGAATTCCAACCAAAAACGGAAGTCGAAATAAACACAATGGACGAAAAGTCTCTCAGGTGCTAAATTTTAATTTTTGAATTTTCAGATAACATGAAAGCACTGTCTTCCAACATTACGGATGGATAAAGTTTCCAGGATATTACGAGAAGATAATCATGATCTGCATACAAAGCCACAATATGAGCGAAAGCGCTTGACTTGGCTTTGCATTATTTAAGCAGCTAGTATAACTGGTTTAATATCTAAATGTTATCAGTATTCATCCAAAAAACGAGTATTAACTCTTAGATTACCATCGCTACACTGGACTTACGTCATTTGGAACAAAAAATATTAACATTGCTGCTTCACTGTTGCAAGATATGACATCTGCTCATCAACATACTCTTATACTATAAGTACAGTCGGGGTTGTTCTCTATTTAATTTTTCTCTTATTTCTTCTCATTTCTAACCCCTACTTACACATACATCCAATATTTTTTACTCAATGCCCTGCGTGTTACTTTATTATAAATAGAAAAGTGAGTTATTTTATACATACATATACATATTATATTTATTTCCAACACACAAATATACAGTATTACGCCTGAGCACTTGAACCCCACGACCCATGAGTCTATAGGTACAAAGGGAACAAAATCAAAGTTGGAAGAAATTATTTTATTATTTAGTCATCCAAGTTTTTTGAAAATTGGAAAAAAGATGGGAACCCAAGACGATAAATGCCATACATGGAAGTCAATAAACACCTAGTCGCAGGAAATTCTTATAATAATTTAGGAAATACTTAATATAGGAAATGTTAGGACAGAGGTATATCTACACAGTTATTCGAAACATTGTCAATACTATAATTTTCACTGTGTAGGAAGACCGGCAGTGACGTAAGAAACCATAAAACTTCCAACTTAAGGTCTCCCAGACTCAGATCAATAACGTGGGCGCGTTGATTCTAGTATTGTTACTGTTCACTAGTTATAAACTAGCTTTTTATAGGCATTAAAGCTATTAATATTTTACTACGGCTTTAGAGACAAAACTTTTCCTTTATACAAATTGCGAGAAGATTTTACAATTGATGTTTCGGGTGCCTCTGTACCGCGTAATTAACTGCGTAATTCGCCAATGTACCGGGTTTTAACTATAACACAATTTATGAAGATGTAGACCTTTTCCACCTTACCAAAGACGATGTGACGAAAAAATATTTTTGTGAGACTTTGACTTTACTTAGCAGTAGTAATAATTTCTTTTTTTATCTATTAATGTACTTATTTGACTTATATTTTTTGTTCCGTAAATTTAGTTTAACAATGTAATCTGTTTTGGCATTGTATATTGTCTTAGTGTTTCTTTTATAGTTTATATATTATATATGTGTTGCTGTAAGATAACTTATAAATAAATAAATTAGTTTTATAATTTATTAAATTTATCTTAGTGTTTACTCTTGTAAACGATGTTTTAATAAGTAATTTCCCTAATAACTAATAAAATGAAGATAAATATTGTTAAGAACCCCAATCCTATTCGCGACCAGTTCAGAAACTTGAAAGCTTAGAAGTACGAATCAAGAATGGAAATAAAAATTCACTAATAATCCTGAGAACAAGTGTTTTAATTAATTGTTAGTTCCATATAACTTTCTTTTCCCACTGTGAATACGTCGCGACTGGTTAAGATATTGTTAATGTCATCAAATGTTGTTGAACCGGTTATGAGTATTTTAAGTGATTTATATCGCCTGCGGTAATCATTTTTAATATAGTCCAAGTGGAAATATTTACGCCCCGTTAAACGACGCACTGATCTGGGCCTTATTCCAACCCCTCTGATTCAGTTCCAGATGGGCAACAACCACTAAAGCCACCACAAATACAGTAAAAATCTGTTATAACAACATCGAAAGGACTACTCATATTTGGTCGTTTTTTTTTTTTTTTTTTTTGTTGTATCTGCTTCACGGCAATCTGCTATCCAGCAATAAGCCACTTGTTTGTTTGATTTTACTCAGTATTATGTTATCCTCAAGAGCCATACTCGACATAGAGCCACGACTCTCTTGATGTTAAGAGGTAAATCTTTTATATAGGCTCGGTACGTCCCTTCTTTTTAGCCGCTTATGCTGAAGACCGCCTTCTCCGCTCAGAGCGTGTGCCAGTTTATTTACATGGGAGGTCAGCTTCTCCTGGTATTTCAGGCTGTTTAGAGCTATTTCCTGTCGAACTGTTTTTAGGCCGAGGTCGAGGTATATGTACCTATTGCTTATACAATGTGGGATGATAAACATATATTTGGTCGTAAAAACCTATAGTCGTAACAGCCGATGATGTTGTTATTAAGTATGCCTTATACAATAGAATTTTGCCGGGACCTTTGATTTTAGTCAATATAACCTGTATGTTGTTCTAAACGGTTTTGACTGTAGTTCCAACAAAACTCAAAATCAAGATGCCATTGAAGTTGCTGTATTACTCTTCCAAGGGCATTACCGACCCACCCTAGGCGTATAACTTATAGCTTTCAGGTCTTTTTCTTTCGCTGCATTTGAACTGACGGTTCGATTACCTAATCAAAACTGTGTCATTGTTGTGACTGCCCCAAGTGGTTACGGGACTTTTAAATATATATAAAAGATTTTAAATAGATTTTATTAAATTCTCTTCAGTTTTGAAACATGAGAGTCGACGGAAGTACGTTGTTATTTTGAACTACCATAATCAGCTTGAAACAATAGAGCAATCATGTTTTTGCCTTTTTTTATTAACAAAAAATCTAACATTTTAATTTCGTGTTTCACTCTTTAAGAGTTTAAGTGAAAACGCCTTGTACTATTCATTGAGTCATACCGATCCTTTAATCATAGTACATGATTTAATAACAAATTATTTAAATCTCTAAAACAAGGCCTTTTCTCACTATTATTCGTAGGTCAAAGTCAATAAGTTATTATCGTCAACTATCCTTCATATAATTTATAAACTTGTTAATAGAGTTCTCTGTCATTTGTTCAAGAAACAATTGACGACCACTGACAATTGACAAGTACCAAACTGAATCTTATGAAAAATGTAATAGCAATATAAGAAATGCAAGACATGACACGACATTTTTTAATCAATATTGCGTTCATAGATGCATAGAAATTTTGAAACATTAATATGTTTGTGTGCTTGAGAGTTCGTAATTATAAGTGGGAACGATTTTAAATAATGGAAGAACAATAAATTTTAAAGGACAGATAGATACATATGCAATATTATAACAACAACTAGCTGATCCGGCAAACGTCGTTTCGCCATGTATATCATTTATAATAAAAAAATAGGGGTTGATCGTAGAGGGGTGAAAGTTAGGGATTGTATGTATTTTTTAATGCTGTATCATAAAAAAATAGAAATTAAAAATTTTGTCTAAAAAATAAAAATAAAAATTTAGGGGTGGACTACCCCTAACATTTAGGGGGATGAAAAATAGATGATGTCCGATTCTCAGGCATACCCAATAAGCACACAAAATTTCATCAAAATCGGTCGAGCCGTTTCGGAGGAGTTCGATTACGCACCCCGTGACGCAAGAATTTTATATATTAGAAGATAAATGGCGCTACAACCTTTTAGGTTTGGGCTTCAAATTTCTGTATCTGTTTCATGATCATTTATTAATCTAATAGGGAAGTAGGCGATCAGCCTCCTGTGCCTGCCACACTCCGTCGACTTTTTGGGTCTAAGACATGTCGGTTTCCTCACGATGTTTTCCTTCACCTTTCGAGTGAATGTTTAATGCGCACATAGAAAGGGAGTTCATTGGTACCTAGCCGGGGATCGAACCTACGACCTCAGGCATGAAAGTCGCACGCTGAAGCCACTAGGCCAACAATGCTGCAATATTATAGATCCATATTTAATTTGTTTTAGCTCTAATTCGTCGTCATCTGTAATATAAATACTGTAACGTCTGAAATCATTTCAGATAAATGACAAACTAAGAGTACCCACTGAAGGCAATTTTATTTCCCAAACACAACATGTAATAACAGTACGACCACTTCTCATTATTAAATGTTTGGTTAAAGCATTTTATTGACATAGAAAGAAACGATAAAATAGCACTACAAATATAGCTTCATACGATCATAGAAATACCTGGTTATAAATGATGTATCAGTTCATTCTTGGAACAACCTCTTTGATCCAGTGTTTATTAATGGTTAACAGTACCGCACCCAAGCAAGGGCTGGACGAGACCGGACGCGTTCCAATATTGCTCATATTTTACGACTGCATAAAATTCGACATAGATTTTCTTTCACGATTATGACGGTTATACAAATAAATCTACAAACTTTTGGTTTTGGTCTCTGATTTCCGTTATTTTATAAGCAAGTAGATGGACAGCCTTCTGTGCCTGAAGCCTTCAATTTTGGTCATAGACTTGTGGCCGTTTTCTTCACCACATGAAGTATTAAATAAGCATAAATAAAACGTTCTAGTTCATACAAAACTGTCGAATATTTTATTTTATAACTACAGTTCCAATTTTAAGATACCCAGAGCAAAGACCAGTTGTACAATAATTAAATACTATAATTATAGCGTACAATAGGCGATTTCAGATTACATCATTTATAAGGGAAGTAATGAAATTATGCAGCCGCCGAATGGAAGTAGCCCACCTTTTGTTAGAGCATATTATGTTATATACTTCACGTTTGCGCAATGAACATCGCTACTACTTTTTACGCTCCGAGCGAAAAACAATTTGGCGTAAGATAAATTCAGATTTCTCTTATATGCAAATTAAAATTCTTCAGTGATTTATAAAACAAAATTTTCCAAGCGTTATTTGCATGATTATATAATCAAAATTCAGGCATTATAATGTACAGTTTTTGAGGTTTTTTTTGGATATTTAAAACACTGATCATTACTGTATGTAACTTAAAAACACCCTTCTGTATAACGTCTGGTCGGTCAGCGATATCATTTTACGAACAGAGAGCTATCTTCTTTCATTTGATCCTGACTAATGAAGCATCGTGCTTCTTAGCGATCTATAAATATTTCCACAGATTTTATTTAAAAAAAAAGCACACATTAAATATATTATTCTCTTACAAGGATATACACATATAAATGGTATTTTGATGTATTCTTTAATAGCCACCAATTGCCCTCTGATTCAAGTATCTTTTTTATTCTTTCGTACTTTTATGCAACGAAATCTATACTAATATTATAAAGAGGAAAAGTTTGATTTTTTGTTTGTTTGAAATGAATAGGCTCCGAAACTACTGGACCGATTTCAAAAATTCTTTCACCGTTGGCAAGCTACACTATTCCCGAGTGTCATAGGCTTCATCAGGGATGTTTACTAAAACTTGAATAATCTAACCCAAGGTGTGAAAAAATAAACAAAAAACTTCCTTCCATCGTGTGCGCTGCGAAAACTATTAATGGTAGAACATTTAGTAGTAGATAGTTACGTCACTTAGTTTTTTTATAAAAATACCACCGCTAGAAAAGGCTCTTTATTCGTACCTAGGTATTGGTCCTTATTAAAATAATTACGAACGTTTCACATAATCTACAATTTAAAATAAAATGGCATGACCACCAAAAAAGCATGGTGGATTGGTGTTCTCCTGCATTTTCTCTTGAATAGTTTACTACTATGTAATATAACAAAAATCTTAGCCACAGCAACGCTTGGCCGAGTCTACTAGTATTAAATAAATATATGAGTTTAACAGAACGAAAAAGCTTATTTAGAAATTATGGTGATATGTGACTTTAATTATTAGTAAATTAAGTTAGACTTATATTACTTATTAGTCCTAAGTGAGGCTAGAACGTAATGTTCTTGAAGACATAAAAATCTTTATTAAGTTAGTTTAATCCTTTCTATTTAAGTTAATATATATTATTATTTATAGTTTCGCACATCTCACGCTTTACCGTATTCTATATCATTTTTCCAGCGATTGCCTATAAGAGATCTATCCAAATTATTCTTATTGTACTAGTTTTGTTATCCAACGAGGTGTTAAATAATAAATAATTAAGCTAACAGTATTACAACAAAACACCGACCCAGATTCATACAATTCCCGCACTAGTTACGCATAAGAAAGATCATCGATTAAGTAAAGTTACCTAACGTGCGCTTCAAATAATGCGTGAAATTCCTACACAAATTGCATTCTAGATTTATGGATTTCCATGTCGTTTACAAGCGCTACAATATTCAGAACCAGAACTCATATAGGGTGTTGTAATTCGCATAATAGTAATAATTATTAACTAAAACTTCGTAACAAATAAAAGTGAGCGATCCCTTCCAGCTAACAAAAATATAATTACAAGTTCACTTAAAAATATACCAAACTTAATCTAAGATAATAATAAAATCTTACTAATGATCCCAAATACGGTACACGATTAAGGCAATGCAAAGGTAATTAGTTGCTTGTGTTCCTAGTAATGTCCCACTAGGAGAGACATACATTGTTGGATCGGTTTCGGACTTTTAGCAATACTTTCATGTTCCAGGGATGACTTTCTATCCCATGCGTGACAATTTTTGTTGAAACATGTTTTCTCATAAATAGTTTGCAGGCTCATCTGATAAGGTAATACCTCGAGCTTGCGAGTGCGACGCCGGCCTATTAAGAATAGTTCGTTAATACTTCAGTGGGTAACATTTACGCTACTTTCCAACTTACCACATCAATAACCCTAAACTTCGAGCATGTTGCGAGTTCTTAATGACCTTCAGTGAATAAAAATGATACCGCCTTTTAGACGTGCAAATTATTGCGCAGCCAAATCGATATTTGGTTTACTATCTCTGTATACCTAACGGTGCCTGCCACTAACGTCCCGACTAGTTACAACATAAAATAGAAGACATACGGCAAGCTTTATACAATGTGAACAGTTTATGAAATCTTAGAAAACCGATTGAGGGTAGTCTTATAAAAATCGCTTGTTAGCCTATGCGTTGAGCCATAGATTTATATCGTTAGATAGGCCCCGACACCAAAAACTGTGGCAATGTTTTTGAATGTTGCATTAACAAAATGCCGACACACGCACACTAACGATTAGTTTTAAAATCGTGTTTCTGCCATTGTACTTATCTGTTGTAATACTGACAAAATAGTGTCATCTCTTTTTCTCCTACATTAGTTGCAAACACTACATTCTCTTTCGTGCACTCGCCATTTAAATTTGTTATTTTAGACAGTGCGGAAGGAAAAATAAAGTTTTTAAATCAAATCGCAATGCTTACGAGTGAAATGTTACACCTCTGGCTTTATTTGTGTTTCTAGAATTGTTGTTGCACTTTAGAAAGGCACACGATGGCATTTTGTGACACTAAACTGCTCGCAAACGTCTTTTACAACACGTCCGGCTAACACTGTGTTTAGGGGTCACTGATCCCAGGTTAGTGAGCTCACTCACTTCGACTGTGCGACAACACGGCGCGGTCTCACTGCGGTAAGGGCCTATCTAACGATATAAATCTATGCGTTGAGCAGGTTGTTCTCAACCCACTAAGCGTTACTTCCTCTGTGCACCAATAGATTTTTCTATTGCCAGAATTAAATACCTGCTAGCACAGTGAAGGAAACCATCGTGATTAACCGTCTTAGACCTGGTAAACGAATGCGTAAAAGCACTCGCTTGCAGCTTGCCTATAAATTGGTTAATTATGATTCAGAGATGCACAAATTTCTTTTTTAATTCATGAGTAAAGATAAATATATAAGTAAATTATCGCTTTCATATTACGTAACAATCAGGCATAGACAAACAATTATGCATACATTATAAATGGCTATTGTTTGAAGGGTCACTTCCACATGACTTTAGACGTAAATTTGTAAGTCCACAGCTCCCCAAACTATATACTCCTCATACATTAAAGACACCGCCAGTTTCACTTTTCTCTCCAGATATGTCGTGGGCGTGACGCGACGGCCTTGCCTGACCATAGATTACATACTTTCCCTGTTTTTATGGGAACTTTGTATAGACTGTAACGAAGTTATAATATCTAATAAATATATGATTCTTCAATCAAACTAGTTTGATTCTAGTGAATCAACAGCTAACAAATCATTTTTGCTCTTTTAATAATTAATTAATTTTAATAAACGGGTTTACGACTTGATATGTTTAGAATACAGACTAATTCGGAGTTCTCATGACTGTCATATTAAGGGTATTATAAAATACATATAAAACCTCAAAAAGGGCGAAAAATATAAAAAATAATTAATATTCCTAATACTTACACACATGTTAGTAAGACTAAATTTTCTTTAAAAAAATAGTTTAAAAACATGCCCCAAGTACCACGGAATAATTGTAATCTAGTTATTCACAACACAGTGGCCCTAGTGGTGACGAGCGTTAAATCAATTTTGTCATAACCACGTTTCTGTTATGAATAAAGTTTCATTATTATTATTAGTAAGACATGGTATATTATTTATTTTAATACTATTACAAGAAAAGTTATTCATACAATAGTATGTACAAGAAAATAAGTATATGAAAACGACATAACATAAAAAATACATATAGGTCCAATATTAAAGACATACTTATATTTAACGTAAAGGAGTTTATTTGAATGATTTTTTTAAATTGCGCGTATTAAGCGCATCACCTTTATAAAGCAGACAATTACGTAATAATTCTTGTAAATTCCAAGTTCATAAAAATAAAATTAAAAACATTAGGATTTCCGAAAGTGATCTCATTTATGATGCAAATATACTTACAGCACGTTCTCTTTGCATCGTGTGATATTACAAAATGTCAATGCTCTTATTCAAAAGTTCAAACACTATACTAGAATTTGACTCATACATATTTATAGTTTATATACGAGGAACTTTATTTATTCTTCAATATTTATAGATTAGTTTTTAAAGACTATAAAGTTCGCAACCAAAACCCTTGCACTTGCATAACCTAAGTTCAAAGAAATAATTGGTTTAAAGAAACCTTTTTAACTTCATTGAATTTAATAACATTTATTATTGTATGTTATATAGTATTATTATACCTATATCAACAAAATTGAATATCCCATAGCTTTCTACTCGAGCCAGAATTGTCTCGAGTTCAAATCGAAATTCGGGTTTATATGTACTGCTGAAATCACATTCATATAAAATTTTATGACTGATATCTTTGGTAGAAACGCCTCTTAGTTTCTTCAAGTATTTGTATTAAGTATTCTATACAAATACGTAGTTGTTGATTGCACTAACACTTTGTATTTCTCGGTATAGTTTAAAAATTAAAAAAATTATGAACTCAATTTCGTAAATTATAGCTTATAAGGTATTTGATACCTAAGTACTCTCTCACAAATAACCTTGAGAAAATTACAATCAAATACATACGTTCATTCAAAACCATATAAATACGTCATCATATCCTCTTACAATTAATACATTCGATTTCACAAGATTAATTTGCATTATTTCGCGGTAAGTGAGTCATACGTAAAATTTCTCAACTGTTTTTTGTGCACAGTTTCACAACAAACAAATAAATTGAATGAAAAATAAACACTGTCTCAATCTAAACATCGCTCACAATGGCAGACATTAATTTGCATCTGACTCATTAGACGCTAGAGAAATTTGACAATGCATTAAAGAAAGTTACTGAGCACTCGTGACATGATTAACAAACATGTTTTCGAGTGGAGAATGCTTTCATTGATTCCAACAAAATTATAATTTTCTGTTCGAAATACAAAAAGTGGGTGAATACAATTCAGTTTTAATATTTTACGTTTATAGAGTAACGAAACTTTAGAAACCTTTTTTTAGAGTATGTCTTATTTATATCCATTACTATATATCATATCAGATCAGAATTATATGCATATTTTAAAAACCTAATTCCGTTACAACCCTTGGTATTGGTCTTAATTTCATTGTCTGTTACGTGATATTTCTAAAGTCTTCGGCATAAATATTTTTCAGTCAAAAGTCTAACCGACCTATCTAATTCACGGACCAAATGACGGACTCCAATATCTTAATATGCCATTGCTAATTAAACTAGATGCGCTACAACCCTTGGTTTATGCTGTAAATTTCAGTGTCTGTTTCGGGATCTTTTTAAACTACCCGGCATAAATATTGTTTAGTCAAAAATCTAACCGACTTAACTAAGTCACGAACCACTACTCCCTTTACATTCCGTTGCTAATTAAGCTACAAGCAGCATTGTGTCCAAAGGTGTTTTGCGTTATGTTAGAACACTTAAACATGTCGGCTTAAGTGTTGTTTCTGACGGTAGACGAAGAAAGTGACACGATAACCCGATTGCATCCGCATTAAAGTGAGAGTGATCGGCAGTCAATACATGTCAAAATGAATATGTAATCATTTAACCTTTGTGATAGCTTAATGCGTAGGTAGGTTATTTCCAGTATTAAACAAAAGGCTATAAATATACAATTGAAACCACAATATAATTTCTTTGGTTTTGTATCTTGTTACGTGTCTTTCATAATTTTTGTTTTTTTGCAAACGGGGAAGGAAAATATCGTTAGGAAACCGAATTGCCTTAGACACAAAAAGTAGATAGTGTGTTGGGCACAGGAGGCTGATCACCTACTTGCCTAAATAGATAGATTAGATTGACAAAAGAACATGAAACAGATACAGATATCTGAGGCTTAGTCCTAACAAGGTTGTAGCGCCACTGATTTATTTAGTGGTTTATTTTACTATTGTTTCATGTTTCATGTTCTTGTAAACTACTATATATTTAAAATATAAAATTTCTTTTTTACCGCTATATTCAGAAACGAAACAGCGCATACTATGACTGACGTATGTCAAAATCCAGCACATTTTCGAATTTTACACATAAAGGTTATATATATATATAATTATTTTTATATATATATCACGGGGCAAACGGGCAGGAGGCTCATCTGATATTGAGTGATACCACCGCCCAAAGACACATTGGCAGAGGGTTTGCCAGTGAGCCGGCCTTTAAATAATTGGTACGCTCTTTTCTTGAAGGACCCAAGTCGAATTGGTTCGGAAATACTTCAGTGGGCAGCTGGTTCCACATAGTGGTGGTGCAGGACAAAAACTGCCTTAAAAGGTATATCTTCGCTATTGTATCATTTCTCTTAGTCTAATTAATGCGACCGTTTTTTGTCATTAAATAGATAAATTGCTATTGAACGTCTGTTGCGTGTTGACTACGAACATTTTAACTTTACCTTTATTAGATTGCGGGAGACCTTTTTCGTAAATAAGTTTTTGGAAAGGTTCCATTCGTTTCGGCTTGGTCTTCCAAGAATTTGATTTTACTACCAAATGGTATCCTCTGGGGCAGCCCTATTTTTAGTCTTTCAGTTTGAATTTAAAATCAACACTCAGTTTTTAATTAGTGGCATAACCATGAGCATACTGGCAAATTATAAGTAGTCAAAAAGAGCCCCAAGCATAATGATTAAAGAATCATAACGGTAAGATTTAATAGCACAATTCCAGTTATCTCATTACCTTATATCGACTAGATAATTAAATGAAGTGGCATGACGTCTAAAATGCTATTTCGTCAAAGTTATTAAGTCACGGACTCCAATCACGAATGCCCCGTCTCTAGAGAGCTCCCTAAGTAAGAGTAATTTACTAAATCGATGTTACCGGAAGCACCCAATATTATTCCTTCATGAGATATTGTCCATACTACATGTTCATAGACATTTGTGTAGATTGTTCCACACTGTTCGGATCCTGCAGCTGAGGTCCATCATCGGACGTCAAGGCAGAATACAAAATACCATCCGTATCACCTCGACGTCCGTCGTTCCAACTGAGCGTTTCTCAAGGCAGGTTTTGCCACGCACCACAACTATGTGAAAACAACTGCCCACTGAGGTATTTCCGAACTAATTCGACTTAGGATCCTAAAAGGCCGGCACTGTACTTGCGAGCCTTCTGGCAATGTAAGTGTTAAGCTTAAGTTACTTAACTTAAGCCAGCCTACTTCCCGTTTGCCTTCTATAACAATTTAAAAAAAATACGTCAATGTAGGTTGCAAGTCACCAGTCACGTAATAATTAATGGAGCTGCGCCCTGCTGACCTGACAAAATAGGCCAAAACTGTCGGCGGGACTCACAAAGGAATATTTCACTACAAAAACTATCAAACTAGAAATGTTGATTAAAACCTCCTTTGGCACTATGAAAAGTAATTTGATTGCCTTGTCGCAATTGTCGGACAATTCGATTGTGTAAACGCCGTAATGACACGAGAACAATTTATATCGCAATATCGTTATTTGAAGGCGCGATAAGCGACTCAAGAACTTAGAAGACAATTTGTTAACACGTGGACCGTTCGTGTCGGCACGCGATTTGGTGTATCTCCGGTTATACCGAATGTTGAAATTTGGAAATTGTGGCATGGAAAATGTAATAGAAATGCAGAGCGGAGTCGTGATCGAGTTGCGCACGCGCATTTTACAACTGCTTTCGCCGATAAACGCCAACATCTAAGTGCGAGCGCGACAGATTTGTATCTGTATCAGATGGCCTAGTAAGTTGATCATATCTTTTCTTTACCTCTGTATATTATAAACGCATAACCTAGCGCGGCGTATACATGGAACACTTCATGATGGTCAAAGGCAGACCGAGAATAAGGGAATTATTATATCACTTCCTGGAGTTAAACACTGTAGGATATAAAATAACGGTTGGCGCCACAGCACTTGCTCTTAGGCGCGAAACACACAGAAAAGGGGCCATCCATAAAGTACGTCACACGGTAATGGGGAGGGAGGGTATCACCGAAGTGTGACATCGAGTGACAAGGCACATGGGGGGGTCAATACTTTTGTGACGTCACATGTTAAAATTTAAAATACTAAAACCATTGATATACAAAAAACCCAAGATGCACAGTCTCGAATAAAAGTAACGCTCGAAAGTGTCCCGAAGCACTATTTCTGTCTCTTTCTATAAGTTACAAGCATATATTATTGCAAAATCAACCATACGCGAATTGTTTAAAGTTGTTATTACAACGATTATTTTTAAATATATACATAAATTTAAAAATGTGTGACGTCACATCGAGATGGGGGGGTTATAAAAATGTGACAACCTGTGACAAGGACGGGGGGAGGGGTGCAAAAGTCCTAAAATTCGTGTGACGTACTTTATGGATGGCCCCAAAGACGTAAGGTGAAGGCGCGGCGCAGGCATCTTGCCGCTTTAAAACGCGTCAATACAAAATGTACGTAAGCGGCACGTTGTTAATTATACTCAAGCGGCGTGGCACAGGCACGTCGTTTCGTCGCCTGTTCCGCGTCGCTAGCAGTCGCGACTGGAGTGGAATTTCGCATCTTCGTCATCTGAAGAGGAAGATATGCTACCTCGATAAAGTCAGCCTGCGTAATGACTCTTTGTGCCGTCTCTTCGACTCTTTGATATAATTTAAGTCGCATCCGTGCCTTATTTGTTCCACGCCGGCTCTGCGCCTGCGCCGCGCCTTCACCTTACGCCTTTTCTGTATGTTTCGCACCTTAGCCATAGATTTCTGCAGTTTAATATTTTCATCTTTATAGGCAAGTAAGTAGGTGATTATTGTTATGTCTTAGACGTTCCTATATCTTTACGATGTTTTCCTGCACCGTAATATTTCATAGAAGAATTCATTATGCAGCTGGAGTTCAGACGCAGAACATCAGGTTTACATACATCAATGTGTTGTCTTTAAATGTTGTGAAGACGACTTTTGGGCCACAAAGCCGCAATCCTTCAGCTTTCGAGCCAATGTTAAATGCGCACATAGAAAGTTCATTGATGGCATCCACATCTGGGGAGCATACCTACGAGTTACGACCTTAGGGATTAAGACAGTATTTCTTCTAATTTACTAAGAATTGTCGTCTTGTGATCAATCAATCACTTAATCCACAGTTTAAGGTTGATGACTCAATGTAATGCACTTATTAATTTTCTTGCCATATAACAGTGATATATAAAGAAAACGTTGGCATTCCAGACCATACCCGCCAAGTATAAATATGCAAGTAATGTTGCTGCACGACACGGTCGTTGACTCTGATGGTTGATCACAATTTAAACGAGGAAACAATGTGGTACTGGTAACTACACATATTGTATAACAATATGAGATTATCTAAATTTAAATGAGTACGAAGTAAATTGAAATTATTCTAAATTTAAATCAGTACGATGTAAATTAAGTTATTCTAAATTTAAATGAGTACGATGTAAATTGTACAAGACGAATATAATTCCATAAAATAAATTTAAACTTGGTAAGAAAACCTCCTTATTCATAAAAAATACATCAGTCTAATTGCTAAAGTACTAATCTGTATCTGTAAACACAAGAACAACACGAAAGAACTTAATTAAAACAGGTAAAAGTGCAATAAGACTAAATTAGTAGTTGCTCCGCGATAAAAACGACCACTTTTAGATCAAATCAAAAATATATACAGATCGAAAATAGTTACGATAAAATCCAAGTCGATTTTCGATTAGAAAAATTATCGAAAAACGATGATCAAGAAGATAAGAATAGATTAGAAGAGAAGATAAGATATTATTTGACTCTCTTTTCACGAACACTTTCTTTATTCACAATAATCATCTTTCTTCATTATATTATTTAAAAAAACTAGACTAGAAAAACTTCTCAGCACCAAATCTAACAGCTAACTTAACTATAATACAAAATAATTTTCAAATCAAAACGCCAATTAAATAATGAATCTTTAGTGTAGTTATGAAATGTAGGAGGTACTGAGAGCAGTAGGGTATTTCTATTTCTAATGTAGAGTGGAAATATTAGTATTTTAACGAATTAAGCAAAAAAGTATTGAACAAGCTTAAACATTTTTTCACCATTAGAATACTATACACCACATACATACATACATTATACCTATGTAACATAGACTTTATTTGTAGTAAAAATATTTAAAAATAAATGTTCAGACTATTATTATTATATAAGTTATTAATTTTAGTCTTGAAAGAATAAAAACGTTTATTTTGACTTCCCCAAATCCTCAGTACAGTAAAAGATAATATATGAATATAGAAGTGAATGCCATAAATACCAAAATTACACAATAAAGCAATAAAGCGCTTTATAACCGGAAGAATTGAGAAAACGACTGTTATTGAGTCAAATCGATACCATGTATGGCAAATAATTAATGTGGGTGTATTTATTTTATGTACTCGAATCATGCAAATTTAATTGCGCCGAACAATTGAAGCGATTTCTATTTTGTAATTTACGTAGGCTGTTACGGCTATCACTTTTAATTTTATGATGCCTAGCTAGTTTTCATTTATTTTTGGCCCGCTTGAAATCACCCCTTAAAATTTGTATTATTTTGTGTTCAAAGATTGTTTTTTGTTTTAGCACGTACACACTTTTATAATCTCTATTAGTAATTGTTCAAGTGGTTTACTAGCGGTAGGGCCGCCATTTTAGTATTTACCATGGAGAGTGTTCAGAGGAGTTGTTCGGATTAATACCTGCAGCTGAGTTTCGTCATCGGACGTCGAGGCAGAGTACGAAATTCCACCCGTATCACCTCGACGTCCGCCGTTCCACAACTGAGCGTTTTTCAAGGCAGTTTTTGCCGCGCACAACCACTATATGGAACCAGCTGCCCACTGAAGTATTTCCGAACCAATTCGACTTAGGGTCCTTCAAGAAAAGAGCGTACCTATTCTTAAAAGGCCGGCAACGCACTCGCGAGCCCTCTGGCATTGAGAGTGTCCATGGGCGGCGGTATCACTTAACATCAGGTGAGCCTCCTGCCCGTTTGCCCCCCGTTCTATAAAAAAAAAAAAAAAAAAAAATTCAAAGAAAAAAAATTTACCACCCGCCCGTAAGTCGAGTAGCTTTAGGATCTTCGATACATTTAGCCAAAAATACAATTATAGATGTCGAAATTCATTAAAAAAAATTCAACTTTGAAATCAGTAAGTAACGAATATTTTATATTAAATTATGCGTTCTTATCTTATATTGTATTTATTATCGTGTATTGACTATAATATTTTCTTTATGTTTGATTATCAAGGCTTTCTAATTTAAAACTATGACATAATCATCCCCGATTAGAGTGATTAATTTTCATAGATTAAAAACAATAGATAAGACAATAGATTCATTTAAAATGTCAATAACGATGATATCGGATTTATGGAATTTGTGCTCACTCGTGTGCACGTTGCGTCCAATTAATGGCTATTACGAAACTGAATGAAAGTTATTATTGACCACGACGAAAGATCGGCCATGTGTATCAGGAAAATATTGGTCATATTTTATCTATACTAATATTATAAAAAGGAAACATTTGTATGTTTGTAACGAATTGGCTCAAAAACTACTGGACCGCTTTTAAAACCATTTGAATGCTTCATTATCACTGATTTATATACAGGCTATTTTAATTGCAAGAAAAAATAAGGATACATACTTACTAAAACTACAATAATGTTATCCAAGGTATTAAAAATGCCTATAAAATATCTCATTGCATGCGCTGCGAAAACTATTGATGATAGAACAAAAAATGTTCCACAATCAAAAAAAAAACTTTAAAAAAATTATGTGCTAGTTACAAATAAAATATGACGTTTAAGGGATGTGAAGGAAGGGTGTTATATGCTTCCTCGCGACCACTGACTGGCCGGACCGAAGGCTCAAGTGGTTAGTAGTTGTATATAATATATACAACCTTAGCGGTCGGACTAACTTTCTTAGCTCGATTTGGGTATGACGTCATTGTACTAAATGTAGGTACAATAATAATGTCACTAGGAAACCTCCTATGTTGAGAAAGCCGTTCCAAACATTTGTTTTTATTGCTTATGTCTTATTATAGAACATGCCATATTATGTATTAACAGATATTTTTAACTAACCCGTGGCTTGCGAACACATCCATTACCATGCCCGTATGGAAACTAATTTCTCATAAAAGTTCAAACTTTAGGAATAGTTAGTGACACATCACTCGTATGCTTTAAGTTCTGTTAAATTTTTTTAATGCTATACCGCTTGGCCCATGTGCATCATGTACTATGGTTTGATTTTGATTTTGTTGCCTAACAATTATGATTATATTCCAATCAATTTACATAAAACTATAATTAACTAGCTGACTCGACAGACATTGTCCTGTTTTATAAATACGTATTGAATTCGAATTGGTATAATTATTCAAAAAATGGGATTGGCTTCGTTTTTATCTTTATTATATCAATCGCTGACAAAGTGAAACAACTGACTGTTATATAAAATTGTTATGACGTTGATTCTTTAATTTTTTTTATGTTCCGCTCAACCTCCTTAATTTTTTCTTCTGACAATAATAAGCACAACAGAAAAAAAAATGCGAACTTGTTCCATCCGTTCACGCGCGATATTACCAACGGAAATAGATAATTTATATTTATTTATTATACACTTAAACCTTTCTCAGGAATAACACAATCAATTACATTTTTTGAGATTATAGTGTTCATACGCACCCAATCGACTCCATTTCACAATAAGTTACGCAGAACAAACATTTTAAATAAACACAAATTGTTACAAAACAAATCTAAACTTAGCAAATCTTTGAAGTTACTGACGTCAAAGTTACGCAGTTTATTAACTAGATAACCCCCGAGTATTGAATAAGTGGAAATACAATTTTATTTGTGATCGCGCACATTTTTTGCCGTAAAAAACTAAATTGACACACTACTAAACAAACAACCGCTTTTGTAGCCGTAACACACATTGTTTCTACAGAAGACTTTGCAATAAAAAATATTATTAAAAAGACTCAGACGTGTCTGCGCAATACTGTACTCGTAATGGGGCAAAGGAACAACCATTTGCTGTTGCCATACTTTTGTGTTTTTCGCATTTTTTTTTTAAATAATGTAATTTCTATGCTCTGGTATAATGGTGTACATATAAATAAATAATATAAAACAAATACCGGCCTAGTAGGTACTTGTCGTAGTAGTACACCGATTTGTTAAAAAAAATTTAGAAGTCTCCTAAAATCACACGAGATTAAAAATCGCCACCATAGTACGACCTCATATTGTGATGAAATGACCTACTTTACTACTTATTACTTTTATGCGTGTTCAACAAGGGTTTGTCATTTCAAGGTGTGTCTAATTGGTTAATGTTTTTGTTATTGTTACGTATTCTTATATTAAATATATCGTCAAATCGAGTTCAAATTTTACCTCACAAAAGTATGCTGTGCCAATTTTCATGAAGACAATGTACACAACTTATGTGTGTCTTCCCTTTATAAATGATGGTTCTTTTATCTCGTGTATTACGCAAATATCTCTGTACTGACGGGACTGTGTCGTTGATTCGCCAAAATTTAAAAAAAAAATCAAAATAAATTTTTGAAAACCATTAATGACTAATCTTGCCACTATCTCTCATCTTTAAATCGTGGATTCTAGTGACGTAATTATGTCTTTTAATCTTGATCATTAGTAATGTATCAATCTTGCAATGACGGTCACGGTATCTCAGAACAAAATGGTCTGAAAACGTATTGCGGGTATCAATTTAAATATCATAGAAATGCGAACTCCGAGCACTAATAACCCAATTATATTTATAATTAAAACGTTTTATAACCAGTATTTACGGAACAATAAGCATTATATTTTATAAAAATAGGCCAACAGTTATTATTTGTTCCTGCTCAACACAAAAAACCCATTATATAATGCTTTAAAAATAGTATTATGGAATTACTACAGCGTGAAGTCTTTAAAAGGTGGATAAAGTTTAAAAAAAGAACACGTTTTACCTTAAATAAATGAGAACGATGTTATTTCATACTTAAAATCCACTTTCACCGAACTAGTTTCGATGCAATATAAACAATTTAGACGCATCCTATTTGTTAATAAAAAGAACTAATTGGTCAATGCATCGTCTGCGAGCAACGATTTCAACTCCCCACAAAACATTAATTGTTATTGCAAAGCACAGAATATTATAATCTATCTCTATCCAGGGTAGTAGACCAGCCATTAAAAATAATAAAAAGTTAAAAAAAAATATAGTAGAATGAAACCTATTGGAAAAGGAGGAGAATATTATAAAAATGAAAGTGAAAATAATTAACGGGCGATCTGAGGTCGGGAAGGGGGTGAGGTTTTAAGCGAAAAAAACGGTTTCCGGAAAAACTAAAAGTCCTATGGGAAAAAGTCAAATGGCAAAGTTGTAGATAGTAAAAAGATCTAAAACTTTTGCACCTACACTTTTTTCACATAACATCAAAATTTTTTTGAAAAATTAAAAAAAAACAAATTTTTGGTTTTTTATTTTCATCGTATACAAAAAAAAAATTCCCACGAAATTTGATGAAAACTTACCTTTTTATTTCTTTAATACGCTGTAATTTATTTGATTTGAAATATTTATTTTTTCACTTTCTTTTAAATTAATATCCAAAAAAGCACCCTAATTTTCAATCGAAAATTCACTTTCATTCATTTGCTGAGAAGATTTACTACCTATAGTTATACCTACCTATATATTTTTTTTACCATCGTAAAGTAGAGATTTCAACGAACAGAAAGCACACCAAGAACAAAAAGCTGATATTTTGACGGGTCAATGTTTTATTGAAAATTAGGGTGCTTTTCCAGATCGGCCTCGTGATTTTGCCTTCTGCGTTACCAACCACCATCAGTTTCTCCAAGTTCTCTGCGCAATTTATGGCCGAAATACGATATAATTCGTTGTCGGCGTACAAGACAGGCGAGTCCGTATGCGGAGTTAGGTCAAGTTCGATTATTTAACTACTTACCTATAAAGAAACAAGTGAAACCTGAAAACTACGTCTAAGACCTCTGTAGTCCAATCAGAGACGTATTTCCATTCAACGTCGCGTCGTCTTTTGTTTTTTATTTGATTATTATCTTATAACCATAGATTTATATCGTTAGATAGGCCCCGGCACCAAAAACTGTGGCATTGTTTTTGAATGTTGCGTTAACAAAATGCCGACACACGACACACACAGAAAATAGTGTCATCTCTTTTTCTCCTACATAAGTTGCAAACACTACTTTCTCTTTCGTGCACTCGCCATTTAAATTTGTTATTTTAGACAGTGCGGAAGGAAAAATAAAAGTTTTTAAATCAAATCGCAATACTTACGAGTGAAATGTTACACCTCTGGCTTTATTTGTGTTTCTAGAATTGTTGTTGCACTTTAGAAAGGCACACGATGGCATTTTGTGACACTAAACTGCACGCAAACGTCTTTTACAACACGTCCGGCTAACACTGTGTTTAGGGGTGCACTGATCCCAGGTTAGTGAGCTCACTCACTTCGACTGTGGAACAACACGGCGCGGTCTCACTGCGGTAAGGGCCTATCTAACGATATAAATCAATGCTTATAACTATCTTATTCCAGAGGTTAAAAATTAAGATTTTTATTTGTTTCTTTTTACTGAACCTACTCGTGATGTGATCTTTCTTTAAAAACAATAGTTGGTATATTATAAAAAAAATTTACTTTCTCTAAGTGCAGCTAAACTCATAACGTAAGTTATCTATTAAGTCGTTTCGTTGCCGGTTTAATCTTCCGAGTAGTGACAGGATGTTGGACAACTTATGGCATCATTAATCGATAATGTCTGTAGAAATCCACACACACACTTTCCATTTAATTTACAATGATTTTACATTGCAAATAAAGGTTAAGGACTCAAAGACTGTTGATTGAAAATAAAAACGTTATTCCTTAGCTTGACTTTGGCAACAATACATTTTATAAACTCAAAGCAAAAAATACTATTTCAATTCACGAAAATTTATGATTTTACGTAACTGTGGTCATGAAACGGTTACATTGAGTTTCTAGAACGCTTCAATGACAAGACAAGTGCATGTATCACAATATCCTTGACAAAAGTTTTTATTATACCAGGTCTAGTTAGTTGAATAATTTAAATTTTGTGTCAATGAGACACATATTCAAATTGCTCGATAGACGAAAAATATGGCACAGAGCGCGCCACGCTTTTTCACAATAATACCAGTATTTTTTGTTCATTACCATTTTCAGCCTAAATTAGGAATTATTTTTCACTTTTTAGTTTGTTGTGTTTTTTATTTTTTTTAAACTATTATTTATTTTTTAGTTTTTAGTTAATTTTTTTTATTTTTTTCATTTTTTTTTTCGGATTATTGCATTGTCATCGATCTTTGACAGGTGCGCATAGTTTGAATTAAATCTGTCCGTTAAAAGTGGGTCAAAATCGAGTCCGAAGGAGTCGGTTACATACATACATACATACAGGTGAAGCTATTATAAAGCGTGTAAAAAGACTGATAATGTATACACTGTCTCAGTTAAATAGGTTACCTTCAAAAATTCGTAACATTACTGTATTTAATACACATAAAATGCTCTAAAATTACACATTATTTAGACCAAATTACAAAATGTGATGACGACGCGGAATTGGCATAATAATTCAATTCTAATGGAAATAAAATTATTATTAAGTTAATGAAAATAAGTTTATTTAAACGTGTATCGTTCGTTTGAACATTAAGTATTGTTTACATTATATTAATGAAGGAAAAAAGATTTGTTTATACTGGCTACCTAAAATAAATTCTAATTATAGTGTTTTCTCGATATCGCACTTCAAAGTGCAAATACATACAATGCATCGTTACCATAACAAAGAAAACAATGGTAACGCAAGCGTGAATTGCTATACCATGGCAATTCCTTGCCGTATATTTACAATGTCATAAAGTTGTTTTCCAGTATAAACTGCATTCTTGTAAATGTAAACAATGATGTTATGGTATACCCATAGCACTAATCATTAACCTTGTCTAACTAAAAATCAATGGCACTACAACCTTTTTAGGTCTGGGCCTCAGATTTCTGTATCTGTTTTATGATCATTTGTTAATCTAATAGGAACCTGACGCACGCCCTCGACTTTTTTTTGGGGTCTAAGGCAAGCCGGTTTCCTCACGATGTCACCATAATATTACATCTATCTTAAGGTACCTGGTTATAACAAAACAGATATAAGCCATTGCTATAAGACCAACGTTGAATCGTATTACAGGGATATCACATTAAAAACCGCTACATAGAATACACCTCGATGAATATTGGTTACACCACTCAAGTTCAAGTTACTTCAGATAATCTACACTGAAAATTGGAACGTTCTAGATCTCCATGTTGATTTGCGTTACACTTGTAGCTTGACGAATGTGTGCTAAAATAAATTAATCTGTTGGTTTAAAAAAATATCAGAATGAGTGCCGGCATGTTGCACCACGGTGTATTTAAAAAATTCTTACGCCATGGCAATCAAACTATTTAATCACCTTCTCAGAAGTTTAGATCACTGCCGTTTAATGCTTTCAGGGGGAAGGTAATTGAATTTTGAAAGGAAAGGTGCTTTTATAGTGTGGGAAAGTATTTCGACCAGTTTTGACAACAATTATAATTGAACAACAATTAACTTAAATTAAACTTAAAATTAAGAGAACAGTTATATATAACTGTTCTCTTATTGTCATTACAATAATAAATGACATTTGCATGTCTATTTTTATATGGCTGATTGTGCAGTTTTTTAATAAATAAATCTGAAAGTTAGTCTACTTTCTTTGCCAGTTATCGATTAAAAATTTAAACTGACATTCATAAATTATAATAACATAAAAATTTAACATTGATAGACAGCCGCAGACACGGTGAAAAGAAAAAAAGTTTAATTTATATAATAAGGCGTACTTATGAACTAGAATAACCACTGAGCTGATTTGAAAGATTAATTTGATGGATATGATCATAATATAATATAAAATGAGGTAATAACGATCAATCAATGTGTTGTCCCAATGTTGAATTATGCACACCAATGGACTTCCGCAAAAAAGATTCAGGAGTGCGTTGAGCCTTTAAAAAACTTTTAGTCAATAAATAAACCTAGATTTCTAGTTTATAGTTCAGTCTTTTGGGCCTAAGACTTAACGTTTAGACCACTTTACAGTGATCTAGATAGGCGTGATAAAATCGACAGATTCAGATAACATCGGTGATTATGCAATACATTTCTATTACAACTTGTTGATGGCAGTAAGAAAAACTTGTTGATAGCTTATTCGATTAATTGTGTTACCAACAAAGAAAAAAAAGGCTATGATTTTTTTCTCAGAATTGCCATAAAAGTTTAAATAATTAGAAAAAATATAAGAAATCTTGACTATAAGCAGTCACGCAAATCATTTACACATCATGACCAAAGACAATAAGGTTTATAATCAAGTTTGTGATATAATTTATGATACTGTAACAATATACAACTTTTACTATGCGAACTGGCACGCCTACAGTGTCAAGTTTTATGTCACGACAACAGCTTTGTCGGACACTCAACTTGCAGACATGAACTCATAAGTGCACTATTGCAACAGCTCAAAGGGCTTGTCTATATAATTTCAAGAGAAAAATCTACTGGTGATTGTACAAGTGGCTAAGGGTGAGATCTATAGAGCGGACTTGGACTTTGCTCAGACTTACCTTACGAAAAACTTGGCTTAGTGTACACTAAGGTTAAACTATGATTTCGTATTTATAGACATTTTAACGGTGAGATTAAGCTAAGCCCAAGCTAAGACAGCAAATGTCAAAATACAAATTGATGTTTCATTTCATGCAATACTTTGTTTATTATCCTTTAAAAAAGTAAACAATAACAAATATTTAAACATCTAAAACGGTACACATATATCTTCAATTTATTGTTATTTATGTATTCGTTTATTTTATTATTGCAATAACTAGAAATTTACGAGTAACCTTTAGAAAATGTATTAATTATTTAAAGATGACAATAATTTTATTACGTAGAACGGATCGCAATGTTTTGACAACAGCAACAGAGCACTTGTATCAACTATCAACAATTGAAAATGTTAAACCACTTTTTCTCTTTTCTATTTCTGTTTGTATGAGCTTATAAATATAAAGGCTTTGTGACTTGGACCTGGACCAATCTGGATCGTATACCTACTTACCTACGCATTCCCGAAGCACTGTGACGTTTTGTGATTTGGCTTTGTTACATGGACCGCTTGGAAATATCAATATCGAAAGTGACATGATGGAGAGAGAGAGTTCTATCTTCAATAGAAAACATTGAAAGGGTAGGAACTGCAGCCGATATGAATCCACGAATGCCTAAAGTGTTGTATATGTTCGGAACTAATAAAACCAAAATCCTTCCATCCTGTACGGTGAGAATGAATTCATAAGAAGGAACCGTATTTTGAAACACACGGTATTAAATGTGATCCTGACGCTAATCATTACAAACTTGCAATCTCATAACAACAGAGGATCGCCAAACCTACCGCAATTGCAAATACTTATTGCATTAAGGCATAAAAATGCAACTGGATGTTTTCAGGTAATATTGTGTTCATAAATATGTATGGTTTTTCAATTTGATATATTATACCTCTTCTCAAATGATTTTAAATACATATGTTGAAGACTTTTGTCTTCTGACTTTCAGAAACATAACATATATGTGACTAATAATAATTTATTGACATTACAGATGGTGTGTGGTGATCTGAACAGCATAAGCCCATCTACAGTCTGTTTAATTATAAATAAAGTCTCTGCAGAGTTGAGTAAATTACTTCCTAGATTTGTAAATTTTCCAAGAAATATGAACACAGCCAAAACAAAGTTTGAAGAATTAGGAAGATCTAATACTCACCATGGCCTAAACAGTATAATCGGAGCTATTGACTGCACCCATATAAAAATTAATAGACCCAAAGGTATCGCTCACTCTGAAGCATACAGAAATAAAAAAGGGTATTTTTCTGTAAATGTGCAAGCAATAATAGGGCCTGATATGGAAATATTTGCTATAGTGACTAGGTGGCCTGACAGTTCACACAACAGCAGGATATTTAGAAAATGCCTGTTTTATCCAGCACTTAACTTCATGTTAACAACACTTTTAAATCCAATGACAAGAGCTGACAATATTTATAATTATTCTCAAATAAGAACTAGGCATATTTTTTAAAGGTTTTTCGGAGTGTGAAAAAGGAAATTTCCATGTTTACAGCTGGGACTACAGTCAAAATTGACAAATACTAGTTATATATAATTATAGCTTGTGCAGTATTGCATAATATAGGTATACAGAGAGGGGATGCTTATGATGATGGTGATCTTGCTGACAGCAGAAGTTGAGTAACACAGAAACAATGAAAGATCTCCTAGACCTGTATCTAGCATTCCGGCAATCTGTGATTGCACAATTTAACTAGGTATTTTGTTTGGTAATAAAGAATATCAAAACAAAACTTGTTTCATTTTAATCATTTATTTTCTGATTCTTTTTTTAAGTGTAATACATATTTCTAATACTAATTAATATTTTTGTTGAAGAAATTCTATTTCTAACAGATTTTTTAATTTCATATGTTCCACTCCTATCTCAATTTTTTTAGGGTAGTCAGGTAATAAATGGTAGAAGATTCAGGGAAACGAAAATAACAGATGTGAAGCGAGAGACATCGGTTAGGTTATAGTTTGAATTTCGTTGTCACTATAATATGCCAGGGCTGCCAGGTGACATACAAAATCACACCAGTTATTTTTAAGATTTCTCAAAAATGGGGTTTGAACAATTACATAAATAATATAAATAAACAACAATAAATACCATAATAATGTGTAATTATTTTAATTCATGCATTTCATAGGTATTTATCAAGATCATTCATAATTTCTTTGAATTCAAATTCTATTTTTCCCAAAGTCTATGGAACTCCGATACAAAATGGCAACACCGTTCATTAAAAACCGACAAAAATAAAAAGTCCAGTAAAAGATATGATGGTAAAGCAAATTTTAGGCCATTATTTTTGTTAGGCTTATAGTCAAAGTTTTTGGTAAGTCGTCGATTTCGTGGACTTGAGGTTAAGCTAAGCCAACACTCGGAGAGATTCGTAGTTTGCTCTATAAATACCGACTGTGTCTTAGCTCGATAGTTAAGTCAGAGCAAAGTCTAAGTCCGCTCTATAGATCTCACCCTAAGAGGCACTTATAAGGAGGTGTGAAACACGATCACTATAGTAACTTATACGACAACGACTATGCCAATTCGTATATGTGTAAGGTTTGGATGTTCCATTGAAAAAGATGTTTAAGCTTTACAAATAGTAGCGATTGGTTGGATTAGAAGTGTATTTTTGGTAAAGAAAAATTATAATGTTGATTTTTGGTTATAATGTATTGATAATGTTTATTAAAACATTTAATTAATTCAGGAAAAACAGGACGACTTTCATCATTTATTATGTCTATCAAAGAGAAGCATTCCTGATGCCTAGGCTACATAACGCTTCCTTTTTCAAAAACGCACAAATAATAATCAAACTCAAACTCAAAATATCTTTATTCATGTAGGTAAACAAGTACACTTATGAATTGTCAGCAAGAAGTTAAATTATTTGTAAATTTACATTTACTACCAGTTCGCAAGTCAAGGCCATAGAGCGGGTAAGAAGAACTAGCAAGAAACTTTCCGCCACTCTTTTTAATCGGCAAGTATTGTCATACAAATATTGTTTAAACTGGAGATATTTTGTTTATCACATAGGGAAATAAGCCTTTTGTGCCTGGCACTCGCATTCGACTTTGAAGGTCTAAGGCATGCCGGTTTCTCCTTTATTTAATTAAGAACTAAATAAAATTAATATATGGATATTGAGATGGTTTTGACATTGAAACTTAAAATGATAAAAGAATTTACATATAAAATGCAAATCACATTCAGATTACAATCACAATGTCTTATGAAGAATTCCTTAACATTAGGTCTTTGCAATTATAAGCAGCGCAATAACTCCGTGGTAGGGATAGGCATTACTTAAAACCTGCAGGCTTTTTAATTTCAAGGTCAAAATTCGCGATCGCTTGAAGGTGAACGCTTGCCTACTGTCGATGATGTAACGCTTAAAAACTATTATAATTACATCTTAATTAGGATCACTCGGGTTCTAATGTAACAGAGATAGTACTCCACCGTACACCATAAGTGTAAACTGTGCACACAAAAAACAATCCATTGGTACATGGGTCTCCGAACGCCCCGCAATGTTTATAAGCCATCCCTTTACTGGGCATAGACATTAAAAAATCCTTGTCATTTATCATATATATTAATTTTTGCTCACACCGTGTCATAAATCAAATGATAAGTTATGTCGCTCGTCAGGTCGTGACGGGAGGCCGGACTAAGTAGCGTGACGAGGAAATGCGGGTAACCGTTTAGAAATCAGTTTTCGCTCTTTTTCGATCAGCGCATAGAGCGTTCGTCAGGAAATCTGACGGTTATATAAACTAATTAATACCATAAAAATATCTCATATGCCACAGATATCTACGTAAAGAATAAATTGTATTAGGGCCTAATAAATAATCAATATAAAAAAACGTAAATCTACTCAGATATATATCAATAGAAATAGAATAGAAACACTCTAACAAAACGAATCTTCAAATTGCAAATTCTAACACGTCATAAATAATCTTACATATGTAAAATTACATTATAAACCAGTTTTTCTACATTATTATTTATTTCATTCAAGTGCAGATCCGATGAGTGTTACATGCAAAAGGGCTCATGGGGACTGATACAAGAATAATTCATGTAAAAAGATCATCATAGTCTGCTATTCAAAATACAAATTGCATAAGATATTAATGCTCGAACTGCCAGAGTTTTCTCATACTGCGTGTTCATAATTTGTGTGATTACAAAAGTTCCTAATACGTTACAAACAGCTAGTTATTACTTTCTCCTTACCTAACTGGCCACCTGTTATTTAAATGCTATCAATTTGTGAAAATTATCGTTACTACTGAGTCTAAGACAAATCATAATTATATTTCGTAACTCCAATTCGACTCGGGTAGCAATAAATTGAAACACGTCAAATCTAATAAATATGTTTCTTATCAACTTTATAGACAACGGTTATAAATGAAAATCATCAATGTAGAAATATAAGACATAATAACCTTATAAAAAACCTACTGATATGTATCTAGTTCCGAAACGTAACATTTATGGAATAATTTTGTAAGATCGGCCGTTCAAATAGATCTTTTCAATTATAATCAGAGCAGGCCGAGTCTCAACATTGAGTATAAGTAGCGGCACGAAACTCTAGCGCTGACCGTTATTGCGCAGAAGTAAAAAATAAGGTACCTGAGGGGGGCTAGCGGAATGAAGAGCGTCGATTGGCTCTCCAGTCGCATTTTGTCCCCCGCGCGACAGTACACATGCGCAGCAATCCCCTCCACGTATCGGCCAGCGCTAGACTTACGTGCCGCTGGTTATACGTACCGAAGTTTTAAGACTTACTCAAAGTAAATTTAATACTTTTTGACGTAAAGATACTTAGGTCTCGACTGTGAATTCTTCTCTTTGTGAACTCACATAAATTTTCACTATCGATACACTAAGAATAACTCTTTAAACCTTTTAGAGAGCTGACAACTGGGCCTCATTCTCAAGAGAAACTTTCAAAGGCTTGACGGAAAACTTGACTGGAATTAGTATAGTCACATTCAGCGCTCTTAAAATGGTATCGTCCATTGAAAATCTAATGAGGACATAGATGCCGCAACTTCAAACGTCAATGCACTTGCGGTCAGAAACACATGAATTAGAAGAAAATATGACGCCTAAATTACTATCCTTATTCGTAAGCGTCAAATAGCTATTGTATGTTTTGTCCTTATCGCTTTTATGGCTTTGAATATAAGTAAAAGAGGGATATTCTTTAACTGAGGCATTTAGTTTAGATAAGACGGAGACTGGCTTACAAGACGAGAAAAATATTCTAAGGTTTTATTTTTACTATTGATCTTATAGAGACGGCAAAAAATGAGGCTCACATATTTCTCCGCCCGTTTCACAGATCTTTAAAATATCAGGCTTTTGATCCATTCTAAAATTATTGAAATTTGGTACAAGCCAGAACATAAGAACGATTCTTATAATATATTGCAGTCTAATTCTAATAATCTATAATTACTAATGTGTAATTATTTCAGACACAGTTCTTTATAAAGTACGAATATTAGCCAGCATTTGTAATGAGGCAATTCAACATCATATTGCGGTTGCATAAAAGACATTACGGTTTAATGTAAAATACAATTTTCACATAACCCAATACGTGTGACATAAAAACGATGTTGTAATACCACTGGTGTAAAGAAACGGTTACATATATTTTATTTTCTAATATGTTCATATCGTTTCAAATTATCCACGCCAATTTTTATTTTTAGATTTTGATAATATATTGCAAATTAGGTATTGAAGATCTGTCCTAGATTCCATCAAACATTTTACGACAGCGAAACATAACTTCAAATAATAACAGATTTCACGCAAGCACCAGCCGGCACCAGGTACGAGTTCGCCTTGAACATGCAACCTTCGTTGGTATAAATTTAATGTTATACTGTATGTAATAGAAACTATTTAAAATCTAGTGATGCAGTCGCGATTATATTATCGCAATAACCGAACTACAGTGAAAACCATATTCATAATATCTTATGTCTGATACGGAGAATTGGCAATACTGTTGACACTTCATTTTAACTTACAAGATAACTCCCCGATCCAATTACTGCTGCATTTCTGAACTCAACTGAACACACCAAAGATAAGTTCTGCTTAGTTTTAATAAACCTTATTATTATTGTGAACGAATCAAGCCCCGTGGCACGATAAGGCTATGTGCAAGCCAAATAATTAACTGCGCTGTCACTACAAATTATTTACGTAAGTCGCCTTCAAGTCCAACAACAATGAACAAATTAGCGTTTTTAAATATAGATAATATAATTTCGCGTTTTGTAGAAACGTGAGAGACTAAGAAATAATTAATACATCATAAATTATTATTATTTCGCACAAATTAAATTGTGTCAGATGCCTACTCCACATCGTATTGTTTACGTGGGATCGAGTCACTTATTGTTCATAACAGTGAATTGTTGATAAAATAGAAAATGGTGAACAATGAATGTTATTTTTTAACTTCCCGCGTTGAAACACGGAATCGATGCGGATTTCGCGCATAATTACAGATTTCAATCATATGCATGCAGTGTACAGTTACCTGTTACAATATGGTTGAAGGACTTTTCATTTTATATTTGTTGTCAGTAACTAAAGAGTTAAAAGATGTTCAAAAAACCTTAGCATCAGTATTTTAAAGCGAATTATTTATAGGGTGAATTCTTATCTTCAACAGTACTGAATTACTTTTGCTATCAGGCTTAATAAAGTAATATAAATAGCTAAACATACTAACATAGTTCTTGAGAACAATTTCTGTTCTCTGGATTTCAAAAGTAACTCATTATAATTATTAAAAAATTCATGCAAAAAAAATGAATAAAAGTAATAATTATGATGTCATGTTTAAGGAAACACTTTCTTCTAATTGTCTATGACTGCACCTTTGTGTCATTATCATAGATAGAAACCCAATAACAATTTTTATGGCACATATTGAAATCCGTATATTGACTGTAATGAAAATACTACCGTGTGTACCATAATGTTACAAATGAATAAAGCTTCTTTTATCAGTCTTCATCATACTTAATAAGTTCTCTAATATGTATTAAAAATAAGAAGGCTTATATCTTATTACATAGGAAACATTTATATATATCTATATTATATAATACATAAATATATATATTTTATGTATATAAGATAAAATTAATAAACTTAAAAGAAGTTACAAATTTAGAGAACTCTTAGTTAGATGATAACAATTAATATAATATATTATAAGCCAAAAAAAGGATGGTAAGCAGCAAAAGAATACTTAGCAAGCTTATACGTTTTATGTAAGATATTCTAAGTATACTATTAGTGTAATCAGAATTAAGTACATATATTAGATTTTTTAAGTATTTACTCTTAAGTCATATTTAAAAAAAAGTTGCAACCAGCTAGTAGAATTAAATTTTCAAACAGTCTTTAAATATCTGCGATGACCTATTTTTTATAAATTTTGTTTAACATGTACATGTTTATATATTACAGACCTGTATTTTTTACTAACAGTTTTATTTTACTTGTTAGATTCAATAGACATTTTATTCTTTGGAATGAGATATCTGATGAAATAGGTGATTTTCCTATTTTTCCCAGCTTAAATCCCCAAAAATTAGAATAATAGATATGGAAGGCAGCTCGTTTTTATATAAGCTATAGAGATGTGATGAATACCGTTTGTAATATTGAAGCGCCTAACTATGCAAATGATACACCCTCATTACTTTAAAATTGAGTACTCCCAATTCAGATAGTGTAAATAACTTACCGCATTATAGTTGAAAGCCGGAGCTCCTGGAGGAAAGTATTCCCTATTGATTTTGTCACTCATTCTTACTTTTTCACTAATAAACAAAGTCACATAGTTTTATTACTTGAATACATTACAGAAATTTCACTTCGAAATATCATTGACACTTGGGAGCGTCCGGAGCAACATCTTTGTTGTTACTTTGGCTAAAACTATAGATCAATGGAAAATAAGAATATGTAAAATGTTGTTTCACTTCGAAATTGATTCTATTTTATAAATTATAAATGAAATAATAATTATAAAGCCCAAATTGAAATATCTGTTTTCTAGATACTGAAAAGAAAACGATACTCTTTAGCACTTGTCAATGCACTGTCATTTTTTGTTTGTCAGTCACAATGATAATTGACAGCATCGGAATCTGTCATGTTCGTGACAGATATCTTTAGATATATAGGATATATTCTATTAACAATATAGGATAAAAACTATCAAGTATCACGAACAGCATTCTTGGAATTAATGTAATATACTGCAATATATTGTACCAGTTCTATGTATGAAAATAAACGACACGATTGAGCTGAAAGAAACTGACAAAATCGTGTTGAGTTTGACTTGACTTGTCGAAGGCTTTTGTAAATATCGACGAAAAGCAATAATTTGATACCCATTTGTACCATCAGCAAAGATCTATCTTCCTTGGATATTCATTAGCCGTGGGGGCCTCATGGCATTCCCTCAATTGTGCTGCGTACTTGTACTACTCCTGAGTTGGCTCCGGTAATAACGCGCCTTTTCCGGTACCTGTACTCGGTCGACACTCGGCACTGTCCCGAAAGAAAGACTGAAAGACCACTTTAATACATCCGATCTCTAAAAAAAAGCGGTCGCTCTGATCCAATATAATGGAAACCATTATTAACAGCCAGCTGCTGAGTCATCCATATTTAACCCCACAGCTCCTGCCAAAATATGTAATAAAAACCTACCAAATACCAATGAATTTTCTACATAGTAAGTATTAAATTAGGGTTAAATAATTAAGCAGCATTGGTACAAAATAAAGAAAATGTTTATTATCACAAAAGCACAAAGTTAGTGATACATTGGCGAGAGCACACAATAACAGCACAGAACAAACTCAAACTCTCCTCTTGACAAGACAGTGTTGCCTTACAAAAAAATACAATCAATTATTGTAGAATTGAACATTAACACCCACTCCCAATTCTACAAACCATATACAAAATTAAACATTTATTAGGTTCAATTTATTACAAAAATAAACAAGCTTATTTAAAGACAATGCCTTAGTCATTAAGTCTCCCAACTGTTCACAAGACTCTATATAGATTAATTTTATTCTACCCTTAGAAATTAAATCTTTAACAAAATGAAATCTAACATCAAAATGTTTAGATCTTTTAGTTTCCATAGTTTGGGCAATCTTTATGGTTCCTTGATTGTCTTCAAAAACTGTAATAGAATTTCTAATATTAAACAATTCAAATATCAACTCTTCCAGAAAAATAGATTCCAATAAACTGAAAGCAAGAGCATAATATTCTGCTTCACAAGAACTAAGAGCAACCAAGGATTGCTTCTTAGAACACCAACAAATTGCATTATCATTAATTTTAATTACATAACCTGAAGTGCTTTTCCTATCGTTAACATCAAATGCATAATCAGCATCTACAAAAACATAAATATCAAAAGTGTTATTCTCAGATTTTTTAAAATTTAAACCTATACATAAAGTATATTTCAAGTATCTAATTATATGTTTCAAATGCTTCCAATGGCTTACATCATAACAGTTTTGGAATCTTCCAAAATAAGAAACACAAAAACATAAATCAGGGCGGGTGCATAACATAAGATACATCAAACTACCAACTAATTCTTTATAAGGGACTTTAAAATTTACATCAATGTTATTAGATTTGATCAAATTGAGTTTAGGTTGAATTGGTATCTTACTAGGCTTACAGTCGGTCATATTAAATCTTGTAATAATTTTCTGAATAAGAGCGGTTTGACTAAGCATAATACTTCCATTTTCATTCCTAAGAATTTTTATACCCAAGAATTGCAATTCTTCCGATGAAGTTAGATCCCTAACATCAATAATAGCAATTAAATGAGATTTAATACTTTGAAGATCATTTAATGACTCAGATACTAAAAGGAAATCATCAACCCATACTAAAATAAATGTTGATCCCTTAACATATAAACAAGGATCTTTTTGAGATCTAGAAAACCCGATTTTTATAAATATATCATTGACAAAATCATTCCATGCTCCATCGACGATCTTTGTAGTGAAAACCCACCGACTGTCGATTACTGTGGCATCTCTGGGACAATCCACCACCTCCCAAGTACCGTTGTCTTCCAATGACTTTAATTCTTCATCAATTGCTTGTCTCCAACCCGCATCCTGAACTGCATCAGTATAATTATTGGGAACATCTAGATCTGATGATGCAGATAGAGCTAATGCATCAAAGGCAAAATTGGTTACAAAATCTTCCAAATACTTTGGAGGCTTTCTAATTCTTGAGGTCTTCTTAACAGTGTCAATATTCTTGTCTGATTGAAAATCTTCATCCTCTAAAATAGGCAAATCTTCATCCTCCAACATAGGCTGCAAAACTTGCTCAACATCTGAAGACTGAAAGACTTCAGATTTGGTCTCGTGGTCAACGCAAGGAATTTGGACAGTATCGGGATTAGTAAATTGGCCTTCATTTGTCAAATCGGTTGTCCTAGATTCATCGAATATTACATTCCTAGCAAATTCAATTTTCCTCTTATTTGGATTCCATAATCGGTAACCATTGTCACAGTACCCTGCCATAAATAGTCTCTTAGAACGCTCACACAATTTTCCATTCCTATCCTCTTCATGAATCAATGAATAAACGGGACAACCAAATATTTTAATTTTACCTAAATCAGGTTTAAAGCCATACCATCTTTCTGCAGGCGTTACACCATTTGGTAGTGTAGAAGTAGGTAATCTGTTGATTAAGTAGATAGCTGTCATAATTGACTCACCCCACATATCCTTCTTAAAATCACTGTCAAATAAAAGACATCTCGCCTTTTCCAATATGGTTCTATTCATCCGTTCTGCTTTTCCGTTTTGTGAAGGATTCCTGGGCATGGTGTAGCTTATTCTAATACCCTCTGAATCACAAAAACACACAAACTCATTAGACACATATTCACCACCTCTGTCACAACGTAGGTTTTCAATTGATAGTCCAAATTTAACTTCCGCCATAGCCTTGAATGATTTGAATTTTTGAAAAACTTCAGATTTATTCCTTAACAGATATGTACAACAAAAATTGCTATAATGATCAATAAACGTGACAAAGTAATTATAGCCATCATACGTTTGGGGTGATATTTTACCACATACATCCGATGAAACAATTTGGAGAGGTCTAGAAGGCTTTTTTTCTTCTGGTGTATTACAATAAGGAAGCTTGGTCTGTTTCCCTTCAATGCATATGTCACACATAGTAACTGGATTCTTAGAAGAATGCCCCATTCTCCGGTGCATCAATTCATTATTCATAGTTGAAACATTGGCATTTTCTAATAATAATTTGAGCTTAATAACATATAAACTTCCAAATACTTGACCTTTCAAAATTTTGTTTCTAAAAATAATTTTTACACTTGACTCCTCGAAAATGATCTTACATCCTTTTTCTTCTAATTTTCGAACTGATAATAGATTAAACGAAAGATTATTACATACCAAATTATTAATCCGTATGGTGTCACCAAAGTCAGATAAGCACGAAATAGTACCCTTGTTTACAGCTTTTATAGTTTCCCCTGCCTTGGCTACACTAATTTCCATGTCCAAATCAATTAAGTTAGTAACAAATTTTTTAAAACAATTTTGTATAAGATGGCAGCTAGCCCCACTATCAATAACAAAAACAATGTCCGTCAACTGTTCAGAACACAGCGACATTTCTCTGTTTACTTTGGAATTTTCAGAAGTAAAAAATGAAAAATCCTCCTCTACAGCAGCTGCCTTCTCTTTGTTTCGATTCATTAACTTGGGGCAATATTTTTTCGTATGACCCTGAGCCTTGCAATAATAACATATGAAAACGTTTTTTGAATTTGAGAATGGATTACCTTGGTTTCTATTAGAAGAAAATGCGTTGTGAGGCTGAGACCCTTCCTTTTTCAATATTCTCTCTTCTTCAGCTAAAAGAGTATTTCTTACGTAATCCAAAGTTATCTCAGTCTGCTTACTGCCACATAAAATATCAAGAGCGGAAACCACTGAATCAAATTCGGGTGGCATGGCGCCCAATAACTGATGTATGACATCTTCATTTTCTAATTTACCACCAGCCATCCTTAGTTCAGCTGCCCTAGTCTCGAATTCTTGAAGAAATTCCTGAAGAGGTTTCTCGAGCTTATATTCCATTTTTCTCCATGATTTCTGTGCCATCACAACACTTTTCATTCCGGTTTTCTCGTAAGTTTTTGTCAGAGTGTCCACGATTTCTTTTGCTGAAGTTTTATCTTTTATTAAAATCAGGATGTTATCAGACATGCAACCAATCAAAATAGACCTTGCCTTAACATCAGCGGTTTTGAAAGTTTTTAACTCTTTGGTATCTGCAGGAGGGTCCTCTGTAATTACATAAAGTACTTCGTTCTGTTCCAACACCAATTTTATCCGAAAAAACCAATTTGCAAAATTTTGTCCATCAAATGGTTTAACACCAAACACACCGACCGGTAAAACATTTGAAGCTGGTGTAGTCATATTTAGTTTACAATAGTCCAAACCAAACTCATAAACACGTGTGCTCTCTAACCACAACCAGAATCACATCCCGAAACTTTCACAACGAAAGAATAAACATTTCACTGCTGGGCCCATAACCTATTAAATTAGGGTTAAATAATTAAGCAGCATTGGTACAAAATAAAGAAAATGTTTATTATCACAAAAGCACAAAGTTAGTGATACATTGGCGAGAGCACACAATAACAGCACAGAACAAACTCAAACTCTCCTCTTGACAAGACAGTGTTGCCTTACAAAAAAATACAATCAATTATTGTAGAATTGAACATTAACAGTAAGGACTTAATAGTTCCTAAAGAAATTGAATACCTATAATATAATTTTCCCTTGATAATAGGATCAATCCCTCGGGTATTCTTACGAGACATCGTTGGAATTATCTGTTCGCAGAGATTATCAAATAAGGTCGACTAAATCGATAATTAAGAACAAACAGCCCAACGGGAATTTACTTATTTTATAATACTGTCGGACCTGAAGTCGTTCTCTGACTTTTACTGATCTTTTTATTCTTCGTACAACAAAGAACACGCGAATAAAATTTTAGAATAAAAATAAATATTTATCTTAACGAAACCTATAAGTTAGTGGTAAAAAGTGAGGTTACGATAATAATTATTTTAAACAATGAAAACGTAAACGAACTTCAACGTCAAGTGAACTTCGGAATCAGGTAAACAAAAGACAAAATATCTAATCGCAAACTTCGCATCAACCAAAGGATGCGAAACACTTTCGTTATAAGAAAATATATCTTCGATCCACAGAAGCCTCGTATTTCGATTAGGTACCCTGACTACGCTGAGCTACATCACTTTAAATCAAAGATTTGTAAAAGCCATTCCAATTTCAAAAACATTATAAGGACACACTGCTATACATTATGATATTGAACTAAGACCATACCCATAATTTAAATTTAATCAGAAGATACCTACTAAATCGTGTGGACACAAAAACAATAGGAAAATAAAAAAATACCCAAAATTGGTAACAGAAATGTAATCTTAGTCATAATAAAGTATAAGTCACAACATAGTTATCATAAACAATAGAATGAAATATTTTAACTGCAGGTAAATCAAGATTTTGAACAATATTTATCTAAATATGGTTGTATATCATCTACACCCATACGCTGCTGGACCATCTTAAGGGATATGGAAATAACTTCATTTCTTATTTCTTTATCTCGGGCCAATGTTGACTCTTCACAATAGAAACAATTATTGAAGTACAAGCCTGTTACTCCATCCAACTCAGCAGCTGTTGCTACGTAGACAGTAGTTGCAGCTGCTTGTTGCTAAAATAAATTAACATCTCATTTATCTGATCTGTAACTTGTGGTAATAAATCATGAAATTTCATTATGTATCTCGTTACATAGTATGGTATGTATTTGTACACATTTAGCAAATCCAAGATTGAAGTGCGGAAAACTAAATATAAACATTTTTTTACACTGCAACTGTGGTTGGTGGTGGAGTCAAAGAAGAAAATAAACAAAGATTATAGACATACCAATGACTTTGTAAATGGACGAACCAAGAAGAATAATAGATCATAGAGCCACCAACTCTTGCTGAGGTTTGTCGACACCATGTTTCCAGGGTGAAGTGAATTTACCATTATTCCTTTGTCTTTCCACTCTTCACTTAAAACCTGAAGAGCAAGCCAAAACATATGAACAATTAATTAAATTATTGGTAGTCAAATTATTATTAACAATATGTATTTTAATTTATAAAGAAGGTAATGTTACATATACAATTAAAAGAAATTATAGATAGATAGTATTTATGATTTAAACACATTTGAATGATATAAAAAATTCTATCATAACAATAAACTAACAAAATTATTAAGTCATTTTCAAACTTACAATTCAGTGAACCTGTACTTAATATATTTAAAATAATATCAATTTTAGGAATAACTTACTTTAGCTGTAATGACATTATACAATTTAGAATTATTGTATGCTATCATTGCACTGAACCATTCCTTTGGAGAAGACAGATTTTGATTTACAAATACATTTTTTAAACTTGCCATCCTGAAACAAAATTATATTATTACTAGCGGACCTGACAGACGTTGTCCTGCATGATATTTCAAGCGATTAGGATATTACACAAAGTATGATAGTGCCTTCTTCAGCGCCACCTGCCGGGCTGATTTGTGAATTTAAACCATTCCCAGATCCCCTTGAACACACACAAAAAATTTCATCAAAATCGGTCCAGTCGTTTGAGAGAAGTTCAGTGACATACACACTCACAGAAGAATTATATATATATAAAGATAGGCAGAAAGTTTGATAATGAATGAATGATTTTTCTTTAAAAAAAAATACCTGTGTGATTCAGAAGAGACAAACACAACTCGTGAATTCTTCTTCAATAATGGTTCCAGTAACAGAGCCAAATACATATGGCTCAAATGATTAACTTGTATTGTCTTGTCAATTTTGTCTTCTGTCTCTTCATACGCATGACCAAAAATTCCAGAATTTAATATCAACATGTCCAAGTGGCTGAAAAATAATAATAAATAAAATCTCTGTACATGATCCAAATCCAGTTATAACAGTTCTATTATTTAAAAACAGTTCTAACACAGCTTTACTTAGGTGAGTGTATGAATCATATTAATGTTATTGATATTTTTTTATTTCTAAGTACAAACAAAAGATAGTTCTAGAGAGTAATCGCCGTTATATAATATGTATATCACACCCTGGCACCTCAAAGCAGATGGTTAAGGACCGAAGCCAGGCACAAAGGTAATGACCCTGAACCCTAAGCTTGTAGCAATTGGAGTGTAAAATAACTGAAGAAAACCAGACAGAAAGGAGAAAATGGCTGGCGTGAACGCCAGGTGTTACTGGTGTGGAGCCGGTGGGGCCGCTTCTGCTATCGACTAGTACAGATACTGTCCAGACAAGACTGTTTAGGCAGCTATTTGCACTAGGCACAAGTGGAGCGTGAGGAGGCACCAACCTGCTACCATTGTGCCTTTTCTAAGACACGCTCCACACTTTAAAGGATTGCCCAGCATAGGAGGTGGAAAGTTTGTGCTGCAAGAGGTTATGTACAATGCATTTCCCTATGGGAAAAAAAGACATGTTCCTGGGCATAATTATAGACCCAGTACCATTCTTCTAATTCATTCAATGTGCGGATACAAGTACCTATTTCCATACCTAAGTGACTATATTAAATAAATACTAACTTACTCAGAAAACACCGCCTTTACAGCCAAGGCACATTTTTTTACACTGTTTAAGGACATCAAATCTAAATGAATTGCTTTCAAATTATCCTCTGACACATTTGTTTCCTTTACAATTTGTTCTATTGCTTTCTTTGTTGCTTCCATATTTCTATTAGCAAGTAAGACATTACACCCATGCCTTGCCAGTGACTTGGCAGTTTCATACCCAATACCAGCATTACAGCCAGTTATAAGGGCATATTTTCCAGATAAATCTACTCCATGTAGTATCTGAAAGGATTAATAAAAGGTTTGTTATAAAGATTATTGCAGTATTTTATCTTATCAACTTTTTAAAGAATGAAACTTGTTAGATACAGCATTGATTAAATTAAATAAATATTATTATAAGACCAGCAACAAAAGTTTTAATTAGTAAAAAGTGTTAGTTAATATTAAAAGCTTAGTTAGTTTATTAGTCACTGATCTGATAATGTTATTGACAACTAAGCATGTTTGAATACTTGAGACTGACAATTATTAAAAGCTGCATTAAATCTCATCCTTCAAACAGGGTAAATTGGTAAGGTCATAATACCCTTTTTGTAACAGACAACTGAAAATACTAAATAAACAATCATTTACATCAATTGACTATTTTTATGGTTAAATGAAAGAACCAAATAATCCAAAATTCTATCAAGAATACATATTAACATTCAGTTCTGTACTTACATACCTGATAAGCTGTTGAAGAACTATCAAATCTTTGACGGAAGTCATTAATATGCTTCTTTTCCTCTTGAGCAAAAGCTAATCTTGGATCAACTAAAGTTGTGTTTCCTGTTTCTTTATGTTCATACACAGCTTTACCATCCTCATCTGTCATTTTCGTCCATCCAAAAGGCAAATCTTTTGGTATAACCTTTTTTCTGCCAGTTCGAGGATGAGTCCACTGAATTTTTTTATTGCAAGAACTGAAAATATACATTATATCACTTATATATATATTACATACACTTGTATATTTAATTAGGTGCCTGTAATACTAAAACATTGTATCAATAATATAAACACGATTGGGAGAAAATTTTACTTCATTAAGGACTTACTTAACATAATAAACATTTCCGTCTTCGGTAGATTTTTCTTCCCAACCAGAGGGCAGTTCGTCTTCACTGTCTGAATCTATTACGTGATGCATTAATAATATTTTATTAAAAAAAATAATTATTCTATAAAATAATCTTATAACATTATCAATATTTATCAACGGCATCGACTAAAGTTCACAATACGATTAGGCCGTAAGTAACCAGTTAAATTCTGATAACTTCAATACTTCAAGTTAAAACCAATAAAACAGTTTGTTCAGCCAAATAGCGATGTTACCAATGGAGGAAAAAACTGCCAACTGCCAACTGCCAAGTGCCAAACTTGGCACTAATAGCGCTGGTATCGCTTGACCCATAACAAATGCAAACAAACGTCAAATCCCCTACTTTATTATTATAACACATGGTACAAAAGGTACAAAATGCACATGGTCCTCGCTGATTTTTCTATCCATATTTACACAAAGAAAAAACGAAATCCTATTGCAGTCACGCCTTAAGCGAAGTCCCTAAAGATCGAGATGAGAGATCCCACCTGGCACCTTGTTACAGGATTCCAATTTTGTTGACCATCCTTCTTTTTTTTTTATAATTATATGGCCTGGTAACGGAGACCTTTAAGCCAACCATCCTTATACATAAGACTCAAGGACGAGATGTGAATCTTTGGACAATGGACCCGGACTGCTTTCATTCAAACTAGGGCCCGCTAAGATTATTTCCCACTATCATTCCGTTTTGAATTACATAAATTTAGATAATTTACAATCTCAGATAGAATTAGTTGAAATTCAAATTGGCAATTTGAGGAATATGTTTAAACAAAGAGTGGATTACGCAAGGTTCCAATGTTATAGAAGACATTATATTGAATCAAGAATCAATCGATAAATAACCAAAATTTAATTTTAGATAAAAATAATCAGTTAGAAGCTGATTTAATTGAGTATGCTCATCTAACTCAGCATGTCTTTATTCTATTGGATAATATAGAAGATTTATCCGAGGAATTTAATTAGCTTAGGAAGAATTTACGTGCTTATTCGTTAATCGATTTAGAAGAGATTACGCATATATTAAATAAGTTAAGGATTTTATATTCAAAAGATGGAATCCTTGACATAGATTTTAGGAATTTTATGAAATAATAAACTCTCTCACAGTGGTTGCCTGGAAGTGATCGCTCGAAAGCGATAAGGCCGCCAGTTGCCTTTCCTTTACATGTAATTATGTTAAATTTTTATATTATAAAGCAACAAAGTGTGAAAAAAAACTTTCTACATTCTATTTCCTATGTTTAAATATACTATCAGGTGATGTAAGTATTATGTAATTTTGTAAAAGACTGAAAAAATATAATATAGAATATATGGTATGGACAATATTGTATATTATGTAATATACAATTCTCATATTGTCGCAGGTCGCAGCAATGCTAAATTATCTTATTTGTTTTTGTTGACAGCACTGTTACATCATTATAAATACTTCAACTGTAATCATCGTGATACCTAATATAAAAAATTTAAAGTATCTACCTATTTAATTTTTGAGAATAAATGAAATAGCGCGTAGCCATGAAGAATTAAATTATTTCGCATAACTGCTACGTCCCTTTACCCCACAGACTACATTTGTCATGGTTACCGATCAAATTAAATAAGTTAACTTAGTGTTTTTTAGTTACTTTTTAGTGTGTTTGGGAGTCAGTTATATTTTTTTAAAGGAATCTATTGAAATCGTTCTTACAGAAATTCAGAACCCATGGGTATCGAGCGAGGTGAGTCAAACACAAACATAGATAGAAAGATGTTCATTGAAGGAACAATGAAATAAAACATTAAATTTCACATTTAATTGTTTATAATCCACACGTCACACATCTAATATACAAAATCAACTGTGTACAATGAGGATTGTTTTACCTAATATAGCTGTTACTTAATTGACATTTGTAGTGTTGCCTTCGAGACATTTACGTATTTTAATAATACTTTGACGTCCACAAATCACATTAAAGCTTTCGGCTGCTAAAAGTGGTCATTTATTACATCCTGCTAAATGTCGGAGTGTCTTTTAAATGTGTCAACTGTCAAAGTGCCTCCTAACTTTGCGTTGCCTGTTGATTCTCCCTACAACTTGGTTGACATAGTTTGTATATCTTGCTTCGGCTGCGCCGGTGGCCTTGGGAGTAAAAAGCTCAGCAACCCACACACTGAAAAAAATTAAGGCTTTTTACATCTAATTGATATAAGTTAGGGCTTAGTAGTTAACAAAGGAACATGTCATCAATGTGTCAAGTCCAAAAAAAAACAAAAATTGTTTACAATCTGTGGACAATGAGATGCTTTACTTTATGACCTTACATTGAGTCCAAGGGGGAGGCGCTAGCGGTTAGTTTGGACATAGCGAAAGCCTTCGATCGGGTGTGGCACAGAGCACTGCTCTCGAAGCTCCCAGCCTATGGGCTACCCGAGAAATTATGCGATTGGATCTCCAGCTTTCTGGCCGATCGGAGCATCAAGGTCGTCATCGACGGAGCGTGTTCCGACCTTAAACCCGTGAACGCAGGGGTCCCACAAGGCTGTGTTCTATCCCCGACCCTGTTTCTTCTGCATATCAATGATATGTTGCAACTTAGCAACATTCACTGCTATGCGGATGACAGCACTGGGGATACTCTTTACACTGGCCGGGCAGGTATTTCTCGGGCTGTTGTCGATGAGTACCGGAACAAACTTGTGTCTGAAGTCAAAACTCTACTTCGTGGAGTCTCAGACTGGGGCAGACTAAACCTAGTCCATTTTAATCCCAAGAAGACACAAGTTTGCGCGTTTTCCGCTAAAAAAACACCCTTTGTCGCTACTCCTCTTTTCGAAAACACTCTTCTTAAAGCCACAGCCAGCATTGGAATACTTGGCGTTGACATATCGAACGACGTTCAGTTTCGCGGTCACTTGGAGGGAAAGGCTAAATTAGCCTCCAAAAAGCTTGGTGTGCTCAGCAAGGCGAGACGGTACTTCACTCCGGGCCACCGCTTGCAACTATATAAAGCGCAAATTCGGCCCCACATGGAGTACTGCTCTCACCTCTGGGCGGGGGCTCCCCAGTACCAGCTCCTTCCACTTGACCGTATTCAACGCAGAGCGGTTCGAATCGTCGACGACCAATCTCTCTCCGAGCGGCTTGATCCTTTGGCGTTGCGTAGAGATGTGGGGTCACTCTGCATCTTCTACCGCATTTACCATGGAGAGTGTTCAGAGGAGTTGTTCGGATTAATACCTGCAGCTGAGTTTCGTCATCGGACGTCGAGGCAGAGTACGAAATTCCACCCGTATCACCTCGACGTCCGCCGTTCCACAACTGAGCGTTTTTCAAGGCAGTTTTTGCCGCGCACCACCACTCTGTGGAACCAGCTGCCCACTGAAGTATTTCCGAACCAATTCGACTTAGGGTCCTTCAAGAAAAGAGCGTACCACTTCTTGAAAGGCCGGCAACTCACTCGCGAGCCCTCTGGCATTGAAAGTGTCCATGGGCGGCGGTATCACTTAACATCAGGTGAGCCTCCTGCCCGTTTGCCCCCTATTCTATAAAAAAAAAAAAAAAATGACCCCAAACCCAGGCTGGAAATGTAGTTCTAGTAAAGAAGTGATAACTTACAGAACAATAATCCTCCATATCCATAAAACGTGATTTCACAGGCAGCACTGAGCAGTGTTCCAGCAATATTCATACCGACGACAGACCCAAAACGACCAACCATCATAGACAAACTGACGGCCATACCTCTGCAAAATATTTATTATGGATCAGTACTCCTTCTACATATTTAATATGTACCTACGCATTATGTACGTGTAATATTATAGGATAAAGCAAACAATTAATCAATAATTCGGTTGTATACACATTCATTAAAAAGAACATAAAAAAAACATGTGTGTAGTCGTAACAACTATAACTTCAAGGTGTCGGTATTTTGAGGTGTGCGCGCGCATCGTAAAACATTCTCTCATCATTCTTCCCTAATGCGCGAAAAGGAGTATAACTTCAAAAATTAGCTTACAAATTTTTACTTTTAATCCTTCTACCATCTCCATCACCTATTTATTAATAATGACATATAGCTTGGCCGGATTTTGCGTATTAAAGGGATAATACGCATACATTTTAATCTTACCTCAATTTGGTCGGGAAAATATCCACAGCGAAAGCGTTAACTGGTCCAATACACAGACCCAAGATAGGAAACGAAGACACCAGAATTGCAAACAGAATTTGGTTCGTCGCAAAATTAATACCAACACACACGCATCCAATTAGTGTGTAAAAAGCTATTAAGAGATTTTTCTTCCCAATAACCTTTACTACACTGCTGACTCCAATTGCAATAACGGCACACGCAAGACTGGAGAGGGCATTAATGATGAACGTCATTGAATCAATTGTTTCGATGCATTCCACACCAACGTCTGTCTGAAATGGAAGATATTTTATCGTTTGAGCACTAATTTTTGAAGTGAAACTTCTTTATCGACGTTGGAAAAAAAAATAAAGTACGCGTACGCGCCATCTTTTTCTTGTCCGGCGATTTCGGATCCAATTTATTGATTAGTTGCAAGATTTGTTGTTTGTGAAGTTTGCCTACCTCTGAAAACTAACTTCAGGCTTACCGCAACGTACTGTTATTTATATTGGATAATTTTTTCACGTTATATTTAATAAATATTGCAGTATTTAATTTAGTTATAAATAGAAATTATGCTTTTAAATCATTATTATTTATGTCAAAAACCGTTTAGTGTGTCCATAAAATGTATAAAATTCATATTAATAATAACAAAAATAAATACTTAATAACGATAAAAATGATAGTGATAATTCTATTACAATTCATGAAATTCTGTAATAATCTTAGTAGTAATAAGGTAAAATTAAATAATTTTATTTGTATTCATGTCTATAATAATAAAAGCCTTTTGTTAAACTTTATCTAATTTAACTTTATTTAACCAAATTCTGTAATGTTGCATATATGTAGTAGATCATTTTTAGAAAAATAAGGTCATAAAGAGGTTTCACTTCTTACGTGTGTACACTAGTACACGCACACATTTTTATTATTATAGGACATCGCATTGCAGCCCATGGACACACAAACTAGTGGATGCGTTTCGGCCTTTAAAACTAAATGTGATAACTTAAAATTTAAGGTGAAGGCATTCCAATTTTCTCACGATGTTTTCTTTTATCGTACAATGTGTGTTAGATTCGCACTAAAGAAGAAAAGTCCATTGATGCACTTGCGGGATTAAATAAACTCAACTATCTACTTTCTGCCGTCATTTACTTAATAGGGTATATCATGTGGGTATATCAGATGTATGGAATTAATTCTAACCTGATTTCGTTTTGCAGCAAGTACTTGACATGCTGTTTGGCCTTCTCCTCCGCCAGTTAATACGGTATTCAAAACAGCAGGTAACCATACGTATAAACCATTTAAGCTAAAAAAATATTTAAAACATTTATTTGATATATGTCCTATTATATGTAACCTAGTGTGTATAATAAGAGTGTACTAAAAGTTATTATTGATACAGTTGTCTGATAAAAAATCGAATATTAATCTTTATATACAAAATAATCGCGGTTCGTTTGTCTCGCTGAAATTCGAGAATTGGCTAAATATGAAGAGGCTGGACAGAATTGGCTAAATATGATCTTGAAATGTTTGTGGAAGTTCAGGGAGGGTTTAAACGGTGGGAAACATAAATAATAACTAAAGGAAAATACTGAAAACGACAATTGTTTGAGTTTTTCAATTAAAACTGTTCCTGATATTTGATATCTTTTTAGAAATAAATAATTGTCACTTGGCTGTCTTATGGATGGCTTCAAAAAATTGTGGTTAATAGCTGTAGATGTCGAGGTCCGATCTTTGGTCGGTTTTGAAAAATTGTTTTAAGTTTTGACACAAATATGTTATATGCATATGTAGCTGATACGAAGTTCACCGGGTCATCCAGTCTACAATAAAATTATAATAATGTAATATCTCGTACTTGTTTGAGTAATTTAATAGCCGAAACCAAACTAAACGTACGTTTAAGTATCTACGAATATTCAATTCTATTATATAATTTTTATTCTCAGTCACTCATGAGTTATTAGAAACTTACTTTGCGAAAATTCCTAATAGCAGAAATCCTATTAAGGCCATCCATTTTATATATGGTGGCTTTAACAATGGCGCCGATTGTATGGCTAAAGATTTGAAGAACGGTGGTTTTTCCTCCTTTCCTTCGTTCATCCGTAGATATTTTATCTGTAAATATTTACCTATTAAATATTTACCTATTAAATATTTACCTATAGTCGGATAGCCACAAGTCTAATTTGGAAATCCTTTTGTACTAACATGTCGCTGATTTAAAGCTGGTTTTATTATGGGTTCATCTAATGTAAATTGCATACATAACTCTTATAAGTCAATTACTAAGAGTAATGAAAATATTGATATAATTTACAACAATCATTCTACTTACTTAGTTTGTATTAAGTTTTAGCTTTATTTTGCTGTTTGCTTGTGTTAAATTTTTATGTTCTATAATTATTGTGTAGGTATATGTGTAAAATTTGTGATGTCATATTTTCTTGTATATTTCAAGCATATTTGTTGTTTAAGGACTTATTAATAAATTAATAACATTTAATTTCTAATGTAAATTGCGTATTTAGCAAGAGAATGGAAAATTAATTGATGCACTGTTATTAATTATGATAGGTGATAAGAAATCTTACTGGAAAGTCGTCTGGTGATTTCTTTTTATTCACCGCATACATTGTCCTCAATACTTCTAAAGATTCATCATGCCGGCCTTGGGACATAAGATATTTTGGACTTTCCGGGCCAAAATACATCAATAAGGCACCCAATAGAAACGGAAGTGCGTAGATAACAGTTAAAAGTCGCCATGGCTTGAACTCGTAGAGGCCAAAATCAACTCTAAACGTGAGAGGTAGGATTGCCCATCCCAATACTGAAAATAAATAGTTAATCTTAAAGATATAATATATCACGAAAAATTGTTAAACAAACATACTTTATTCAATATCCTTTACACAAAAGTCGAAAAATTAGTTGAGGTATAAGTAGTATTGAAATTCTTTCTTTCGACAATAAGTCAAGTATTGCCTATTGGTGTCAAGATTCTTGCATGGTGGTGCACATCTCAAAGTCAAAGTCAAAATCTAATGTACACTTATGAACGTCAAAAAAAGAACTATACATTAAATGCTTCTAATTTTACATTAACTGCCAGTTCTCAAGGGCGTAGAACGGAAGAGAAGAACTGGCAATAAACTCCCCGCCACACTTTTTTGGTTTTACTATTGACAACAAATTACTTCTGCGCACCTAACCTCTCTTATCAAATTACGAGCCAGGAACAAAGCAAACGGGGCCAGTAGAGAAGTGGCTACAGAGGATGGAAAAAGTTGTGTAAAGCAAGTGAAAAATTTTCCTCATATATGGAAAATAGGAAAGCCTTTGCAAATCGTATTGCAAAGACAGTCTCTCTCTTGGTAGAGATCGAAGTATTCTCGTTACGCTCAACAACTCCTTTCATATTAAACGTTTCTCATATCACACATCTTAGATCTCTGTGAATGAATCTGACAGTATTTGCTACTTACAAGGAACAAAAACAGATCCAAATATTTGCATTGCGTTGGTTACTGATAGAGTAACATCTCTGTACTTGCTGGGCAGGATCTCACCAATAAACGAATATGGCACTGCGGCGGGACAAGCCAGGCTGAAATTATATATTTTTATATATCTACTAGCTTACCCGGCAAACGTCGTTTTGTTATGTATGTCATTTATAATAAAAAAATAGGGGTTGATCGTAGAGGCGTGAAAATTAGGGGTTGTATGTATTTTTTAATGCTGTATCATAAAAAAAAAATCTTAAAATTAGGGGTGGACTACCCTTAACATTTAGGGGGACGAAAAAAATCCATCCGATTCTCAGTTACCTATATTCAATATTCAGACAAAATTTCATGAGAATCGGTCAAGCCGTTTCGGAGGAGTTTAACCACAAACACCCCGACACGAGAATTTTATATATTAGATTTTACTTAGTGGTTAAACCATATGGCGTTTAATAGAGATCCTAAGTGCTATTCCTGGCTAACAAAACCGGGACACAGAAACATGCCTAGGCCAATTATACAAAGCTGAAGTTTCGTCCGTAGCTTAGTTCAAGCACTGGAAGAGAGAGAAAGTTTAACATTTATGTGTTCTAACTATACATACATTGAAACGTCTTTAAATACAAAATAAATGTATATTGTTGCAATCTACTCGTTAATAACTATAAAAATCAATTAAGTATTTAAAATTAGAATCTATAGAAAATTTAAAATTTGCATATTACTAAGATTTTTTATTCTACTTGAAAATGATGCTTAATACTTTGCCGATTTCACAATTGTAACGTATGCCTTGGAGAAAATTTTTGAAGTTATACTTCTTTAGGCGCGTTATGAAAAACTAATGAGAGTGAAATTTTACGACGCGCGCACCGTGACACAAAATTAACAGAATTAAGTTGCCCACAAACAACATTATATATATATATATATTAATATTAGAATAATAATAGAATTTATGTTACACTTAATGTAAGAGAATAATAATAAATATTTATTTATTTAATTTTTCAAATGTAAACTGAACTTTATTAACTATAATGACTCCTTTTCCAGTCTTTGATTATTTAATTGTAATTAATTATTTGCATGCAATCAAAAACTATTTTTAATAATGCCAAAGAATTTCTTACGCGCATACATAAGTACACGCACCCTTTTTTTTAACTTACCAGAGAGACATGAGGAACTTAATAGCAGTAAATGAGATTAAATCTGGCATAAAAGCCGATAGGATACCCAACAAGCCTGCTACTGCTGAACTGAGCACTATCATTTTTCTCCTGCCCCGCGTGTCAACTGCGTATCCCCATGGAAACGACGTGAGTGCTATGCCTAAAAAAGTTCATGTATATGCATTTAATTTAGTCTAAAATAAGGTCTCAATTAAGATGGATAAGTATTTAACATTAAGCAATATTATATCTTCTAATCTGTCAGAAATAAAGAGTAAAAATATCTATGGCAAAATATGGTTGCGTGTGTATTAAAATTGTGCGTATGTAGAGATGAAGAATAGTTTTTTCTTCGATCATGTTATATTTACATTGTGAATGCTATAAAGATCTTACCAATGTACGGAATGGATCCTATGAACCCACGTTGTGTCTCCGTCATCTGTAGATCGCATCTTGCAACCGGGAGAATGTATGCGTAACCTAACGGCTCTATGATAACGGCGATGAGAAAGAGAGCCAGGCAGAGACTGTAGCGAATGTTATACCACCCGAGACCTACAAATTATTTATTTATTAACACATCGTTGCATATACATAAATATAGTACAATTGACATAATTAAATAAAAAGGAGAGCAACTGGCGGCCTTATCGCTTTCGAGCGATCTCTTCCAGGCAACCACTGTGAGAAAAGAAAAAAAAAAGTACTTAATTACATAAGGTAGGCAAGAAGTGCAAAAACATGTATTACATAATATAGTTGTTGAGAAAAAGAGACTAAACAGGAACAAAAAAAACTAATAAAGGACACATGAAAAAAAAATTAATACCTAGATAATAATAAAAAGTGCATATGAATCATTATAATTTAATTTAAGATCAGTCTCACGTCAGTTAGTAGGTATTATTAAAGTTAGGGATACGATGTGGACAGGTAATGTTTGTATAGAAGAAATTTAAAGGAAGATAAAGAAGGAGCTAAGCGAATAGGGACTGCAAGTGAATTATGTTTAAAAAAAACCTTAATAAAACATCAATAGCAAACATTATAACCTATACGAGAACATACAAATGAAACCCTCACCCATTTTTTTTTATTTATCCTCAAATCTGCATAATATAGTGTCAACGTTCCTGTATACATATACATAGATGCAATGTGAAGAATTTCATATTTTGTAATTGTGTATCTACTAGACGCGCGAAAACTTTTCCCTGCCAAGAAGATTGTTACCAAACTACTTTCCTAATACTTCTATTGAAAGTATTTCGATGGCAAATATTTTCGACGACATTTTAGATATGTCTTTAGCATCATAATTTTCTTAGTAAACCCGAGATTAAAACATGTACTTTATACATATAAGGCAATGGTGTATGCATTGTGATTTATTATATTTGACATGATGAGTAATCTAAACATTTGTTAGTTTGATAGCGGTAAGATTTATGCGACAGTTATTATAGCGTTAATACATTTTCCTTTAGAATAAAATTAACATTAAAATGTGCTACTATGCAATTATTTTGAGATTTATAATTTGTACTATAGGAAAGATTTATTTACGTTAAAATTATTAAATTTTTTACACGATTTTTGTTATATTTTCTTTATGGGATATAACAAGACGAGCCTATGCGACGCCTAAAAAGGACAGTCATTGCAGCCTATGGGCACCCATTCTAGTGGGTTGCCGGCCCTTGAGGAAGGAGCATACTCTTTCTTTAAACAAAAGGAGGTCGTATCTCCCAGGTAAGAAATTCACCGGGAGTCGAATTCACAATTCGCTAGCTCGCAAAAGAAATGTCTTGTGAAGCGAACCGTGGAAGACTGATCAAGGTGATGCGAATGACATTTTGAATTCAGACGACTCGTACGGTGTGAAGCAGGAGGTATCAACCCAAACAACTCTCCATAGTACACTTTCTAAAAATTAAATCTAATATATAAAATTCTTCTGTCACGGGGTGCGTAATTGAACTCCTCCGAAACGGCTCGACAGATTCTCATGAAATTTTGTGTGCTTATTGGGTATGCCTGAGAGTCGGACAACATCTATTTTTCATCCCCCTAAATGTTAGGGGTAGTCCACCCCTAAATTTATATTTTTATTTTTTAGACAAAATTTTTAATTTCTATTTTTTTATGATACAGCATTAAAAAATACATACAATCCCTAACTTTCACCCCTCTACGATCAACCCCTATTTTTTTATTATAAATGATATACATGGCGAAACGACGTTTGCCGGATCAGCTAGTATCTATAGATAATTGATTGATATTAAAAAGATATTTATATGGAAAGACGGTTAAAAACTGATTTATGCATTCTCATAATATTCCAAAATAGTTGTCCGTTGTTTTTTATATCTATCTACTACCTACCTACAGGTTACATACCAGTTATTAAAAGTGACGGGTCCCTTATATAAGGACTATTAAAACGCAAAACAGGTCGTAATCCCTTAGAAATAAAAGAAGAAAGTACCGTTCAAGGTTATGATCATTCTACGTATCCACTTTTCAGAGGAGATAAACGTTTATAATGATGTTTTCGACAAATTATGTATAACAGTCGTCAGATAGTCGTTTGAGTAAATACAGATTACACAAAGATGTTGCACACTGCTTCACAAATATTATAAAACAATGCGCCATTCTTTAATTAAAGCTTATACGAATCTTTTTTTTCCTTCTTGGTTAGTTAATCTATTTTAAATATTTTTATAGAAGATAGCACGTGAAGAGCAAAATTATAGTAGAAGTAGTTGTGATTAGTAGTCGTAAGGGTAATTAATAAGATTGTGTCCAATCAATATGAATCAAGAAATTGTGTCAGCAAATTTTAAAAACTGATATTTATATATTTAGGACAAAATACTGTACAAAAATAAGCTTGTGAGTGTCTTATCAAATAAATAAATAATTATTAGCAACGAATTAATCGAGATGCCGATGAAGGCGATGTAGGTTTTCATGTTTTGACCGCAAAATCATAATTGTCATATTTCTGTACAAGTCAAATAAAATAAAGCACAGAAAAACATAGATGTTTTTATTTTGTACAATATTTAAAATATGTCAAAAAACAATTAACAGTTTTTGCATATTTGTCTTTGTTGGTGACTTTTCGAATTACTTTTATCGTTCTTTTGTTTTAGTTAAACATTGATATTATTTTAAATGATCAATCTAATATGAGGGTTAAATTGTTATAAGCGATACTTATCAAATTAATTATGATTTATGTAACTATATTATATATATTCTTATCTTATATTAGCTAAAACTGGTCTAGTTTTAGCTAATATCTTTTATATATTTATCTTACGACAAATGTGTATTTATATATTATACTTGATTGAAAAAATATTCAAAACAATATTACTTTTTAACTTACCCGCTATATCTAGAGCATAATCAATATCGACTGCATTTTTTTCTTTATTCGCAACATCACCGGAAACTGTTTTTAATTCATTAACCATCTTTAAGTCCAAATGTATTTCACATTCACACTAATTAATACACTTAAAATAATATTTTCTGCACAAAATATAACGGTACATTTTCAATACTTTATCATAGTTATATTAGCAGAGAGCGTTAAGCGACCGATCCACTTAAGCACTGTATAATAAATCGCGTTGTTAAACTAATCTGTTAATAATATAATAATAACGTTTTTTCCGCAGTACAGTAAACTTATCAGTGATGTTTTTATATTAGCGATATCAACATATTTTAATGAAGATAATAAAAGACTTATAGATATTGTAAGGAAAAGGGAGTTTATGTTTTGTCATTTACTATATTTCCATGCTTGTGATGTATCTATAACAACAAGGAATATTGATCAAATATTTATAAAAAGCTTAGAACATTTTGTGATATTTACAATTAAGTTGTCACCTTCACTTGCCATAACATGAACATCTTCTATTGACGTTTATGAGCCTTGTCGGCTTCGATTTATTTCTCAACATTTCTCGGATTACAATCTGGTTACGAGCTAAAATGTCAACTTCTTCTTTCAAAGTTTTTAACATGTTTTGTACGGGAATCAAAGTCTGTTCGTAAACCTTCGACATAGTTTCTTGAAACTCGTTCAAAACGCGCGCATAATGTTTTTCCTTTTTAAAGTGAAGTGCCTCTGAAAATTTGTTAAGTTAAAATAAATATATTCAGTTAGTTCTTAATTAAGAATGTTGTATATGTATACCCCGAGAAAGTATTTTTTTTGCATCCTCTGTGTTTATAAGGTTATTCCTCTTTAATAAAACTATAAAATCCGTGTACGGATCTATTGGTAGTTTCATTTCGTCTTCGTTAACTCGTAATTTTGACTTAAATAATAATATAGGCTCTTGTTTATCATTGTCAGTTGCAGTAGCCGAGTCTATTGTTTTGAAAGCTCTTTCTTTGTCATTGTTAACATAAGATTGCAATGCAAAATCAAGTTGAAATACACCGCTATTGTTAAATTCGTCATTAGAATTGTTATAAAGTAATTTTAAACGATCTTTTGAACTAGTGGTATTTGTCGTCGGCTTCAATTCCAAGTGCTTCGATTCATTTTTTATAGAAAAAGACTTGATTTCATCATTTTTAGAGTCTTCATTTGTTTTATTGTTGTTCGCGCTAGGTAACGGTGCATGAATATTTTCATTAGAAATTATATTAAGTTTACTCGTTTTTTGGAAATCGTTTTCCATACTTGCGTTATTTTTAAGTAATAACTGAGGTTTTATGAATGCTTCAGCATAATTTTCTTTCATGTCATTTAGCGTTACATTATGTTGACTTAATTTAGTTGTAACTACTTCACCCAATTCTGTCTTAAAAGTATCTGGTTTTTCCATAATTTCCTGGGAATTTGTTTCCGATAGTTTATCTTTTTTGGTTCCATCATGATTTACTTTCTCAATAGAATCTGTAATTACAGGAATCGGGATAATTTCAGTAATTTGAGAATTATTTTGTTGTGTTATATTAGTGTCTCTAAAAGAATCATTAATCATATCAATATGTTCTATGTTTGATTCATGTTTGTCATTAATGATTTCACTCAAAGACTTTTCAGAAAATTTAATTAAACTCGATTCACGACTTTTAGAGATCGTCTTATTTGTAGGTGTTTTTATGTTAGAATTAGATAAGTTTGAAACTTTTGTTTTCGTTATGTTATCATCTTCCAAATAATTTTTATTTATAATTCCTTGTGTTGAACTTTTTATTGTAAGATTACCATTATCGTATCTTTTCTGCAATTCATGCGGTGTAGCATGAGGAGAATCAACACTTATATGTGGTGAAACAGGTACGGTTTGTGATGTAGTAATTTGGGTTGTAGATTCTACATGATGGGCTAGTGTTTGGTCAAACATCATTTCTGGCAAACTATGTCTTGAAGATGCAAACGAAATATTTTGAATTGATTCTTGGTTGGCTTTAAAAGATTTTCCAATATAATTTACACTGGTTACGCTTCCGTGTGCTTCTTCTCTTACTGTACTCCAATTCTCGACATCCTTGTCGGATAATATGTTTTCTTTTAAATTTGACTTCTTGTCGTCCGTTACGCTTATTTTTGGTGATATATTGAGATCGTGAACTTTTTGTGATCTTTCACCGTCGTTTTTAATCTTAAAATCTTCCACATTACGAATTCTGTCCTCAAGTATAACAGTAGATGAATTATTTACTTTATAAGATCCCAAAGATATATATTTTGTAATATTACTTTGGCTAGCAAGGTTACTTTTTAAGTTATTAGTATCATCTTCTTTAATTTCTAATTTCTGAAATGAATAATGCAATATTTGATTATTTTGTAAAATAGTTTTGTTAATCGGCACATTACTAACATTTACTTGAAGTATTGATGATGTTTTTTTTTGCAAATTTGTTAGAAAAAGTTGACTTTCGGATTTGTCAACCAAATCATTTTTCTGATCGAAGTATTGTGTATCGCTGTAACTCTCGCTAAATTCAGTAGGTGGGTGATCAGTTCCATTTTCGTCATAAAAATCTGGTAAATATTCAGCATCATCATCATTTGTCAATGTTTCTTCAAGATCCTGAAAGAAATCACATTAGATTTGTTTACTTTACGTTGAACCATAGTTTTAAATTGTGTAAAATGTTTCAATTGATTCGATTATGAATACATTTCAAAACAGGAAACAACCTGTACTTACCCTGACTGGAGCAATCACAATTATGCTTCGTTCATCTCTTTGTTTTTTGTTTGTTTGAGCTTCATTTAGTATATTGTTTTTGTTATTTTGAATACTATCAATTACCTCACGAGATGTCTTTATGTCGTCCGGTATACGTATATTATTTGTTATAGAAGATTTTTCAAGTGAATTTTTCAACAATGAAAATGTATTTGGTGGTTGTAAAAGATTTTCCTCTTGATGTTGTCCAGCCCCAGTCTCAAACTTAGAAATGTTCTGATCTCCCAAACATTCCTTGATGTGTTCTACATTTTCTTGTATGTCAGATTGTAGATTATTTTCAAAAGATGTTAAACCACTTTCGATTGGAGACAAATTTACCGTTTTGGGTAGAACAGGTTCTGCTGGACAGCCTGTTTGTATATAAATACTGTCCCTAGAAGCCGATTTGAAATTTGTGGCAATAATATTGGTTGGTTCTATTTTCATTTCATTATCTATTATTTTTTGTATGTCTTGTCCTTCCTTGTTACTTGATATACTAGTTTCTTTACTTCTAGGTGGTTTATAGTAAGATTGTATACATGTATCAGCACTTATTATTGACCTATTTGCTATAGTATTATTAGTCCTTAAAATGTTTTGATTGTCATTGTTGCAATTTTGGATTGATGGGTATGTTATAAGAAGCTCATCAAATAATTTACTTTCTGCATCTTTATCTTTTTCTATCAGCGGACTTCTTGAACGTAGTTGCGCATTGTAAGATCTACTTGATACTTGATAATTTTCTACGTCATCTAGGGATTGATATTTTACAATGTCATCCTTAACTAAGATTGGTTCATAAGCATATCTCTCTTCACCGAAAGGGGGATCAAGACATCCTCCTACAGTAAAATTTGATATGTCAGTAGCGAAAGTATGTGTTGTATTTAAAAAAATTAACAGTATTTCCTATTTATACTAACCTGGCTTACATTTTCCTAGGAACATTGTTTGAGCTCGATTAGTATCAAGCGGCTGGCGTACAGTATCTTTATTTAACCCATAGCATCTTCCATTATTCATGAGATTCACTTTTGTTGCGCTAAATGTCGTATTTTCATTTTCTACAATAGGAGGTACGTATGGATATCCATCATCATCATTGTTATTTTTGGATCCTAAACAGATGCCTGAAACCATCACAACATGTAAACAAACCAAAAAACTCTATGACAAAACATACAATATTTATGCTATTAATGCTCAACTTTACTTTCAAAATCTATTTTGAGAACTATATGAATACCTGGTCTAAAAATTTGGAAAACCTTCTTTTGCGACTTTTTAGCAGGCCTTTCGGAAGATTTCATATCCATAAGAAAATCAAACGACAATATAGTTTGATCACTATTAATTAACCGTAAGTTTTTAGACATTTTAATGTTCTCAAACTTAGGAACGGATATAACTCCTCTGTGAACATCATCCTTATGACGAAATTTTACTTTCACATTAACCGGCGTACCTACTGATTTTGGAGTTATATCGTCAAATATATTTTGATTGCAAGGTCCAGCCACCACTTGGAATGATAAATTCTCAACTAATTTGTTGAACGTAGAATCCATTTCCCTGAAAGAGTCAAAGGTAGCTGTAGTAGACTACTAAAACTAAATAAAATGTAAATAATTGTGTTTAAAAAATAAATGAAAAATTAGACCAACAAACCCGTTCCTGATAAGGAATAGAAATGAAAAAATATGGCATATATTTAATTTTATTCATCAAACACGATAGAATACACTACACGATTACAATGATTCTTATTTTCAAGTGCAATTTTATCATTTATACATTTATTTTTAGAGTAATTAGAATTGTGAAGTAAACCAAATGTACTGCATTTTGTAATAATATCTTGTAAAATTATTTTAAGAGGTAAGATTTCTTTCTCCATAACACTTTTGAAATAAGATACACGTGCATTTAAGTTAACAATGCTATTTGGACTACAATCGAACGAAATATTACACAGCGGAGGTTGACATACAAATTTTCTTTCTCCTTTTGGATTACGTTTTGCTAAGGGGTTATACCGAACGATGGATTTAGGTAATTCTAACGCTTGTGGGGGATATTTATTAACTATATCTTCAAATGTGTCAATTTTGCAAACGGGAACTATTGTTAAGGTTTTTCTTTCATTGGAAGACAGTTGCGGTATGGCATCCGTCAATGTACCAATGGTGGTTTTATTATTGAACTCAAGAGTAGAGTTTCTCTCTTTTTTAGAGTTTTCAAATTGACTTTCACTTATACATGTACCAAAATCTCTTTTAACTGTAAAAACAAAAATAAATAAGTAAAAACAAAATTACATAAAAATAAAACTCATCAGTACTTTACCGTGTATATTATGTAATATGTTATCTAGCTTTGTTGCTAAATCTCCTAGATCATTAGGTTTTTCATTTAACATATTTAAAGCGTTTGGCCTAGATAGAGATACACATGCATTTATTTATTATAGCTTCTATGGATTAAATGGTCACTTATGTTCTTTGAAATATCGCCATAAGCTAAATCTTTATAAGACCATGATGGTACTAAATCGACGCAAGAGTGATAAAATCTCACTGCGTCATTGTCTTTTAAAGTATTGTGTTTTTTTAGTATAATTTTATATGTAATGGGGACCAAATACTCGATTGAGTCAGTGCTCTCTTTCCATTTTATTTGTTCGATATTTTGTATATTAGTAACTTCTGGTACTATCTCCAGACAACATTTTGATCTATTTTTAGCGAGAGATGTAAACTTTAGAGATATAGCGGCAGTCGCCATTAATAATGATAACTGAAAAAAATAAACAATAAAAACTACTAAAATACTTTTTATGTAAACTGTTGTTACTTGAACTACCAATTCTTAAAATGCCGGCAACGCAATTGCGAGCCTTCTGGCAGAGTATTCGTGATTTTTACGAGTACTTAACATCGGGTGAGACTCCTACCCGTTTGCTGCTTGTTAGAACAGTTTCTATAAAAAAATTGTAGGGGATTTATTTACCTTAATATAACCTTGATAAAAAATAAATTTTGTAATCCAAATCTTTTCACAAAAATTTAGTTATGCCCATATCACTATTATTTTTTAGTAAATTTCTTCATTATCAAACACTAAAATTTTGACACTAAATACTGTCAGCTGTGGGACATTTAGCATTACTTTTTTGTTCTAGACATAGACTTTAGAGTTGATAGGGTCTCTGATATATACCTACGCAATAAAAAAACTCAACTTGCGTACATTACTCTTTAATTTCTTAACTCTTACTACTTTACAATAAAATTGCGGACTTTACTTATTTATCAAGTACATCGTTTATTTTCAGACCAATGTATACCACATGTTTTTTTATATAATGTAAAAAAAAAATTACGAGTTATATAATAACCCTTATAATTTTCATATTTATTTATTTAAGTTGTAAACCGAATAAATAAAAATGTAATTAAAACCGATATTGAATTAATTATTATGTAATACCAAATATTATCTGTAATCAACATGTTACGATTCACAATTCAATATTGAGAAAAATACGTTTCATATACTCAGGTAGCACTATCGAGCATCCCATTACAAGTGGTACCAGAGTTTTTATACATTGTATAATGCGAGTAGTAAACGAAATGCTTTATATAAAGTTATATGGACATGCACATACTTTTATTACTTGTAAAACATTTTATTCCTGTTGTCAACTATAGCGATTTGAAAATTGTATATACAGGTATTATATACAAAATCTTACATAAGTATTTTACAACTATTTTATCTTTGGTATGAAGCTGTAGATCTCACTTTGGTACATGCTATGACTAATACACTTTATATTAAGATTCTTACATATTATACATTTAAATTTACTAAATGTATAATAAAACACAAATTAAATCTGATACAAACTGTGCTTAAACTAAAATGCTACGCTCTACGTGTCCTAATAACGTATAATATTGGTTTATTTTGAACTCCATTTTATTTAAAAACGTTTTTGACAATTTGCAATTTATGCATTGTAATTACATATTTTTTTTATCTTTACAACTATTATAAAGGAGGTATAAAATTTAAAGATAATTTTATAAGAGATATAATATATCTGCTATGTAATGCATTGACAATTATTCCAAGGTGAAATGAATGATAAATACATACATAGCACTTTATTTTAAAATACTTTCATGTTACAGCTAATACTACAAACGACTAGACATTTGAGATCATTGTGAAAGCCAATTATTTCTTAAATTAATTTTGTCCTATACCTACATATTTCTAATATAAAAATAACAAACAATAAAGTGACAAAGGAAACATTTATAATAACTATTAGTAATCCTATGGGCATAATCTACTTAAACAAAATGCTATTTGTAGAATTTCTTTTTTCATATAAAAGTAGTCCACATTTAAATTTCAAAAATAAGACGCGTTCGTCGCCGTTCAAAAACAAGCCCGTTATTTAAAAATCTCCTTTTAAATTTGTTATAACGAAAGTATTTGTATGTAAAAATGTCCAACTTAAGTAAAGTAGGACAGTAATAGTACTCCGTAAATTTTTGTTTACGCCGTGATGAAAAAAGGTATTTTAGTCAATGACGTAAAAATCCTCAATTCAGCGTTTTTAAACATAAAAAACTTGTTGCAAATTAGGTACAAGCGTGATAATAAAAAACATATATATACACAATACTGATAATACTCAACTATACATATATATATATTGTACAGTTAAAACTATATTTTATATTGCAAGTGCGTCCCACCTAGTGCTTTGCAACACGTATCCTATTCCTACACAAATTTGTAACATCCATCGTGCTCTGACTTCGTACTATAATCTAAATTTTAGCGTAATTTATATTGAAAACCACACAAAAAGTATGCAGTATATTTTAGTATTGAAACTTTTTGATTGCCATTTGTTGAATTTATGTGCAAATACATTTTAACATAAATTACTCTAAAATTTCCTTAATATACTTTCTAGAATGTTTCTTCAATACCAATGTTTAAAAATGTTTTTTTGTTAAAAATATATAATTTATAATAAAATAAATCAGTGGCGCTACAATCTTTTTAGGTTTGGGCTTCAAATTTCTGTACCTGTTTCGTGATCAATTGTCAATCAATAGGTATTGGCAGCGTTCAAATATTACGTAACGTTTTTTTTGTCCTTTTGTAAAACGTTACGATGCGGGGCGGGGATTAAATTACGCGTTATTGTTAATTTTTTTTACGACTTACACCAAATAATAGTAACTAAAGAGTCACTAGGTGGCCACGAAATGTTTTACTATACTTGGGTACAGTACTGTACTTGGGTACTGAAAAAACGTTACGGCGAGTTACATGGGGGGGGGGGTCAATAATCTCCAAAAATTGCGTTACGTAATACTTGAACGCTCCCTAAGTAGACGCCTCCTGTACGTCTATGTAAATAATAATCTAGAGGCGCTAAATTAAAGGTCAGCACATATAGTATGTGCTGCCCTTTAATTCAGAACGCATCAGTTTTTCTTTATAGAAAAGTATGTGATCTGACATCAGTGCCTGACGTCAATTTTTGGGACTAGGTCTTGCTACGGCTTTCTCACGTATACCTTCACATTGAGTGTTGATTACGTAAATAAAAAAAAATAGACATCCGTGGTTTAAACGCTGCTATGCGATGAGAATGCGACGCTGCGAACCATCAATATCTTATGGATATGCCATTGCCATAATCTTAGTCATGCTTATTTCTGATATATTTGAAAGGTTCGTCCATTTAGTAGGTAAAGCACAATGTATTGAAGAAACGCTTTAAAAAACTTTCCTCTCATACACTAAACGATTTCCATCTCTAGACTAACATTTCACTGTAATTTTCTTTAGAGACAAATAAATATTCAATTATTTTTAATATATATTTCACGAGTTAATATAACTTGACGCCATATGAATCAAACGAATATTTAAACAAAGCCGTAATTTCGAACCTAAATCAAATGACAAAAGCTAACTCTTGACAGTGCAGTGTAACAACCGGATCACAATTCAGCTAGGTACACTAGCATTGAAGAAGGTTCTACCGCCTTTTGTTAATAATAATTTAAATATAAAATGTCATCTTAACGATTCCTTAATAGTTTCTATCTACAGACCCGTTAAATCATCAAAATAAATAAATCAAATAGAAAAGAGATAGACAACGAAAAATTCCTCAAAACTATAAACGCTTACTTTAATGAGAAATTACAGTGATTTATGATTCATGAAGTTAATGACTACTAATTATTTATGTGACTTAGAGTCTGTTTCACAATGTACGGGTGAGTTCTACATAAGTTCCAAATTAGGTATTTATTATTTATTGGTAGGATAAACACTATTGTTGCGTTTCACGACAGATAGCGCTTTTCGTCACATAAAGTCCATCATAAGTTATGAGTCCGATGAAGTGTCAAATAGCACAATTTATCTTCCAAATAATTTATGTGTTGCATAGCTATTCGGTGCTTTATCCACACATTGTGAAACAGACCTTAAAACTTACACTTTTGTCATTGCGAGTGAGAGAGTGCATATTACGAGTATGTATGTATAACATTATAACATGTTTTGAAATAATTTGACAATATTGAAATTAATTATCTTCAGATTTTTTTAGGAATATTCTTTATCTACGGTTTTCGTATCATAAACAAAGGTATGTTATAATATATGTAAGAAAGAAGACAAATAGATTAAAATTATCTTGCGACATATAGCATAATCTTGTTTGTTTAAATTTATCTAAATCTTAGATTATTAGGAAGTGAGATCTATAATTCGCTACACGGGTACACAAACAAAGTTCTGCGTTGGTTTTCTTGTAATTCATATAGTTAAGCCAATATATGTGAGCTAAATACAGAGAGAAGGAAAATCAAACTATTATGATTCACGCCTAAAGGTCAGTACTCATATACAGTATTACTCGATCGAGCTAAACTGTCGAGTAAAACCCATGGCATGGGCTTTAGTCCACACATTGAGCATTGATCTATCGAGTGAGGATCGCCGTTCAGTATTCACCGAACCGTTCGAGCCAAAGGATGTCTGTGCAACAAAGAAGACGGTGGCTGTATTTAGCAAGTCTTACAGTGCTTTATAAGAAAATCAAAGAATGTTTATCTTCTTGACCACGGTTTCTTTATTTGCATCCTGATCTGTAGTAGATCAGTTAAGCACAGCTAGTAATTTATCATAACATTCATTTTTCTTAGTTTTGTGTGAGTAATCGTTGGACTTGACATTCCATAAACACTCACACTGTCTATATGTGTTAATAAAGTCTTCTATACCGCTTTTGGAATAAACTCGCAAATCCATTTCTCTTAAAAACACGTGTTTCAATCACGATAAACAATACCAGAGACGCTCGCCTCGCGCCACTCGCAGTCACGTACACACGTTCGAGTCAAGATTGACGGCTCGCTTCGAGTAGGTTCGAAGGAAATTACTTTCATTTAATTCCATCGAGCCGGCTCGATGCGAGCCGTCGAGCTTTAAGTATTGCGGTCCACACGTTGATTTTTACTCGACTTAGAGTAAAACTAACGGGTAATACCGTATGTGAGTACTGACCTTTAGATTTATGACAATCAATGATTTTGAGGATCGACTAATACTGAACCAATAAACAACATGGATTATAGACAAGCAACTAAAATTATTACAACATTGACAAGTCATGGCAGTATTTTCGCTAAAGACAATATTAAATAAATTGTCTTTTATTAAACTAACTCTATGTTTACTTATAAACTATTTACATATCTTAATTTAACTATGTTAGTTTTACGACCGCAGTCGACTATTTACAAATGACTAGATGCACTCATCTCTGACTAGATAACTAGAAAGTATTTACATTTATAGGTAGATACTATTTATTAATAAGAAGAATTGATTTTTAAATTTTATAAGTGTGACTAAGATATTTTTACATAATAATTGAAATATCAACTGAATACAAGAATTATTACGCGCTAAAACATGTGGACTAAAGACTTTTTTGCACGCGGTACCGTTTTTAATTTTATATTTAAAAAAGGTTACCACGGCAAATTGTACGATACTGATCCTTTATTATTTTTTTCGTTTGTTAAATACGATAAAACAGTGTCCGGCAAATACTTTGGTATCGTAAGATGTGGTTTTAAGGATATTTCTACTAAAAATACTAACTACGTATTAAAATGCACATATCTCCTGGACAATTTATTTGCCGCGACTTTGTTCAATTCGAATAAGTAGAGACGATTAATTTGGTCAAAATTCGTTGTATTATTTGGTATCATTTCGTAAACTTTTTAATTCGGTAATTAAATATAATTTTTTCATAAAATGTAAACAATGAATAATTTAAACTCTACCGCTTAGTTATACACACTAATTATTATAATGCGTTGCACATACAAGATTAAGCTAAGAATTTCCATTTCACTGATAAGGTGTTAATTATTTACATGTTTTAATTATACTATTCATGGCTATATTTTTATAATAAATGTTTATTGAATGAGAGGTCGCTAGGCCTTATAGACATTCGCTATAAGTGAGAACAGTGGATAAGGTTTCAATTCTCGACTCTAAATCTTACACTAAATAATTTATTTTTTAATTACAACGCAAGTGGATTATTAAGGAACTTTGTTATTCTATTGTTCACGTTTATATTACAAAATGTAGATTTAGATATTATTTTCTCTAACTGCCTTGCCAATATTTTTATTCAATCTGTAATGTGTTTGATTTAGTACGTAGACTTCTAAAGTAACGACAAAACAAATGATCACTTCCGGCTCCGAAATAAGTAAGCACTTTATTAAGACACGGATTCTAAATTTAAAATTTTAACATTATCGTGTCGTCTTGTACCACGCCCTTCCCGTAAACATCTGATTGAAATGCACCGACGGGCGTGGACCCGTTTCAGGTACACAATCCGGAATTATCCACTAGCGATCTGGCCAGAACATCGGCCGCCGCTATATCACTCACTTTACCTTCAAAATGTCCTCTCACGTGGAACATAAACTCGGCTTTTCCCGCGAATTCCTGCCGACACATTAGACACAAGTGATGTGCTTGTGTATGCTGTCTTTCTGGTGCATAGTGTGTATGACCATGCGTGAAATAGGTCCCACCACTATTTTCATTAACCACTGTTGCTGTAGACACTGAAGCTGAGGCAATGCCGTGCCCATTCAATATCTGCTGATTCTGGTTGTGATGGTGCAGCAACTGAAGTTTTTCCTGATTCGTTAGATGAACTTTTTCTTGTTGCTGAAATATAAGATATCTAATGACTTAAAATCAAAATGGAGCCAAGAGGCGTGGCCGTGTTAATCCGAGGGTGTAAACGCATTATCTTCTGATACATAGTATAGCTATAACAGAAACCTTAGGTCTGGGCCTAAGATTTCTGTTTCTGTTTCATAATCAGTAGCGATTTCCTCACGATGTTTTCCTTCATCGTTCGAGCAAATGTTAAATGCGCACATAGACATTTCTGACATTCATTGGGGCACAGCCGGGGATCGAACCTACGACCTCAGGGATCAGAGCCGCACGCTGAAGCCACTAGGCCAACACTGCTCTATATAAAAATAATGCAATAGTCTTTATTTGTATATGTAATTTTTTAGTTATTCAAAGGTGGCCAATCAATATTATTTATTTATTTATTTATTATCACTTCGCTGCATATACATTAATATAGTACAATTGACATAATTAAATAAAAAGGAGAGCAACTGGCGGCCTTATCGCTTTCAAGCGATCTCTTCCAGGCAACCACTGTGAGAAAACAAAAAGTATTAATTACATAAGATAGGCAAGAAGTGCAAAAATACAAGTATTACATTTAGTTAGGTAGTAGTTTAGTATTCTAATCAACTAAAAATAATCGTATGAAATTGCCCGTTCTGGCTGAGGTGTTCTGCCATATTATCAAGCTATGACCGTATAGGTGTAGTATAACTTTATTTTCCCTAGATTAATACAATAAAGAAATATCAACAGACATTGACCAACATAGTGATTATCTTAAGGAAAATGTTATCAATGTTATTGATTATTTGTCCTTTAAATAGACTGTAATTAGAAATAGGATGATTAGGTACGTAACAGTGTTGCAGAATTATACAAATTTTTAAATAGCTATATCGTGCAAGAAATCAAGGAAATCATATTGATTAATGATAAAATTAATTAATTATAGTGTACCTGATGCTGTGTCGCCTGCATCTTATCCTGTAAGAGCTTGTTGTCTGGTAAATGTGATTTTGCATGAGCAGTCCACTCTTCTCTAGTAGCAAAAAGTCTACCACAAAGTTCACAGGACCAAGATACTACCATGCCGGCTGTGGCAGCCGCTACGGCGGCGCTCGCCGCGCTTGTGTGGACTAGATTTGTATTCTGTAATATTAGAACGATTTAAAACCTATTAACAATACCCCTTTTTTATTCAAAAATAATTTAAAACTTTTTTAATTATATCTAATCGTATACAAAATATAAAATATGACACAATATCTAAAAAAACACATTTTTTGACAATTGACATGCGGAGCCTGGGTGATTTGCCAGGATTATAAAGATATAAAAATGTAAAGAAACTTATGAAAAATTTGAATCACTTTGTAAGCATACTGACAGTAAACTAAAGAAAGATAAAAAAAGAAGAGAAGTCATGCCAACATTTATATTAGATGATTTTCTACTGAACGTAAATTTCTCCATGCCATGAATTCTCATTGGGATTTACCGTAAAGTTGTGTCCAGGTACCTGGCAGACCTGTATAGGCTGCTGATGGGAATGTTGTTGCTGTTGCTGCTGCTGCTGTTGTTGCTGTTGCTGCTGCTGCTGTTGTTGCTGTTGCTGTTGTTGTTGAGCTACAGCAGCAGCTGCAATTTCAGCTTGGCTAGGTTTTGTATCTTCTTGTTTAGTTAATTGAGGCTTAACGTCATCTAACTTTAAAGCTGTAAACGAAAACATAAATGAACTTACACCGATAAATACCATGAAGAGGAGTGGTATTTTTGTCACATCAACTTACGCGGTATAGTTATAGTTCGTTTACCTAGTGGAGCTATATTGGACGGCGTTATGTGCTTTAGTTTATTCATGTGAAGTACCAGCTTGTCCCTTCTCGCAAACGCTTTATTACACACTTCGCAAACGTATGGTTTTTCACCTATAATTAAGTAATTAATTATTAGTTACCTACATTATAATTTTACCCAAATGTATTGTTATGTATATTACCTGTGTGTATTCTCATGTGGATTGTTAATTTGTCTTTACGAGCCAATCCTTTTCCACATACTGTACATTCAAATGCTTTGCTACCTGAAACAATCACATAGAAAATTAGTCTCTATCCAAATCTAAAATTGGAGTAATCATGAATATAATTAAGTATTTTACTTTCACTCGTTGAACTTGTAGGTTTGATTGTGGGGTGTTTTCTCACAACAGACGATCCTTGTAAGGCTTTAAGTCGCGTTCCAGGGTGCATAGATCCACCTTCAGTATATGGTTCCGTAAATGGTATTAAATTTGGTCTTGGAATTGTATTTGTTACTTCCGGCGACCTGTAGACGATGTCGTAACTAAAAGCGTCTATTAATTATAATATATAATGGAGAGCTAATTAATGATTAAGCAATATTCTTTATAAATGGCTTTACAATAAAAAAAAGAATATATTTAATTTACATAATATAAGCTACATTTGATTAGACAAAGTTATTTCAGTAAAGAGGAATTTACTAAATGGTAAAGCCATAGTTAAATAAGCAGGTGTATATAATGATATGAATATCTTTACCAATTTCCAAGGCTTTGTAGAACACGAACTCCTCCTTCAAATCCCATTCCCACATCATCTGGTACTGTAAATGTAGAATCTGGGCCACCGGTACTGGAGCTCACTTGTGGGACTTTTATTGGAGAATTTATTGTAGTGTAATGATGTTGTGTGGAGCTAACTGTAGGTGGTGATGGGTGACCAGGATGAGTACTAGCACTTTGTGCTTGTTGTTGTTGCTGTTGTTGTTGTTGCTGTTGTTGTTGCTGCTGCTGTTGCTGCTGCTGTTGCTGCTGCTGTGAATAATAATGTATGTTTAGAGTATAATTAATTAAATCATATTCGTTATTTTGAAGTAAATTTTATTAAATAATTTACTTATTTATGTAAAAAGAGCATAATGTATTAACTTTAAGAAAAAAAATAGTTACCTGCATTTCTTGGTGGTGTCGATTGCTATTTGTTGTAGTATTCTGTTGCTGCTGTTGCTGATGCTGTTGGTGCTGCTGTTGTTGTTGCTGTTGTTGTTGCTGCTGCTGTTGTTGCTGTTGTTGTTGCTGCTGCTGTTGTTGTTGCTGCTGCTGTTGTTGTTCACGGCGAGCGGCAGCAGCAGCTTGGGCCATGTGCTGTTGAACTGCTACATGTGCTTCTAAATACGCCGTTTTTTGTGCTTCTGTCATTTTATCCATATTAACGGTGCCATCCTAAAACAAATAGTTAAGAACATTGAAATTTTATTTATTTTCACCTCTGTGATATTTTATGAAAATCAATCAGTAAAATTAATATATCTTCTATCTACTTATGTATGTATGTATATTTTTATGTATAATATCATCGATGTATACCAATAAAATAAATTATCAATAAAAATCATCAAAACATGCAAATCGCGAGTGGATAACGCGTTATCACGATGAATTGCACAAATTATTTACTGTAGGTTGTCAAGCAAGCTAAATGCTTTATTAAAAAAAAGTGTAAACTATTTTTATTGTAATTAGCCTCCTATTAAAATTATTATTATAAGGCTTATTATTTCAATAATCAAAACTACATACTTATTTCTAATTTATAACAATTTACAGAGAAATAATAACATTATTGTTGAATCTCATGAACCTAGTCAACTCGCAAGTATTTTGTCCTTAATAAATAATATGTTGAAAATGTTTTGCAATACGTATCATTCCGATACCGCTCCCGTAATAAACTAGAAGATATATTATGACGTATATGAAAAATTAAAATATATATGTAAATATGTGAGGAACATGTATACTAACTTTTTTAGTATAGTAGTTTTATTCTAAGATTACATTGTCTTCACATATAATCATTTAACTAATGTAAACCTATTTTAAAAGAGTAAGAGGAGTGGAGTTTCTTGCCCATTCTTCTCCAAACGAAACTACCTTTTGGAAGGGGCAACTAGAATTATTTCTTTCTTCTTCTTTATTTTTTATTTGACGTTCAAAAGTGCCATTCTAGGTGGTCTAATTGAAATAAATGATTTGACTTTGACTTTATTCATAAATAAATATATATATTTCTTTAATTAAAATAAAAAGAGTCATAAATTAAATTATAGGGATATCCCATAATTTTACTTTTATCAATGTTGCATTGCAAACCCCCACAACTTTTTTATTTCCGCCTACGCACCTTCCTACCCGCCACCTAACGTCTTTGATGCGTTCGGAGGGACCACCCTCAGTGCATTCACCCCAGAAAGTGAGAACAACCCCCTGCCTACTTTCATTCCATGACACGATTGAACACCCTACGTTTAATTGCCTAAATTCGGCAAGGGATGGGGTCAATGCACTCCTAGAAAATAGGGAAACGGCTTCAAATGTTTTGTTGTCAAGGAAATTATGGAACTGTATTCAAAATGAATGAAAACTTGTCTAGACACTGTCAATGTTATTACAAACATATTTTGTTTTTGATGTTTCTGCTTCGACAAACGTAACTAAAAAAAATACGAATGTTTTTTTTTATTCTGCATTGGTTTGAGATAATGTAAATGTTTTAGTAATGATACTATAGAATTTTGAGATTAAAGTAACAGCCTTTATTCAAGTTTGTCGATATAAAAATGCTGGGTTGGGCCAGGTTTAATTTAAAAAATTGAATTGCAATAATATTGATTGATTCATTTGCGCACATCTATAGGCACATGTTAGATGGATTGGCTAGTTGCCGAATGCAAAATTAAAGATTTCTTGTCAATCAAAAAGTGAAAAAATAAACTTCTTAGTTAAATAGTTTTTTTTATGTTTAAAAGTTTGAATAATCTCGTGTTTATACAAAAATCTTTTAATTATACATTGATTACTCGGATAATTAAAAATATTATTACATTACGAAAATATTGCCCAGTTAAAAATAATGAGTATAACACACTATATTTTTATAGAATAATTTACTGTGAATACACTAAAATTTTATATGACTATAACAATATCTCTCCTCAACAAGCATACTTTTGTTGTATAAACTTCCCTTCATATTATGCAAAACGCTGCCTACGCATATTTATAAGTATCTCATTATGAAGGACACTCTAGCGATCAGAATTCGCAAATCCTTTGTTTAGGGGTCCACCCTTCATAGATATGAAAGGGGGCGAATCTGGCCCTTATCAATCTCGCACTGATTAAAAGCAAACTACCCCAAGGGTGTACATATGCCGCCGTGGCCGAAGGCGCGCCACGTGATTTTAAGTGTTTTTCCCTATTAATTATAACTAGCATTTTTGTGTATATTTCTCCGCCTTTTCATATCCTCTAGTAAACATACAAAGCAAAAAAACATATTCTCAACCGCGCTAAGTACGTTGAAATATATCCGATAACATCAGTAAATTAATGTTAAAAATAAAACACTTACACAAAATGGGAATATCATGCCAAATTTAAATAAAACTTCTATGACGTTATTATTTACACATGCGACATTTCGAACGCTCTCTGTAATCTTACTCGCCTAAATCAAAGGCAATATAAACGTCCTAAATATAAAAATATACGAACCCAAATAAGGAAATCGCTATACTCGTACGCTGTTGCAGCCATGTTCACTTATAACTTAAAGCACTTTATTTAATTCCATGCAAATAATAATAACATTTAGACGTTGTTTATTTATTAAGGAAATGCACTATGGTTTAAACATGTTGGCCCCAAGACGGCCACCCTCGTTGCTTTCTAAGTGGTAAGTGTAGGTTGCCCTTTGCAACGGTCGCCTGCACTTACTCTACGCATTTTGTGTGAGGGGGATCCCTAAAATCTTAGCTTTCTTCGCAGCTACGGCGTCTACGGCGTAGACTTTCTCGTAATCGATGGCTGCAGTGAAGCTTTATAAGTCAATTGCTTTTTGACAAGAAAAATGTTACATATGTTAAATAGGTATGTTATTAACAAATTTATGTCCCTAATCCTACTCAATAGCCCAATCATCTATATGTGCTAAACAAAAAATCTTATGTGAAAAGCTTAATCTTATGTGAAAATGATACATTAAACAAACAGCAGTTCTTTCAGTTCATTTAAGTTTTAAAGGCCGGCAACGCACCCACTAAAAATGGGTGTATATGGGCTGCGAAGACTGCCCTTTTTGGTCGTCCCTCAAGCTCGTTTACCCCCCTATTATATAAAAAAAAAATTGAAAAATTACAATAATACTCAAACATTTTCTACGAAGCGTTATGAATAAACATAGCTGAGCCAAGAAAAACCTTAAGCCTCATTAAATATTCAAAAGTGTAAGCTAAAAGTTCAAGGGAACTGCAGCTTTGTTTGACTAACGAATAATACATATTTAATTTACATTGTTACACTGGACTATAGAGCGAGAGACATTGGAATCTAATCCAACTTCAACAATGTATTAATCATAAATCTGACCCAGATCTTTGAGAAATGAAGAATCATAAAAGATGACTGAGTAAACGGGAATATGTCAAAGCATTCTTCATAATAGAAGAATAAAATAGCTAACATGATTCTTTTACAAAGTAGATTCCAAAACGCGGAATCTATTTAGCACGACCTTCGCTGATACAGCCACATTAGGTCTATTTTTGATCTCCATTTAGGAGTGTGGAAGCGCAGTGCAAGTGATGTTCAGGGGTGCTCCGGACCCCGTTGGGTGGCGGGAGGCCGTAGTAGGAATATCCTTCACCCGCTAGGTCAGGGTTAAATATACCCCCGGCTGCCTTCGACCTTCGAGCCGATGCGTATATTGCACCGCCTGCATACCACCCAACCCAACGCGTTTAATATCAGATTATTCAAACGTTCCAAGTTTAACAATATAACAATGTAGCGTTACTGAACTTAAGCTGAATCAAAACGCACCTAAAACGAAATACTCATCGACCAACTCAGTTATATTTAGCTGTAATAAGATACAAAAGTCAATAAGGACAAAACATTCTGGACATGCGTAGCAACAGTGAACGAAATCGTATCGCTGTTTCGGAAAACCTTACGACTGCCGTATTAAAGTAGATAGTCTATTTCTCTTAAAGACAAGAAGAGTGTAGTCAATAAAGAGTCGTAATGTGTTTTTATTGAGTTCGAAATCGTTTGTCTTTGTTAGTCCGAGTCTGTGAAGGTAATGTAGTTTGTAAAGGTTATGATATAGGGTTGAAATTTGGTTATTTGTCGCTTGGGTGGTAGTTGGGTCGATAAGCGCCGGGCGCTGCAGATCGATAGAGGGGCGACCGTGCATTACTGCGTGCCGGCACACGCCATAACAAGCTATAGGAATTCTTTGGGCCGACAATGCTTCAACATCAATGCAGTCTAATTTATCGATGTTTCGCATTTTATCTTAATGCAAAGACTGTCTTTGAACTCTTTGAGATGGGAATCTCTTTGTCGAAAGAATTCTAAATGCAAAGTGATGATTGAAGTAAGCATCAAAAGGATTTTTTAATTTGTCTGAAAGTTTGAAATTAATGAAAAAGAAGCTTTATTTGAATTTTCAATATATTCTCGATCGTGAACGTTTTTTGTTCGGGATATAGATTATAAAAGATATAGTTCCAATCTAGTTCAGTTGACTTTTTAGCTATTCCTTTTGTTTATTCGCGTGTTATTTGTCTTTTAAAGGCGCGTGTATTGGAACTCAAATATAATCAATCGGTAACCCGATTCTTATCAAACTTTTTACTTACATGATAACAGTATCGATCGGGTATTTAATAAGTCAGATGCTCACACTACAACGGCTTTTTATTCATAGAACAAGAACGAAGTCATAACAATTCAATTTCTAGTAATATTCTAGCCGTTTCTCGCGGTTTTAGCTACGTTAATTTAAGAGCCGTGCGTGTTGCAGTGCTATTTTAAAACTATGATATTTTCAAAGGTATTTTTTGAAATCAAATGATGTCAAGGACAATTTGGTTCAAAATTAATTACTTATTAATTCTATATGTATTTGGAAAAGTATTAATATCATATCTTAATAAAAATATTGCAAACAATAAATTTTTAGAACAAAAAATAATTTTTTAACGTTTTTAGCAGATTTAAACACAAATTTGTAATACTTTTTAAAGTCATACCTGAAAGTTGATAGTCGACGTGACGATTCTCATGGACTCAGCATAATTCCTAAGCACGGAATCCGTGTTGAGACAACTTTGCCGCCATTCGTAGAGTTGTTCCAGCCTCGTAACGCACCTTTCACAAATTTTCTTCGGCAAAAAGTCATCTTTCGATATCTGCTAAAGATTTATTACTATTAAATTAACAGACATATATATATACACTTTTAATTAAGCACTATGATAGTTTTACGTTACTATATAGTCACAAATCATAGCTTTTAAGATGGTAAAGTTTATAAAAACTTCCATGAAATATATTAATTTCAATATACTGTTGAACTAGCTTCAGTTGGTACAAAATTGGCGTTCAGCGTTCGTTCAATGTGTGACAATTTCACAGTGTATTTAGGTTAGTAAACTAAACTTTAATACGAGTGCTGGGAATGTTGCAGTTAAAATTAGTTTTAGAGAAAAAAGTAAATTTATAATACTTAAGTTGTAACAAATATTTGTATAATAAATTATAATTGTATTTAGCAATGGGAGAAATACTTAAAGACGATAAAATGTAAACATAAAACATACCTAAATAAAGTTTTAAACGTGAGTTTTAAGTCAAGCTTTACCTTAAGATTGTTTCTCATAAAAGTTAATAAGTATGAGTCACAACAAATTGTAATTTCCCTCGGGATCAAACATGTCTCGTGTATATTAAAATTTAATTAGTTTCCTTCATTAAAACCATTGCTTACCCTTGTTTGCGTAGAATACGCAATTTAATAAAAGGTTCTATATAAATCCTATTTATGTAATAGAATAAATCATTTCAATCTATTTAGGGGCTTGTCATATATAACTCAAGCTGGCTCATATTATTATAATATTCTTAAAAGTAATTGAAATTTTTCACCCAGAATTGATTCACCCATTTTATTGAGTTGTACCAAAGTCAAATGACAATAGATGTAGTGGTTGGTAAAGATTAAATTTCCGACGCGTGTCGCATGTTACCCTAAACCAAAGCAAATATTGCGGAATGGAGTACATTAAAGTGCATTAAATATTTAAATAACTTGTTAGTATTTTCCTAAACATTTCTACATTAGTGACTATAAATATTTATATGATCTTAATCTCAAAAAAAAATACTTTTTTATTTAATATAATATAAAAATTACAAGGTGATATCAACAGGTATGAAGGACGTATCTATCACTTCTAAGCTCTTTATCGTAGCAGCGTAGAGCGCAGGCGCCTACGAGCGAGGTAACCGCACTCGACGCTCTACGGCCGTCTCTACATAAAGTAGTGCCGTTCTAAAATCACAATCCTTTATTATGCTACGATTTAAGCTGTTCAAGTGGTATGGGAATGCCTTTCAGATATATATTGGAAAATGGTGAATTTAAAGTGGTATTTAGGTGCCTGGTACTCACCATAGTGGGTAGACAAGTGCGAAGTTTGAATAGTATCTGCCTCTGCTCAGCCTCCTTGTCGAAGATGTGGAGACGAGGTCCGCTCTTGAGCGAGCAGAGGCGGCATAGGTCCGTGAACGCGGTGAAGTTGAGGTCCTCGGGCTCGGTCATCGCGAAGCACCGGATGAGGAGGTCGAGGAGGCAGGAGTTGTCCATGAATGCGGTGGTAGCGACGGGTGGCGGGAGTTAGCTCATCGCTCGGGGAGGCGTCACGCCGCCACTGCGTTCGGGGGGCACTGGGCCCGGCGCCCGGCGCGCCCCCCCCTCGCCCGTCGACCCCTCACACCCCTCTCCCGGTAGCGGGGAAAATGCGTGTTTTTCCCCGTCTCACGTCTGCAATTGATAATTGTATTGATTATGACATCTTAATTCAGAGGTGGACCGAACAGCTTTAAAATAGGTCAACTAAAATTAGAGTTGTACATGACTGTAGATTTAGTTTTTAACTGAAATCCGAATACTATCATGTAAATTATATTACGATGAAATCAATAAAGTTTAATTTTAAATAAGTTAAAATAAATTAACCAACTCTAAAAGTTTATATAGAAATCTAACGAGTAAAAGATTTTTATAATGGTTTTTTAAAACATTTTTCTATTATAAATAGGAGATAGATAACAATTTTTACTTACCTATATAATTTATTCGTATATTATATATTAGTATTCGGGTCACGTCACAGGGTCAAGGAGTATTTTCACTTAAGTCAAAAATGAGACACGATTGACAATATGTCAAATTATCTCCTGTCCATCTCGTTTTATGTAAGGTTTTTTTCATCAAGTTGTTTCACAAAAAACTAAACCATTATATTGATTATATGTAAATGTACACTAATTACAAGTAATATTTATAAACAGTAAATATGTCCGCCATTTCGACCGATTCGATTACCGGCCAAGCCTATTCAGAGCGAACACTCGCGATAATAAAGCCTGAAGCTTATGAAAATTCTGAAGATATTGAGGGACATATACGCAGTAATGGATTTTTGATTCTCGCGGTAAGAATTACTTTCTTAGTTCGTCATTTTTAGTTTGCTAGTAGTTGAGGAATTCTTTGGAATGATTTTTCTTTGTATATAGTCGTTTTGACAAGCGATTACAAGAAATTTATAATCACGGTACACGATTTAATTTATTTGTTGGTTTATGGATACTTTTAATATTTTTTATCAAGGGATTACTATATAAATTACATCCCAGGGATTATAAATAATTCTCAGAAATATATTTGCTGCTTTTTAAACGGTACCTACGGCATTTTAAACGATTACTTAATAATAATGATTATTTTGTGTTTTAATAACTAGCAAGTTATAAGAATAAAGAGATTTCAACGCAGTGGGAGAATTGTGTTATAATTTCTTTGTTCCCATGCGTCATATAGAGTCGAAAATATAAGTAAATCAATAACATTTTCAACTCTGGCTAAATAACTTTGTATTTTTTATATCCGATAACTAAAAAAAAACAAAATTCTAATAACCGTTTAGATAATCTTAAACGAATAAAAAATTATTCAAGTATCTACATAAATCTTTATTATGAGTGGTTAATATCAGTACCCATTATAGAAGTATTATTTAACTTAATATTCTGATAGTCGTACAATCTAACTCAGTTCACTGGTACACAATAAAGTCGATATCGTGACAATGCAGGACATGAAATAATGGGGTTTATCTATCATAGAGCTCTATCGCGCCATTAAAATGACTCATTTTTAACAAATGACTCCACCCTTACATATAAACATGAAGAAATGTAATAATTTACGTAGATATGTCATATCTGATAATTAATATGCAAATTAAAAGTATGAATATTTTCGACCGATGTAGTTGTATTATTTGAATTTATATCAAAAGTTAACAACTTGCGGTTTTGTATTAATTTAAGGTTGACAAATTTAGCTTTTTTAAACATTTATATTGAAAAAACAAATTTTTTTCTGCCGCATTATTAGTTGAAGATTATATGTTTACTTTAAATAAGAAATTGCGATAATAATAATTATATGTGAGTATATTATATGTACTTACTCGTATATATATAGATATTGATAAGTATGAGTATTAAATCAAATTCTAAATTTGCCATCGGAGGTCATTCAAAAATATAGATGTGCTAAATCAAAGGGATGGCCGGAGTAGACAGAAAGGGTTGTATGCAAAATTCACGTCAGCAAGGGGTGCACTCATTATTTTAAGTCACCGACAGCGAGCGACCCTTTAACTAAATAGGGCTGTCTATAAAATTTAAATTGAATAAAAAAAATAATATTTAAAAAAAATATTTATACAGGTATTAAATTATCAAATTCCTAGCCATGCCCTGCGGTTTTACTCGCGTGGTAGTGCAAAGTCTATACGGACTATAGATATATTTTTGTTATCATAAGAGTTTTATTTTACTTAGGTTTCTTAGTTTTTAATTACTGCCTTTCAGATTATTAGATACACACATTCATAAAGTAATAAATATACAGATTTTGCTTTATAACGAACATCTGAGAGTAAATTTAAAAATTCTCTACAGGTATTGAAAAATTCTTGATTTCAAGTAGGTAATGAAATAATTTTTTTAATCAGTCCAGGAATTTTTAGCTTGATTATTATGAATTATTAAAAATAAAAACAAAAATACAAAATGCAAAACTTTCTTCTAAAGGGTATTTCAACAAGAAGTTTGTTTTTCAATTGTGGCAACACCGAGAACGTGATAGTTTTGACATTTAGTTTTTGGCGGTATTCGTAGCAGGTGCTTTGGCAATTATTACAATGAATTCAATTTCGCTCGAAAATCGCATTAAAATAATTCAAATCCACTATAAAAATGGTGGTTCTGTTAAAGTTACATTTCGTAAAATTCGTGATATTTTCGGCCAGCATAATCGTCCTTCTGAGACCGCTGTTAAGAATTTGGTCGCGAAATTTGAGTCGACAGGCTCGGTACAAAATGTGCCAACACCAACACGTGTTCGACCGGGTCGTTCAACAGAAAACATCGCCGCCGTGAGCCACAGTGTTGAAGAAGATCAAAATTTGTCAATTTCACGACGTTCTCTACAATTGGGGTTATCCAAAAGCACAACATGGCGAATTTTGCGAAAGGATTTGGCTTTGAAGCCTTACAAGATTCAACTGGTGCAGGAATTAAAGCTGATCGACCATTCAAATCGCCGCAGATTCGCTCAGTTCATTCAGAAACAACCTGCTGAAAAAATCATTTTTTCAGACGAAGCCCATTTTCATTTGTCAGGGTACGTCAACAAGCAAAATTGTCGCATTTGGGCTTCTGAAAATCCTAAAGCAATTATTGAGAAGGCTTTGCATACTCAACGTGTTACTGTGTGGTGCACTATGTGGTCTGGAGGCGTGATTGGGCCGTTTTTTTTCGAAGATGAGGCTGGAAATGCGGTAACAGTCAATGGATCACGGTATCGCGAGATGTTAACCACTAAATTTTGGCCTATTATTGATGACATGGATATCACTGAAATGTGGTTTCAACAGGACGGTGCCACATGTCACACAGCCAATGAAACGATCAATTTATTGCAAACCAAATTTCCCGAGCGCATAATTTCGCGAAATTCAGCTGTTAAGTGGCCAGCCAGATCGTGTGATTTAACACCACTGGATTATTTTTTGTGGGGCTATGTTAAAGACAGAGTCTATACGGAGCCAATCGAATCGATTGCAGCCTTAAAACTCAAAATCCGTGATGTCATTAACGAAATAGACCCTCCATTTTGCCAAAAGGTGATTAAAAATTTTGATGAAAGAATCAACATCTGTCAGCGTGGTCGTGGTGGACATTTGCCAGATATCATTTTTCATTCATAATTGCCAAACTTTTCTCTTTGTAATACAATAAAATTTTTATTCATTTTCCTCTAAATTCTTTGTTTTATTTTGGTTTAGAAAACAAAGTTCTTGTTGAAAAACCCTTTATAATATAAGAGGAGAGATATATTTTAAGAGCTTCAGTGTCTTATAACTTCCCTATACACAACATTTTTGTTTTGATGCAGCAAAGTGATTTCATATTTTGGAGTTACGACTCGGGATAGGTCAACATACAATTGCTATATACATATATTCTGTAAACATTTTTTTGATCAAAAGTTTCCACAGCGCACGCGATGAGATTTTTTATGGATAATTTTTCACACATTGGGTTATATTATTGCATTTTGTTAGGGATACCTTTTTTTGAAAATGTTACAGTCTATGTCAGTCAGTGAAGATTGAGCTTTCTAATGGCGAAAGAATTTTTGAAATCGGTCCAGTAGTTTTTGTGTGAAAACATTACAAACATACATACAGAAACACAAATGCTTCCTCTTTATAATATTAGTTTAGATATATATCAAGATATGTATGCTGAGGATAAATAAAATCCATTTCTGAACATTTAATGACAATTATTTGCCGAGACTTAGAAGTTCGCTTATTAGATGCTTACGACTATCCTTTAATAAATAAATAAATAATATTTCTATTATATGTTAGCTAGCAATATTATAACCCCAGGTACATTCAAGAGTACGAACAGTAAAAGCGTTTGAAATTCTATCTATTAAGGGTTGCACACTTAAAATGAATATATTTAATTAGATAACAAAAACGAATTTTCCTTTTATATAAAAATATGACAACCCTGTGCGATGCTGCTTTGAGCCCCCTCTCAGCGGTCAGTCTTGTTATCTATGAAATGGAAACCATAAAAAATTAATCACGATTCGTATTGACTGTTCGTCTTATTTAATACCTATATTTTTCATATGCTTCTAATTTGACAAAATAGTGACAATAATATGGCCGTATATTTAAATTAAACCTAAAACTATAACTTGAGCAAACGTTTGATAATTTTTGACAATTGACTCGAAGTACAGAAATTAATTATTAAACAGATATGCTTTTACTACACCCTGTAGTCTGGGAGTACGAAACAATAATGAGAACTTACCTACTTCTAAGACAACGTTAAAGATTATCATATTTTTATACCAGAGGCGAGAAGTTCGCCTTACACCAGAACATGCTGCGGAACTATACAAAGGTCACTACGGAAGACATCACTTTCCACATCTGGTGGCGCATATGTCAAGTGGGCCGGTAATAGCAATGGTACTTGCAGCTAGAAACTGCATTAATAGATGGAAGACCCTTATGGGACCAGCAAGGTACGAACACAATCATAACTTAACACGAAATAAAAATCTTTTTCTATTTCGACAATTTAAAATATTATAGAACGAGTAGGTATTGTTAGTATAGTACCTACATCCTACACGGTCGGAGTTTGTAAGTCAATTGAGGTTCACAGCTATTTTAAAAGAACGTGGTATGGTATAGTCGTTTATTTTGTAGGTTGGCTTAATAATATGTTTTTTAGAGTCGTGGAAGCTCAAGCTTATTGGCCAGACAGCCTTCGAGCCTGCTACGGGCGTCGCACTAAATACGGCGACTATTTTAATGGGCTCCACGGCAGCGCAAATTTGGCTGAAGCTATCAGAGAAATACATTTCTTTTTCCCTACGAGTAAGATTCAAAATAATTTAAATTGGAGATATCTATAAAAAATAGAACATACAACCGTAAAAATATTGGTAATCAAAATTTCGTTCACATAGTCACAATCCTCGGTAGTATAGTGGTCAGTATCCCCGCCTGTCACGCGGGAGACCGGGGTTCGATTCCCCGCCGTGGAGTACCTTTTTTAACTTTTTATTTTTTTTTCGGAGGCACATTGTTCTTAATTATATGTTTTGTGAAAAATTAACAACATATTTATTATTTAAAATATTTTCAGTGATTGTCGGTCCCATACTTCGTGCAAGCCAGGTGAACGATTATATACAAAAGAATATCACGCCAACATTACTACCTGCTCTAACTGCATTGGCACAGGAACGACCCGCTGAACCAATATTATGGCTCGCTGATCACTTACATAGACACAACCCTAACGAGCCAGAGCTAGCGCCGCAAGCGCGGGAAATGCGAGAAGACGTGCGCTGTCAAACGCCAGTGCCCTCTGAGGAATCTTACAAATGAAGTTCTTATCTAACAGACTATATTATTTTAATTCCAAACACACATAGGCCTGTGCAAGGCACACTTGGATGTAGAAACTATTATCTCTTCTCCTGTTACTTATGACGATAACGTCTATAGATAGTCAATTATAGAAATAATTACATAATTCATTTTAAGATATTTTTAAATTTAAATTATATAACTAACAGAAAGAAGGATTCTTTAATAAAATTAATTATAGCAAAGCAGCATTTATTTGACAAAAATCTAAAAAATTTATACCAATATTATCACTATATTATTGATATGTTTTAACTATCTTTAACCCATGTTTTATAATATAGCCAATTTTGAACTGATATTAGAATGTATTTAATCGATTTTTTATTATAAGTAGTAAGAGAGACACAAGTAATGTCTCATGAATACATATTTTTTTGCCTTATGAGTAGAAAAAAGGTAAAATAAAACAACTCAATATTTTTACCCATCTTTAATTATACATTTATCTATCACAGACTAAATAATCATGTTACAAATCGAAATCACTGAAAATTATATAAACACAATCGTGATTATAATTTGAAAAAAAAATGAACTTTTTATAATGAAATTTAAGTTCTTATGTTTAATGATAATTCGTAAAGCTTAATATTAGTTGGAGTAATGTTATTAAACACAAAAGAATTTTTTTTCTCTAAAAATAAGAAAATTAACCTAATATTATTTTGAAGATGCTTAAGTAAGAGATTACGAAGGTATATAACGTGGTGCTGCTAACCTGAAAAAAAAATACAAATTAATAAAAATAAACAATAATTTGTATCATTATTTATGCTCAGTAGAAATTTTCATTAATAACTTAGTCATCGACTATGACTTTACGATTAAGTACCTACTATGAATTAGTTATAAACTAATTTTACCCGTAACGTTGACTTCTAAGCCGATATAATAAATAACCTAATTGTATTTATTGTAGTTTTTATTAGTCTAAGTTTGGCCATGGGCTGTAAATAAATAAATAAATAATTATTATTTCGCTGAGAATTAAACTCAGCAGCAGGGTTATTGGCCCCTTCTAAGACGTGAAACCCTTGTTGAACAAATTTCTTAATATTTTACGTGGAATCAACCCATTCCCGCTATTTAATGTATTTCGAATAATGACACCTTCAAAATAGCAACATCACCGTGACACAGTATTTTTATTATCTTTATTTTATTCAAATCTTTATAATAAATGTATTTTCTAGATTATAATGATAGTCCTATAATTATTTATCCTTATCTTGATAACTAAACAGATAAAACATTAATCTGTAGTATTTTTATTTTATATAGGCATACTTTGTAGTAAAACTTGTTTTTTTTTTAATTTTATCGACGGACCATGGTTACGTTAGGTTTAATAAAAACACTTTAAATTATTTTAGACAATTCATATAATTTTGGTGTTTCAAGAATGAGATTGATAATAAAAAGACACTTTCACGATCATTAGATCCGAGCTATATAAAGAAAAAATATACCTATAAACTGTTAAATAGAATAAATATATATACTATCTGTATTTATATATATTATAAATGTAAACGCCGGAGACGTTATTTAGCCAAACACCGTTTAATTTACCACCATATCGGCTTACGGCATCTCTTGTAACCTTACATAGAAACTAGCAGATGCGATCGGTACTCCTATTCTGGACCCGAATCTCGGACAATTAACTATTAGTGCAGTGAAAAGTATATATTAAATAGAGAAAGTGTTAAGCAGAACTAAGTTTTTCCCTTTGGTTAACCATCATTACTCGATTTCGGCAATACGTATATTATGGGACACCCTGTATTGTATTATTTCTGTAAAGACAAACATGGTTTTTCAAATACATTTTGAAGTTGTAGCTTTGTTATATATGTTATACTCGGTTACTAAGGTTTAGTATTGTCTTATCGGCCTGTGGGTTGTTAGATTAAAAAATATATTTTTGTCGTATTTTTACATTTTTAAATACGGCAACACTCACTTAATGCTTGCCCTTGTACATTTTGACAAACGCAGCATCCGAAGGGCTACACAGGCCGATCTTCTTGCAGATGCTCTTCGAACCCATATCTTCGATCAGATGAATTATGCTGTCACCGTAAATCTCTAACAGGGTGTGGCACTGAAATTAAAAAAATATATATCTTTCAAGTCGCGTTAGTACAAACTGTAGGTGTTTCTTTTTCATTGTTCCACTTTAGGGTAGCCTGGAAGAAATCGCTTGTTAGCGATAAGGCCGCCCGTTGCCTTATAACTTTAGTAACCTGGTTTTTTATTTTTGTTATGTGTATGTTTTTGATTAAGGTAATAAAGAATAAAAAAAAATGTGCGTGTACCTACTAGTGTACACACGTTAGAAGTGAAACTTCTTTATGACCTTATTTTTCGAAAAATTATCTATATGCAACTAACTTTACAGAAATTGGTTAAATAATGTTAAATTAGATAAAGTTTAACAAAAGGCTTTTAATATCACAGACTTGAATACAAATAATACAATTATTTCATTTTACCTTATTACCACTAAGATTACAAAATTTCATAAATTGTAATATAATTTTTAGTATCATTGTTATAGTTATTATAAATTTTTGTTATTAATGGTTTACAATCTCTGTGAATCAACCGTGGTAGGGACGAGAAAAAGACGCGCGTAACGGTCAAATGTGACGTGTAACCGAAACATGTGACGCGTAACCGAAACATATGACGCGTAACCGAAAAATGTTACACTAAATTTTTTCCTACCCCGATAAAGAAGTTTCACTTGAATAAATAAAATAAATAAACTATATTTTTTATAGCTTTTGACATCATTACAGTCTCTAAAATAATCTCTTTGGCAACAGATCTGATAAAGTGGTTCTTGATGTGTCAAATTACATTCTTTTTTATTGTATTTGCTTGCAAAAATGTCTACATATTGATTATAACAAACTTTAATTACAACGCTATTGGTGTACTGTAATTATAAAACAAACTAAAATAGTACTGGGATAAAATGAATATCGAATAACAGGTAACAAATAATGTGTGCGTGTACTAGGTGTACACACGTAAGAAGTGAAAATTCTTTATGACCTTATTTTTCGAAAAATTATCTACTATATGAAACATTCCAAAAATTGGTTATATAAAGTTAAATTAAATAAAGTTTAACAAAAAGCTTTTATTATCATAGACGTGAATACAAATACAATTATTTCATTTTACATTATTACTACTAAGATTATTACACAATTTCATTAATTGTAATAGAATTATTACTATACATGTTATCGTTATTATATATTTTTATTATTAATGGCTTCGAATCTCTTCGGATCAACCGTGGTAGGGACAAGAAAAAGATGGCGCGTAATCAAAAAATGTGACGGTAATTTTTTTTTCAACGCCGATAAAGTTTGACTTCAAAAAGCAACAAGGCGCGTAACCGAAAAACGTGACGATTTGTTCAAAATTTCTCACATACGTCGATAAAGAAGTTTCACTTCAAAAATTACGTCATCTTATTAAAAAAATGGACTGTACATCTTTTTTTTATAGGTTTGATAGGAAAAGAAAAAAACTTTGTTTATTATTCCCATATACGTAAAATATACTCACCCTGCTATAATATTTAGCGGGCAGCATGTTACACGATTTCTCAACAATATGGACGATGTTGCGATCGACTTTGTCATTATTAAGGACTTTCTTCACGGCCATCACAACGGTCTCGCACACTGCGCAGTCTAGTATTTCAGCTGAAAAATCAATAATTCCAAGGTGTTTTCATTTATTTATATACATGATCTTAGTGGAAACACAAAAGTTTATTGCCAGTTCTTCTCTTCCGTTCTACGCCCTTAATTTGAGAACTGGCAGTTAATGTAAAATTAGAAGCATCAATATGTATTTCTTTACTGACGAGTCATAAGTGTACATTAGCTATATGATTAAATGATTTTGTACTTTACTTTTACACAAACTGGAAACAGTTTTTCTGTCCACCAGGACGTCGAAAATATTTAAATAACTAACATATATACTAAGTCCAGTGACATATACACTATAACATTATAACCATTAAAATTGTATGTAAAACGTCACAAACCAATTGAAACGTTGACGCTCCACAGTTAGCCGACGCAAGAAACCTGTTCTTGACGAGAATTCTCATTCAAATACAGGATGTATTCCTATCTTCGTAGACTTTTTATAGAACAGTGGGCAAACAGGACGCTTAGTAGTAGAGCCTTAGCATCGGGTCACCTAATCTTAAGTGTTACCGCCGCCCATGGGCACTCAATAACAAAAGGCTCGCGAGTGCTTTTCCGGCAAGAATAATATACAATATTCAAATACGTATGAATTAAAAATTAATTTATCTTTTTGTTTAGACTTACTTTTAGCAGTCTCCATAGATGTGGGGTCACACAACTTCAGCTCCCGGCAGACTTCATCAGCGTCCAACTCTTGGGCCAAAAGACTGATGACCAAATCCGCGTACTTCTCAACGAACTGATTGCATTCCGAACGAACAGATTTTGGCATGTGCTTGCATACACCTAGAACTATCTTCTTGATTTCATCCTGAAATATTAATAGAAAATTAATAATAATCTTTATATATATAATTCTTCTGTGAGTGTGTATGTCACTGAACTTCTCTCAAACGACTGGACCGATTTTGATTAAATTTTTTGTGCGTGTTCAAGGGGATCTGGGAATGGTTTAGATTCACAAACCAGCCCAGCAGATGGCGCTGCATTCGGTTCTATCATACTTTGTTTAATATACTAATCGCTTAAAATATCATGCAGGGCAACGTCTGTGTGTTCCGCTAGTAATTATATAAAAATGAAATCCGTTTTCCGGTGTCACGACATAACATGAAAACGGCTTGACCAATTTGTCTGATTCTTTTTTTATAATATTCCTTGAAGTACGAGGATGGCTCTTACGGAGAGATACAACTTCCGTGTGTGTGATTTTAAAGACACAAAGTCAACATATTTTACACTACTAAGAAAAAAATACTTGGAACAACACTTGAAAAAGTACTCGTAAAGAAAGATAGAAAAAAACATTAAAAAATAACAACAAGTAAAGGTTGGATGGATCTAGTAGTTTGTGATTAAAAGAGATGTTACTGAACACTGCTTGTTATAATTTAAGCTAAAGTGTTTTTGTTTTAAAAATTATTATTATTATTATTAAAAAGCCACTAAACCCGGTCACGATATCAATATTGACGGAGTGCCGATATTTCTCCGAAATATATTTTGTCTCAAATAATATAATAAAACAAAACTCACGTCATTATGCTTGTCTTTGATCTGATCATCGATTTCCTTGAGCACAAATTCACAAACAACGCAAATAGATTTTTGTTTTGACCCAGATACTGGTCGGCCATTTGCCGTATGGTCTGGGATCTCATTGGTCACTGAAAATTAAAACATATATATTAGGAATTGTTATATAATAGCTTTGCAGACGAAGCAATTATTGCTTATCACTGCTATATCGCCTCAGTTCTGCGCTATGGTATCGCTATATGTGGAAATTCGGTAAATGTGAATATCGTTTTTATTACTCAGAAAAAATGTATTAGGGCTATTATGGGTGTTGGACCTCTTCTAATGTGTAGACCATTTTACAGGGTACCAAACTATTTATTTATTTTTTGTTTTTTTATGTAATAGGAGGCAAACGGGCAGGAGGCTCACCTGATGTTAAGTGATACCGCCGCCCATGGACACTCACAATGCCAGAAGGCTCGCAATTTAATCACCTTCCCAGAAGTAAGATCATTGCTGTCTCATTATTTCAAGGGGAAGGTGATTAGATATTTAAAGGGATTAATAGGAAAAAAGGATTTTATAGAGTAGTTAGACCATAGGTTTTTAACATCAATTTTAAATAGGTTATCTATTAATAATTAATATGTAATTTGCACCCCTTTTTTTTACATGGCTGATTGTGTCTTTTTCTTATATCAAATCAAAATCATATATTCATATAGATAACACAATGTACACGTATGAATGTCAAAAAAGAGAAATAATTAACGAATCTCTGAACGTACCACTTTCATTGGAAATAAACGATTTATTATTATTATTTTAGAAAAATGAAGTTTCAATTTAATAAATAATACCTGAATTTTGAAACATTTTAGTTCTTATTACCAAAATATAACTTTTGATATGGCTTCTCGTTAATCAGTTAAAAATTCGATAGATATCAAATTTCAAGCCCTTCAAGTCCTTTAAATAACAAAACATGTGCCAAAACTTTAACAATAATAGTTCAGTGTGTAAGAAATATGAAAGATGATGATTTAAGTGTAGTTTGGTCAAAGCACTAAATCATTGCTTGGAAGCGCTTTAAACAAAATTATAGTAACCATGATAATTATAGTAATCGCTAAGCTTCGAAAATAATTGGCGCTATAAGAAGAATAATTCAGAAGCCATATATTGGAAAAAGCATTTATTGGAATTTTATTATATTAGACGCATTTCCATATAACAGACAATTTTTTCTTCTACTTTAAGTGCCAACAAATTTCTATAATTTTATTATATTTAGTTGTGTGCTTGTATTATCTTGTATATGTTTAAATTGTCTTTTTTAAATTTATAAATTTTAAATTTCTATTTTTTTTTTGTGAAACTTATGTTTATATTTTGAACAATTATTAGTAGATTCAGTACTGTGTGTGTGTGTGATGTCGTAAGATTAATAACTAAATAAATAAATGTACTCACTAATATCACCGCCATCTTCCTTCTCCAACATGTACTTCGGGAGCATGGGCTGCCTTACATTGTTCCTATCACCTCTCAACTCCGGTTTCTTATGGAACTTGTCAATACCGGTTAATTTCAAGGGATCGGTTTTTCTGACGTCATCTTTGCACAATTTGAGATAAACACAGATTTCCTGAGCATTAAGATCAGCTAGAAGCATTTCTACCAATTGTTTGGAGTAGGCTTCGACGAAATCAACACATTCGGTGCGAAGTTTAGCTGAGAGATGGTTGCAGAGGCCGTCTAGAGCCTTTTCTATGCTTTTCTGGAAATATTAAAAGGTTTTTCAAACATTTTAACACAAATTAGGCGTTTTAGTTTAATTTTTTATATCAAAACCACACTTATTTTCCCGGGCGTATGTGTTTTCGTTAGGTTAAAATATGTATTAATAATGATAGAAGATAATTAAAAAAAGGATGGATTATATATTTGTAGCATAGTAAAATACTCAAGAACATGTCATTTAAAAAAAATTGAAAGCACGCTATGACGTACGGACGTCATTAGCGCGTGCACGCATGTGTTCGTGACATCACAGTAAGGCACGGAATTCCTTTGCTGCCAATGTATTCTTTACTAAATATCTCCGGAATATTATGAACATGTCAAGCTATCCCTCGTGGCACATTGAACATAAATAAGAGACAAATCTATAACTTAGGATTCTAGTTCGATTCAAGTCCAAATTTTATTTCAATAAATAAAAAGATACTCTGCTTTTTATTTAATTATGTCAATTGTACTATATTAATATATATGCAACGAAGTGTTAGTAAATAAATAAATAATAATTAAAATCAAAATTACAGAAATGAATATAACTTACCTCAGTACGATTATCTTTGAGCATAATCTCAAGTTGTTCTACCGCAAATAAGCAGAGCGGGCAATTCGATTTGTCAGAGTTTATGGCCACACGGCGCACCTCTGTTGTCGACGTACATAAGTTCAAAGCCGGGCAAATCTGGTAATGATATAACTATTTTAAATACATAAACTGCAAGCTTATTCAAACGCCGGAACCGGTTTTTAGCCAAAAACCATACGTCATCTCTTGATACCTTACATAGAAACTCCAGCAGATACGATCGGGACTATACTCCTGGTTTCTTTCTGTTCCAAATCGTATCTACTGGTCTCGTTTATAAATTTATAACTAATTATCTTTTTTATTTAATTATGTCAATTGTACTATATTAATGTATATGCAACGAAGTGATAATAAATAAATTAATAAATAAGTAGAGTGTATACTTGAACCCCCCCACTTCCATCGCACTCACAATTTGAGTTGCTTTTCAAACGTATGTAAATATTCAGAATATGGGCCGTACCCTTAATAATAAAAAATAATAAAAATATGTCGTAAAATCTTGAAGAAGTCAAATCTGTCAAGCTATATTATTATTATATAGCTTGTTTATTTGATTTCCATTTTAATTGAACAATTGGAAAGAGACCTTAAAACTTTGGATACATATAGCACCAATACGAAAAAGGAGAACATTAAATTAAACTTACAAAACACGCTCCAATAAAAATAAAGTCAAAATCTATTATAACTACATGGACTACTCATATTTGGTCGTAAAAACCGATATTCGTCACAGCCAATGACATTGTTATTAAGAGCCTAATACAATAGAATTCAGCTGGGACCTTTGATTTCGGTCAATATAACCGGTATTTTTCTAAACGATGTCGTAAACGGTTTTGACTGTAGAAACAAAAAAAAAAGTTTTTTTTTCGAATAGTAAAAATTCTACTTACGCTCGCAGGATCGATTTCTTGAACAAGCAGAGCTATAACGGCTGGCCCGTACTCGGTCACAAACTGGCGACATTCAGAGTTAATAGATTGTGGCAATACGTCGCAAGCTTCTTCCACTGCTTTCTTTATTGTTTCCTAAAAATAAGGTTTAAGGAATAAATTATGATATAATAGTATCGTGACGTAAGTTTTTAAAACCCATTGTACATTTTTCAAAGGGTATGCATTCATTGCACTTATTTCGCATTTTATACTTAGATTTGTAAATCTAAATAAACAAGAATTGTATTCATTAAACCATTTTGCATCATATCGATTGTTTAAATTACAAGACAAATCAGACAGGAAAAAATACATCTATTAACTGTATGCCAAGTTTACATTTGTATGTTTATATTTTATATTAAATATTTAAATAAATTTTAACTAAATATTTCCGCATGTCAAAATCTAAAACTTTTTTGACTTGAGATTCATACTTAGTGCTGTCTTGACTCAACCCTTCGTTTCAATTCAATTCAAAAATCATTTAATCATATAGGTAACACAATGTACACTTATGATCGTAAAAAAAAAGAAATTTATAAGAAATGCTTCTAACTTTAAATTTAGTGCAAGTTCTCAAATCAAGGGCGTAGAACGGAAGAGAAGAACGGGCAATAAACTCTCCGCCACTCTTTTTAATCGCCATGTTTTATTTACATGTTTGTATGGAGCTGCAACCATTACACCATATTCCACATGACATCTTAAGTAATGAATAATAATAACATAAATTAAAAACAAAGATTTGTCCTCTATCAAGTAGGCAAGGTGAAATAGGAGCACGCACTTACATTATCGTCGGGAACAACACGCAAACACATAGTCGAAACAACTAACATCACCGCATACACGAATTCAAGTACGACCAGTCACCACAAGTAGAATTTCAAATAGGCTAAACAAACTTTTATACCTCTTCCTATTTATAAGTTAACTTTAAAAAAAGTTATTACAACACTAACCTCAGTGTTATCATCACTTAATTCCACTTGCAGATAATGCAGGAAGTACTGGCAGAATGAGCAGATAGCGTCGTTTTTGGGATAAGTCACAAACATACGCTCAATTGGTAGTAGAGCCTCACTTCCCACTATTTTTACGTTAACTTGCTTGTTTTGAACTGGGGCATGGGCCGGCTGAAAAAAGTCTAAAATCTTACAAACAGACAATCCATACAAATATTTTCTTTGTTACACATTTAAAATTATAACTTTTTTTTGAAGTTATACTTCTTTAGGCGCGTTATGAAAAATTGATGAGAGTGAAATTTTACGATGCGCGCGCACCGTGACACAAAATTAACAGAACGAAGTTGTTCACGGAAGATGCTACGGCATTGGACATAATTTTAAAACAATATTCCAATAATAATAGAGTTTATGTTACACTTAATGTAGAAGAATAATAATAAATATTTATTTATTTAATTTTTCAAATATAAACTGAACTTTATTGACTATAATGACTCCTTTTCCAGTCTTTGATTATTTAATTGTAATTAATTATTTGCATGCAATCAAAAACTATTTTTAATAATGCCAAAGAAGTATAACTTCTTACGCGCGTATATAAGTACACGCACCCTTTTTTTATGTTACAGGAGGCAAACTCATACCGCCAGAAACGTCGCAACCGCGCTGCCGGCCTTTTAATAATTGGTACGCTCTTTTTTTGAAGGATCCTAAGTCGAATTGGTTCGGAAATATTTCAATGGGCGACTGGTTATTTGTTGGATATCGAAATAAATCCAATTAACGGTTAGAAATTACGTATAAATTACGCGATTGGTACACTGTTTATATAACACAAAATTCCATGGTGTCTAAATTCTAACTAAAAATTATATCAAGATTAGTTTTTTTTAATGATGCCCCAGCCCAAGATTACAGGCCTTTGAGACAGGGCATAGACAATAGACAAATTTCAAAACATTAAACAAATAGTTCAACCTTGCGAAGCCGGATATTTATTTACATAAAAAAAATAACCAGAAATAATAAAAAAATAGTTTCATATCTTACATTTGTTTTATAACTTTCGGCCTCATCTTGACCGATCAACTTGGGTGACATGGTGATAGCTTTGATGGCCATTTCCTTCGGAAGTAAAGGAGCCACTGGTCCTTCACTGGGCTTCCCACAGATGCCGATGAAGCTGCAGATCTTGTCTTCCTTGAGTTCAGACACGAGGAAGTAGTATATGGTCGAGTGATACTGCTCGACCAGTTGAAGGCATTCGGACTTGAATTTGCCGGTGCTTTTGCAGAGACCTGAAAGTAATTTTGAAGTTATACTTATTTTGGCGCGTTAGGGAAAAATGATGAGAGTAAATTTTTACGATGCGCGCACACACCGTCACAAAAAACGACACCTTGAAGTTAGCTATAGTCAACATTATAGTTCATTTGAAGTTATACTTCTTTAGGCGCGTTAGGGAAAAGTAATGAGAGTAAATTTTTACGATGCGCGCGCACATCGTCACAAAAAACCGACACCCTGAAGTTAGCTATAGTCAACATTTTAGTTCATTTAAAGTTATACTTATTTTGGCGCGTTAGGGAAAAATTATGAGTGTTTTTTTTTCTACGAACGTAGAATAAGGCGAAAGATTTTTATCTTGTTACGCCAAAGAAATATAACTTTTAACGTGTGTACATAGGTACACACACGTTTTTTATATTTGTAAGATGTTATTATCAGCACAAAACGGAAGATACTAAATCCTAAAGCTAGTAAAACATATGTTTCTAAGCAATAGTCGTTTGTAAAGTGTAACGGCAGACCCAACATATCGGCAAATAAATACATACTAATATTGAAAGGAAATATTGGTTTTTGTATATTACGAAAAACCTGAAAAACAACTGAACCGGTTTCAAATTGATACTGTTTTGTTTTTACACAGTTAATGTTAAAAAAAATCATTTTTCATTTGTGTTTTTTAATTAGGTAACACAATAAAAAAATACCACAAACCTACATGGGTCTTTCTTCTGTATTGTCATTTTTTTTTTAAAGACAATTCACACCAATTGACCAAGTCCCATGCTAAGCTGGTGAAGCTTGTGTTATGGGTACTAGGCAACGGATATACATACATATTATAGATAGATAGACAATAGACATATAAATACATATTTAAACACCCAAGACCTAAGCACAACACCAAATGCTCATCACATCGATGTTCGTCTCAGCCGGGGATCGAACCCGGGACCCATGGGTTCGCAGTCAGGGGTACTAACCACTAGACCAATGAGTCGTTGTCATCATTTTTGTATAGGCGCTCGACTTATTGGGTTTAAGATATACCGGTTTCCTCACGACGTTTTTCTTCATCGTACGAGCGAATGTTAAATGCGCAGATTCGTACTATACACACTCGTCTAACAACACATTTTTTTTTTCTATTGCGCTTAAATCACCAATGCAATTCATCATGTCTATACGTCAAAGACTTACCAGTAAGTACTCTGTGAAACTCGACTTCTGTGGTATTAGCGACAAGTGTGTTCCGCAAATGTTTGATCACTTGTTCGCAGAATTCACACGGCACATCACTAAAATAAATAAACATTTCTAGTTATTGACAAACGACAACGAAGATTTAATGTTTACTATATCAACGTAGGAAAACCACCAGATGGATTCTGAATGCTCAAAAGATGGTCTTTGGTTGAAGGTGGCCAGGTTCAGACCGGAGTGAAACAAGTTGAAGGAGGCCTATGTGTTTACAGGACAAGCTAACTTAGAACCAAAATATATGTTATAATTATTGTTTATGTGTCAAGGCTTTTGTATACCAAAGTTGCTAGTTAGTTGAAAGGCAGTCGAAATACTATCACACTATTAATAAGTACTCGCCCTTACCATTTTAGTTCACGCGTCTGAAAACTAAATGGTCTGTTTTAATGAGAGATATCGCTCCAAATGCTTTTGTATACCACAAAATTAGGACAAAATATAATATACAAATAAACTATACATAAAATATTAAATCCGTGGACACCACCAGTGTTGGAATAAAATTGAATAGTTAACCTAATAATAGTACCCGTGTTCGGAACAAAACGATACATATTTTAAATACATAACTATATACAATAACAAGCTGTCAAAAACTGATATTATACATATACTGAACGAAACCATCGGTGGGGGCCTCATAGCCTAGCGGTCTTATCAAGTGGCAGCTAGGTGAGGGGTACCGGGTTCGATTCCCGGTTCGAGGGCAAGTTTTAATTTAATTTAAATTTGTTCTCAGCCTTTGGGAGGGTTGGGCGGTACCGGGAGAATGCTTAAATCGTACATGGAGGACACGGTCGAATTTCTAAAGACAACCATGAATTATAAAAATCTTATACTTGATGCTGCTAATGCAAATCGTGAGCCATTAAAAAAAAACATCGGTGAATTCGTGCGACAGAGACAGATATACAAAAGTAAAACGAGGAAAAGAGATGGCAAATGTAAGCTCAGTTTCTTACTCGGTCGCCTTGACGTCAGACAGATCATCATTTTTGAACGTATATAGATCGTGTGAGTGGTATCTGTGTGTGCACTGGCCGCTAACGTGACACACTCCGTGCGGCGTGAAGTCCTTCTTGATTGCTTCTAGAATGTTCTCGTAGTATTGGAATACTAGCATCGAGCAGGAGTCTGATAGAGAACTGGCTTGTTGGCAGACCTGTTTAGATAAATTTAATTATAATTATGGATTCTGAAGACTTACGATGCATAATCCAAAGGACAGCTTAGTAGGCTAACATTTGCCTATGAGGATGATGAGAAGATCTTCGAAAAGCTTTTCCTTACAATCCAATAAGTTCTTAAGCTTTTTAGAATTAATGAATGAAAATTCGTGATATTCCATTCCTTACCATCACCATCGTCCGATTTTTCATTCCGTAGAATTCTGTCATTTGATAAGTGTTGCTACTAAAAAAGTTCTCCACCGAAAAAGGCAAAGACAAATTAGACCCATTTGAGGGCAATAAAAAATAAAATGCTACTACGTATTTTTATGTTTTACCTACAAAAAGGTAAATCTAAATATTGACTAATACTCAAGCGACCGAATACAAAAATAACAAATATTTCAATATCACGAACAATATATCGAATTGCCTTTAATTACTTTTTTATTCTTTAGTAGGCATCACTACCTATTAATTTCAGGTTTAGTAAACCTTTTTAATAAAATAAAATGTTATCTTAACTTGAGCCTTTTAACTGTTTGTGATGAAAAGGGCGTAATTATCACTCGCCGTTAAAACACTTTTAATGCGGAGCACCGCACTTAATAAAATGTATGTATAGACTCAGATGTTCGTACTCGTATTGAAATTGAAAAATGTGCCCGGCCAAAAAGGTTTGTCATGTCAAAAAATAATAGCTGTCAGAATTCTACGGAATTAATAATCGGAGTATATATCATAACAACAGTTTATGAAATGAACTGTTAATATCTGTTATGTTGTTTCTTGTGCGTCATATATACATTGTTTACCTGTAAGAGCTTCACAAGGAAATCTTCATAGCTAGTAGAGTCGAACCGTTTTCTTAGCACGCCTACAGTCCTGTGGCAGTTGGTACAACCTTCGTGGAGCTTCAATGTAGCATTCTGAAATAAATTATTCACATTTAATACTTATGTTTTTGCTTATATTATTAATTACGAAAACAGTTGCCAAAAAAAAAGGTTTTTGGAGCATTCAAGTATTACGTAACGAATTTTGGGAGGGGGGGGGGCTCTACTTGTAAAACGTTACGATGCGGGGCGGGGACTAAATTACGCGTTATTGCTAATATTATTTTCGACTTTCCAGTACTTTACACCACATAAGGGTACGGAAAAACGTTACGGTGCGTTACATGGGGGGGGCGTCAATAATCTCCAAAAATTGCGTGACGTAATACTTGAACGCTCCATTTAGGCGTTTTATGGAAGAGTAATTAGACGATCTGAACATAATTAATGAATAAAGGGTAAAATATCAATCGAAAGACGACATCGATATTAATAATAAAATAACTTATTTACTTGAACTACGTTGCCTTAGTGTAATTTTGTATTAATAATTTTTGTATTGTATTATAAGAATAGAAAACATTTTGACATTGATTTTTATATCTGTAATAAAAGTCTTTATTATTAAATACTTACGTAATCTTCAAGGAGCCGGTCGATCCTGGCGTTGTTACACAATCCAGCCACCGAACAGACCTGATCAGGATTCATTTGTGAAGAGAGAGTCTCAACCAATTCCGGAACGAAGTCATCCGCCAGTTTGATACATTCCTTTGTCACGATCTTGATTGGAATTAATTTACATTCACCTTCGAAGACTTCTTTAAGCTCCTCCTAAACAAAATACATGAGAATTTCCTGTTAATTTCCTTAAATATAAGAAAATGACCTTTCATTTTCTTATAATAGTTCCGGCTAAACCACCTAACCATCTGTGTATCCAATGTAAAGTATTTCTTAATTAAGAAAAACCATAAACATTTAGGATTGAACCAATGGATTTTTTGTTAAAAAAAATCATTCAATAAACAGAGAGTAGGTGTCGGCCGTTCTATAGCCGAGGTATTGTCCAAATCCACACTTATAAATTAAAAGATTTTTAAATTGTAACTAATGTTTTGGTGCAATATTTATGATAATATTTTTTGCTTTTTTTATTTTTTTATGCTGCCGGAAAATATTATTCTTCCGTAGATGCACCCGCGTGGATTTCATTCTTCAACAATAGCGTTAAGACCTCAGGATTCACATTATCCATTGGTCAACTCTTCGGTGGTTTTGAATAAATTGCGGTCATAAATCAATATATTGGAATATTTTATACGCTATCAAAGTTTCTGTTATTGTGAATGATTTTTAATTGATGTTAATTAAATTTTGGGAAATATAGCAAGATACACATATAAAAGATGGACTTTAAAGACAACTATATGGAAAGGACTAAGGGGAAGAAGAGGTCGCCATAGGTGGATAGAAGATATAGAAGCGTTAGCAGGAAGCGAATGGAGAAAAATCCATGGATAGAGAAATTGTGAAAAAAACTGGAGAAGGCTTTTTACCCGTGAAGGGCTCCGATCAATGGTTCTGAAGGAAGTAAGGATAACGAGTAACAAGAAAAAAATATGTATATAACTTATATAAAGTATACATTGTTAACATTAGTAAATATTGGAGATAAACGGGCTTTATAATTAATTAAATTTGCATGAAACAACAAGATATGTGTCATCGGTAATATATTTGTGGTTTATTTATATTAAGAAAATCATACCACAATTACTCACAAAATAAGTACGTGGCATCTTATATGTTTAAAACATACAAGGTCTATGTAACTGCTCAATATTATAAAATATATTTTTAGTTTTATTAATCTACCAATTAATTTTGGCGATTTCAATAGTGGCAGAGAGTTTATTGACAGTTCTTGTACGGATAATATGAACTCTCTCTAGATTAGTTAATAAGAACTGTCAGTTCTACGCCCCTGATTTAAGAACTGACTGAAATTGTAAGTCGAAGAATTCAATCTTTATAATACATTTACTTATAACCGTTCATAAGTGTACGATGTGTTATATATAAGTGTTATTCTGTTGTTTATAACGGAAAATTGTAAGTGAAATTAGATAAGTCGTTATCCGACATTGGATTCTAAGTCAATAATATAAAGAATAATAAATGTTGATTTCTGTGTCATTGTTCATTATCGGTCGTCGGCACAAATTGACCTTAGGGTCAACAAACAAAGAAAATAAAATTTATCGCAATTTTAAACGGCTTTCGTACTGTCAATTAAAAAGACAATGTACATTAATTCCAGCCATTTTTCCAAACATTTTGTAAAACTTTTTTCGACATTAAGATTAAAACCATAGAGCGCAAAACAAATATCATCAAACATATTCATTAAGGATGTGTAAGGGAATAACTAACCTACATAATAACGTGTGTACAACGGCGGATCCAGGGGGGGGGTCATGGGGGTCATGACCCCCCCCTGGACTTAGGTGGACCACTAATTGAACATAATGATTTTATATATAAATTTGTCACCATACAGATTATATGCAACTACATACCTTCAATATTTAATTAATTTAATATAATATAATAACTTTGTATGATGGCAAACGTTTGGGAATGAACGCATCGAAAATTTGAATTTTCCGCGCCACACTTGCGCGCGCTTGTCGCTATGAAACGTCTAGCTAGACCTTACCTCAAACGGAGTCTTCAAGAGAATGTGTATACAGGTTGGTCCAACTAGTGACGTCAATAATTTTTTTTAGATTCCTCACATCTGGGGGTATACGAAAATACCCCATGTATGTTCCGCGATTTTTTGTAGTTTTCGAGTTATACATTTTTTGTGTTTTTTAATGTTTTCTGCCAGCGAGGTTTCAAAAATTCATATCTATTTATGTTGTAGGTATTTTGCAGTTTTTTTCTGTTAAATGATTGCCTTAAATGATGTTCAAGTAAAATAAATCCCAGCTTCTTAAAATTAGTTAAAGCTACTCAAAAAAGGTTTTAAAGCTATGGAAACTTCTTTTTGTATTTTTAAATTGAAGTCGAATGTTTGGACAAATGCAGCTAAAAACTAAACTTCTAACTTTAAAACCTTTTTTGAGTAGCTTTAACTAATTTTAGGAAGCTGATATATTTTTTTATTTAAATAACATTTAAGACAATCATTTAACAGAAAAAAATACTGCAAAATACCTACAACAAAAAAAGATAGGAATTTTTGAAACCTCGCTGGCAGAAAACATTAAAAAACACAAAAAACAATATAACTCGAAAACTACAAAAAATCGCGGAACATATATGGGGACTGGGGTATTTTCGTATGCCCCTAGGTGTGAGGAATCTAAAAAAAATTATTGACGTCACTAGTTGGACCAACCTGTATGTACACAATATTATGTGTTAAGTTTTTCAAGTGTACAATAAAGAATAAATATTTTTAAGTGCAATACTTACGTACATTAATAAAATATCTACTTTTTACTTGTATCTATTGTTATCAAAATTAAATTATAAGTTCTTGACTTGACCACGACTATGTGACCCCCTCCTGGCACCAAAGCTGGATCCGCCCTTGCGTGTGTATTCATATAATAATTCTTTAAACGATATACGAAAGGAATCTTAAGGATATTCATCTAAGCCCGCAGCAACTCTAAACTGGGCTACATCAATTTCCAAACGAAATAAGAAAGAAGAAGGAAAACTTTGACCGCATCAAGTGCCACTTAACGTTACTGATATACTAATAAACAGTATAATAAAAAAGGGGCCTTGAAAAAATGTATTACAACACTTTCAAGGATTATCCCCACATGATTGTGTGTACATTATTTCTTTGATTTTTTTATAGACACGTTTACTAACACATATAATCCAAAAAAACATCTTTCTTTAGTTCTTTCATTTAACATTCTTACTATAGTTATGATTTAAATATTGAGTATAGGGAGTTAACTATACCTGTGTTTCATTGCTTTGCAGTTGATCACGCGCCTGCTTCACCATGTCCTTGCAAATCTTACAGATGCCATCGTCATCCTGTGGGAACGTCATTCGGGACCATACACGTTGCACGCAGTGGTGTGTGGCTTTGCATTCCCGACCAGTACTGTAAATATCAAATGGCTGCTCAGGTGTGGGGCAATGGGGGGTGGTGGTGGTAATTTATAAGAATTACTTTATTTATTATATGTACGAAGACATGTACTTTAACAAATAGAAGACACCTATACGTTCTTTCCGTTATCGTATTCCTTGGCATCAATCAAATATATTAATATAAAATATAATCCTACATTTGTCTTAGGAAAGAGAAAGAAAAAAAGAGAGGACGCCCACCAGAAACCTGGGAAGAGAAAATAAAAGAGAAAAAGATTGGAAAATGAAGCGAAGATGAGAGACAAATGGAAGAATTTAGAGGAGACCTTCATTCGTTCGTGTACAAATATTAAATAAAAAAATAACATAAACCTAATGTAATCTTTATTATAGTACTCGAATATAGGGTACTTATTTTACATTTGCCTAAGTTAAATTCTACGAAGCGTAGTTTAACCCTGGCGTAGATAAGAACATTTAATTTTGTTATCCCGTTTCAAAAACAAACGCAAGATAGGTTGTAAGTTTGCAAGGCAGACACTTTGGCACGCGTGCCTATCACTATGAAGGTGACAGTTACATGACAATACAAAGTAGACGTAATACCAACCGTTTAAACAGGAAGAGCTATGCATTATCAAAACAAACTTGATACAGCGAAACTATTACAATTGAAGTGATTGCAAAGTATTAAACATTTGCTAATAAGAGTAAAGTACCAAAAACGACTATACCGATTGAAATTATATTTAATTAAAATTATTTATTTAAATTTTTCCCCCTAATTATTGTCCCTTAATATCTATATAAGAAAACAGCTGCAAGAAGAGATTTTTACTTCCCAGATACACACAAAACATGTTTTCGTCTTAGCGATGTAAACAAAAACAAATAGGAACGAATTCAATTTAATCTTTTTACATAACATTATAAAACAATGGATTAATTCTCTAACTGCAATCAAGCATTGCGTTTTCTCATGCGCTCCATTAAGTAACAACGAATATAGGAAGAACGTCAGATAAAGAATTTTAACTTTAACTCTCAGCCAATATAACTGCATTAATCTTACAAAAGCGAACAGTGTCCTTCTTTAAAAATGATACTGATGAATAACTTTCTTCAAAATGAGGGATTTTTTTTTTATACCAGACTTACAGCTACCTTCATTAAAAAAAAAATCCTACACGTACGTAATACGTATTAACGAATATACTTATCTCCTTTCATCACAGCGTAAGCGTACTTTAGTATGTAGGTTGTAATAAGGAAGTGAGAAGAAACGGACATTCACGGCTGATTTCAATTTGGTTTAAGACGTGATTACTTTGTAGTTTAAAATCTTATTTTTAAGTAGAAGACAAGTTTATAACTCTCTTTAATAATAATTTATTATTTTCACAACATTAGCGTCATATTACATCCAATAAGCAAGTTGAAAGGGAAACAAATCAATATCAAATTGCGAATCGACCTCAATAAACAATCGCGCGCGCCGTAACTTGTCTTTATGTAATCATTTTTCCTCATTGTACCGAGGGGCGATATATTATGAATCACACAGCGATGTCTCACTTGTTATTTCTGCATTATTTCTATGTAAATTAATATGTATATTTTGTGTATGATATATACAATACCTACTAGTATTATTGATTCAACTATGCGCAGAAGCGATGACAAATGTAGAAACAGATCGTGGTTGGGAACAAAGAAGACAAAAACGTGGCCGTTCACCAACCTTATGGACTGATCGAGTGAGACTTGCTGACCACGAGGCTCCAACATGAGCTACCGACTGAAGAACTTACCACTTGCTTCTGGCTTATGTGTAGGATATACAAGGCAACCGTGGAAAATGAAGTCGGATCACGTAGGTCTTATCGTACATTCCTAAATTGCATCAGGACGTACTAGAGAAGGGACAGATCTAAAGTGAGATCAAGATCACGGTGAATGTTATGAAAGTTGATAAAGCGAGAGAGGTATGTCAGGACTGTAGCAAATGGAGATACGTGGTATCTGCCTACCTGTTGGGGAAAAAGGCGTGAATATATAATTTCACGATCGCTCGCTAATTTGGGCTAAATTTACAAGCGATACTAATAAATTGAAGAGCTTTTGAAAGATTTGTTTTGGTCTTAAAATGTGTAATTTATGTATATTCATTGTAATGTGTATTTAACAAGAAAGAAAGAGATTCACTACAATAAAAACAGAAAAAAGACATTTAAATTGAAGTATTGGGTGAATCATACAGTTTTAAATCAGTGTTAGGTTATTCAATATAACATATAGCTATATTTTATACTAAGACCCATATTTCTAGAGTAGTAGAGCAAGCTATGTCAAAATCCAATACGTTTTTGATTCACACATACAGTCATATTCTAATAATTAGAACAAACAACTACCCTAAAACTGCTTATTAATAAAAGCTAGAGAATTCATATCTTGTCCTTATCGTGCCACTTGTCAAATAAACGTGACAAATATTATTTTACTAATCGCATATACAGGGTGGCCAAAAAGTCGTGGATCAAACGCAAATAGGGGATAGATGAGGTCATCAGCGGCAAAAAATTGTTCTACGGGAGGTCTCTAAGGTCAACCCCTGCAGAGTTATGATTTATTTTGGTTTTTATATAAAAATTGACTTTTTATACTAATTCTTATTAAAATTCGAAAATATTTTCATCCTGTATCTTTTCCATAATATCCACTAGATTGGTACTGATGAGTTCTTGCGTTAGACATACTATTTATAGTTGTTTATTGAGTGTATTGAAGATAATATTAAGTTATACGATATAAATATTTTTCAAATCAAAACTTTTTGTTTATTTCGGACCCCACTGTAAAAAAAAAATACTCTACCGAAAAGTGACCCTGTATTACAAATTTTGGCGCATTTAATATGGATTCTGAAAAAGTATTACACATGGCCATGAGTCGCTCTAATATCATTCTAGGACGAAAAAACAACAACGATTCGGACTTATGATAGATTTTTTACCTACCTGTGATCAGTAGTGTGAACCGGACTAGATTCAAAAAATTGGACAGATGGCTGGAGGGTTACGTAGGAATTTGATTAGACGGTTCAGATTAAGTATTATGGTCAGAGTCAGGAATTTTGAGCATATTTTATTGTAAAAAATTTTGTTTCCTACAAACAACCATTGAGAAATAATTGTTTTAATACAATTATTATTTCACAATCGTTGTTTGTAATTCTTCCTAGAAAGATATTGGAGCGACTCATGGCCACGTGTAATACCTTTTTAGATTCCCTATTAAATGCGCCAAAACTTGTAGTACAGGGACACTTTTCGGTGGAGTAATTTTTTTTCACAGTGGGGTCCGAAATAAACAAAAATTTATGATTTGAAAAAATGTTATATCGTATCACTTAATATTATCTTGAATACACTCAATAACCAACTATAAAAAGTATGTCTAACGCAAGAACTGATCAGTACCAACCTAGTGGATATTATGAGAAAGATACAGGATGTAGATATTTTCGAATTTTAAGAAGAATTAGTAAAAAAAGTCAATTTTCATATAAAAACCAAAATAAATCATAACTCTGCAGGGGTTGACCTTAGAGACCTCCCGTAGAACAATTTTTTGCCGCTGATGACCTTATCTATCCCCTATTTGCGTTTGATCCACGACTTTTTGGCCACCCTGTATACGTATATACGTTATTTTAACTTAAATAATATATTACCTAAAATTGCTGCACCAGTAAGATGGACCCCAAGTACACTTCTCGCTACCAACTAACAGAGCTGAAATAAAAGTAAGTGTCATAAAAAAAATCATTCAGAAAACATTAAATTAATTTATTTTTATAGGGTGCAAAGGCCCAAAGTCATCCCAGCCCATCGACACCCATTTTAGTGGGCCGTTGCCGGCCTTTGAGGAGTATACTCTTTTATTTAAACAATTGGAGGTCGTATCTCCCAGGGAAGACCCCCACCGGGAGTCGATTCCACAGTTCGCTAAATAATTTAATTTAACTGCGTTTTTAATTAAACTAAAAATAAATAAATAGCTTTGTATCTTATCCAGAAAAAAAAGCAATTTGAATAACAAAAAATATGTCAAATACTCACGCTTGTGTCCTTTTGGTTCTGCGGGCGCTTTTTTCTACACAAAAAATGCCTTAATTAATTAAAAAACACTTGAAATTTTATTAATTTAGTATAACAAATTAAAAACAAGTAATTAATTACTATAAAAAACTAATTAATATCCAAATTAACATTTATTTAATTTCGTTTGAATTAATTTATAGATATTGTAAGACTTGTAGACTTGTTTGCCAATTCAGTGCCTGAAATAAGCCTCTAAAGGGAAGACTTTGTATGGCTTCGTATAGAATTCCAGCCGAGACCTTTCTTTATAAGGAAAGCCTACAGTTTACAATTAAGGTGTAATCTATATATATAAAAATGAAACCCGTTTTCCGTTGTCACGACATAACATTAAAACGGCTTGACCGATTTGTCTAATTTTTTTTCATAATATTCCTTGAAGTACGAGGATGGTTCTTACGGAGAGAAAAATTTAAAAAAAAAGAGTGAAAAGGTCTAAAAACAACTTTTCTATATTCCCATACAAAATATTCGTAATAATACTTAAAAGTCAATTTGAACTTTAATACCATATTATAGAGTTCAAGTGTTAGTGGAGGGGGTTCCGGGAAGGTAAATTTTTAATTTTTACATAATGTATTTGTTGTCTTATCAACTTTCTTTTTTATCTTACTAGCTAGACCGGTGTCCCGAATAGCAGAATAAGTATTTAAAAAAAATAAAGAATAGACTGTTAGGCGGTACGATGTTCGCCAAGCCAGCTAGTATAGTATATATCGCTTCTTTTAATCATTGCGAACTTCGCTCTAGGCATTTGGGTTATTCGATACGTTCAAACCGTAGGATCTCTTCGTTTTCCCGCGAAAACATTGGGTAAAACAAACTTGTATAAATTTTAATGTATAGTCAGAAAAGTTTTAAAAAAAGAAGGAAAATGTTTTAATCCTAACTTATTATTACAGAAAATAATTATTTTGTTTTTTGTCACTTAACTGACGTATAAAAATCAATATGTTCATTCATGGAATTTCTGGTAAACTATTTTCAAGTTATTTTATTCCATAACGCTTTTTAAAGCCATGTTTTACCCAGGTGTGAAATAGCCTATATTGGTTCGAATTAATGAACTAATTTAAGATAAATAGAGATCTGTGCAAACAGAAATGGCAGAATTAGGTTGAGGCCTTTGCCAAAAAAGGGATATCTCGGAATTAATAAGATTATAGAAATATAAATGTAAAGTATCTGAAATAAAAGGCTTTAATTTTTAATATTATTATTAATCAAGGATCCAATTAACGATACCACACAGCACGCAATATAGGGGTACCGCGTTATGGAGGGGATTATATATTAAACTTACCGTATGAAGAAAATTGTCCACTTTTGCATTCCCGCACATACCAATAACCACACACATCATCTCCGGAGTGGTGTCGGACTTCAAAACATGGCTTATGTAGCCCTCGAGACCGTCCGTATTGCTCTTGCATAGACGTGTAACAGCTGCGTTAGATATATCACGGCACGCTGTGTTTATTCTTGCGGCTAGGTAATCCTGTGGGAAGAATATATTCCTTCATAAACTTTAAAATGTCGTAATTGAATATCTATATGGGCTAGTCGATGAACAGTTGCAGCTACTAAGTCCTATTCAAAGAAAATATTCAAAGGAAAGTATTTGGAATACATATTTCAATAATATCTCAGTAAGGTGACCAATTTTCTGTGTATTTTGGCTTATTAAAGCAATTTCTTGTATGCAATGTACGTAGGTAACAAAAAACTCCTGCTATGAAACATTCCAGTACTTATCATAAAACGTTAGATTCATTGAAAATGAACAAAATCTAAAAATATCGAAACCTAAAGCGTAGATCAATAGTAAATTAATATAAAAATAATATTTATAATTTGTTTATCTGTCAGAGGGGGTTAAAATATATTTTTTAAATCCAGCCAAGCAACAAGTAATAGATAGGTCTTAACGGAATTATACTAATGGAATGGCTCATAACTCAATAATTTTATTAGAAGAAAAACAACCAGTGATCAGCAACCAGGGCCTCAGATTTCAGTGTCTGTTTCGTGATACATATTTTAAATAGGCAAAGAGGTTATCAACCTTCTGTGCCTGACACGTCGTTTAATTTTAGGGCTAAGGCATCCTCACAATGGTCTACTTAACCGTATGAGCCAGATCTAAATACCTGTATAGACAGAACAGTCCTTTGGTGCGCAGCCGGGAATCGAACTTATACGACCACGGCGATTAGTCGTAAGCTTAAACCACTAGACCAACATTGCGCAACTCAATTACTCATTTCTTGTCTTTTATTACCATAACCTTTACACATTTAAAGAAAAAACTTTTTAACTGGATTAAAGTTATGTATTATTATAAATTTACAATTATTTAACATAATTTTAAATTTATCCGACGTTTCGCGTGCTTTACAGCGTGCGTGGTGCCGGTGAAAATTATGTTAAATAATTGTAAATCTATAATAATACATAACTTTAATCCAGTTAAAAAAAAAATTATTTACTCATTTCTTTATTAGATAGAACAATCAATGATTTTTGCATTTAATATATCGCCGTAACGTTTTAAAACTACGCAATACCATCGTATAAAAAATATATGTACTGAAACGTTATAACTTAAAAATATCTACAGCTGAATAAATATCGCCTGTTACGCCAATGTATTCAATGATATTGAAACAATATAGCCGATTTTGAAAACAAGTCTTCGTCAGCTATATTATTGTATAAGTAACGAACTGGTTTCCGGTGATAAACCACAAACTCCAGGAAATTATTGACGGCCAAACAAAACATTTATTACTCATAATAACTAAGCCCGCGATTGATCCCAAGGTATTTTGTTACGAACTCTTTAAAGAAAATACATTTTAGCGGATTAAATCTCAATAAATTAATAAGGTTGAAAGACATTATTAATTTAAATAATAATTATAATTATTCTCATAACAGACAATAGTCACTTACATGAGAACTTATATACTAAAGATACAATTTATCACGTTGCGTCGTGAGTCATTGAAGAGCATCAAGGATGAATTAGCGAAGTAAAACTTGGGTGAACTTTCATTTACGTAGAGATCTGGGATAACTCAAGAGATTTTTATTTTAAATTCCTCTTGGTAACATAATAAAATATTTGTTTATTTAATTCAAAATAATTAAACAATTATTTTTAATAACTTTCGCTTTCGATATATTTTCATAAGAATACCTGGGCCCAAACAAACCGTGTCATTTTCTAGTCTACAAATGGTAATAATATAATTCAAGCAGGATTATAACCGGTTTAAATTTAATTAAAAAATTAGTCTAAACCTTGCAAGTAAAATGTGACAAGGAATTTACTACCTCTGATAAGATAAGAAATATTTACTAACCTCATTAATGAGGTCCTTAACATCCTTCAATTGCCGGAAGAGACGTACAATTTTGTCGGATGCTTCGTTTAATTCGTAAGATGTTTTCTGTTGCTCCCAAACTGTACTTATGCAGTGACCCACTGCACCGCAGTCTGAGGCTGTCCTGTTAATTGAAAACAAATTATGCACACAAGTTAAAATTTGTCAGCATCACATTTGCATTAAGTAACTATTACCCTCTAGTTCATTACTTTTGAAACATTTTCATGAATCAACCCTCATAGACAAAAATGCAAAGTACAAAAAGTTATTAGCAGTTAAACTTAGCGCTGTCTAAATTGTAGTTAGAGACTAATATATTTATGTTATTCTTATTAAGTTGCATTGTCCACAATGTTAAGAACATATCTTAGCGTATGTATTAAATTACAAGTAAATAGTGTGTGTCTTATGTTATTGAACCATTATTAATGGCAATTGATAATTTAATTTCTAACTTGTTGTGTTCAATTACTAATGTATTGACATTTAATGCTAAATTGCTATTTTAGCAATTATATAATATATATCATAATAGCATTATGATATCTTAATGACTTAAATCAATACTAAAACCACTTACTTTAAATCTTTACACCAATATTCTGGTCCTTTGGAACATTCTTTGGGAATTTGTCTAGCTGTAGACAAACCTGTAAAAACAATGAGATTAGCACATTTTGGAGCAAACTTTTAGGGAAGTAAAAGTATAAAAGTAGAAATTTTTGTAAATATTTTCTACAATATGGCTATTTACCCATATTGCATCAGCTATTCTTTTCAAAAAATCACAACATAGAAAGTTATGAAAAATAAATATACATCAACTATTGTATTAGATATAAGTACTATTAGTACTGTTATTAAATAACAAGCAAGGTGTCACTCAATACAGAGTAAACCTATTATATATACTATAAAGTTAAATATAATAACACTAAATATTGCATTCTACAACAAATACAACAAAAAAAATTACTTATTATTTTCTGAACTTAAATGGCACCTATTCCCGTCCAATTATTAAATGATATTTCATGTTCATTTAAATGTCTAAAATGTTGCTTCAAAACCAACTACCAGGTCTAGGTTTACTAAGTGTGACTTGTTTCTACATAAATTTTATAAAAAATAACATTAAAATTTATTCTTAACAATAAGCAATTTATAGCCACATATTACAGAAAAAAGATTTTAAAACGACATGTACAATTGGTGTTGTTCCATTTATTTTTCTACTACATATAAAACAAAGGCATTCAGGTCTATTGCTTCTACTAAAATAATTTCATAGGTTTTCATAGGTTCAAGATATATGGTCAAGATTGTGGCTATAAGCATCAAAGTTCCGAACCCTCTGGCATTGAAAGTGTTCATATCTATTATCTTTGGAGGAATGACTTGTTTACACAAGATAAATATTATCTATGAACTTTGTTGAAAATATTTCTTGTTATATTTCACTTTAACTATATTTAAATGGTCAAAGATTATAAACATAATAATTAAAAAGGAATGTATAAGTATTTAATTGCTTTTCTTTTTTCTTTTTAAAACATAAGTTCAAACTTTTTGATTTAATTTATATATTTACATTAATTTGTTAATAAACTACTAATTTAGCATTGTAAAATAAATGCCAAATGTTTTTATCAGAGGTTGTTAATCTATTATGATTCATTAAATAACATTAGTTGCAGTATTGCTCCTGTAATTAACAAAGAAACATGCTAAAATCAAACATGGCATGATAAAAATATTTAATATTTTTATTATCTCTTAAAAAGTTGGTTACATATTATAATTGTTTTTTAGCAAGTTAAGTTTTTTTTCTTTCTTGTAATATTAAAAGCGAGCTACTTTCTCTTGCTTATATCTCGTATTTTATGAGTTTACTAGTCTAGAATACCCTCCTAAAAATATAGTTTTAATTCTAGAATATACTAAGAGAAACATTTTCTTTATCTTAATCATTATTGCTCACGCATATTACTGCTAAAATAGGACATAGTATTACGCCAAAGAAAAAATCAACAAGGGCAACAACAATAATAACATGATCCGATTAACTTGGAAAAAATAAAACAATACTTACCAACTAAAAATAGAGATATTGAAAGACAAACAGCAATAGTGTTTGCCATGATGAGGCTGCGTTGTGAGCTCTTCGACGAATATTCTAGCTTTACATGGGGTGGTAAATTACTTTAAAATTTTCACTTAGTGTAAAAAGTTTATTGCGTTTTGGCCCAGTAAGTTGTCAAGTCACTGGCTAACAACACCACAGATCATGGATAACTGAACAATCATGACATTGAATGAGTAAACACAAATATTTAGAGCTGTAGCAAACCGTATGTATTCGTTACTGAGTAACGAGTACGCCATCTAGTACCGAGTAACGAAACGTTACTCACAAATACATTTCGTTACTCGCATTTTTCGTAGTATGAGTATCTACATGTTTCAGTTTACGCAAGTACTATTGATGTGTGTACTGTGTATAGAAACATTTGCTGATCGTATGTTTTACGCATGCGCGAGCATATTCGGTGAATTTAAAAACGTACATTACAAAAAACGATGTTTGTTTATTATGTGAAGTAGGTATAATTTGAATGAGATCAGATATTAAATTTCATTCTAAGCAAAAATATTTTTATGTTGATTTATCGTTAGAATGCTATTCAAGTATTAGCATCAATAAATAATTTTCGATACCTATTTGTTGCTTTTTCATTATAATTGATGCATATGCAAGAGATTGCGATGTTATTGATATATAACATTAACATTTAACATAAGCTCACGGTTAAAAGTGTTAAAATAGTAAATCCGAATTTTTTAAGAGAAGTAACGAGTAACGATACTATAGTAACGAGTACTAATTGTTATAGTAACGAATACATACGAGTACGCTTTTTTTCGTTACTTTTACACCTCTACAAATATTACAGAATCATGATGAATGAAGTTTGAAGTTGGCAGTTGCCCTAACTACATTCTGTTAATCACAGAAAAAGAAGTAGATTATAGATATTAAAACTACTTTTTGGCATCAATTTACAAGAATAAAAAGAAAGTTTATTAAAAATAAAAAAAATCGTATTCCATGTCTTAAAAACTGTTAAAAATATTGTTTAAGAAATTATAAACAATAGTCTTTTGACTTGCAAGATAAATCTCAGAAGCAAAGTAATAACTTTTGGACACTGCTCACTAGATGGCAGTAAACTTGAACAGCAAAAGTAAATTTTCTACTCATCGCTAGGTGGCACACACTGCAAGTTTATCAGATACTTGTTTAAGAATGTAGATACTAGATATGCAAGTGTTCGGTTATATGTAATTATTAACTGCTTTAAAACTTTCTTATTGTTTAGATCTTTGGAAGTCTTCTCTTTCGTAATTTAAATCAGTGTGGCGCAACTTAACTATAAAGTAAAAATTTTCTGTATGAGTCTCGTAATATAATCATAGGTGTATAACATTCAGCGAAGCCGAGTGTTCTGGTTGCTAATTCGAAATTCTAAGCTGTAACAGCTTACAATTTGGCCTATGCCCGTGAGAAAATACACCAAAAATTATCACTAAATTGCCTAATAGATAAACTACCTATTACTCTTGTACGTAATAGGTAGTTATTGTTTACTAGTTATTATTGTTATTATGTAGGTAAATTCGTGTAATACATACCCGCCGAGGTAGGTCTCGGTTAAAGGTAGGTTAGATTCAGTAATATAACACAAAAGTCGTTCTTTATTTACTACAAATATTTGCAAAGAGAAAACAAAAAATCTAAGGGAATATATTTTTTGCTCTACAATTAGGTTTCCCCGAGAAAGGAGCGGGTCGTAATAAAATTAAGAGACGCCGGGGCTCGGTCGCGGTAAGTCGAAGCCTTCGGGCATAAAACAAATCCGCTCGCTGGCCTCTGGGCGCCATAAGAAAGTCGTGGAGCCGCTTATAAAATATTTCTAAATGAAAATATTGTTATAAAACAATTTGCACTTTGCTAAATCATCTGCTCATATAATATTACATAACTATATATAAGCCTACAGTATTGCTTACGCCTGAAAAATTATTTAGTAATACGAATGGTTACACGTGTCCTCTGTTCCGCACCAGCAATGGATATATTTGCGAAAGGTTTTAAAAGAAGTCATCAATGTAAGTAGTTAAGTAGTTTTATTGTCAAATACTTATATAATTTGTTAGTAGTTTAAGACAGTATTTGTTACCGTAAGTATTATTGTTAGGATTTTGTTGTTAAGAATAAATAATAATACTCCTGTATCGCTACAACGCTTAATGGGGCTTGATTTCAGATTGCATCCGTTTCTTTGTATGTCATAGACACGTAGTTGGTCAGTCTTCTGTCTTGTGTCTTTGATTTTGGAGACACATCAGACGAGTTTTAGACACGCACTTAGACAGCAAGTCCATTGGTACACGGCCAACGAAACCGAACGATTCGAACCAACGACCTCAGGTATGGGACTCGCACGCTGATGCTACTAATTACACTGCTCTTTTTTCTCGACGACTGTGTGGGTGCGAGGATCAAGGGTAACCAATGTCACCAATGCCATTGGTCACATGATTAAAAGGTAATAAAACATGTAAAAAATATTTAACTCAATGGTTTCGTGTGTCGGCCTGTGACTTACCCGTGATTTTAACAGATGATCACGTCATGGAATGTATACAATGCTACGCTGTAACGTGGATTGCTTGGGGAGCTGTGGGATTTTAGTGGGTATGCACAGTAGCGAGTCCCACATAACCCTCCACCACCAGGCAGTTGGGCCGCGGGAGCATATGTTCCCCACGAAAAGTGACTGTCATTCCGGACATCGAGCGTTCGAATCACGGCTGTGCATAGATGGATTTTTTTTCCTTGTGCAATCGTGAGGGATCCGGCATGTCTCAAAACCATATCACTGACATGTGTCAGACAGAAAGCTAATCAGCTACTTGTCTATGAAATAAAAATGATCGGAGAAAGGGATGCAATCTGAGCCCATAGGCTTGAGTGCCACTGAATGATTATTTATATTGAAGCCATATCTATCCATATCATATTGATATGGAAATCATATCAATGACATACTCGTAGATGCAGATATGTCCATAGTGCTCAAACATATATTTTGGAAATCATTTTGTAGCCGCCATTTTGTGGCTGATGTTACTATCACGATACGATTCACAGACAATATTAAATCCCTGGATAACCAAACCCGACAGTTGACTGTTTTAAAGTTACTACTACGGCTTATATCCGTTAGAAAAACTTTATTGAAAGTTCAACAGTTACAGTTTAGATCGCCTATATCTATGCCTAGTAACAATATTTTAAGGTAGGAATAAAAATTAGCAGAGCAGTGTTGGCCTCGTCGTAGGTTCGATCCCCGGCTGTGCACCATTGGACTTTATTTCTATGTGCGCATTTAACATATGCTGGAACAGTGAACGAAAACATCGTGAGTAAACCGACATGTCTTAGACCCAAGAAGTCGACGGCGTATGTCAGGCACTGGAGGCTGATCACCTACATGCCAATTAGATTTGAAAATGATCATGAAACAGATTCAGAAATCTGAGGCCAAGACCTAAAGAGGTTGTAGCGCCACTGATTTATTTTAATAAAAATTAGCGTGAATGATGTCTCCATAGTTTCCCGTTCACGTATCCGTCGTCCATATTCTGAATAACACTTGAATAGCTCGTCCTAAAGCACTGACATAGCTGTTTGTGTTCATACAACCACGTGACATGCTTTTGTACTCGAATATAAGATCTTTTGTGTACACAATATATTGTCTTGAATATTGATAGTATTTATTCGTATAAGGCTGAATTTAGTGTCACGCCGACCGCACGCGCACCGTCGGCGCTGATGGTCGAGATATATGAACTTCTAGGAAGCGTTTTTGAATGACGCGTAGGCATCAGCGCGCACGGTGGTCAGCGCCGATGGCTGCGCGGCCGTACGCGTCGCGCGTCGGCGCCGCGTAGCTGTCAGCGCTGACGATCGCTAGAGCGCCTGTGCTTTCAGTGAGCGTTGTAGTGTCGAACGGACATCGTCAGCGTGTTCAGACATGGCAAATCGCGAAGTGGATACAGGTCGAGTAAGGCGGTCAGTACGACACTAAAACGAACCACGTTGAGCGTCAGCGCTGACGAACTACGCGCTGATCAATGAGTGCTGACGGTGAGCGTGAGACTAAATTCAGCCTAAACAATACGTAGTTTTATACATGACGGTATCACTAGACATTTCAAGCGGTTAATTAACGTTTTGTTCATACGTATATATTTTCAATAGACTTATCAGAGAGTTAGGGAAAACAATTTAAATATCGAATATTCGATTAGAAATCAGCATTTCTCGATTGAAACATTCAGAAATATGTGTCTTTGTGGGTTAAAGACAAAACAATAAATGATAACAATAAAAATCAGTGGCGGTACAACCTTGTTAGGTCTGGGCCTCAGATTTTTGTATCTGCTTCATGATCATTCGTCAATCTAATAGGCAAGTAGGTGATCAATGTGCTTGACACAGCCGTCGCCTTTTTGGGTCTGAGGCTGATTCTCACGATGTTTTTCTTCACCGTTCGAGCGATTGTTAAATGCGCACATAGAAAGTCCATTGGTGCTCAGCCGGGAATTGAACCTACGCCCGGATGAGAGTCGCACGCTAAAGCCACTAGGCCAACACTGCTTTAAATGTTTACAATAAGTGAGTGTAAAGCAGTCTTATTATATTGTCGAAGAACGGCTTTCTTGATATACAGAGGCTTTAATCTAACTCAGTATGTGAAACACAATTATAAGCACGATATGCATATATTTCATAGATGTGAAAGTGGTTCTCAAGTTCAAAGACCCTTTATTCCTTTAGCACTCTAAATTTACAATTGCACGCAACATTCTACCATAATCTACGGGCAACGTGTCGCGAAGTTGCCCGCAGTTAGGAAAGATTTGTCGCGTCCGCCAACTAATGCTACTTGTAAGTAAAAATTATGATTATCGCTCGCCGAGAGCTGAGCCCTTGATCCCTAACTAACGGTCTCTGAGACGCAGACTTTCCTTTTCGTCTCAACTATAACTCTTTTTTATTGGCCGCCGGTGCACGGACGCTGGATTACGGTGGCCTAACTGATCACTGCTCTTCGACGATAAAATGATCTTAAAAGCGGGAACTAGGTGTACCTATAAATTGTTAAACTAATTGTTTACCAATTTAAAGGCTTTATCGTACTATTACTATCCTATTATTAATCACTTTGCTGTAATTGAAAAATATTTTCAGTAGACAAATAAAACAAGTGCAATTAAAATACATTAATTGTTATTATTATTATACACAAATATACAGTATTTAAAATAGTCATAAATTTATAAAAGTGTAAAAAAGTTAATCTGTAGTGTAGTATACCTTTATTGCAGGCAGCTATTCCTAGCTTTTCGCTGAGTGGTTAAAGCACCAGCTCTGGGGTCACCGGTACTATCTACCAGGCGCGAACTTAATTATTTAATTAGCGTGCAATTGAACCCCACGTTCCACTAGTATCTACTCTTGGAACGTGGGGAACGTTACTAACAAAATCATAGTTGGCCAAGTTGGTTTCTCTATTAAAATACTAGTTAAAATGTTTGTTTTTTAGTAAAAATGTGTGTGTACGTTCAAAGTGACACGAGAGGATGAAAATTTCAACAGGTATTTTGTGTTAGTAGTAATTATGAATAAGGGATTTATCATATCTTTGTCAGGTTTAGGCTCGGCTGCCGTGGTCGACTTAATAAACGAAGACCTTTGTATTACCAACTAACTGTTACCTTAAACTTGACTCTCCGACGCAGTTAATATTTTTAGTACAACTGGAAGCATTGATCAATAAACAAACTATTTATATAACTACCCTTTTAACCTTAACGCGAGTACATTAGCAGTGGCTTAATGGCTTCATCCTGCGACTTTCATCTCTAAAGTCTTAGGTTCAATCTTCGCCTGTGCATGAACTTTCTATCTATGTGCGTATTTAATACTCTCTGACGAAAATATCTTGAGGAAACTGGCATGGCATGCAAAAAGTCGTCCGCGTCTATTCTATTAGAAGAAAACAAATAATTACGATAAGATACAGGAATCTGAGGTTCACAAGTAAAAGGTTGTAATATATTGGCTATTTTATTACCGAATCGCCTTTTAACAGTATCTTTATATTTTTATCACCGTTGTGAGGGATTTAAATGAAACTAAAAATTTGGACATCAAAATCTGTTGACAGATATAATGACGGATGTATAGGAACAGTTGAGCATTTTGTTAAATTAATATTACCTGCTACCATTTTAGAAGAAATCAACATTTAGAGATATCCGTCTGATTGTCTAAAACAATTATTATATTTTTACTAGCTGACCCGGCAAACGTCATTTTTTAGTTCAATAAAAATAACTATCTACTATAATAAAAAATTGGGGTTAATCGTAGAGGGGTGAAAATTTAAGGGTTGTATGTATTTTTGTACGCTGTATCATAAAAAAATAAAAACAAAAAAAATTGTCTAAAAAATACAATTTTGAACACTCCTTATCACATAGGGGTTTGAAAGATAGATAGTAGCCGAATCTCAGACTAACTTAATATGCATTAAAAATTTCATAAGAATCGGTCGAGCCGTTTCTTAGGAGTATAGGAACGAACATTGTGACACGAGAATTTTATATATTAGATTAGGAAATTTAGTTTAAATGATTCGTTTTGTTTAATCGGTAAAAACATCGATCTCGTAAAACAATTTTACGTTTCACACCAGATATGTCAGTGTCAGGATTAGCTGGATATCGCAAGGCGCATTTTATATTCAGTTCAAAATGGATTTTAACTAATACTTTTTTCTGGTTCCCTTCGCATAGATACAACTCTTTGAATTCTTCTTTCACCTTTACTGTAGAATACTCTGCCTGTAGCCGAGTAGATTTCCATTTCAGAAATAAATGAAAGAAGGAAAAATGTATTATCTAATATATAAAATTCTCGTGTCGCGGTGCTTGTAGTTAAACTCCTCCGAAACGGCTCGACCGATTCTCATGAAATTTTGTGTGCATATTGGGTATGTCTGACAATCAGACAACATTTATTTTTCATCCCCCTAAATGTTAAGGGTAGACCACCCCTAATTTAATTTTTTTATATTTTTTTCCCCCCCCTCTACGATCAACCCCTATTTTATTATTATAAATGATATACATGGCAAAAAGACGTTTGCCGGATCAGCTAGTACATAATAAAAATAATGTTTAGTTAAAAAGAAAGTGCTTGAGCACTTTCCCCATACTAGGATTTCCTGTGTCGTGGGCCAGTCTCTTCATTTTGGCATTTTAACGGTACTTGACTTAATACTTTCTACATAACACTTACAAATTAATAATTAAAATACTTGCACAATAAGAATACTTTCAAATTAACAATATTGTATCGATAAACCCATTCGTTACTTATCATGTCAAAACATTTTTTCATTACTAAGTTGAATTTTTAATCTTAATATATATATTTCTTGTGTGCGTGTGTATGTGACTGAACTCCTCCTAAACGACTGGACCAATTTTGATGAAATTTTTTGTGTGTCTTCAAGGGGATCTGGGAATGGTTTAGATTCACAAATCAGCCCGGAAATTTTTTGTGTGTCTTCAAGGGGATCTGGGAATGGTTTAGATTCACAAATCAGCCCGACAGATGGCGCTGCAGTCGGTACTTTCATACTTTGTTTAATATCTTAATCGGTTGAAATATCATGCAGGACAACGTCTGTGGGGTCCACTAGTTTTAATATAGTTTTATGTCTGAATTTTTAAGTCTGGTTTGTTTGGAAGAAGCTGCTTTTCATCGCTTATTTTTTCAATGTAAAAGGAGGCAAACGGGCAGGGGGCTCACCTGCTGTTAAGTGAACCGCCGCCCATGGACACGCACATTTCCAGAAGGCAAGTGCGTTGCCGGCCTTTTAAGACTTGGCACGCTCTTTTCTTGAAGGACCCTAAGTCGAATTGGTTCGGAAATACGTCAGTGGGCAGCTGTTACCAAGTTTTGTGTTATGTGATTTAAATAAAGTTATTTATAGTTATTATCATAATAATAATTATTGTGTAATTTACTTTCTTAAAAATATATGTGTTAAAATAGTATTAAGTTTACTTTGTTCTTTAGCAAGAAATAAAAAGGCTTTTTTTGTTTTATTTATTATTATCATTCTTGGTTTAATGTTATACAACTTTGTTTCCTTATTTACTAAATGAAAACACCTACAGTTATAAAATAAATAGATTTTATGACTAGTTAAGATGTAAAATAAAACTTGAGTGCTCAAATACTATGTCGATAACATAGATAACGCACGTAGAATAATTATTAAATTGCTTGAACATTTACTAAATTACTCATAGTTTTTTTTATTTTTTATAGATAATACCTATGTATTATTACGTTGTTTATTCGTATTATTTCTACCTTTTTCTAGGACTCAGTATCAGTATGTCATACTCGTGAACGGGTGCTACTTGTGGTGACTGGTCGGACTTGACATGTGGAACATGGTGTAATGGTTGCAGCTTCTTACAAACATTGTGTAAAACAAAAAACTTGGCGATTAAAAAGAGTTTATTGCCAGTTCATCGCGTCCGTTCTAGGCCCTTGATTTGAGAACTGGCAGAAGAAAATTAGAAGCATTTAGCATTTAATATGTATTTCTTTAATGACGTACATAAATGTGCATTGTGTTACCTATTTGAATAAATGATTTTAATTTGATTTGATTTATTGCATACGTAGAAATCTTTTAAAACATTACACCTTATGTTCTGTATAACATTCCACAAATATTTTTTAATACAATATTTATCCTAGGCTAAATATTAATTAAACAATATAATTGAACAAACATCTAGCGGATAACTTAGGAAGTCATCCATATATAGAAAATTTAAAGGATTAGGGAACGGCGAAGCAAGATGGTGGAACTCAATTCGTTTTCAGGAGTGCAATACAATATTACATAAACGAGTCCCCGAGGGTCGCGAGGCAGCCACGGTCGATTAAGGAAGCAGTGCATCGTTGCCATGGTAACGCCGCCATCTTGCCTCCTCAGTCACCCCCACTACTGTAAACAACCCTGTATTGCACTGAAATACTCGATATATTTAAAAGATTCAACGCTAAATCGCTTTTAGATGAACCTACGACGTTTTAAAAATATTTATTTTTCTGTAATTTGTTTGGATATTTAGTTTATATATCATTTGAGTGTATATAAAAACAACCAAGTGCTCTTAAAAGATATAGATTTATTTAAAAAAATCAGTGGGGCTACAACCTTTTTAGGTCTGGGGCTCAGATTTCTGAATATGTTTCATGTTCATTTGTCAATCTAATGGAAAGTAGTTGATCAGCCTCCTGTGCCTGACACACGCCGTAATTTTTTGGGTCTAAGGCAAGCCGGTTTCACGGTGGTTTCCTTCACCATCCGAGCAAATTTTAAATGCGCACATAGAAAGAAAGTCCATTGGTGCACAGCTGGGGATAGAATTTACGACCTAGGGGATGAGAGTCGCACGCTGAAGCCACTAGGCCAACACGGCTCTGCTATTTATCACTGTACCTATAATAAACCTTTACTTAAAGTAATCTAAAAAACACTTTATAGTGTATTCATAAACATAATATAGATACTCGTAAATGTAAGCGTACCTATAAACGAAACCATCCGACAATTAAATCATTTTCGGGTTGATTTTCAGGCTTTTCCGATCCTCATCATTATTTAACTTCAAAAAGCCAGGACACGATAGCCGAATCATTAAAAAAGAATCATTAAAACACGTGCGAATACGGAATTTAATGAACGGTGAATGTTCAATTTCACGTGAACAGCCACAAAGATAAATGGAAGCCATTATTCAAGATTAGGGCATCCTCAGTACTTAGCTATTGCGGAACCAATTGAATACTCAACTTTGATTTAGTTTAATGATATTTTTAATGATTGTATCATTAACGTAAATTTAATGATAGTTAATTGAAAGTGATTATAAGTGCCTTCAGAAGTTTAGGAATCGTTTGCTGTATAGTTTTTCAAGCACCTAGACATATAGGCTACAAAAGTTCTAGATTCTTATCTAGCAAATAAAATAATAAATTAAACATTTTGAAAGCGATTAACTCGACAGGAAACTAACTGTTGATAATCTTGCATTGTGTGTATATTTGAAGCCCAAAGAATATAGAAGTTCTTAGTTATAAACAGAATTTAGTATTGTAACTATTTTGGAGATGAAATTTTAATCAAGCATTGTTTTCGTGAAATTACGTTTCCTTTAACATAGACAAAGACGGCATACATAATGTATTGTTATGTTTAATATACGGGGAGACCTTCGTGTGCTAATTCCCATTAAGTTTATATTATTAAGAGCAGGCAATCTGTACCGTTTTAATGTATTACGTAGAATTATAATGGCGTCCGCCCCGCTTATTTCTTATGATTTATTCATGAGGCGGAACAACGCTAAATTTGAGAATGCTTACTTGTACCGGCCCGTTTTACTATGAAATGCCAAGCGCTTTAAACTAATTTGTTTTTCGAAGAGATTTATTGGTGTACAAATTTTGATATCAATTAAGAGGCAGTAAATTCCTTAATGTAAAATCGCTACTGATACCGTGATGCGCGATTTTTCTTACCTATAAGTTATATTAAATCAATATTAAAAATTATATTTGAAGTAGAGTATGTCTATGGTATTAGCTAGTAGATTATATTGGCTCTGGCGAACAATCTGCGGTTGGCGGATGAGGCCACTTAAAATCATAGAAAAGTATTCGCCTTGGCGGTTACGGAACTTCACAGAAAAATATTTTGCTATAATCTGTTTATCTGTGGCATATAGCAGACATACTATAGAATATATTTCTCCAATACGTATATTTACGGCACTTCAATTGAATCAAAATCCTTTACTCAAAATATTTGATTAAAAAACCTAAATTGCATTTGAAATAATAACATCAACCCGTGACCAAACTTGACATTTATATTAAAAGAAAAAACTAAATCTATAATTAAACTTGTTAAAATTCGGTAATTAGGTAAGGATATCATGCAGTAATAAAACGCAGTATAATAATAGTTAATGCTTAATTTTAAATGAATATATCATAGCGATAAACCAACCAAACAACCAACTGGTCCCTAAATACAATTTACATTTAAAACATGTCCACATTGCAGCCATAAATTTAAAGTATCTAGTGCAATATTCCAAGTTTGTATTCAGCTAGAGAGAATTTATATACAAATATTTCTGAAAGAACTTCTTTGAAGTCGAACAAAGCCAATCCGTGGTTATCCGTGATATTTTCAAACCGGAACCTTATTCGCAAACAGCGTACAATACACTGAGAAATTCGATAGATAATTTCGTATTGGATAAATAAGGCGAAAGGGAAAAAATATAAATTGAATAGTCGAATACACGCATCCCGGCATTACCATAAAGGCAACAGGGATCAACCGGGATTCCTCGACGAACTTTTTTATTTTCCTTCCACCTCTAAATCTCGCAAGAAAAGCTTGCGAATCTGCAAATGTTGATTTGATGATGTCGTGTCTCCGTTCACTATTTACTTCGATGTTTGAATGTCTATATAATAGACGATTTATTTATTAATATCAGATACTATGGTTTGGAAATCGTAGTTTCTAGATTCACTGAAGTGGACGGGTTCCACTTCTGTCTTTTTTCAGAGAAAGTCTTGCATGTCTGTTGCTCGGTTACTCTTGTAAAAGAAACACTAGACTATATTGAAAATTTTCCACAATGGCAAACGAAGAAAGTTATCTATTTTTTATTGATAATAAGAACTAACAACACATATAACCATGTTAGGCGCTACACGGGACGTAACGTTCTACATATTTTAGAACAAGAATAATTATTACAAGAATATTATAATATTTCATAAAGTTTACGTATTCCAAACGCAAATCACATTCAAAAAAAGAATTTCATAACATTTCCGATAACCTCATTTTACAGATACAGTAAATTCGGCAGCACGTCGCGTCTCAAACAAGTTTATTGTGCTGTCGTTCAAACGCGACAGAACGTAATAGAATTAAATTGGGAGCTCTGTTGTGTGGAAAATAATAACATCGAGTGGCTGGTATCGGAGGTCTTTTCACGCGCCGGTGGCAGGGGTCTCCACTAATGGAAATCCGGCCAATGATAATCTGTTTTCTACACCATTAATCCTGAACTAAGTCTGAGTAGAATCTGCGGCGTCTTCATAGTACGCGCCGAGTTTTATGTCCTCGTTAAGGTTTGCAATTTGTGGAGTCGGGCTGTTAAGAAGCCTCGCTCGATCCTAATTCCAAGCGTGGACTTTCTTAATCTTACTATATCGAGCTGAAGGTAATTGTTTCAAAATTGTGCCCGCAATGGCCCGTTTGGGCTCTGCGTTACCGTTTCTGCTGAGAGTGGTTAATTATGGATTATTGGATTGTCTTTTTGTTGTAGTATGTTACAATGTTAATAAACGTTAAACGAAAATTAATCAATAAAGCTTTTTATAAGTTTGAGGAATACTTAAATGATCCTAGTCCTTGGGATTGATTTGCTCCAGTTCAAACAATTTGTATGACAATACTTGGCGATTAAAAAGAGTGGCGGGAAGTTTCTTGCCAGTTCTTACCCGCTCTACGCCCTTGACTTGCGAACTGGTAGTAAATGTAAATTTACAATTAATTTAACTTCTTTCTGACAATTCATAAGTGTATTTATTTACCTACATGAATAAAGATATTTTGAGTTTGAGTTTGAATGTATGTTAGTACCAGCCGTTGGCATAAGTGAAGAGGTTTTGGTAAGGTCGAAACAATTGTTTCGCCAGAACAAACTTATTATGTGATGAAAGTAAAATGTAAGTTACAGAGACTAAAAAATAGTTTTTAAGAGGTTTCCATTATTCTAATAATACAATAATAATATTCTTAAAATATACAAACAAATGATATTCACCATTATTATTCTTTATATTGTATTTCGTTTGGTATATTCAGTTAGTACTTTATTTTACTGTTGTCTCTGGACTGACTATAGGACGAAATAAATTTTTATGAATGCTTTTAATTGTAGGTATTATTACTGCACCTTGCCCTTGTTTTCCTATAAGAACAAATTTATGACTAGCAATAAATCATAGATTTCGCGTAACTGTTAACATATATTATGGTCTATGCAATGAGAAAATTGTATGTAAATATTTTTTTCTGTGTAATTTTTTTTTAAGTTGTAACAGAAATAAAGATTTTAAAGCTTATATTTGTTATGACAAATCCAAACGTAGTAAAAGTTTTTCCCAAGTTTACCAATTGTCCACCACTAAATAATGTCCGTTTTTGTGATTGCTTATTACTTTTGCAATACAATATCAAAACTTTTAAGATCTTATAAGAAAAAACTTATAAATCAAACTCAGAGTCATATACCTTTATCTTATAAGCACTTTTCATTTAGAATCTATTATAATTCGTTAATTTCAAATATAAATAAAATCAATTGGAAAATATGTTGCTCAGCGCAAAACTCGAAGACAGATATACCAGTTCGAGTATTTTAATTAATTTATTCCTTAAACTCTGAGGAAAGGTTTTATAGAGAAAAAAATAGTATTATTAACTATTTAGGTTTTTATGCCGGAAAAGCGAACAGTCTCTACGAAACATAACAAAATGTTCCATATGTTGGTGTGTAGAAGAAAGAAGGCTGAGAAAAAAAGTATTAAGGCGACATGAAGTTCGCGAGGGCAGCTAATTTCATATAAAAATATTAGGAACATTATTACACCTGCGTGTTTAATGCTTTAATTTTGGTTATAGAAGTAATTATCCCCAACAATGGCAAAACAACAATAAAATAATGCATTGGCTAGATTAAATAACTAAATAAAGTAGTTTTTATGGATGCGAATTTCAAGTCTCCAGTTCTTAATTAATTTAGACTACGTCTGCTCTTCTTTAGTGAGTTTATAATAATGTACAAAATAGTTAAGGTATGTTTATGTTAAGTTTAGTTATTTATTTCAATGTATATTATTTTATTATTATCAAACATTACATCATGTCAATAAAGTATTGCCTCGTTATAATAAAATTATCATGTATTCGATTGGGCTATATTAACGAAAGTGCAGTATTGGCCTAGTGGCTTCAGCATGCGACTCTACCGTTGTACACCAATGGACTTTCTTTCTATGTGCGCATTTAACATTCGCTCGAACGGTGAAGGAAAACATCGTGAGGAAACCGGCTTATCTTAGACCCAAAAAGTCGAAGGCATGCGTCAGGCATAGAAGGCACATTACCTTGACAATTAGATAAACAAATGATCATGAAACCGAAACAGAAATCTGAGGCCCAGACCTAAAAAGGTTATAGCGCCATTGATTTATTAATATGTTAGTAAAAACTTAAATATCGGCACTTAACGTATAAGCGAATTTCATCAGTTGATCCTTGAGGCTATAAAAATGAAATTGAGTAAAAATTACTAAAATATACGAATTTATATAGACGTATTGAGGTTCTTTACGCCTCATCTAGTCCTCGTTATGCCCCGCTCGTAAATCTTCATTCCCTCCCACCCTCCTTGATTTTCAGCGCCCTCCACTCGAATATATATCATATGTAATAATGATTTGTATTTATAAACTTGAGAGGTTAATGTGTGTTGTTGCTACAAAGCAAAAACAAATGAAAGACAATATACATGTTTGGTATGGCTTCAGATATTTGTATTTGATTCCTTACTTTAAAGGCTAATTGGTGATCTGTTTTCAGTGCTTATGTTATCCGTTACCAATTTCGTTTTATGGATGCAATTATAAAACGTTTTTCCGCCAGAAATACAACCTAGTAAAACGCTTAGAATCTTAAGCTAGGCTGAACGGTAATTAATATTCTCGAAATTAAATTACGTCCTAAAGAACGCACTAATTTGGAAGAGTTAGGTCGAATTTTGTATGATAAAACAATTATGCACAACGTATGTTGTTCTTATGCGGGATTTGTCATTCTTGTTAACCTTTTTACTTCAGGTTCTATGAATTGCACGAATTGATTAGGTATATTCAATCTTTTAATGATGAAAATAATTTTTTTTTTCTTTGTTTCAATGCTGCAATGAGAGCAGTGTTGGCCTAGTGGCTTCAGAATGCGACTCTCATCCCTGAGGTTGTAGGTTCGATCCCCAGCTGTGCACCAATGGACTTTATTTCTATGTGCGCATTTAACATTCGCTCGAACGGTGAAGGAAAACATCGCGAGGAACCCGGCTTGCCTTAGACCCAAAAAGTCGACGGCGTCAGGCACAGAAGGCTCAGAACACCTAAAACACCTGAAATAGATACAGAGATCTTATTATTATTTTTTTCAATGCTAATGATTATTGTAAAACCTATGATTATCGTGTGACACTCGCTTGAGGTGCCTACAGCCTTCGCACAGAACAATAACGTTATACTATTTACGGTAAAAGTGTAAGTTATAATTTGGCTTTACTAGTACTAAGTTATCTTACAGCTTTTATCTTGGTTCAATATAAATGCGAGTATTTTCTTCTGAATATTGTTTAGAACCACCAAATTCCGTGCATAAATTTTAAGCTTATGAGGAAGACATTTTTATTACATATTGTAAAAGTAACAAACTCTACACAATATAGATACACATACAACGTAAATATTTCCCTTTAAATCTATTATACAGACAAATACAAATTTTAAAAGTTTTTAAACCATTATTATAAAGATAATCTAATAATAGCACGAAAATTAATACATTACACTGTCTATAGGTTATAAATAGTGGATTATGTAGCAGTTTTTATTAGAGTTTCCATTGTTATTACATTCTGTAAACAGTGACATATTTCTTATTTTGAAAACCTTATTTGAACGAACGGACAGAATAGCAACGTAACAACGTACTCCGGGAGATATTATTTCGTAGTCAAGCAGCTTCAGGCACGGAACACAATTAACTTGTAAGATTGTCTGCGGAGGCTGCATCGCTCCCTCGCCCGCATCCATCTACCCTCCCTACGAAACAAAACATCAATAAACTCCGGAATGCACGCCAAATCCGACCCTATGCCATAACACTTGGGATCACATTTGTATGATAATTTTAAAGTTTTATGTGCCGCATTTATTTCGTGTAGGTATACCAGTCCAGTTACCCTTGATTGGTTGTCGTTCCTCTAATCCCGATTTGATCCTTTCCACCCAAACCTTGCCCTCGTCGACGTTCGGTTAACTATTGATATAGAATCCCATACCTTCGGGTTTGTATTCATTTTAATTAATTACTATGGTTGTATTAGGGCGATTTTTACTCTCTCCCTCAGATCTTCTTTTGTTTTCATTTATAGTAATGTATTGTCTTTGTGTATACTTTAGAAGAGTATTTGGTAAGTTGGAAAGTACGTATATTTGGTGTTTATCAGCCTATCTACAAACTTCGGCATAGCAACCACGGTTTCTTATAATTTGGTTTGCTAATTGTAATTTTTAATGAAGATTCCAGATGCTAGGGAGAAAGAGTACATTTATAACAATTAATTAAGCGTTTTATAATTTAATTTTCGTAGATAACTATATCAGAATTGTTAGAATTAAAATTTTTATTACAATCTAAAACAGTCACGTAATAGTGATTCTAAAAATATACAAAGGACATTTTTGATAGCGCAGTCCAGAAAGTAAAAAGCAAATATAATATAACACGGGGATGATACCGTATCTCATGTACGTAGCACAAGACCCAGACCTCAGTGACTAAAGCAATCCTTGATAAAATAAAAAACAACATTAGTGTTTGCTGCCATAAAGATAACGCATGTCGCGCATGGCCCATACCTCGCCACCACATGTTAAGAACATGACAAAAAAGCAAATACGTAATTACACTCGACAAATAAGAACTAAATTGCCACCCTGATAATACCTGTAGGTATAAAACATCAGCATAAGTAATTAGCCGGCCGGCAATAGTCCGCGAAAGCTCCCACCAAAAGAAGCAAAGAATCGGAAAGCGATACTGGCTAATCCCACTAATCGGTGAGCAATTGAAAAATAAAAATGTAGATGGCGGAATGATTCCATTTGGAGCCAAAACGATGCGACAAAATAATAAAAAAGGTACGACCGGAACGGAATGGGCTTGCCCTCGGCGGCCGACGGCTAATATTGAAAGCAAATCCTCGACTAAATCCTTAAAGCGCTTGGATTGAAGCACCTGGAAACTGTGTGTTTGCGCCCGCCGGGTAGCCCGTACCTTGATAATCATTTGTTGGATTATTGTATACTTTACGCGTAAGGTCAACGGAGTTCGCCAATCAATTGGGTACGATTTATTGATGCTTGATTTAGACACATGTCATATTTGCCTGTAGCGATAGCCTAGTGGTTTCAGGGTGCGACTCTCATCCCTGATGTTGTAGGTTTGATCCCCGGCTTCACCTATGGCCTTTCTATGTGAGCATTTAAGGAAGGAAAATATCGTGAAGAAACCGGCTTGCCTTAGACCTAAAAAGTTGACGGCGTGGCACAGTAGGCTGATCACCTACTTGCCTATTGGGTTGAGTAATGATCATGAAACAGATACAGACATCTGAGATTTATAGAAACACTGATATTAGAAATTAAGAACATTAATAAGCCTTTCAAACAGTTAGTTTTGTCTATTATAAAGTCCATATATAGTCATAACCTTGTAAAAATATCATAATAACCCGTGTTTTGCACCTACAATTCATACATTTTACAGCTCAACATTAAAAATATTCGATTTTACTTGCATTTCCAGTAATGGCAATATCGTTGACACCGCAATCTATCTCTCGCCAGTCGCGTCGCTATAAAATAGCTTATACAGTTGAATTTATTTCCATTTCAATTTAATGCACATCTCGTGCAGCGCTGCACCGAATTTTATCACAACCATATAAGTTTAACTCGTAAGAATGTAAAAGGTATTACGATTCAATCCAATTATACCAACTTTGTTTATATACATTTCTTTTTCATATATAACAGGGGGCAAAAGGCAGAAGGTTTATATGATGTTAATATGGCCAGAGGAATGAAGAAGAATTAGTACTCTCTTTTTTTAAAGGACCTTAAGTCAAATAGGTTCGGAAATACTTTCCGCCAAATAGTTGCGCCAAGCGGTGGCCCGGAGAGAAGTACCGTCTCATCTTGCTGAGCACACCAAGCTTCTTAGAGGCAAATTTAGCCGTCCTATCCAAGTCAACGCCCAGTATTCCGATGCTAGGTGAGGCTTTAAGAAGAGTGTCTTCGAAGAGAGGATTGTCGACAAAGGGTAAACACCTTTAGCGAAATACTTGTCTTATTGGGGTTAAATTGAACTAGATTTAATTTTTTCATTCCCGTTACTGATAAAAAATGCCTAATTTATTTCAACTAGTTTAAATTTAAGGGCTATTAATCTCTAATAGGAAAAATAAATGGTACGCCGTCGTTTGATCGCACATCAGGCTCACCTTCCAAGCAAATCGTTGGTCGTCAAACTAACTAACCTTTAAAGAAATAAATTATTTAAGACATTATTTTAATCACATATTTTGTGTTAATTCAAGCCACACAACAAAGTGATAATACACTTTTCGTAGTAGTTTGTAGCGTACGCTCGTAGACTGCTACGAGAAAATACATTCGTTGCAAGGATATGGACATGTTAACAACTTATGTAAATGGTATTAACGCGGATGATTAGGCACTACACCTATAGGTTATAGGATTATAGGTTAGTGGACTCATACGCACTTAGACTCATAATTGGTCCGTTGTACTGTAAAGTCCTGACTAATTTAGCCAGCCTAGCTCCTTCCAGAAGCACAGAAGTCTCCTGGGCACTTCACAGGCTTCACGTGGAACCTGGCATCTTCTGTAATCGGGCTACTCGGAGGTCTGGTATGGAGGATGGTTTGAGGTCGGGAGTCCTGGTGCTGAGTGGCCCATGTTGACTGGACGTCCACACTAAGCCTGGTATTAATATGGACCCCCTGGAGGAGTCTGGGGGGTGTAAGTTAACTAATAAGGGGCGAACCGGGCCAGGGGGGAAACCCAGCAGCCAAAAGTCCCCGTATCGGGCACTACTACCTATTTCTTTCAACAACTTTTTGTATAAAATTTACAGCAAATTCCAGAAAGATACCTCTTAACCTATTGTTGAACATTATTTCTTTTAAGTTCGTCTCTGCTACTTTTATCCTCATAGATTGTTTAGTGTTATACCTATCCATACATTGGACAGTCGATCAGGACATGTTACACCGTCTCTTCAGCTGTTTGCTACAATAATATATATAAGCTATATTATGTTAAATAATAAATAAAATAATAGAAATACATGGGCTTTATTATTATTTGTTACTCTGGAATAATTAAATATGTCTTCCCTGAGAGATTCGTCCCCCAATAGTTCAAAGTAAGAGTGTACTCCTCCCTCAAAGGCCGGCAACGCACCCACTAAAAATGGGTGTCCATAGGCATAAATGACTTCCGTTTTTGGGAATCCCGTAAGCTTCGTTTGCCCCTCTTTTCTATAAAAAAAAATCTAAAAAGAAAGATTTTTTAAATCCAGAATTTTCGTTGTAAACATAAAAAGAAATCTTTGTGATATCTGATATTATGTTCTTTTGTTTCAAGGTGAACAAATCACTTTTGCAGAAAGAATTAAGACCTAGGTAGTCTGAAATGCACACAGATAATACAAATAAGAACATAAATCAAATCAAACTATATCTGTGTTGATTTAAATAAAATTGCAAGTTGTAGAATGAAGGCTTTATAACCAAATAAAACGATTATAATTTCTCTGTAATTTTTTATTATGACTAGAGGTTTAAGTTACAAAAACAATCAGTGTTTCGTTGAATACATTTACAAAATAATCCGACCGCTATTTCGTTTGATATGTATAAAATGAAAACCTAGACACTCGTTTTATATACAACTATGGTACACGGTTTTCATTATCATTAGGCACACGGATGTGGGTTCTAAAATTTAACTAATTACACTGTACTAATAGTAAACGTTAAACCGTATAAATACATTTATGTACAGTTAAATAAAATTGTAATATTTTACTCGTATCAGTAATGAGATCCTGGTTACATTAATCTCATTTAAAGGCGTTCCTTTATAACAATTTTCACAGTACTACTGGAATAGTAATCACTATAGACTTTTAAATTTGTTCGGAATTTTTCGCGCGATATTTTTATATGTTTTAAAATTGTTCTCGGCCCACAAGTTGTTGTATTTTGCTACTTAATTAAAACGCAATTTATGTGTAAAATACCAAGATACGTGCCGATACCAATGAGAATTTTAAGACATCTACTTATTCATAAAAACTAAATCAGTATTGTTTAATTAATATTATATAAAACTTTGACAAATCCGTGTTAACACTTTGTTGACATGATCAGACCTTTAGATAATGTAATTATTACGATTGAACTGATTTAGTTTTTATTTTACTTTACTGAATTATTAAAAATAAAGCTTCAATCACTTATAATTCCCTAGTCATTATAGTTCATGTTTTACCAATACTGTACTTTACAATAACCATTACATAAAACAAAGTTAAACAAATGCATGTAGATAAAATACCTACAATTTAGAATAATATTATTTTACAATATACATTTAAATGCTTGATGAATTTATAATTAAACAAACGTAAATAAATAACCTAATTACATAATATTTACAACAATCGATATTAGTCAAAATATAAAATATCGAATATCTAGGTAAGCTTATAAAATTGCACACTTCGCTTTGGTATACGTAAGTACATAGCTACATATTTACAAAACATCTATAATCGTTTAATTTATTGCCTGAAGTTTCACAGTTTTTATCGCTCACTATGGGAGTGGTTTCTTCCAATGAAAATCTATTGCAATTCAACACTATACTATTGTAACATAGGAACTTGACGTATTTAACGTTTTAATAATTTTTGAAGTAACAATTTGAATTCATTTGATAATCAATCGAACCAATCCCATAAGTGGCAGTAGAGTCCATGCGCGGCGTTTGATTGCGCGCGCGGTGGCGGACACTAGGAGGCGCGCGCGACTGCGAGCAACGGCCCCGGCGAGCGCGAATCCTCGCGGCCGCGGGCCTCCTCTCAAAGCACACGATCCGACACTACACCACCCGCTGCGTATTGACACGCGGACAACGGGGCAGAACCGGCACGGGACACCGGAGACACCGTCCCGTACCCACTGCTAAAACTCGAAGAATGCTGCTTCGCTTTCAAACGCAGAGACGCTATGGACGACGACATCGCCGGACACGGCTCGGCACGGTACATGCTGTACGGATTGGGTGCAGTCGTGTAAGGGCAGGGCGCTACGCCGCCCCCCACACTCGCGGGCCCGGCTACAGCCATGGAACCACTTCCAACGCCACCCATAGATGTTGCCGTATTAAAGCAATTCACGGAGCCCTGATGATGACTCGCCGGTACTACTGACCCCAAAGGGTTCACGGGCCACGGGAAACTCTTCGTCCCGAGCGGGCTTGGTACTTTTGCTGCCCAGTTATTGTAGGGATATGACGAGTATAAAGCTTCCGTGTCTGGGAACGGTTGCATTAAACCATTAAATTGCGTACTAAAGCCGTTCTTGAAGTCCGCCGCCGCAGCTGCCGCTGCGTTCATTGCGTTTCTTTCGCGTTTCCTCCATTTCGCTCTCCGGTTTTTAAACCACACCTGCAACAAGACAAATTTCGTTCATATTCCGAAGTGTATTTAAAAGTTTAACTAGATTATTCTGAAGGCGGGGTATGTTGGGTGCCTATTAACTTTACTCATTACAAAGTTGACAGAGCGAAGCGGGGTATTCGAGCCACGTAGTAATAGCGGAGGCGACGGCCCCGCCCGGTCGCAGGCAACGACCCGTCTAATTGCGGCCGCGAAATGAAGATAAACGAGCGTCGCGATTGGACGGAACATCTCCACACCGATGCGAATTCTCCGGCCACAATAAACGATCGGCTCTCAGGACACGCCACGAAGCCTTTGAATCGATGTTGTTATTTAGTAAATCCCGTAGGCGGAGTGAGGCCGATAAGTCGCCGTGAGAACAGATAACGTTCTCGCTGATGTATGGGCACGTCCGTCAGTGAGCGATCGATCGCCGACGACACCTCCGCGATAAATTGCGCAATCCACGAAGCGACTGCAATAAATATTGCGCCGGCAGCGGTATTTGTCTCACTCACTGTGGCGTATTCACCCAGCCGAAACGGTAAATAATACCCTCTTTCCTCGGTTAAGTGAACATAAACGGTCGTTTCCACCCCATATACGAGCGTTTATTTTTCGAAACATAAATTTTGCAAATTCACGTGGACTCGTAGGCAGGTAAACGTTAGCTAATTTCATTTAAGGTATGTTATTTTACAAATATCACTAAGATATTCCTTTGAAGGTTATAATAAATTTTCGGTTTACATCCGGTAACCGCGAATAAACGGGTGAAAATAGCTCCACGGAAAGGTTGGGGTGTTCAATAATGACAACAGAATGATATTTATTTAGGTGCACATATGTGGAAATAATTTCCATTATTTGAATAGCGGCCAGCGCAGCGGGGTGTTGGAGGGTCGCGATATTGCGACGCGAGGCTAATCCTTTAAATATATTATTGTAGAACGCTTCCCTACCTCCGTCAAGCGAAGGGAGTTTCGTGATAATTTTTATTCAACCGTAATCAATACTAATGTCCGCCTATTTTAATAATCTTATAGCTATTACGTTTCCTAAAAGGTAAAGGTAAGTCTGTAAAAATAGACCTATATTTTCCTTTGAAATATACTTCCATAGGATGTTTTTCGGGCATAGCTTACTCGCCATTATAAATATTCTCGTAAGACAATAACAATTTACATTCGCATATTAGAAAACTTTAAGATTTTTCAAACTTATTTACATAGACGTTTAATACTTTGCCAAACCTATGTTTTTAGATATTATTCAAGAGAAAAATATTTTAGGTTGCAAATAATCCCTGTTCTTAAGATTTTAGATAGTTCAGTAAGTACGGCATTAGAATATAACTATTCCTTATAAATCTGGTCCGTCCAGTTTAAAATAGTAATAAAAAAAATAAGGAACATTTCAATAAAAATTGGTCCTAACAGCTTCGTCAATGTCAATTAGTTGCTAACTTTTACAAACTTTATTTTTTAAAGTAATTCAGAGATTATACCTAATTCGTATGAGGGGTTGGGGCTGGTTGTTCTGTTATCATGCGGGACGTGTACGGCAAGATTAATGCGAGCCATCACAGCGGAAACCTTCATCGGCCCTGACAGCGCCTGTGTCTTACAATCTACGCTATTTTCACGATAAACGATGCTCTACGAGATGAATACCACCGCTTTGTATTTTGTTAGGGCGAAATAGGACAAAAGACAATACGGAATTTGAATTTGGAATGTTTTGTTTAAACTTGGCGCTATTACGCGTCTTATACATTTCATGATAAATACATAGGATATGACCGTTCTACGATTTTTGCCGCAGTTTTTTAAATATAGAATAAGGTCAAATATTTTAATATCAGCGTACTTATACTGTGTCAAGTGTCTTATCGATTAAGTTAAGCTAAGATTTACACAATTTTATTATTTATTAACTGACTTTTTAAGTAAACTCAAAAATATTACATCAACGTTGTTATACCATATTTAAGTATTTTTTAATTATTATAAAAACCGAAAAGAACTTGTAGCTTCACAGTAATGATTTTATTCTAATAACCCAAATATATTCATGTAATTGTTGACTAATACGGATGTCCCCTTGTAATAATAAACCTATTTTACGGTCAACCAGAGCAGGACTAAATTGCCTTAAATTTAAATTAAACTAGAATCACAGTTTTATTACTACCATCAATCAAATGACGGTCTATCGGAGTCGTCGCTCTGAGTTTCGGTTAAGGGATTATAGCCTGTATTACAATATGGATATAGACTGAATTGGTGTTATTTGACACCCGAAAGTCAAATAAACATTTCGGATCGTATAAATGTATATGAACTAGGATTTGACACGTGCGAAGTAGGGTTGTGCCAATATAGTGTTTATTTGAAATACGACTGAGATCTTGGGTAGGCAAAGGAAACTCGTTTCATTGAGTAAATTGAAAAGAAAATAGGCTTATCTACATTGTATAATAAATGATTTCTTCTTTTCTTTATACTTTAGATGAGCGTCTAGAAATAGTTTGAACATCATTGATGTTGAATACTGGATTTGCCTCTTTATGAAATAGGCTACATACACCGTTGTAAAGTAGTACTACGGACAAATTACTGGTTATAAAATATAAAGTTAGGACGGAACGCAAGGCAAACCATGGGGAACTAGTCAATTTATATTTACAATAAAATAATTATAATTGTATAGTTATCGTTGGTCTTACATCGTGTTTAAGTTTAAATTTCTTCGACGTCCTGGTGAATAGAAAAACTGTGTCCAGTTTATGTTTCCACAACAATTGTGATTTTTTTCTGATTATGTATACAACAAATAGCTAACCTACATAGAAACCTACTCCGTTGAATGTAATGATGAATATCTTTAACTGTCCATAAGGTCCAAAAGTTTAGTAATTTTATATAGTTTAGGTCCTATGAATATTTGATTGACGTTATTTCATAAAAGACAATTTTTTAGCATTATGCTTTTTTAAACGAATTAATTAAGTAATTATAAACTTGCAGTAGAATTTCCTTAATTATAATCTTAAGGACCTATAATAAAAATCATTTGTAAAATCCATCTATCCTAACCATCCATAATGAAGTCTCAATTTATAAAATGTCAAATTAATAAAAGTATCAACAGAATGATAAATATTTGTACTAATTAATTTATTTATTACCACTTTGTTGCATTACATATTTGGTACATATTCATTTAATTTAATATACATGAATAGCTAAGTATAAATTTAAGTAACGAGTAAACGTAAAAAGTAATCTCTTCCAGACAACTCTAGTAAGGAAAAAGAAAACAGGAAATGCTATAGGTAAAGTGCAAAACTAAGTTAAAAAGAAAACTAAATCAATCTAGTGATTCATGACTTGATGCTATGTTCTATTAGATAAATATATTAATTTCCAATTGCAAAAAAATATTATACTTACAAAAGTCACGATTTAACATGGAAAGTGGCCAACAGTGAGACGAATTTAAACAGCTTGAAAAGGCAGGTTTTCTACTAAATCTATGCGACTTCGTACAAAATATATTAGAAATCTTATCTAAAGCTGTTCGAGGAATATTTGTTCGCGTTAGACCACTGAGACACCCCTTATATCGAGTAGATTATTATTAAATGCACCCCGTGGAGCTAAGCTGCCCTGAATGGTGGCTAAGAAAAATGTTAGTGGGATCGTATCAGTCACATTTCGTCAAATAGCTAATATAAATACCCTCAGTAATAGTGAACTTAGAACTATTATTAAACTGCGGCGGTATCACTTAACATCAGGTGAGCCTCCTGCCCGTTTGCCTCCTATTACATAAAAAAAAAAATAAAAAAAAAAAAAAAAACTCTTCCGAACTATTGTAATTTTGTGTCCTCTTTGTGTGAATTTAAGTGCAAGTACCTCGGACACACAATCATTGTGCCAAATATTCGAGTAGAACAGAGGTTAATGAATATTATTTAATCAAAATTTATTTTTTATGTCATAAGAGACAAACGGAGGCTCATCTGATGTTAATTGATATATAGACACTCACATTGCCAGAAGGCTTTCATGTGCGTTGCCGGCCTTTTAAGAATTGGTACGCTCTTTTCTTGAAGGGCAGCTGGTTTCACATAGTGGTGGTGCGCGGCAAAATGAGATCAAGTTATATATTTCCACCACAGAAATATAGAGTATTAACACCATTCTTAACCAAAATAGTAATAATAATGAATGCAGAATTAAAACAAATTTAAATAGTTTGATCCCTGTGGCAGTGTACCTTTAAAGCTGGCAGCTTCCTCGCTGTATTGCTATACTTATTCATTGAGTATTATTTTAGTTTAAGCTATGTACTATTTTAGTAAATTAAGTCAACAGCACAACAAATTACTAATACATATTAGCTATAATTATTGTATAAGCCAGCCATTATAATTCACGTATAGCTTTTTTTGTAGAGTTAGCAGTAAGAAACTTTAAAAAAAATGTAATAAAACTACCGTATGACCAAAGTATTTAACGTTGATTGAAAAGTTAAATATCATTGTAGTGGTACTGAAATGATAGCGCCACCTAATGCCCCGATCTATACGCAGTCGACTAAACTAAAATTGACTCACAATCAATCAGTCGGTTTTGTCACATGTTTGGAATAAAGAACGGTAGTGGTTTAATTTAATAAGTATAAATATTTGACGTATACTCTGATTTTTAATTACGTAGAATTAGTACTAGAGCTACTAAAAAAGTTCTCCACCGAAAAAAGGAACAAATTTGAGTTATTTGAGAGCAATAAAATAAAATGCCATTATTTTTTGTGTTACCTACAAAAAGGAAAATCTTATTTAGATTTTTCTTTTTTTTTACTTACTCTAGTGACCTTATACAAAAACAACAAATATTTCAATATCACAATATATCGAATGAACTTTAATTACCTTATTTTATTCATTAGTTGGCATTGCCTACTATTTCCAGGTTTAGTGATCTTTACTAATTTTGTGCGTTTTTTACTGTATGTGATGAAAGAGTACGTAATTACCACTCGCCGTTAAACTTAACAATAAAATGTGTGTAAAGTCTCAGATGTTCAGACTCGTATTGAAATTGAAAAATGTGGCCGGCAAAAAGGTTTGCCATCACAGACATGTCAAAAATGATAGCTGTCAGAATTGTACGGAATTAAAAATCAGAGTATAGACGTTATATATTTACAACCTTGTTTAACTTACAGTTGAACTGTCATCACAGAGTTCGTAATAAAGCTCAATGTGTCAATTAGCCTATTTTCTCTGAACAAAACATACGTTAGACAACCAACATTTCTCCAAACTCCTAATCTCATTCATTCTATTTCAACATAACATAGGGAACTGTCAAACTCACCACGAGGTAATCTTTTCCTTAATAAATATGGATTAATAAGATTATTACACAACAAATTTCATTCAGTGAATACGTGTCCGTAAATCTATGCGATCAAAACACTCGACATTTGGTCTATCAAAACATAAGTAGGATATCGGTAAGAGATCTACTATCCTAACAGTTTGAATCTCCGATTTAAAATTGCATTAGCGAGAAGCAACTCTAATACCTAGACAACATAGTGCAATTTACTTTAACGGAAATTTATTGGCTGTATTACACGGTATTACGCGAATTTGCAATCGTTGTTCCTCAATAATCTTGTTTCGGAATCAGATGTGATGCTTTGTGAGATTATTGGCTACATTTTACAGTAGTTTCCTTGTGGGGATTTTGTGACAGACATTTTCTATTAGAGACATTGGTGTATCAGGATTTATTATTTAAATCTCATTCTCGTTATTATAGTAACACATACTGTTATTATCGTAACTATACTTTAATAAGTGAATATATCTGTTTCGCTTTTAATTAATGTCGCCCAAAAGCGATTATGATATTAAGGGAAAAAAGATAGGCCATTTTAATTCATTGACAAATATCTGACAAATAATATTTATCATGTATGTCATTAAATACTTACTGAATACAATTACTGATAAAAAACAGTCCAAAACAAAATCTCTATCTTGGACCTCTAATATAAATAGCATAATCGTCCCAGTGATCAATTGAGAACAGCCTTTACATAAAAATCATGTCCATTTAAAAATAATTATTGTAATCAATGTAAAGAGTTTAAGCTATACTTATTTAATAAATTAAAATTTGAAAGAACCTATTATTTATTTAATTAAAAAGATTATATATTACATAATTTAATTGATTAAATATATATTTAAACAATGTAATCTTAATTTATCAAACAGCTGATCAAATATTAATAAATATATTTATCTAAATATCCGCCATTTTGTCTGTCAATAGGTTTCGATGTAGTTCATATTTTAAGATGTTTTCGATATTATTATTATATTTATATATGTTTGCTATATTACTGAGAACCGAACAGATATTCACCCTATTCTAAATTCAAAAGCGCTGTTGACATAGACGACTAAAAGCCTAAACTCTATGGATTCGTTGCTAGGTAAAATGGTTCAGGCTAAACTGTTTGCACGCATCGACGCTTTAAAAGCGCTGAAAAACCTGTATAAGCGCTTCACGTAAAATAAATAATGTTACGTGCCGCCCGCCCTGTCGTCGGAAACGTTACATGCTTTTTTTGAAATAGCACTGATGGCTTTATCAACAAAAGATTTATTTTTAAAACTTCCTAAATGTTGCTTTACATAGTTATAAGTTTTAATACTTTTTAATAATGCCACAGACTATTGCATCTAATGCTAATATTAATCTAGTGGCATTATGGGTTTTGTCGTCAGAATACAACAGTTTCTCTGATTGTTTTTTGTTTTTATAAGTTGAATATTGAATGCGGGCTTATTGTATTCCGTACGACCTTGTACTAGAGCACATAGAAAGAGAAAACCAGTGGTGCCTAACCGGTATTTGAAGTCACTACCTCAGGTAATACATAAACAGTAAACACTGGTGTATTTATTTTCCATTTTCATTAAAAAACACACTTTATTAATTAACTATTACATATTGGTAAAAGATTGAAGCTCAGATAAGAACATATTTTAACTATCACATTATTGTTAGTAAAGTATTACCATCTCACATATATATAGTTATTAAAATTATATATAGGCACGATTTGTATGCATGTTTCTAATGAATAAAATTAAAAATGGGACTGATTTGAAAAATTCTTCCATCATTAGAATGCTACATTGCTGAGCATGTTTTTTTTTATTTCACGGAATAATTTTAATCTAGTTACACAAAACACACTCCCTAGTTTGGGGACTGGCGTTAGATCAATTTTGCCCCAACTATGTTACGAATAAAGTTTTATTTATTTCCTGCTTTGGTAGGGAGTTTCCTATTAAATAGGAAAAATAATCTTTTTAACATTCTAAATGAATCGATCAATCAGCCTATACAGATATTAGTGGGTTCGTTAATGCCCTGTCTATCGGCGCGTTTTGTACCAAATGAAATGTGTCGAGAGTTGTTTCACGGACGATTGGCTTGACAGCCCCTCCCTGTGTCTGAGAAAGCTTTGACACATATGATGACAATAAATATAGAGTAAATTAAGACATTTTGTTGTCACTTAATAGAATAGTCATTGTTAATAGTAACAACTATGACTTGTTTTATTAATTAAGGAGAGCAAATTAAATACGTTCGCTTAAGCGTGAAATTCTTACGGGGAGGTTGCAAACCAACAAATCATTAGACAGAGACCTTTCTTTCAGTGCATTTTAGCTTTCGCCATAACCTCTTAGGGTATTATCGTTAGACTGTTTCAGTGTTTTCGAACGTGAGGCCCACGGGGCAATTTGATTGTTAAGAGGGGGAAGCGAAATCGGCTAGATATAACAACGTGAAGACTTCAGTAGAAGCTAACCAAATTGGAACCTAATATAAAATCTCTGCAGAAAGTATCAAGCGCATGGAAATCACTAAATGAATATAGAAAAATCTTTATTACATTATTTGGAATTTGAATTTCAGTTATTCATTATATAATATGAAAATTGACTATGTTTCGTTAACAATTTCCTTGTGATTCTTCTGATTTCCTAGCATCTTAAAATCTGTAATGAATTAAATTTTTAATATCGAAAATTATGTATGTTACATACATACATAAGAATTTTAGAAAGGCTACCGTGGTACACAAAAACGGTTGGAAAATACTGTTTGTTTAAGTTTGCCAACTGTCTGAATAAGTAAAATAGCAATAAGCAAATTAATCAATATTATTTCGAGTGTATAAACTTTAATTATCCATTGCGTAACCTCAGAACGAAAATAAAATTACATTAATGCCTTGAATAAGTTGGCAAAGGATGTAAGTAATTCACAATTGTGTTGTTCCAGCTGAACGAAATTTGATGATAAAAAATATAAATGGACACATTAAAGATGACAGTAGCAATTTGCAATATGTGGTTAACAAAACATCTTCAGACATATTTTAAGAGTCAATAGGCAGGCAATGACCCTAATGAGTGGGTTACAAAAATAATGTTCGACGATTTATCGGTGCGCGCGCGCACAGATTTATTTGACGCGATGTGTTGCGCGGACGCACGAGCGGTAATCCCTTTGCTAGGGTTGGTTATACATGAGTTAATACAAATACTAGGTTAGTAAGATTACTTCATGTGCGAGGAGCTATACTCAATATAGTAAGTAGGTATCACATAGCGATTTATAAAAATAAAAATAAATCATTGGCGCTAAAGACTTTTTAGGTCTGGGTCTCAGATTTCTGCATCTGTTTCATGATCGCGATTTATACCCATGTCTAAGGGTAAGACTTAGGCATACTTAGACTAAGTATGACATTCGTATGTCAAAAACGTAATACATTTTGACATACTTGAGTCATAGTTCGCGCTAAGTCTCGTCTGAATTTTAGCATAAGTCTGTATGTCTACATATTATTAACTTATAAACTTTTAAGTTATATACGCGATTTAGAACATTGTATATTTAAATTTAGCAAGGACTATAAAAACCGTATGTATTGAGCATATTAAAAATCTGTGACAACCCTAACACCGATTGTAGGGAAAATAATTTAATGAAGACGTAGACCGTTTCAGAGCAGATTCTCATAAACAGACACACGTACAGAGTACGAGTATGTAATGAATACTTAGCACTTGAAATACTTGCGCTGGCGTCGATTGGAAAATATCAATTTACTGATACACCTAATCGATTGTCTAAAAGAGGTATTGAATTACTAATGCCAGTACGATTGTGCTAAAATGTTTTTTTAGTGGTAATATATTTCAATGATACATAGCGGTTTAGTAATATTCAAGGTGGAAATTTTTCGTTAAAAGGCATATAAAATACCTTCTTATATCAATAAAAAGGAGGGCAGAATTGGCCTAGTGGCTTCAGCGAGCGACTCTCATCCCTGAAGTCGTATATTCGAACCCCGGCTGTGCACTAACGGACTTTCTATATGCGCATTTAACATTCGCTCGAACGGTGAAGGAAAATTGTAAGGAAACTTTGCTTTAGAACCAAAAAGTCGACGGCGTGTATCAGGCACTGCAGGATGATCACCTACTTGCTTATTAAATTGAGAAAGGGTCATGAAACAGATACATAAATCTGAGGCAAGGCCTAAAGAAGGTTGTAGCGCCACTGATTTATTTTTTATATCAATGAAGAACGTCTGTTTGAGTGACGAAACAGTTTATTTCATAAGACCTATACAAGATAAGTTGTCAAACTAAATTTTAATATCAACCTACACACCATTCAAAGTAACAATTTGACTTGGCGATATTCTACCAAGAGCGTTGTCTTCTACGATAAAATAATATATTTGGAAGATATGTACACCTTATTATATTACAACAAAGATAAAATATAGGCTGTTTTCATTATGTAAATCAACATTTATTCAAAGTTATCAAAGCGTAGCTTGGTAAACACCAAGATGAAAACATTAAATAAATGTTAAAAGTTCTCAAAAGCCCGCCCGTGTACAAATTCCTACGTCTAATCACCAATTTCTCGGTTTTCAATTTGGCATAACAACACGCCCTAGAGATTACGCTGTGATTATTTACATCCCAAAGCAACCGAACAGTATCTAACGAATTCGGGACATTAAATAATACAAATTGAGTTGAACCACAGAATGTAACAGGCCCTCGGAAACTATTGACAGTGTGTGGATGCGATCACATTTAAGCTGGGGATTATGAAAAGACCAAAATAGACGCCTGAAATCCTAATGGATTAAGGGATTTTGTGTTCCGTCCGACGACGCGGTACAAAAATATCGAAGAGCGCCGGATGCAACGATTAGTCTAAACATTCAGATATTGAGCACCTTCGTGTTGCCATAAAAAAGGTATCTTGTTTTTGCCTCATGTGTATGGTTTTAGGGAAAGCTGTCTAGGGAAGAGACTATTAATATTTATTTATAAATTATAGATTTGAGTTGATCCTAGTATGAAATAACTTCTTAAGAAAAGTGGACTTGAAACCTTCAAATATTCAGAATCTGTTTACGATAAATTGATAAATTAGTTTTAACCTCACTTCGCTGTCAATGTTAATAGTAACTCAAAGCCTTAAGCTGGGTATCGATTACGTGCTCCTGGCGCGCGCGCCATGAATGACCGCTCCGAGAGTGCGTTCCGTGAAACGCGTTCCAAATATTTGCAGTATATCAACTAAGCGCGCCTGGCGCGCGTGGCAACTGTTCCAGTGTTCGACCCTTCATCATGGAAGCCAGTCGTGTACGAGCAGTAGCAGCTTTTGTAATTATTAACAGTATTATAAACAAGAAAAAGCAGAAACGAAAAGTGCGTTGGTGGATAAAAGAACTGTACCGAAAAAGAATGCAGTATGGAGTGACACTTATAAGAGATATGCAGTTCGAAGTGGTAGAAGACACAATAAAAAACTTTTGTACCATACAGTTGTATTAATTTACGGCAACTTTGGTTATCCATAATTGGAAGCGCAACAAACACAAAAAAATACGATATGTCCGTCCCAACTGGCGCGCGCGCCACGATTGATGCGTGGTAAAAAACCGACACCCGTTGGAACGGACCGCTCCGCGTTCGGGCGCTCCAACGAACACATTGGCGCGCGTTCCAAAGTGGTATCCATTGCGCGCGGCTGGAGCGCGCGCCAATGTTCGCCCTCTTGGAGCGCGTAGTCGATACGCGGCTTTATAAGAACAGTTACCTGAATTAATATAATAACATCAAGCGAGTAATTATAAAATAATTTGAATAGATAATATACTACTACTACTACTACTATTTTGAATTATTTTTACTATAGTATTTTGAATATACAATAAAAACATTTTGATTGCAAACAAATATAAGAAATGACACAAGGGCGCAACAGTCAAACGTAAATAGAATTTTATCTAACATCATGTACATGATAAACTTCTTCAAATATAACATTAAAAATACTTGCATTGACGAAACGGAGTGTTGCTTTCATAACTATTTGCTTTTAAATTATTTGTTGTAAAGACCATACACCCTGCCCTTACGTAGAGATCATATAGAAAAAATCAAGTAGGTGATATTTTATTAATTATAATGATATCCTTACCCTAACTCTCGCCTCTGTTAAATTCGTCCACATAGCTATCTCTTCCCTCGTCGACATATCTGGGTAACGATTTCTTGCGAAGGTGGCTTCCAACTCTTGTAACTGCTGGCTGGTGAAGTGAGTCCTCTGCCTTCTTTGCCTCTTATTCTTCTTGTCTCCTTTGTCGTCCATAGGCTCATCGGGTCCAACACCGGGGGTCGTCGATTCAGTTTTTATCGTTGCTTCCGTCATGGGTCGATCTGAAGAGATGAATATAATTTAGTAAGGTAAATTTAAATTTCCACTCATGTTTCAGGATTTCAGTTTCTTAAGAATGACTGTGATAATAATAAGGGTCGAAGTTATTATAGGCAACGATTGTAGGTGGCCTATTTTATTCTGTGAGCTTCTATAATAACCAACCTACATTACAAAATGTTCGAAATGTATCTAACTAAAAATATTTAATTTTTTTTTAATTATATCAGTCTTTACTGTACTTCCCAATGAATAAGCATATATATACAGTATTAAAGAGTAGAATATTCACTAAGATTTTTTGAAGTTTAGGCGCGTTATGAAAAATTTATGAGAGTGAAATTTTACGATGCGCGCGCACCGTGACACAAAATTCAGTATGGGCGCGGGGCGCCGAGCGTGCGCGAGCGAGATGGGAATAAGACAATCTAATAATCAAAATCAAAATAAAGCAATTTTAATTATTTTTTCAAAGAAATTTAGCAATGCTTTTTCACAAAGACCTATTTATACTTAGTTAAAAGGTTATGAAACATACCTAGTTATTAAATTGAATTAATAATATAATATAATAATAATTATTAATATTAATTAATATTTGCTTAATATACTAAATATTAAATATTGTTAAATTATTAACGCTTAATATTGATTATTAATTATTTAATATTTAAAAAAAATAAAGAAAGCCAAAGAAGTATAACTTCTTACGCGCGTACATAAGTACACGCACCATTTTTTTTTTGTTTATTTGAGTGTTTAGGTATTTCTATTAAATATAATGAAACCTACTTATGTTACTTTAAAAACATAACAACACGTCAGCCTTATTTATTTTAGTTTTGGTAAAATAAAAACACAATTAGGAAAAGCATAATTTATCAAATTTATTCAATCACAATACGTGTAAAAGCGTACATAAAACTTGTGAATCATGGTATAGCCGTCTAATACCGGGATTACGGCGCAGACGCAGGAGTTTACGACAGCTGTAAATTCGTTTTTTCTCAATGATCAACGTAAAATAAAATAATTTATATTTACGATAACGATTTATTTTCTACATCCTCATTTTATATAAATTATTCCTATTTTCGTTCAATAGTTTAGGTTAATAGACCACAAGCCCATGAACAAAAAATACCTGTGAAATGACCCAACCTGAATTACGCTTAGAAGGCTGTTACTATATCTGAAAATAGCTCTGAGCACTATGCCGTCATTTCTGAGCGGTACATGTGAGTACGTGAGTGAATGGACTTTCTCAGGTACAATGGGGGAATTTCGACTAATTATTAATGTACGGCTTTGTTATAAGTGTATAGATGATTAAAAATAAATGTCGAAAAACCTAGTGCCGTACAAAAGTGATGGTGCCGGAAGTCGGTGCAAATTTTTAATTCGACAACAGTTGCAGAAGCAATATAGGTCATTTATTACTGTACGGCATTTGTGTGATTCCTTTTGGACACATATACAGATACTTTACCCGTGAACGCCGTACATATTTCCAGCGGAGCGGTCGAAAGCCAAGGGTCGGAACCCTACCCCTACACCCATATACCCTAAGGTCATTGTAAAATGTACGGCAACATGTTCAAAATATTATTTAACACGGACAATAATGTTTTATAATTATGCCGTCCAAATATTATAGTTAATATTTGTGTAATAAAATATTTATCGAAATTTCAGGATTTACCAAGTTCTTACTGCTGTAAGATCAGAGAATAATGTACGGCAACTTGTTTTTTTACATAATGTTACTAAATATTACCGTTGTACATTATAGCCGTTCATTATAAATGGTAACAAATTAAAATATTATGATAAAAAATATATGAAATTTCCGAAATTTAGATGACTTTTCAAATGCTCCTAGAGTAATATGGGGAGTAATATTTTCAAAGATTATTGTTATTTTTTATGTAACAAATATAAATAAACAAAAAAAAACAGATGCCGTACATTTTACTCCAGATTATTCTTTACAGCTGATAAAAACTTCGACGACGTTTGAGGTGTCCCTTAAGGTCATTAATAACTGTACATATCTGAATATACTACCATAAGGCTGTAAAGTATATTTACAGCCTTATCGTACCAGCAGAGAGAGGTAAAGGAAAAATATTTTTAACAAAAATAAAAATATAATACAGGGCGTCCGAAAGTTATGGGAAATGAAGGGAAAGTACCTTAAATATCGTAGATAGGGTATTTTATTAAAAGAAGACTTTATGTTATTTTTAAAAGTTATTTATTCTGCATTCAAAGATTTTTTAAAAACTACTTGCCTCGTCTGGAAATCGAACCGGCTTAAATTTAAAAAAAAAAACACCCCTACTTTTATAATGCCAATCGAAAGAATGGCCAAAAACTCATAACTTTTCTAAAGTAACAGACTCGTAGGGGATTTTTTTAGGCCGAATACGATAGATAATGTTTTTAATTTGATTAAAAAGATATATTCATGCTGTTCCTTTCTTTTAAAATACTATGTTACTTAAGAAGAGTTATTAGTTTTTGGCCATTCTTTCGATTGGCATCATAAAAGTAGGGGTGTTTTTTTTACATTTAAGTCGGTTCGATTCCCAGACGAGGCAAGTAATTTTAAAAAAATCTTTGAATGCAGAATAAATAACTTTTAAAAATAACATAAAGTCTTCTTTTAATAAAATACCCTATCTACGATATTTAAGGTACTTTCCCTTCATTTCCCATAACTTTCGGACGCCCTGTATTGGTAGGCGGTGGTAGCGGACTATCGAAAGTGTACGGCATTTATCTTTTATTGAAGATTGTCTAAAGTATTAATAACCTGTGTTACTGCCGTACAGATAAAAGTCACCGGAAAATGACTCTTTTCGGAGGAAAGTAATTTACCCCATACACCTATGTGTTCCACAAAAAATGTACGGCATGCTGAAAAATGTTATCTATTTGTGAAGTACTCTCAAGATCATTTAATTTTATGTTGTTTCATATCATCATCACCTATATGCTAATCAGACATATGTTACGACCCTTGGCTTTCGACCGCTCCGCTGGGTAAATGTACGGCGTTTACGGGTAAAGTATCTGTATATGTGTCCATAAGGAATCACACAAATGCCGTACATTAATAAATGACCTATATTGCTTCTGCAACTGTCGTCGAATTAAAAATTTGCACCGACTTCCGGCACCATCACTTTTGTACGGCACTAGGTTTTTCGACATTTATTTTTAATCATCTATACACTTATAACAAAGCCGTACATTAATAATTAGTCGAAATTCCTCCATTGTACCTGAGACAGTCCATTCGCTCACGTACTCACATGTACCGCTCAGAAATGACGGCATAGTGCTCAGAGCTATTTCCAGATATAGTAACAGCCTTCTAAGCGTAATTCAGGTTGGGTCATTTCACAGGTATTTTTTGTTCATGGGCTTGTGGTCTATAAGTAAGAATTGGAACATGTAAAATGCGAGTTTTCTCTCCCATAGCAGAAAATAATAGAATAATAAACATTCAGTTGTTAGAGACATTAGGAGGACTCCTTCCAGATTAGCTAATTATCCTAAACATTTCAATAATATAATTATTATGTCATTAAAACACACTAGCAGCTTAATAAGCTGTTGCACGCTTTTGTGCGCTTTTGTGCGGATTTGGAAGAATTATCTTACCTATTTTAAAAAGAGTTCAAAGACGGTGCTCTAACACTAACTAGCCCATTCAAGTCAGCCTATAATGTGTAATAAAATCAAATTTATATTAAATTATAATAAAATATATACTTCATATGTCATATAATACTCTTATATCGTTATGACTACACGAATAAGGTACAGAGTCGAGTAATACTTCCCACCAAACTCGACTCTGAATTACAATTATGTATTTTATACTGTACGTAAGTTTTCGTTGCAAGGTATCAGTTCGATTTTCAAATTTCAAAGGTAGAACAGTGATATGGCGTTATTACATCAATACGTTACTGATAACGGTGCGATGGCAATCAGGCCGTATATTGGGCTTAGTTAAAGCCTTGTGTCAATACACCGATTGCATTGTTTACTATTTACAGGGAAGAGTTTAGTGAAAGAAGAAATTATCTGTAGACTAATTGTGAACTCACTTTTCTTTCATCCACGTTCCTTTTTAATTTGGAGGAGGACCAGTACCTACACTATTTCGGCAGCAATAGATAGTCCTACCACAAGTTTAATTACACATAATATTAACTGACAGATGACAGATGGATCAAGAAGTTCTTTAGTTGGAATGGCCCGGTGGAATGAAAAAATGGAGGACGCCCACCAGAAACCTGCAAAGATGGAATAAAAGGCATAGCGGGTAAGGAGTGGAAAGTTGTGGCGAGATGCGAGACAAGTGCAAGAATTTGGAGGAGCTATTCACTCCGTTGGAGGTCGAGTACTAAGTAGTCAAACATAATGTCAGAGAATTAATGTAATGTATAATATAAATGTAGTGAATTTGAACTTGAATAAATGCTTTTTTATTATATTTTCCGGAGATCGACGCAATCAAAAATTTATTATTAGTACAATTCAGTAAATTACTATTTAATTCAATATCATTATACAACAATGCTTTATTCACAGATTTATGCCTATAGATATGCTATTATTTCTGAGAGTTATCTAATTTCTTGCTTTCGAGATGTAAGAAATTTTACCAATTACCCAATATTACAACTAAACTTGAATGTCTATGATGAAGAGCACAAGCCCCTAATAACGCTATTAAATCCTATGTTCCTTCATTTATTTAATCTCATTTTCTCCTATTTTGTTTAATTGTGATGTAAATAAAGTGTTATTAATATTATTAATGATGAAAAAATATCGGATAATCGAACCCAGAGTTAATAAATAGATAACCTAAGTAAAAAAATTAAAAGCTCACGATAAATTTAATCAGAAGCTAACATCCTTTACTTGTTCTTTAGTCTATAAATATGCAATATCTTACCCTACCAAAAAATAAACTAAAGAAATATTACATCTAGTCGCTATCTTTATATAATATTTATTATTTTAAACCTTTAATAAATAAACGCACTATTATGAGTACGAGAGTATGATATGTCACATTTTCAAATGATATTATATTTGTATGAAATCTGCATATAACAAGGCAATAATAAACTAAATTTTGATGACATTTTTGGGAAAAACCACTGGAGTGTTGTAATTCACTTCGTATCAACAGTTTATGATTTAAAACCTACGCGATCAGATAATTATGGACAATTTAATTTATTTGTTTATCTTGATTGATAAATTTGTATGAATTCAACTTATCATTCGTAATTATAATATGAACCTTTAACCAATAAACTCCGCGCCGTTTAGCTATTTTTTCCAGTTGAAAAGTAACCGTAATTTCATATAAAAACTACGCGTGCTAAGTTTTCTACGCTTACATTACGAAAAAAAGAGAAATGCTAACAAAACGTATCTATAGTTATCATATGTATGTTCTCATAATAGTTATAACATGTTCAGGTCATTCGCAAAAGATTGTATAAACTGCCACTGGCCATATCATTCAGGAATCTACTCGTATCGGCGGTTTCAAAAGTTATTTTGTTCCAAATTCAAAATTCATTGATAATACTCCTTGTGTTACGTTGACATATGAAAATAATCAATCAAGGTTATACACGTTGTGAACAAGTAGGATTAATATTTCAGGTTGGGCTGGGCTACCTCAGCGATACGTCGATACCGATAGGAGTGATAACGCTTATCACGGCGCTTTGAGTCCTCGCCGACCCATCCATCATTCGTAACAACCTTTGCGTTCGGCCGACACGACACAAGGTAACTAAATAGTTAACATATATAACACTTACAGCGATAACTATTAAGTACTTATGTAATGTTGCATCTTTTGTTTTTTTTTATATCCAATGACGTATTTAATCATGTTTACTTTTCGTCACTAGTATGCCTTGAATGAGCTCTGAATTTTACTACGTGTGGGAATTTTAACAGTACAAAACTCTGCGTCCAATGCTCTATTATGTTTCTCAAAGAAGGACCTTAGAAAGAAGGACGATCTTTCTCTCTTTATGTTCGAGCGTAAGATTCTTCGAAGATTTTTGGCCCTGCTTGCGACGACGGTGTTTCGCGTATTCGCCACAATGAAGAACTTTATAACATCCTTAAGCCAACAAGTCCAATTCATAAAGTGCAACAGACTGAAGTGGTTGGGACATGTACACCGAATGGCGGACGACAGAGCCCCAAGATTACGGACCAGCCCTGCGATTCTGTAACTCACTTTTCGAACTCACACAGCGGTTTTCGCATCGGCGGTCGCTCTCAAATCAGTCGTGAAGCAGTCATTTTATGATTTGGCATTCTAATAAACAATAAACTACAAGTTCCCACCTTTTCAGAATGCCAAATCATAAAATGACTGCTTCACGACTGATTTGAGAGCGACCGCCGATGCGAAAACCGCTGTGTGAGTTCGAAAAGTGAGTTACAGAATCACAGGGCTGAACCCACAACTTGATGGCAAGAGGAAACCCGGTAGACCGAGGCTGCGTTGGTGGAACGGAGTTGTCAAGGACCTCGAAACTATAGGTGTTCGAAATTGACTGCGATGGTGAAATATACTTGAGGAGGTTAAGGCCTACAAAGGGCTTTATAGTTATTGATGATGATGATTGATGACGATTATGAGGATTTAAATTATATACTAAAGATTTTTATTTTTTTATTTATTCCACATCATTATTCTATCTTTATGATGTTGGATTTTAAAGACTGCTTCAGCAAGAATACATTTTTTCCCATTTCATTATATTAATGCACACCTGCCTCTCGATTCCCTCATCTTCTCATCATCATTCTCATTAAAATACCTACCTAGTGCTTTGAATCTTTAGCGGTGCGGAGAACGAGTTTTAACAATGTAATAATATATTTAATATTTATGCAAAACCTGTATAAAATTACAAATCAAAATAAATTAATGGATCCACGCCTTATTTTTGTAATATTTTTTAAATGGCTAAAGTCAGCTGAAATAATTAGCCCGGAAGATATCATAAGGTCGAATATAGGAGAAGGCGCCAAGGACCGATGTTTGTTGAAGTCTTAAAATGAACAGATGTATTTGCTGATAGATTTGAGCGCTTTACTCGGTGTACGTAGTTTTAATTTTCATCGTGTGTGACTTTTTATGATAACGAGTAAAAAGTATTGACGAAGTTGAGTGATGAGCCTAAAATTAAAGAAAGAAAACAAACAAACTTGACAATAACTTCTACATAACACATTTTATAATTAAATTTGGTTGCACAATAAGAATATTTCCTGTTTCAGCATAGGACAGGTTGAGAAGATATTGTTTAAGAGTTTTAGTACGTAATCTGAGTTCTGAAATCTAGCTGCTGTGGTCTCTGGCAGAATGACCAGCGCTGTGGAACTTTTTGCTCCTCAGCATAATGCTGAGCCAGGGCCAATTACAACCACAGTACACACACATTGCACACTGGAAGCGAACCGATTGGCAAAAGGGAATTTTTTAATTTGAATTTTTAATTTTTATTGTTTTTGATGCCTTATTTTATTTCTTTCTTTAAGTATTGTTATTTTGTGTGTTTATATGTGTGTGTTTATATGTGTGTGTTTATATGTGTGTGTTTTCGTTTGTAATAAATGTTATGTCTATGTCTATGTCTATGAAATGATAGTGATAATTTTGTTTTCAAGAAATTAGTTAAAGGTGACAACACAAATACACAATAATATATATTGTGTTAACTCTTGAAGAAAGTGTTCTTATTTTTTATAACATTGAATGATCATTCGTGGTTGTCCCTTAGTAACTACATTTATAGTTAAGTACCTACTCAAGGTAATTAAAATATCTCCGATTTCTATATCAAAAATACCATTCGTTACTGCGGATATTACGAGTACGTTCAAAGCAAATCAGTTGCTCAGAAAATTTTGTCTACCGCACGTTTTTCAATATTACTATTAGTAATTACGTATATCAGTATAGTCTTAGTACAACTTACTGTCGTCCGTATGTTTTCTATCTCTTCTTGGTCTTGGTGGTGCATATAATGACTGGTCAACACCAGACCCTCCGGAGGTCAGGGAGGAGTGGCCACTGTCCCGGAACTCTCCTGTTTCAGCCCATACTGAAATAAAACACTGTATTCAATATAAAATCTAATAAATGATCATGAACAAATTCTAATATGCTTAATAATTTCGTTGTCTAAGACATAGATTGATAGATTAAAAAATTATAATCAAGGGCGCTACAACTGGTAGCTCATTGGTCTAGTGGTTAGTACCCCTGACTGCGAATCCATGGGTCCCGGGTTCGATCCCCGGCTGAGACGAACATGGATGTGATGAGCATTTGGTGTTGTGCTTAGGTCTTGGGTGTTTAAATGTGTATTTATATGTCTATCTATCTATAATATGTATATCCGTTGCCTAGTACCCATAACACAAGCTTCACCAGCTTAGCATGGGACTCGGTCAATTGGTGTGAATTTGTAAAAACTAGCACTCCGGGAGTGCCGGCAGAAGTGAAAACTTCAATATTAACGTTGTGTTTAATTATAAGTATAAAAGTACTATCATTTATGAGGTAGAATACAATGTTTATTTATTGCGCTATCGTACACAAATATGACAATTTAAGTATATGTTGTTATTTATAATATTATATCGTTATTTATATATTACATTAAATTTTATCTCTCAGAAAAATCAACATCCATCCATAATTTCGACGACTTTTACACCATCGTTATTATCAGAATCATCATCGCAAATTTTTAGGAATGCAGATGCGTCATGAGAATAAATAAATAAATATTCGTACAAGTTTCATTAATAGATTCACTTTGTTCGATTTCCATAATTTAAACAATTCACATTTACGAATACACAACAGTGTATTTACTACACAACAGTCAAGCAATCAGCTGTCATCATCTTTGGATACGCGTGGGACGCTGTACATAAACACACACGGTCATTCGCGCAAGCGCCCTGTGCCGCCTAAACAGAGCAGCACACTCAGGCACGGTAGAAAGAGTGGGAGATACTAGTTCCTCTCCCTTCCCCTCGATCTTACGCTTTTTCGATCAGCATCACGTGACCCTGACGCGAGTTTGAAAGTTTTTACCCATACAAAAAAGTGCTCAGCGCCGCTAAAGAAGTTTTCACTTCAAAAAAAAAACTGGGTTGTCTGGGCCTCAGATTTCTGTATCTGTTTCATGATCATTTGTCAATCTAATAGGTGATCAGCCTCCTGTGCCTACACTGCACACACTGCCTACTATAATATAAGTCGTCGAATTTTAGCCGGTTTCCTTACGATGTAAACATTCGCTCGAACGGTGAAGAAAAACATCGTACAACAACAACAACATGTGCTGTACATTGGTGCACAGCCGGGGATCGAACGTATGTTCTTAGGCATTAAAGTCGCACGCTGAAGCCTACACTGCACTTCTTTTTTTATTTATTTTATCAATTGATAAAAGATACTGGCTAACATTTGTCTTTTAAGTCATTTTATGAGCACTAGCGACTCACGAAGGCAGTTAATATCTATGTAACATACATACGACAATTCAGCTATATATTTCAAGGCAGTTTCTAAAACTTCATCACTAATATATGGTGAACAAAATTAAAAGATACATATTTGTTAAGAGGAAATGACGCCCCGTCGCTTAAGAATTAATTACCAATCCCCGAACGCTTGTTAACTAATTAGCCGCTTGACACCGTGTGTGTTCACCCTTATTTATTATTTTAAGTTTTAATATACTACTAATCTTTGATTTATTTTGATACACGTGTTTCAAGTAAAATTCGCCAACCACCAAATCTGCTATTATAGATATTATTGTATAGATAGATATCAATTGTTACAGCATTGCATTTGAGAAACAAAAAAATATTCGCTATAATAATAAGTAAAAAGCACTAAATATTGACAAGATCTTAAGCAATTCTACATAATAATAATTATTATAGAAGCGTGAACTCCAAACGAATGAATCCTAAAGTTCATTGACCCCAAACGGTCGCAAGAAAAATCTGAAAAACATTTCCTTTGCAACCACAATTTAATTTAATTAATACTCTGTTACTGCGAATTATATCAACACTGCTCCGAGTTGTATTTTATTGGAATTTATTGTTTTTTAACATTGTCAGTCTGATCCCATTGTTTTGTCAGAAGTCACGATCTGACAATTGATGCTAAATTAACTGTTTGGAGATTGAAGGAAATTTTTGATTATTTTTAACTTTTGTAATATTCGTTTGTTTTTATTTACATGAAATATATTTTGATCATTCTACATAAAGCGTAGGTAACTTAAACAATCTCAATTAAACACGCGTTAAAAAACAATTTTTTTTTAAAAAGGTATCATTTTGATTAGTACCGACACACCCGTAACCAATAGTCAATAAATTATACTTTTACTAAAAAATTAACTCAATTCACCACCTAGATACATTATTTTTCTTAAATAGAATATTGTTTAATTTTTGAAGTGAAACTTCTTTATCGGGGTTGGAAAAAAATTTAGTGAAACTTTTTTTCGTTACGCGTCACATTTCTCCGTTACGCGCCATGTTGCTTTTTGAAGTCAAACTTTATCGGCGTTAGAATGAATTTTTTATCGACGTATGGGAGAATTTTTGTAGCAAATCGTCACGTTTTTCGGTTACGCGCCATCTTTTTCTTGTCCCTACCACGGTTGATCCGAAGAAATTCGAAGCCAGAATAACAAAAATATATAATAACGATAACAATGATAGTAATAATTCTATTATAATTAATGAAATTCTGTAATAATCTTAGTAGTAATAAGGTAAAATGAAAAAATTGTATTTGTATTCATGTCTATGATAACCAATTTCTTTAAGTTGCATATAGTAGATCATTTTTCGAAAAATAAGGTCATAAAGAAGTTTCACTTCTTACGTGTGTACACCTAGTACACGCACACATTTTTTTTTAAATATAACTTGCCTTTCTTTGATATGTTTTCTGTTCTTCAACTGTTTTATAAAGGTAACCGTACGAGCAAGCGTTATTAACGAATTACGTATGTACGTACTTGTGTCCTGTAAATACAGAACAAACCATTGTTCCAGGGTTTGAATTTACAACCCTAGTATGAGACGAGAGACAAGAGACAGCTGTTGAACCACAAGACCAATACTGCTTACATTCATGTACTGTATTATTATTTAATTTCTTCGAAACAAGACAACAGTTTTTCCGCAATACAGAAACGTAATCTCTCAATACTTTTATGACTTAATTGTCGTATTTAATGAATATTAAAACGTGACATTGAAATGTATGAATAATACAGAACTCTATATAACATTACAGCTAAAATATATATGTTTTGTTTTGCCGCAGAAGGCTGTTTATCTGACCATAGCTGAGGGAGTGGATGGGGGTCTAATTAAGTCTAATTAAGTGTTTTCATAAGAAATAACTTATTGTTATTAGGCCGGTAATATTATTATTAGGTTAAAGTTTAAAAATCGAGTGTACTCCTTCCTCAAAGGCCGGCAACGCACCTACTAAAAATGGGTGCCTATGGGCTGCGAAGACTGCCCTTTTTGATCTTCCCGCAAGCTCGTTTGCCCCCCTATTATATATAAAAAAAAGGTTTTTCTCCAATTTTGTTTTGTTGTCTTTAATAGTCTCTGATAATTTCCCAACACATGTTTTACTTATAATAATAATTCAAATTGTGTTGTGCGATTGGTAAAGTTAATTCTTAAAATACATTTATTTTATTTACATCAAGAGATCGCTCGAAAGCGATAAGGCCTCTAAAAGCCCTGCCCTCCTTTTTATTTGATTATTTTAATTGTACTGTATTTCTGTATCACTGCAACGAACTGTTTTTTATGGCTCTGGCACGATTTGTGCATTAGCCAGCGTCAAGTATAGGATATTTTATAATTCGTGCTTGTCTTTAGAAATTCGACCGTGTCCTCCATGTACGGTTTAGGCACTCGCCCGGTACCGAGAACAAATATAAATAAAAACTTGCCCTCGAACCGGGAATCGAACCCGGTACCCCTCACCTAGCTGCCACTTAATACGACCGCTAGGCTATGAGGCCCCTCAACGAACTGTTAATAAATAAATAAAACACAATTTGGTAAACATCCTCATAAAAGCTGGGAAACATGTTCATTGTCATTGTCTCATTTATAAGGACACATTCAGCTACATAAATTTTAAGGTAAGAAGTTCAAGGAGAGACTGTCCTAGATCTTTCACGTTAGAAGTCTATGCGGTCATGTTTTCTTATATCTCAAAGAATAGTTATTCTAATTATGGTATTAGAAAATAAACGTCGGTTTCTACAAACGTATGGTACAAACGACACGTACAAATAAATTTAATGTTTGCTGCTTTGATAACGTGTGATAAGCACATTGTTTTATTGGGGCTGTAAAGACTATACGGTGTGGGACAGTCGCGAAAAAAGTGTTTTATAATTACTAGTTTAAAAAATTATACAATTATTATATATTTGCAAACTATATTTTTAAATATAGCTCTATGTCTATCTGTAAATAGGTAATGTCTTGAAGTGTTTTTAATTTTAGAAAAAACTTCAGGATCGATAAAAGAAATCTGGGAATTTCGTTAACGTTACCTAAGACGTTCAAAAACCAGAGACCTAAGTAATTATACTCCTTTGAATTTGGATGTAGAATCATTTATACAGAGATTATACCTATACTATATATATACTAGATGTATTTACGCACTACTATACCAATCGTAAATTCTACGAGACGTCGATTTTTTATGTGCTTGAGGAACTAAGTAACTATTAGTACCAATTACGACTGAAGTTTTGAATATTACTCCTGGGTTAAAAAATGTTGCGTGCCCCTTTTCTTACTCATTAGAGTCCACCTTTCAATATTTTATCTTGATCTCCCTTCTCTTTCACTCATCATTATTTACAAGAAATCACAATATATACGATATGACAATCGTTATGTCCTCTTGTAAAAGTAAATAAATAACGGTAACGCCGTAATGGCGTTTATCTAAAAACCGAAAATCCAAAGTAATGCAACATAATCTTCATTAATACGATAAACACAATTTCGAGTTTAGATTTAAGTCCACAGTAGCGAATTGATCTTAACGGCGTAACCGTTATTGTTGGGTTTTGAAGAGATAAAAAATTTATTTATATCCTAAGTGCTTATTAAATGATAGAACTAATCTTTGGGATTACATGGATTGTAACGAAAATAACGAGTATAAATAGAATAGTTGTATTTTTAAATTGTTTGTTTATTTACGTTATAACGCAAAAAATGTCAATTAAAGCCCAAATTTCTCACTATTTAGAGACCGTTAACTATGACGTCTGTATGTGAAACACCTAAGTGTTCAGAGAATCGGGCAACAAGCGACCAGAAAAAAACAATTGTCATAAAAATTCCACATAACGAATTAAACGCTTCAACTATTTGATCGGCTTTAATACACACAAAAAAATTAGCGAACCCGAAAACCTGGTGTAAATTGGTATTAATAGCTCAGCTCTGTACAAGAGATTCAAGAGTGGACTATTAAGGAGAGGGAATGAGAATGCGTTTCCACCTCGAAAAAATTGGCGTTATAAATGAAGTACCTATAGTTGAATAAATTAGCATATTACAAATAAATATTGTCTGTGATTGTACTTAATCATCATACAAATGGTATCGCTAAATCCGTCGTGTTGTTCATAACTTTTATGAGCCTATTAACGTGTTTTATTTCGAAAATCTAATTACCTCCTATTTATTATAAAGATATATTTTATTTTACGCTACTTAGCGTAAGTGCTATATTAGTGACTTCCTGTGGTATATCTATAGGTTTCTATCGCGCAAATATATTTTTTAATGTATGGGAATGAAGCAGACATATTTTTGAGGCTGTTTCATAGATCATATAAGTTTATAGACAAGTTAGTGATCAGTGTCTATAGGAGCAGTGTCGGCCTAGTGGCTTTGAGCGTAGTTTAGAACTAGGATCTTCTTCGTTCGACTTATTTATTTATATTAACAATTCTTAAAAGCAATACGGCAATGCACTAGCGAGCCTCTGGCAATTAGAGTGTCCATGGTTGGCAGTATCACTTGATATCAGGTAAGGTCAAAACCTTGTGCCTGTTTGCTCTCTGTTCTATAAAAAAAAGAACTCTGTGTACCAATGGACTTGTCTAACTATATGCGCATCGCTCGTACGATGAACGTTAGGAAACCAGCACATGTTAGACACAAATGTCGACGAAGTGTGTTAGGCACAGAAAGCTAAACTCCATTGATTTGAGCCGGGTTTTTAGGTTTTCAGGGTTAACACCACACACAGTGATTTTAGAGTTAATGATTTGCATGTCTACGCCTATGTTTAATTAATGTTAAAAACAAGTAAACGCAAGTATATTGTGTTTACAAGTCATCTTTACCTTTTCAGTTAAGTACATCAAAATGCGATTTCTGGACTTATAAAGCTTTTTATAACAAGAAACAAATGCAAAGGTACGTTTTTTTATATGTGTTAACAATTTTCTAACTACAAAATAAATTGTTCTACTTATTTAAAAGTTAAACGTATAGTCCTCTATATATCTTGTTAAGTATAAACAGAATTGTTGTATTTGCTCGAAACAGACGCGCGCAGGCAAATAAAGTTATCGTAATAATTTACGACCCGACCCTGACACTTAGTTGATATTTACAGTTTTATATCTAGTCGTGAACCTAAATTCCAAATTTAAAAATTCCACCAAACGAACGCGTCAAATATAAACTTCATTGGCATATTTTAAATAAGATACTTTCAATAATTATTATAATTAAAAAATGACATCAACGATATTGGTGTTCTAGATAAATCTAGCCTTTCGTTATAGTACCTACTATACTATTCTTTATAAATCACGTTTACCAATAAAATTTCGCGCCAAATTAACAATGGCGCCAAAAGTCAAAACAAAAGTACCTACTAACGCATCTGCTACCACAGATAAAATATTGAAATATACCATAGAGTAAATTATCAACATTTTTATTTCGGTATTGCTTTTGAAATTCAGTATGGATTCACTTTAGAGTTTTTGAATCGAAATGTATCCGAGTAGATACGACAAAATAAATAACTAAACGATAAATTTATACGTTCTTATTTAATCCTAATACACTTCAAATTAATTATCATACAACAATGAAAATATTAATAACCATTAAACAAAGGAACGCATTATATCAATCCGAATGCCACTTGTCAAAAGATATTAACCACCTAAGTATATCATTTATTGCGTTGTCACAATGGCTAGCATTATTAATGTATGTAATATATAACCGGTCATTATTTTACAATAAAGAGCTACAATGAAACTCTATTATGAAAACAAAGATCAATTTCAAGAAAGTTATTCATTTGCCTTGCTTTTATTTCATCCTGTTAACTCTTCGTTTTATTTTACACTCGCTCCATCAGCACCCAGTACGTCAGCCATAAACGCTGGTTTAATAGAGAGTAGAGATATAAGAGATAAGTAGGAGCACCAGCTGAAAGCCGGGTTTTGGCAGGAGGTGAACACAGGGAGAGCTGAATATTCTCATTTCGGAGGCAAAAACACTTTTTGAATCATTAATTATTTTTTGATGTGAAACATCTATAGCCGCACGTAAAACCGATTTCTGGCGTGGCGACGCATGCCGTAGCGACGCATGCCGTAGCGATGCATGCCTTGGCGACGCGTCGCCACACTGTATTATGGTATATATATACAGTCTATATGCAGTACTTTGTACGGTGTGTGTATTTCTAAGTCAATGATTATACGAATTAAGTAGTCACGATTTGAAATAAATTCGTAAATTTTTGTATATAATGAAAATAAATGCTTATTCAATAAATAGTCATCGTTATCTGGAAAATAATCGTAATATTTTATTTTATCATTATGACATATTTAGTTCCTATAACAATCTGTTCTTTTCTGCATATTACTTTTACAAAATAATGTCGACATCTGCCAGGCGTCCCGTGACGGCTCACATTTTTTTTTATATAGTACAGGAGGCAAACGGGCAGGAGGCTCACCTGATGTTAAGTGATACCGCCGCCCATGGTCACTCTCAATGCCAGGCTCGCGTTTTTCTTAAAGGATTTAATTTAAGCTTAAATTCAACTAAATCTTAATGTAAATTGGAATAAAAATACCCCAAATATGTAAATTGCGGGGCGTCCATAAATTTTTCAAATTGCAAAACCGTTCCGACGTTATAACTCATCAAAACAATACGAGCATTTTGGGAGAGAGATTTTATAGTATTGGCCCAATTCAAATACATACAATTATTATTTTAAAAAGAAAGAAACTTGTTATTACAGATTACCTAATGCAACAAGTATTTAAAATTATCGCTACAATGCATACGATGTCTCCAATACTACCTAATCTAAGTTAAGGTACTATAAAAATATCAGTGGCACTGCAAACTTTTAGGTCTTAGCCTCAGATTTCTTTATCTGTTTCGTGATCTTTTGTCTCTTCTAATAGGCACGTAATCCGCCTTTTGTGCCTGACACATGCTGTCGAATTTTTGGGTTTTAGGTCTTATTTAAGAAAATAACAAAAAGGCTAGTCGACATCACATGAGACCGAAGAGCTGGCAGCTACCACAGACAAAGATTTACTCTAGCTATTCAAAGGGCGAACGCTGCCAGTATCTTCGGAACCTTGCCTAAAGGGACTCCTTTTAATAATATATTTTAGTTATTATATTTTAAGGTTAGTTGTTGCTTTTTGTTACATTAATTTAAGTTAGCTTGTAACATATACCGTCGAAAAAGTTTGATAAACATAAGTGATAGTGTCATGTAACATCATCTTAAAGTGGTACTTGTAAGATAAAACAACAGCGTTAATCCATAACTGGACCACCGCTGGAGGTGTCTGCCTAATAACATAATCTAGGAAGCTACGAGTGGCCGTTTCCGATGTTTATTATGATTCACCTACCACAGTGACCAACGGAACTGATAAGAGATCTTGATGAGGAAGCTGTGATTCAATGTTGATAGTGTGAGGAAGTGTGGTAACTTATTACAGTTTTATATGATGACTATTAGATATCGTCACTGTAGAATGATAACCTCGTATGTCAAAAAATCATTTATTTTTTATTCTAAGGGTGCGTACAGACTATGTAACATATTATATAGCTTGTGTTTTATAACACGTCCACATGATGTAACCTTGTTATTCAACATTATAACATTAAACAATACTGTACACATTAGAATAACAATGCAATATAACAATGTTATATAACCATTTTAAATAACAAAAGAAAAACAAAAAAACGTAGATGGGTTAACATGTTATTATAACATGTTTTATAACATTCAGTGTCCACATTATCTGAAACATGTTGTATAACAATGTTGTATAACATGTTATGTTATATAGTCTGTACGCACCGTTAGACTCGTATGTCATTTAACGGGTATAAACATGAAGGTAGTAGTCCTTTTTACCATCTAAAACTATTGACAAAACACATAATAATATATAAATGAACATTCACGAAATGAAACAACTTTTTCGTTTCCTGTAATGTTTGGTTCTGTGTATGGATAATGGACATACGAGGTTATCATTGGACAGCGACGTTTACGGCTATGATTACAATATTCCGAACCTCAAAATTAATAAAGAATAATACAACAAATTTTAAAAGTTTGGTCCCTATGGCAATGCACCCGTAACGCTGGCAGCATTTCCTCGCTGTATTGCGATACTTATTCGTTGAGCGAGGAAAGCTCCAGCTATGAGGTTACCGGTACTATCAAACTTAAATCTTTAATTAGCGCCTGTGCACTTGAACCGGCTATATTTAGGTTTGAATAAGTTATTGTTTATTACAAATTATTTATGCATGGAAGACACCCGAGGTGATTGCCCACTGGGTATTAAAATGGGTGGAAAATTATAGATTTATGTTTTTTGTTAAATTACTTACATTTATTGTTAGTTATTTTTGTGTTGTGTAACTATTATCATAAATTGTAATTACTGTATTTTTATCTAATAAGTCTTCTGTATCTTGCCTGCTATTGTACTTTATTTTTGTAATAGTATATTTTCTCATGTATGTTTGAAAATATAAGTGATTGTTGTAATGTTCTTAATGAGAATTAAATGTCTTAAAGCGTATTGCTCACCATTTACCTGAAGAAAGTCAGGTTACATTACCTCGTAGGTACGGAAGATGCGTAAACGCAATTTCTATCTTGAATATAGAAATGCTACTTACTGCGTACAATGAGCAGGCGCCATGCTACGACACACTTTTCTAAACTTTGATTTTCAGTTCTCAACTTCAAATAGCTTAATCGATTTATATTCAATGATTACTTACTGTTTTGTATGTTCAATCGTAAATGTATACTTTTACAAATCTAGATAATACATGAGCATTTGTAATTGTATCGTAAAAATCGAATAGAAGTTATAAACGAAATATAAGATAAGAATATCGAATGCTACTGCGGTGATAGCGAAACGGTAGGTACCTGTATCTACAGCCAATCGGCACAAGCCGAATTATCGTCAAATTAATGGCGTGTGAGTTATAAATGGCTGATGGATTAGGGCCGATCCATTTTATTCCTATTTTACCTACCGTTAAGAACCTTCATTGAAAGCGCTACACGGAACCATACGCTAATTTCCCCTATCCGTCCTTGTTACACGCTGTGTATATATTAGGCCTCTCTTTCTATACACCCTCTTACAATTCATCATCATTTCCCGTTTCAGTGGTTCCATTCATAGCGAGTATCATTCATGAATGAGGATTGATTATCCCATACCTGTTTCTTAAATATTTTCGTATTTTCTTTGAAAATAATACAACCAATTCCTTACATCGTAAACGCTGTTACGGGGATAAGATTTTATGGACACTCTGGCTTTATACCGCAGAAAAAGTAAATAGAGATCGTTACGAAGTCCCTAGACATGACCAATTAGTATTCCAAATAGCCGTCGACATATCGTACACATAAATGTAGAGAGTGGACGGTTCGGGAGGCACGAACGTCGCATTATTTTTGCGAAGAGCGCTCACGCATTGCAACTTGTATCTTAAAATGTTTGGGGTAAGTGCCAAAGTTGCTCAAAACTGCGGGCGAAGTTCTCCCGCCGCTGTTTCTATTTCACCCGGGGAATAACAGTCTTACACCGCTAGCTTGTAGGTTCAAAACGATGAGGTCCTGACCGGCAGCTGTAGAATGCGGGACTTTGAGGCTTACGGTAATTGTAATAAAGCGGAGTGCAGCAGTTATGGGACGTGAGAGGTTCTAGTCCAAATCCCAAGTAAGCTGTACTTCCTTTTGGATTTTCGGAAGCCATTTATCAGTCTGATGTAGGCGTCTGGAAATTTTTCATGTTTCGTTATTCAAAAATAAATGCGATTGGCATTTGTTTTTAATATGATTTGACGTGACAATAGATATAAATTATTCTATATACAAATTTCTCTGTCAGTGCTCTAGCTACGGACTTACATGGTTTTCCGGCAAACGTTATATTTGAAAATGGAAACCGCGGACGTAATAGTTGTTCTTTATATTTACGATGTACCAATGTATTTAAGATAGTGAAAAGGAGTCCCCATATGAAATAGATGGGAAAAGCAGATGAATAGAAAATAAAATGCGGTTACATGAATTAGTGTTTGTTCAACACAGAGGGTGAAATAGTTCCCAAAACGCCCATTACGTAGATAAATCAAGCTAACCCTTCCACCACAAACAAATTACCGACCACCTGAGACTTGTAAAAATGCCCCCACAATATTAGTGAAGTTCACTATACCACAGCAACGGACAAGACGAAATGATAATGGGCACAATAAAGGGATCAATGGTGATAAATATTGCTTTTTAATTTACTTATGATTACTTATATTTGTGAGTTTATGATAATGAGCATTGACGTGAACGAAATAGAGCGTAACTATTATTAGCAAAATATTTTTCAAAAATTGTTATCTTAGTATTCGTCACAATTATCAGGAAAATTATATAAATGGGCTATATAATTTAAGCAGTGTTGGCCTAGTGGTTTCAGCGTGCGACTCTCATCCCTGAGTGCGCTCGAATGGTGGGAAACATCGTGAGGAAAACGGCTTGTCTTAGACCAAAAAAGTCGACGGCGCGTGTCAGAAGGCTGATCACCTACTTGCCTATTAGACTAATGATCATAAAACAGATACAGAAATTTGAGGCCCAGACCTAAAAAGGTTGCAACGCCACTGCTTATTTTATTTTTATATAATGTTTTTATACCAATTGTTATATCCAATTGACATTTCTATACTTCATAGAAACTATACCGGTATTACAAAACATCCGGAGCTGTGTTAATAATATAATAAAAATATTATCTTGACCCCAAACATCATATCCGAGAAAATGAATTGGGGAAAATATGGCAAAAGAGCGGTCATGTGGGGTGTTCAGAAGGCAATCACAGGTCCCATATGGGCACAAATTACTTTTTCTATATGCTAGCAGATCAACGATGACAAGGAGAATAGGGTGCGGTCGGATAACTATTACAAATGAAGAAACTGGCTTAATTAAAAGGGTTGTGATTTTTTATGAAAATTAAAGAAAGCAAAATAAATTTAAGCTTATTTCGTGGTAACGTACCAATTTCTGTGAAAGGTGAGATATGGCATCATGTGACCACTATTCAAACAAGTATAATTTTTCAAATACACATCGATGTTCGAAATTTAAAATTGTATTCTAAATGAGCAACGATATTTCCATAGATAATTCTAAAAATTATTCATCCGCAAGAAATTATATTATCTGTAATATTTAAATTACGTATTGTCGCTGGTCTAGATAAATTTTTAAACGTAAAATGAAATATTCCACATCGCATATGTCGTTTTGCCCTTCACTAGGGTTGGGGTTTGTAAACGATGCCATTCTGTATATTTTCAATTTGCATAAATATTAGTGGGTGCTATAATATCATAAATATATTAGTGATACAGATTTTATGGCGATTACCAAATGACTAAGGGTGAAAACACATTAATGTTTATTAGTATTTTGCGACTTGAATTTAAATCCAAATCTAGAAAATATATGAGGGAGAGTAATCCACAGAATATTGTAAAGTCATAACACAAATATTACCGGGCACATTTAGACCACGCGCGAAATGCAATGTCATCTGCCATTGTCAGTCACTGTCATATATTAATGTTTACAAACGCCTCCACTATAGACTGTGTGTATACATAGATTATGTACAAGATCATTGTAAAAGAAGAAAAAGTGTGGGTTTTTTACTTGAAACTGGCATAAAGTTGAAGCTGTTGCTAATATAAAAAAAAAAAAAAAGTGTGGGTCGAGTTGCAAGGCCGGTCATTTTTCTAAATATATAATTGTCTTCTCATGAAATATTACTTCGACTTTTACCTCCCCAAAATACGTAAAATACGTAGAATTTTAAATATAATTGAGAACGACTCTTGAAGTAGTTGTATTATGGTAAGTAAATTGACTTAATATCATCTATATGTACCTCTTTATAATATTGAATAAAATAAAGTTCACGCACAGAGTGTTCTTTATTTGGAAGTTTGAAGTTTAACTTAACGGGCCTCCCATTTGTTTTAAAAATAACTAAATACGAGCATCATAACTGAAAAATAACTTTTTTCTACAATTAATAATTCCCATTCTCACACGGCTAAGCCATAAATTGTAGAAGATACATTAATTGCCACAAAACCAACAATGATTCTGTTTATGTTTCTGTATGTTACACATTGTATTGTATTTGACCATGATAGCCCATTATGTTACTATTTGTTCTAGATCTTTTGTTACCGCGAGGGTGACTGGGCACATTCAGACAACAATTTGTCATAAAATAAAAAGATTTATTATCCCATCGACGTATACAGGCAGCGCCTATAGCAACCGTTATCCTGCCCTTTTATAGCGAGAATAAAAATAATATAAACAAGAGATAGGAGTCGTATTATTTTTGAAATGCATTATCATAAATATCAGCGAATGTGCTCTTTTCGTCTATACTGTTATGTTATATAAAGATTTTTTAATAATACATTACTGCTAATTAATAATTGTATTTATTTCCAACACACAAATATAATGTATTTACAATAACAATAATATTAATAAATAGAAAATTAGAACAAATTTAAAAAGTTTGGTCGTTGTGGCAGTGTACATTTAACGCTGGCTGCCTTTTCTCTCTGTTTTGCGATACTTATTCGTTGAGCGAAACCACCAGCTCTGGGGTCATATGTTACTATCTACCAGACGCCAACTTTAATCTTTAATTAGCGCCTGTGCACTTAAACGTCACGGCTAAAGAGTCTCTACTCCAAAGCAAATAAAATCGAAGTTGGAGGAAATACTTATATTTGAGCCGTTTATTGTACTAATTGATTACATGATATCTTTATCTTTACCACTTAAAAGTTGTCAATTGTTTAATAAAATAAAATTTATACGATGAAATTTCTGTCATGACTTCTTCACACCACGAGTCTAATGTGAAAGGACAAAATCACTCGAATTAGTGAATGTGTGTAAGAGCACGATAAATAAGTGCTAAACTCTGGTAAGTGGAAAAAAATTGTACACAAGAACAGTGTCATCCCCTTTAGTAAATAAGGTTAGTTTTATACTTAATAACTTTTTAGTCTTAAATTAGACGAGATCGTAACGTTAAATGATTCCTACGTGCAGAGACAATTTATTAAAAAAATAACTTCTTTGGACTTCATGCTGTACAATATTGTTTATCTCGTTGGATGCTCGTTTTAAAATTGTTCGCGTATGTCAAAAAACGTGGATTTGACTACTTTGATACTTAGTACTAACTATCGACTTTGAACCATTCCTTTAGTGCATTGGTAAATGCTAAAACTGTAGTTAGCTAAATAAATTTTTCTCGATAGAATTGTGGTCTTTTTGGCCTTACAGCTTGTTAAAAGATATTTAATTACTTCACAATAACCTAATTCCTTGACATATTGTTTCAGTAAGATATTCATATATACTCAGTGACCATAATTGTATAGCAGATGTCCCGTTAGCAGTGAAAGGGTTAACCCATCTGTCTGACACTATCAATCACTTTCACCGTAAATATTGTGTTTCTGATTTATCCCGTTTACTTATTTAGCGATTCATCAGCCGATACCATGCTGTGCACTGTCACCAATTTTACGTCAATTAGCAACTAACATTTCCGTCTATAGAAACTATAATTCCAATTTTAAACTGTTTTTAATATAATTCACTTTAATAAAAAGAGAAAAATCCTAAGTAGAATTTTTGTGAGGGAACAGTAACAATGGAGCGAGTTATCCAAAGAAAGCGTTTTATTCAATAAGGAATCAAAACTGCATTCATTGAAACAATGTTCCAGTAGTTCCTCTGTATTTATCTTAGAGAAATCCTAGGTTCGAGGTTTAGATTCATACATAACGTTATATGATTCTGACGAAGTATTTAACATAACACAGCGATTTTTTAAATATCAATTTTCATACAAATAGTATACGCGTTGTGCTCTGTAAGAGCGCTATAACATTTTTTCGTAGGTAACTATTTTTAGCGCTTAGAACTTCGTCAAACTCATACTAGACCTACTCTTAGTACTGCGCGGACCACCGAGGCGGACGATTTTTATACAAAAACGTCCTTGTACATATTCATTCTTATTAGTTTATCTATATATATAAAAATGAAACCCGTTTTCCGTTGTCACGACATAACATTAAAACGGCTTGACCGATTTGTCCGATTCTTTTTTTATAATATTCCTTGAAGTACGAGGATGGTCCTTACGGAGAGAAAAATTTAAAAAATTGAGTGAAACAGTCTAAAAACAACACTTTTCTATATTCCCATACAAAATATTCGTAATAATACTTAAAAGTCAATTTGAACTTTAATACCATATCGTAAAGTTCAAGTGTTAGTGGAGGGGTTCCGGGAAGGTAAATTTTTAATTTTTGACATAATGTATTTTGTTGTCTTATCAACTTTCTTTTTTTTATCTTACTAGCTAGACCGGTGTCCCAAATAGTAAAATTAGGAAAAAACAATAAAGAATCGACTGTTAGGCGGTACGATGTTCGCCAGGCCAGCTAGTACTTAATACACCAATAATACCGTTTTTTTTTCATAAAAAGAACTACACCGCCACGGAACATCAATAAACATGTGCTCGAGCTATTAAACTTTGTCATCGGCAATTAGGAGACGAAGAGAAGCGATTTATTAGTTAGCATACCTCACACTCCGACATGTGACACCCATTTCTGAACGGCTGTTAACAAATTAAAACCGATTTGTTCTGTTATTCTAATAGAGCGGCTATGGGAAGTGTTTATGTCGAGTATTTTGACAAAATTTATTGCTACCACGCCTACTTGGATGTTTTTTGGATTTGGCGGGGCGGATGCAGACATCTGTCGTACAGAAACTGCGACACGCCCTCGATAGGAATTTGAAAATATTGACGTTGATGTAAAAGTTTTTTTCGTAAAAAGTCAGTTTACGTAGCTAATGTTTGCAAAACTTGGAGTAGGTACCCTGCGTGCTTACTCCATTGTTAGCAATTCTATTCTACTAAATACTAGCAGACCGGCGTTGCTGTGGCTAAGGTTTTTGTTATATTACATAGTAGTAAACTATTCAAGAGAAACGGTAGAAGAACTTATGTGAAACGTTGATACTTTAACCATAGCGCCATCTGTTAGAATTGTTAATAAATTAAATAATATTGCGGGTATAAATTGAGATGTTAGGTATCCTATCTTTTAAGTTAGATCAAATTGCACAGGAGTCCACAGCGGATAAACTACGTGACACGTAATTTAAATATATTAAGATTATTCATTTGAAAATCTTTTCCTACTTACTTTTCTTTAGTTTATAAATGGTGGCGTTTAAAAATCGTATTTTTATATTACCACAGAAAAGAAAGTATACAATAGTAGGTACATTAGGCTTATATTGTTGTGTTACTTTTTTTTATAACACAGAACAGAACAATTCATGCAACGAGAATTTTTTTTTTAAATTGAAGCAGGCCAGTAACAAATTTATTACAAAGAAAAAAACGCAACGCGGCGACGATGTTACAATCAAATGACACCGGGTTCGCAATTTTTTGTTACAAAAAATATTTTATAGTAACGGCGGATCAGAGACAGCAGACTGTATGGCGGCGTTTTTTCACTAAGTTTTTGTTGTAATAAATCTGAGTTTAGGGCAATAGGTGAAGCTTTGAACTTTGACAAATATTAAATTACAGTGCGAGATTAATTGTATGTATGGCTACCGAGAACTGAGATATCGCTGATATTTATAATTATGTATTATAAATATCAGATGTGTATATTTATAATTAATTCAATTAGTAACTATATACGCTTATTAACGTCATTTAAACAAAATATATAGTTCGTTTTAAGAAATAAGAGAAATGTTGTTAGTAAGTTAAAAAATGTGTTTAAGACATAAATATATAAAAGAAAGCAACCGTATCGTAAGCGACATTAAACAAATAAAATAATATTTACTTAATTAATCGTATCTTATATAAGTGTGTAAGTAGGAAATGCATTTCAAGGGGAGAAAAAAGTTTACAATGAACGTATTTTGCCATGTTTGCTGAAGATGTATCAGACCTGGGTATTGACCGAACAACTGAGAAATATATTTTTTTTTATTTCAAAACAGTATGGTAAGCAGTACAACACGAGTAAAGCACAAAACAGAAAGAACAATATTAAGTGAGGTGAGCCTCCTGCCGGTTTGCCCCCTGTTCTATAAAAAAAAAGTATGTATGTAAAAGTAAAGTATGGGACATGTGCACCGAATGGCGGACGACAGAACCCCAAGGTTCTTACTGAACTCACAACCCGGTGGCAAAAGAAAACCCGGTAGACCGAGGCTGCGTTGGTGGGATGGAGTTGTCAAGGGCCTCAATGAGCGGTTCAAAGTTGGACGCAAAAAGCACTAAATAGATTGCGATGGCGAAATACAATTGAGCAGGCTAAGGCCCACAAGGGGCTGTATTGTTTTGATGTTGATGATAATAACTTTATATTTAGCATGTAAGTTAAACAGCAGGTTGGTTAAACAGCATTAAAGGCTTTTTTTATTTTTATTATTCCCTTATATAGGATTTCTATCCTGAATCCTTATAATATTAAAATTCCTCATAACCTTTTATTAAATAAAGCAATGGTTTAACAGCGTAACACAAACGCTGGTTTGTTGTGAATTGGATTTGTATTACTTCAGAAAATAGTTCGTGCTTCTATCACATACACCTAAATCTTACATAAAAAAAAATATGGCGCTACAACCTTTTTAGGTCTGGTCCTCAGATTTCTGTATCTGTTTCATGATCATTTGTTAAAGTAATAGGCAATTAGGTGACCAGCCTTCTGTACCGTCAACTTTTTCGGTCTGAGGCAAGCCGGTTTCCTCACAATGTTTTTCTTCACGTATGTTAAATGCGCACATAGAAATAAAGTCCATTGGTGCACAGCCGGGGATCGAACCTACGACCTCAGAGATGAGAGTTGCATGCTGAAGCCACTAGGCCAACACTGCTCTGCTCAACCTTACATATCATCCCAAAACATTCCTTCCATCCCAAAAGTGATTTATAGATTCTACTAAAACACGTGCATACAAAGTGTATTTGCATACATCACACCCTAAAATTCCCTATCACACAGGTCAGATTTAGGCGTCCAAGATAAGTTGATAATCTCGACACGAACTAGGAACACAAATATTTGGACCGGATTACGGTCTCACTCAGCCTCCGGAATGAGTTTAAGCACGAGACTTGATAAGCTCAACAAATAAAGCTTGTATGTTTCGATTCGCGGAGCTTTGCAAAAGAATGTTAATCAAAACACATGATATTTGGAAATAACAAAATCAAGAGATCATTGTACACCTGATATTAACTAACACGTGTGTACCAGAAGAAGATTTGTACGCCCTTCTTGAAGTCAAATAAGTTATGTTGATTCGGAAATACTTCGATGGGTAGCTGGTTCCACATAGTACGTATAACACTCAAAGTACTTTAAGAAGCGCTCAGTTGTCTTCACATCAAGCGCACATCTTGTATGAAACTTTTATTCAGTTAGACTTTTGTAATACAAAAGCATGAATAACATATGTACTTATATTTGATAAGACAAGTTCAAAGTAGTAATTATATGTTTAAGATAAGACAATATTAGATTGTCAAATTTTTGTTGTAAGACGGGATAAATAAAGCTCATATCGAACTTCGACTGAGGGGGATCGTTGTTGTATGACCAACTTTATTCAATGCAATAACTAATAAGTGTTTAAGAATAATTCTATTGCTTGAATTAAATAATTTAAAGCACAATTATTGGTAAAATACCAAATTTATATATAAAATGAATGAACGAAAATCCTATGATCTTTTGAAACCCTCAAAATTACTTTCATGATTTTTTTCCGACCTCATAATAATGTGGGGTTATCGCCAACGAGAAAAAATCTCACCTACGGAGACAAAATCAACGAAGGCTTTAGCAAGAATCCGTAAAACCAGCTCAATTTAAAATTAAAGCCACGAAACGTGTTTTTCGCGTATTTTATAAAAATCTGGATGTGAGAACAATCTTCGACGGATATACTCAGCGTTCGCATGTTCGGTATATTTTTAATAATATCACCCTTTTAACCTTCCCTTTCATATTATATTGCATATTTTAACCTAGAAATACATTACGGCTCGTTTACTGGCTACTATCCTTTTTTTTAGTTATAAATATATAATTATTATTTAAAAGAGCCAGCATAAAAATTGTACGAAATTTTCCTTCTTTTTTATAGAAACTAAATCAGTGTCACTCTTCCTGGGTCAGAAACTCATGTCTGACTGTCGTGGTCAGCTGTATACTGAGATGGTATGATTACATAAGTAATAGATCTTGTATGGAACTTCAATACAATAACACAATGTCATTCGGGCTCAATATATTTTTGTTCATTTACTCATCTTTGCAACTACGAAAAATTCCCGTTATAAATAGCCTGAGTAACAGACTTGCAGGCAACTCGTGCTAAAGCTAGATATAACAAAGGTGATGTTTTGCACCAATTCCTTTGACAATTTTCCGTTGCGCCTTATATGACACATCGACTCTTAAGTCTAAGACAGTTTCAAGACGATTTTTGCCTTTACCATATGAGATACTGCGTATATAGAAAACTCCTCTGATTAGTTTTTTCTGAGATGGGCTAACAAATAAATATAGAATAGAAGGTAAATACTCTACGTATTTACGTGATATCCCTTTGCCCTTTAGATATTTGTTAGATAAATCAAACTATAAAAATATCTTTCACAAAACAGTGATCAATGATGACAGCAATTGACTAATGAACGCGTATACAATAGCTTTTAATAAATAAAACGCAGTGGATTTTTAATCCCCCATTTAAATTCAATGGCAGAGCAAGTGCGAGCCTAATCATCGCAATATAATGCTTCGTCGACTTCGGGGGTAATTTTTGTAAGAGATGGGTCGTATGGGTGTGAAAGAGATGGAGCGACAGATAATTTATTGAAATTGACTTTTTGCGTCAGTGATGGATCGTTAATCGATGTTGTTTTTATATTTTTTTGACAATCGCAATTTTTTTTATTTTTACTTCAAAAAACTAGATTTAGTAGATCGAATATTTTTGCTAATCAATTTAAAAAATCCGAAGAAAAAACCTCCTTCTTAACAACCATTATTAACACGTGTATTTTTTTATGTGTGTTTAAGCATGGGCCGTCCGTGGACCAATCTGTATATTTAAGGCCTTCTGAATAAAAGCCTATATAAAAATAAATTAATATATACCCATCAATAAAAAAAAGAACTATTTTTAATTAAAATTTATTGAGCAATTTGAAGTCGAATTTTTTTAATGATATTTATTTTTATATTACATTGCTTTCGCTAATTATTTCCCATCAATCGTACATATATCACAAAAAATTAATACAGTCAAAATGTATAAATGACAGTTACACTCTTCTAGTTGCAAGTTAAATTGTGTTTAAAAACAAATAGAGCATTATTCAGTGTTATTTAAAAATAGGTAGAGCACCATTCAGTGCGTTATTCAACCCTCAAGCGACGACTAATTGTACAACTAAAGATGCAAGGGGCGCGTAATCCGATACTGATGTGTTTGTAAAAACTATCCGATTAGTCTCCCTTGTATCGTTGCTATTTTCTCCATACATAATCAGGTGGCGTTATATTTTTCGTAGTTTAACCTAACCTTTATTGCGCAAATTCAGCACGCTTACTGCTTTGAATTGATCTTTTGTTTTTGGATATTTATAAAAATACTTTGCTCTTAATGTTTTGAGGGTAAGACAGGGCCTGCTTTCATTGCTTACATTGTTTGTGCCTGAAAAGTTTTTCAAATCCCTAAGTAAGTGGAGTTCACGAAATGTGCTCCACCAACAGTTACCAATACTGCGCATACGCTGTAGCCGTTTCCTTCAGAACTGAATACATTTGTGACAGGTTTGGAAAGACTGCGACATTAATGTATTTATGTATTTTTTAAGTCGTAATAATCGTAATGAAATTTGCTAGTAGATTTAAGTATATTATATTATAAATTATTGTTTGGCATCTATCTTGTAGTAGAGTAGTGGTAGTAATGAATTGTTTCCGACGGTTAAGAAAATGAAACTTGAGTATTTCGGACAAGTCTTACGTAACACCACAAAATACAAGCTCCAACTAATCATACAAGGGTATGGTCAAAGCACCAAGTCATTGTTTAGAAGCGCGGCAACCAAAATTAAAGTAGCCAAAATGATCGCCATATCTTTGAAAGAAGATGATACTATGAGATGTTATAATAATATAACAGAGAACATAGTATACCTATAGTAAGAATCGAATTAGGTACTTCGTAATTATCTAGATAAAACTATCAATGTTAGAAACCTACTTATATCGGCGTCTTTCAAGATTAAACCCAGATACTAGCATAAGGATACTTTGATAACGGCACGTGTATCTTATCACAAATAGAATGATATAATTGCATGTCATCTCTCATCAATGGTGAAAGGAGGGAGGTGAATAATCCCTAATTTTGTATACAAAGTGATGTCAAATTGCACCCACATCTCGTCACGGCTCATTGCCTATGACGCCCGTCCAATTTTTATTTCATGATCGATATACACGTGCTGTTTCAGACACTTCTTTTAGACAAGTGTTTAAAGTGTTCCCACATCCGTAGGAACTCAGTTAATAGAATATGTGTATCTCGTCTGTCGTTGTCTGGCCAAACACGGTAAGACACAGTACAAAGATAATATAATTTAACTAATCTAAATTTTTCAAACATGTGTTTGGTAATTACAATAAATTCTTTGTTTAATTGCGCACATATACAGTATTTATAATATACTTCAGACACACATATCATTTATTACAAACAAAAACACACACATAAATACACAAAATAATAATAATCAACGAGAATTTTTTTTTAATAAAAAATATAATGAGTAATATATAAAAAAATATTCCTTTTCCCATTCGGTTCGATTCAAGTATGAAATGTGTGTGTGCTGTGGCTGTAATTGGCCCTGGCTAATAATAAAAACGGATAAGGAGCAAATTAAACCAAATTTAAAAAGTTTGGTCCCTGGGTGTGTGTTCTGTAATTTGGTTTATATTTCTTGCATTTTTATTGTTGTGTTTGTTAACAATTTTTTGTATATTGTTTGTTTTCACTTGTCGTTTCCACATATTATTGTGATATTTTGTTTGTCCTAATTTCGTGGTCCAAATAAAATAGACTAATATGACATTTTAAAATGTTATTAAAGATCTTACAAGAATTATTTTACTCATTTGTAGAATACTTTTTTTAGTTACATCAAATATTCCTAACGTAATTAAAAGGAAACATAGATCAGTTAACTCTGCGGTTAACAGGGCTACGTCCAAAACATTAATCTAATAAGTGTTTTGTACTCACGTTTTAGCTTCTCCAACGGCTCATGATGCAATGGCGGGGCATGGTGTAACGGGGTATGCTGCGGTTCATGATGCAAGGGCGCCATCAAGCTGGAAATGGCGGACCCGACAGATGCCGCCACCGATTCGTGCAAGTGGCCTCCACCATGGAGCTCCAGCTCGCTGAGACAAAGCCCATTCTCGCTAAGCGGCTCCATTCCGGCCGCCAGGGCCTCCTTGTACACGCGGAGATGAATGGTGATGCCTTCTGGTCACGGGGTCGAAAAGGCCGCGCGAGCGACTGACGGTAAACGGAGTTATGCGCTGGGCATTCTCCGCCTGGAAAAGATATATTCAGTTACAAACATTGTTAAAAATACTAGACTAATATTTTTTAGTATTGTAAGCTTTTAATATTTATTTAATCAAATTCTAAACATTTTAATGAAATAAACTTATTCTCAAGAATCTCGCTATACCTATCTCACGCGCATGTGCTTTAGTTGCTAATTTTGACGGCTCATTGGTCTAGTGGTTAGTACCCCTGACTGCGAATCCATGGGTCCCGGGTTCGATCCCCGGCTGCGACAAATATCGATGTGATGAGCATTTGGTTGTTTAAATATGTATTTATATGTATATCCGTTGCCTAGTACCCATAACACAAGCTTCACCAGCTTAACATGGGACTAGGTCAATTGGTGTGAATTGTCCAATCAAAAAAAAAATAGTTCTGTTGTTTACGATTTGGTGGCACTCGCACACGGGTATTCTTCGTTTGACTTTGAAGTGATACACTTTATGTAAAATCACTGAGCTGAGAGAAATGAATTTAGGGAATTAAGTAATTGATCTAGTCTTTATTAGTATTAAAAAAATCACCGAATAAACTATATTTGAATAAAAAACTTTTTTCAAAGAGGTATAGGAGTTAAACCGTCTTGGTTTATGAAAATACTGCTATATTACCGTTGCACCTCCAGATGTGTCTTTAAAAAGTTCCAAACGACATTTTAAATGAAAGATATTATGTATAAGGTATAAATATGATGTTTTTCTCTGTTGAAATGTTTTCGTTTCGTTTTTGTATAAATTGTATTTCTTTTTTAAGTTTATAATTTAAATTTGTACTGTGGTGTGGCCCTTCAGGCACCAAGGTTAAACCCTTTAGTGGTTGTGTGGTGTTTTCTGTACATTTAGTTTATATAGCAATCATAAATAAGGAAAAAAATCTTTTCTTTCCTGTAAGATTCAGACGTTACAATCTCCGTAAATTGCAATAATTTTACCAAAACGTTAAAAACTTTCTAATGAGACTCTATATCAACCTATTATCATCGTGATTTAAAGAGCATACATTGTAAAATATAACGCCATAAACGGCTGATGGAAATATATGACCCAACTTTCATATTTCAAACAGCGTTGTCAGTCTGCCTATAAAGCTGAAAAGGTGGAAAAATCCACGATTTATCTATTCATTCCGCGCATTGGTTGGCGAATTGATATGTACCTACCTACTGTTCCTGAGTCATCAGGGTGCTTTAAATAATAGAGGATTTTATTTTTACTATATATTAATCACTCGTGTACAACAATAGAATATATGCGAAATAATTAAATGTTAAGTGCTATGAAACAAATGAATGCAATGCAACTGTTGAAGACAGTGCCTACGTCTGGCTATACTCTCGCCGCACGACGATTTAGGTAATCGCTACGCTTATAGAAATAAGAAAGCCTGAGTCAACAAAATGTACAATCTTGGCGCGTACAGGGTATTTTTTACATACTTTGTGAGTTAAATTACTCCGAGTTTTTCCCTACTATAGTTAACATTATATACCAATAATTATATTTAACGGTATATTGGTATATTAAGACATACAATAGAAACATCTGGAAAGGGTTGGAGGATGTCTTTAGCCTTGGGTCCATATCCACAGACGACTAACATATTACTACTAACATTTAGCTATAAGTAAATACTGACAATACTACTAACAACATTTGAAATTAAAATTAAGTTTATGGAAATAAAAATGCTTTATTATTAAAGTATTAAGTTAAAAAATCTGGGGCACTATAACCTTTTTTAGGTCTGGCCCTGAGATTTCTGTATCTGTTTGGGTCATATTACACATTGGGTATAAGGCAAGCCGGTTTCGTCACGATATTTATCTTCACCGTTTGAGCGAATGTTAAATGCGTAAATATAAGACTTTAGTGCACAGCCGGGGTTCGAACTTACGACCACAGGGATGAGAGTCGCACGTTGAAGCCACTAGGCCAACACTGCTCTAAACTATTAAGAAACCCGCAATAAAATGCAAATAATATTTTATAGATAGATACTGTTCTAAAAGAATTTTTATTCGTACATGCAATACAAATGTTACCCTAGATATAAAAGTTAGTAAGCCACCATATAAAAATCAATAAGTAATCTTATAATGCATTATTCTTAGCGAGTAATTTGGAAGTTAAACCCAATCGAGTCGAAGCCGTTGATATCCCTTTAAACCGATATAAAGCCTTTTTTAAGCCGAAAGATTTAAGTTGGCGAAAGTGGGTACCTCTATTAAAACGAAGTCTGAACGGCGCGAATACGTTACGAAATCCTTTTATTTCAATTCTCTTCCTATCGTTTTGCAGTTACGGATAAAGCGTTTGGTCAGTAAACATTGCCAGATTTTTACAATAATGAAATATCTTTAAATAAGTAATAATAATAAGTAACAAAACAAAAAAACCAGTGGCACTACAACATCTTAGGTCTAGGCCTCAGATTTGTGAGTAATAGGCAAGTAAGTCGGAAGGAAGATCACCACAGTCTTGTGTGACTGACACACGCTGTCAACTTTTTGGGTCTAATATAATACATGCGGGTTTCTCCACAGTACGAGCAAGTTAAATGTGCACATTCATAAATTCATTGATTCACAGCCAGGGCTTGAACCTACGACCTCAGGGATGAGAGTCGCACGCTACTAGGCCAACACTGCTCATAAGCAACAAAACACGTTATACAAAAACTATGCTCAGTTCGGATAAAAACAAGCTGAAATTAAATTTACTTTACACGAAAACTACCACGTTAGAATTTATTATTATTTTGGTCACCTAATACAATAAGTAATATTATAGTCATTTAATATATTAGAAGAAAACAAGTATTTTATTACATAAAGAATACGATAATAATATTTGAAAATCTAATAGAATATTAAGGTGTATTTTATTAGTAACACAGTTACTGACCCATATACAGTTGCTACTATAGGTAGGTAAAAGATTTCATAATTCTTTTAATGACAGGATTTGAGAGAAAAAGTATTATGTCTACTATAAATATTGACAACATTTATTTTCATTTCCATTGATTCAAAAGTAACATTCAGAGATAAATTTAATATCGGTATGTCAAAAATACTTAGAACTGAGTCTCGATTGACAGCCATTTGAATCTAGGACTCGTATTTCCTTTTCCTGTGAATAACAAGAACTTTTTTCATATGACGCTCGAAATCTTTGCGAAATACGGCACATGACCTTTGTCACATGTTGAACCAGAAAAAACAATTGGCGCAACAAGCCTTGGCTTGTCCTGAGTCTGTATCTGTTATGTGATAATCTTAGCTAACAAGAAGTGATCAGCCTTATGTGGCCCACACGATTTTTAGATCTTCCAACCTTAAAGAAGAGAGTCGTAAGCTCTTGGCCGACACGTATCAAATACTCTAAAAGACTTTATTTTATTTATGCTCTCAAACATCACACAAGTTATCAGGTGGACAATCAAACACATATGAAAATATTGAAAAAGAATCGCGTCGAAAATGTCATGAGAAATCGCGGCACACGGAGGACTTTTTGTATTGAACAAGTCGTATGGGTCCGTCAAGCGCACGCGAATAATGTAAATACATAAATAGCACAGGCGCTAATTAAAGATTGAGGTTGGCGCCTGGTAGATAGTTCCGGTGACCCCAGAGCTGGTGCTTTCCTCGCTCAACGATTAAGTATCGCAATACAGCGAGGAAATGCTGCCAGCGTTAAAGGTACACATTCTATATTTTTTTAATTTTCTTTTTATTAATTTTTAATTATTTTTATTATTACTGAGTATGTTAATAAAATTGTAAATACTGTATTTTTTATTGTTACGTTTAACCAAAGAAAATAATTAACAATGCAAGAGTAGAACAATTCGGTGAAATTCTATTCCACAGTACTTCTGTACGCACTTCAATCATATCTATATTACACGAAATTGAACCAACTATGAATGTAAAACATATGTCGAGATACTTATCGGTAAATATTTGTGTCTATCTGTTCATATCTTGTATTGATAACATGATTTTATGATTTCGATGTTGACACGTAGGTGATAACTTCGTGAGAAGTGGCTTCAACTCAGTGTGAGAATTATATTGTCACTATTAAAGAGCTGAATGGTTTGCGATTAATTTTTGTGAGGACAGCTTTGTTTTAGGTTTGTAAAAGTGATAAACGTTTAAACCAACCTACGTAATTTTCCGTTCGTTATGTTTTTAGTGAAACCGGATTTTTTTTAGTTATGCGCAGATATACGTACGAGATGTTTTTTCCTTATTGTTTCTTATAATAAATTTAGTATGCATGGCCATGGTTGTTGCCAGGACTAATATCATTCCTTAACCCTTAAGTAAAAATTAAAAAACATAGAAGGTTAAGACTACCTTTACGGTACGGAGGTTTTTTTTTCTTATTAAGACGCGAATTTTCACTACTGTTCTTCTGGGATTCATATCATAGTACCGTAACAATTAAACATAGATTTTAGGAGTGTATGGTATTTATTTTTAAAATAATGTATATCTCTTGAGCTACGGGAAATAGTATTAAAAAATGGATCCAAATACATCTGCGAAGGTTTTTGAAAGATGGAATTTTCCGAAGTACTTTTTTGCATACTAAGTGTAGAGCAAAACAATCATTATTTTTGATACGTTTTTAATAAAAGAGTTTTGAATATACACCGATATGAAAAAAGAAACCAGTAGTGCTACAACCTTTTTAGATTTGAGTCTCAGATTTCTGTATTTGTCAATCTAATAGGCAAGTAGGCCGTCGAATTTTTGGGTCTAACGCGAGCCGCTTTGCTCACCTTTCGAGTGAATGTTAAATTCTCACATAAACAGAAAGTACATTGCACAGCCCGGGAACCTACGACCTCAAGGATAAGAGTAGCACGCTGAAGCCACTAGGCCAACACTGGTCCCGAACGTATCATATCTACGATATGAAGAAAAGCTAATAAATTAAAATTTATCTCCGAAAATGTATTCTTACACACGTAATCATTATTCAAATAGTAAGTACTATACCTATACCACACGTGACGAAAGAATATATAACGTTATTTTAAAATATGTAAAAAATGCCTTTCCGTGTAATCTATATATTTTTCTTATCCAAATGGGGAATTCTGTTACAAAAAATATAGTGTACTGAGTGATATAATTATGCACCGACAATCTTATTTATCGTGTAATCGTTTTATAATCAATGCATATATTATTTACTTTAAAACACATAGAATAATTTCTTTAATTTCACTTTTATATTATTATTTTTCGTCTGAATTTCTAACCTAATACTTAATCTCTGCTAGGCAGCATTTTGTTTTAGTAAATTTAAGACTTTTGGCGAATATAAACAAATAAAAAAATTAATCAGTGGCGCTAGCGCCTTTTTAAGTTTGGGCCCCAGATTTCTGTAGGTATCTGTTTTTTGATCATTTGTCAATCTAATAGGCAAGGCACGCCGTTTTTATGGGTCTAAGGCAAGCCGGTTTCCTCACGATGTTTTCCTTTACCGTTTAAGCGAATGTTAAATGCACCCATAGAAAGAAACTTCATTCGTGCACAACCGGGGATCGAACCTGCTACCTCAGCTTTGAGAGTCACACGGTGAAGCCGCGTTTCATTCTAAATCTTGTTTAATATACGCAAATGACCTGCAAATGATTGATTCGCAGTGTTAGTGTGAAGAAAGCTATTGAAATTAACTGTAGTGCGAAATAATTTTCTTTAATGATCACTAAATAGTGTTTTCTTTTTTAATGCTACTACTGGAAACTACCCCTTTTTTATTGTTCTAACTAAAGCCTCTATTTTTTTCAACACAGCGTTAATACAATACGACAGAAAGAGACAAAGTGCATTGCATGATTTAGTTTTTATGAAGAATATATCCTGTACTATTTCAAATTAAACTGTGGACTAGGTCAAGACCTAAAGAATAAATTTGCATCTAAGAAAAAAAACTTGTACTTATAAGAAGTTAATAATAAATTATGGTTTGTCTTGTTTGTTTGATGTAAATTATTAATTCTAAATACTCTCTAAATCAAGTTTCCGTCGGCGCATAACTTTGACTATGAACCTAAAATTGGTTTTGATTCTAGAGAAATTTTATGCATTGAACTAATACTTTAAAAAATGTAATAGAAATTTGTTATAATTCTAAGCAAATATTTGGTTTAAAATAATATATATTTTTGCTTTAATGATTGAAGTAACCATACAGTGTGTAGCGAAAGGAAACTCAGTAGAAAAAATAATAATTTAAGTGTCATATAGAATGCAGAGCAGTGTTGGCCTAGTGGCTTCAGCGTGCGACTGTCATCCCTGAGGTCGTAGATTCGATCCCCGGCTGTGCACCAATGGACTTTCTTTCTATGTGCGCATTTAACATTCGCTCGAACGGTGAAGGAAAACGTCGTGCGGAAACCGGCCTGCTGACAAAAAACGTCGACGGCGTGTCAGGTACAGGAGGCAAATCACCTAATTGCCTATTAGATTGACAAATGATCATGGAACAGATACAGAAATCTTTGGACCAGACCTAAAAAGGTTGTAGCGCTACTGAATTTTTTTTGTGTCACAACGTGTCGGTTACCTACTGGACCTACTGGAACGATACACGGTATTTGAATTGAAAATTTAGTATTAAAATTATTAAGTAATTTCTTCAATAGTTGATACAATCTTGCAAGTAAGTCGTAAAAGATTGGTTTTATATTAAGAAACCAACTGTTGCCGTAGGTAAAGCCAATCCATTGACATTTGAAAGGTACCGTTGGCTTGGTAACTAAAAATTCAAGCCTCTAATTTTATCCACTACGAAGTTATAGGCCGAAAATGGCCTGAACTGTTTCGAGAAATGGATGGTACGCGCATTGACATTGCCCCCAAATATTCAGCCTTGACTTTCTCAAGATTTACTATACTGTTTCATATTAAATTAAATTTTAGTGTTTTTTTATTGAATTACTTTTAGATTGCTATACATAAATAAATATTAAATCTTTCGATACCAAATGATATCAAAATATAATAACGACATTATATTATATTACTATGTCATATAATTTTACTTTAATGAATTTAAATTGATACCGTAGTGGATATTCTTGAAGAATAGTGTGTAAGTATATTTTTTGATCGTTAATATTAAAGACTGAAAACATTCCGGTTATAGTATAAAACTCTCCCTTTTTTTTAAGCTGTGCTGAAAAGAGACAGATGGGTACTTAATTTAAGGAGTGGAATCAGTCTCGTTAAAGAAGGAACCATATAAATTATAGTTACATTGTAACATTTTAAACTAAATATATTATATATATAATAATATGATATTTACGATATATTTTAGGTATAGTAATTAGCCGACGCTTCCGTCCGTTATCGTTTGATTGCGATAAACAGTATTTGAATTATATATTTTTATCGATATTGGAATTAAAGTTTCCTGACTTATATAATTATATAATAATATACGTCTAATAATTAAATATATGATTGGCTTCTAATAGTTATTTATACATTTACAGCAGTCAAAACTACAATAAGAATTTCTTAATATAAATTATACAAAAAATTACTCACAAATCTTTGATTTTTAAGTTAAAAGAGGCAGATTTTTTTACTTTAAAAATGTTGTAAATTTGAAGAATTTTCAAATTCTTTAGAGATCATACATAATGTATAAAAATTCTTTAACATTATACTTAATATATTAAAAGTTAATAATTAACGATTAATATTCAAGCATTAGGTATATTAGTTTACATAACTGCCATCTTGGTTCTCTTATATTATAAAGAGATAAATAAACTTTAAAACTACTCCATTTCTATCTCTTTTACTATTAGAATGCTGAATTGAGTATATTTATTTCAAAATATTAAAAGTGTCAAACCGAACTAAGCCGCCATTGTAATAATACAAAATTAATATAGATTAAAGTAATAGATATAACGTTACTGGTGACATTATCTAGACTCTATGGTTATACTTTATCTATGACAACACTGCACGTGTGGCAATTCCAATTGGAGTATTCTGTTTAAATAATACACATTGTTAAATATAACTGTCCACCCATAAGTCTATGATAACCTATACAGACTGGAAACTAGACTATAATTATCAGATCTTCGTTAACATCTAGCCAATTGCGTAAAGGATGGATATTTAACTATGAAAATCTTACCAATGGTATAATGTGTTTGTTTACACGTTACAATTCAATAGGTCAACTCCTCAGCCTGTATCACTGAGCACCAAATCTCTTTTTATCCGTCATAATCTGCTAGAAGCCGGTGGATTATGAGCACGCGACAATCCGTCAACCACTAACGTAAACACAAAACCGATAGCTATAAATCAAAGCGCACGAACGAATCAGAAATCCGCTAAATCCTTGCGATCGCGTAAAAAATACTAGTATTAAAAACAGTCTTAAGTGGGCTTACGACGCGCGGTACCGTCCGCACTGACTCTAATCTCGGCCACTTCCCGACGCAATTTGAACCTAACTCCACCACTCTATACATCATCCGCTGGCGACCGCCCACCGCGCCGCCGCGCACTGATACACTTATCCCCCTCACACGCGTGCATTTCCCGCATATATCCGTCTCTGTCGCCCTGAAATCTCGTGTAGATTTTTCAGTGCGTACGGGAGCGGGGGACGCAGTCAGCTGGCCGAACTTATGCGGATAAAATCGACTTTTTATCGGTTCATTGTGACGCTTCGTGACGTCACTGTTTACTTCCGTAGACATACATTAGAATTTGAGTTCCATTTTCATTTTCATATTGTTAAGTTGAAATGTGTACAATCGAATATTTCAATATGTATTTCCTTATCATTTATCAGTGATATTCAAAGATAAAGTGAACAATAAAGTGCGTAGTTGGAAGAAGCTTGAAAATTAATATTGGTGAGTGCTCCGAACTTCGGGGCTTATTTAAATCGTGCAATATGTTTTCCTTATAGCAAACAAATGATTGCAGTTTAAATCTCGCTCTGCAGCGAGCCGCAATAAATAAGTGGATCGCAACGTAAACAGATCGAGCGCATTAACCGCCTCGCCGTATATAAAGAGAGTATAAATATAAAGTTCCCACTCGCTGCCGCGCAAACTTAGCTAAACAACGCCATAATTGCCTTCATTACTTAAATTACTAAAATTATTTATTCAAAAAGCTGGCAACATTTAGGAGCGGGAGGCACCGCCCACCGCCGTGTTTGCGCCAATGGGGAGGCGCGCGGTGCGAGTGGGATGGGCGACAAATATGGCGGCCGCGTACCAAACATCCTTATGCGACAGCGACGGCTTGACGCTACGACTGTTTACAGTTTTCCACGCTTTTTTCTTAACAAACCAATAGTTTAATTAATAATTTCGTCTATTTGTAGTATTGTGAAAATGTGATTTGTGTATATAGAGTCGAATAGAGCAAAACCGCCCAAAAACGGAATGCCGACGGCGACGTGAATTACCCTTGTTTTATACTTTTGGAAATCTAATAATTACAATTTATATTTTTTTATTTCGTGATATAAAATTTGTGTTTATCAATTGTAATCCACATTTTTTTCTGATAGAATAGAATTGTAATAATTAATTAAATAATTTGTGGGTGTGTAAAGATCAATTGTAATAATATTGTATGTACCTAAATTGTACAGTTGAATAGTAATCTAATATCAATAATAATAATAATATTGTGTATATTTAGAAATAGGGTATAGTAATAATAATGTGCTAGTGGAGCAATCAATTGGTCTATGTTCGTGAGAGTTGTTTTTATAGAACAAATGGGCAGGAGCCTCATCTAATGTTAAGTGATACCGCCGCCCATGGACACTCTCAATGACAGGGGTCTCGCAAGTGCGTTGCCAGCATTTTAAGAATTGGTACGCTCTTTTCTTGAAAGACCCTAAGTCGAATTGGATCGAAAATACTTCAGTGGGCAGCTGATTCCACGTTCCTACCTAGTGGTAGTGCGAGGCATAAACTACATTAAAAACGCTTAGTGTAACGATGAGAGTGAGAGTGATAGAGAATATTAAAGATTATTGATATAATTATTAATATTTAAGAGCAATGTTAGTCTCAACTTTGAGATAGTGCGTTCGATTCACGGCTGTACCTATCTATGAGCGCATTTATCACACGCTTCTATGGTGAAGACTGAAGGAGAACATTGTGAAGAAACCTGCATTACTTAGATCTAAAAACGGCTCATCACCTACTTACTTAAGTAATAAAAATGATCACAAAATACAGTTAGAGGTAGCTGTTTTTTTATTAATAAGAATATGTATGTATGTTAAAGCCTTCTTTCGTTAAAAAAATATAAATTTAAAAATAATAAACATTAAAAACAATTGAACGATACATGTTTTTATTTCATATCCTTTTATCTTTTCCTCACTCTTGTTCACGAAAATAATAAAATTACATTTGTAAAAGTAACATTTATATTATTCTATCAAAATATACCTACTAAATGTGTTTAATTAACTACAAATAAAATTTTACGAAATTCAATAGTTTGTATCATTAACTTAATAGGTTCAGCGACAAACATAAAGTCAAAATCAAAATCATTCATTTATATAAGTAACACGATGTACACTTATGAACGTCAAAAAATAAATATATATTAAATGCTTCTAATACTTCTAACAAACTATTAGGTAACATGAATTTATATTATTCATAACTGCTTTAGGAATTTTCATACAAATTTTACAGAAACAACTCAGGTTGGTTGGAATTATTTCTCATCGAAAATGAGAGCATACGTCACAATTCACATATCACGTCTTGCTTTATAAAATACTACTTTTTCAAAATTTAATTTAAGTCAATGAAATTAATGACTTGCAGCGAGGTTAATTTGAAGAACGAGTCACTGAAGAATTAAACCTTCAGGTTTTGATATCAAAATAATCTTTTGTCTACAGAAAGCAAATTGTATTTGGTTATTTTCTAAAAAACGGTTCGTAACACGTAATTTGATTATAGAAACCGTATAAATTCGTAAAGCAAATTTATAAATTTACAGTACTACTAATAAATTTTAGAAATTATTTTTTATAAAACTAATTCAGTTAATAATAAACGGCACAAATATAAGAGTCTTTCCTCCAACTTCGATTTTGTTCCCTTTGGAGTAGAGACTCTTGGGCCGTGGGGTCCAAGTGCACAGGCGTTTATTAAAGACTAGCTGATCCGGCAAACGCCGTTTTGCCATGTCATTATATCATTTATGGTTATTGTGCCTCACTCGACATAGATAGGTATGGTGTGTCGCGGACTTTTTTGTAGATATTTATAAGATCTACAATTACTTAGAACATTTTATGGTTCTATCTTTAATAGTTTAGGCAGGGTACGCAAAATAAGTAACTTTTTGGTTGATTTTTTACACCTTGTGTCCGAAAAACCCTAATATCTTACGGAACCCTATTTTTGTTCAAATTCAAATTAAATATAGCCTATATTACTCGTGGATAATGTAGCTTTCGAATGGTGAAAGAATTTTTAAAATCGGTCCAGTAGTTTATGAGCCTATTCATTACAATCAAACAAACAAACAAAGTTTTCCTCTTTATAATATTAGTGTAGATTTAAGTACATAGTACCGCTGACCCCAGGGCTGGCACTTTCCTGGCTTAACGAATAAGTATAGGTAACAATAGGTACAGCGAGGAAATGCTGCCAGTGTTAAAGGTACACTGACACAGGAATCAAACTTTTTAAATTTGTTTTGATTTTCTTTTTAATAATTTGTAATTACTTTTTAGGTTAAGAAAATTTGTAAAAACTGTATTCTTGATTTTGTTTTTACTTAGAGAAATTACCATAAATATATAGCTAAATTTAAACTAAAATTTAATTAATTCAAGCCCATAGTAATTATGCACAAAATATGCTGCATAATTAATTAATCATATTATCTACTATTACCTGCTGATTAGTACCGATGTCCTTATGTCCCTATTAATACTAATGTTATTGTAGGCAGATTTGTCCGTATCACTCAATAGGTATTACGTAGGCTATCATTAGACTGCGATGGTTTGATTAGGATGATTGCATAATTAATTAACAAGTCATATTTATTCCTAAGCTACCAGCCGCTATATTTGCGACCGTTATATTTCAGTCAATATACATAAAACTATAATTAATTATACACATTAAATGTGTGTGAAAGTTGTATGTAAGTGTGTGCTCCTATTTCACCAGGTCTCCTGCTGATAGAGGACAAATCTTTGGTTTTAATTTATTTAATTATTTTTTATTACTTAAAATGTCATGTGGAACATGGTGTAGCTCCTTACAAACATTGTGTAAAACAAAAAACTTGGCGATTTAAAAAGAGTGGCGGAGAGTTTATTACCAGGTCTTCTCTTCCGTTCTACGCCCTTTATTTGGGAACTGGAAAATGTAAAATTAGAAGCATATGTATTTCTTTTTGTCGTTCAGAAGTAAATGAATAAATGATTTTGATTTGATTTAAATGTTCCTCAAGAATCACACTTTTGTAACTGGCAGTAAATGTAAAATTAGAAGCATTTAATGTACTTATATTTCTTTTTTTGACGTTTATATATGTACATTGTGTTTACCTATACATGAATAAATGATTTTTGACTTTTGATAAATAAATAAAATAAACATCTAAAGTCATGGTGATAGTACCAGGCGTGCATAAGTCAATAAAACGACTTCTAAATACGATTTCAGTCTTACCTATTTAAGATTTTTTTTTTCAAACCAACCTAGTCAACGATATATTTGTCATACTACGGAAAATTACATGATTATAATTTGACGTAGTCTCCTAGGTCAAGTACAACGGCTTAAGTTCTTAAAGCTAAGCTGTGCTAATCTTCCGTCTCGCAATCACCTCAATTGTTGAGGTATGAAGCTGAATGACGATATTAAAATTTGAAGAATATTTTCACTAATCTTACTAGTTGTGATGAATTAAAGGTTCTTTAACACTCTAAAAACTGAATTCATTGCATGGATACATATTTACTTGACTCAGAAGAACAAGCCAAGAAACTCAAAGGATCCAATTCAAAATAAAAAATTAAAAATGTTTAATGTAATGTACATGTAAAAATGTTTACCAGCAAATAGAAATATTTAATGTATCTAAAAAATGCTTAAGAAATTATATAAAAACTCTAGTATTCTTTATTAGATAGAATGGCTTTGTTATTCCTTCTTTATAATAAATATGTTCTAATGAACTATGAGTCTTAGAATTTAGAATTTACATACATACATACATATATCCTTTGTATTTGTATAGGTGTAGGTAACTGTGTTTTGTGTATGTTTAAATGTGTATTCCATTTTTGGAATAGTGTAATTTTTTGTATATTGTATAGTACTTGTAAGTAGCTGTAGGAATACCATTAAGCAAATAAATAAATGTAAAATCTGGTTCACACTCATTCAAACATTAAGTAGCTCGAATAAAATAATCGAATAGTCCTATCACATGCCCCAATGCCCCATTAAGGTGTTACATATGTTGCACACGTGATAAATACCAAATTTTAGGTAATAAAAGGATTAAGCGTACGTAATAACACGTTTATCAAGTCGTAAATTGTCATAAATCTAAACTGTTATCGGCGCCACTGAATTTTCGATTAGATATCAATCAACGAATATTACTTTCATATATCGAAGTATTGTACCACCTGGAGGCAACATACCCTAAGTATTGAAATAAAATTAGGAAAAACAGTAGCATAACCCTGGATAGCGGTGCCTTACCTTCACTTTTTTTAAACAGTCAATTCGACGTTATTTTTTTCATCAAAGTTCACCAGCCTTCTGCGCTTGATGAATCTCGCCGATTGGGTTTATCGGTATCAAGTATATTGCACATATACCTAGATTACCGTTGGTGCAACCAAAATTTGTAGCCCTGATTGAGGTTAGGAGCTAGTAAAAAACTAATTCCCTAGATCTTATCTAAATACGATCTGGACATATTCAGAATATAAGGTTTTAAAGGTTAACCATCTAAATGTAAGCGAATATAGAACAAATATCTTTTCATATTAATGAAACCACTGTTTATAGTTTTAGTAGTTCTATTAGTCTAGTCTCTATCAATTTTACATATATTTTTCATCTTATGTCGACAGTTACACAAAACATATTTATGTAATACTGAAAATATGCCCTTTACTAAACTTTGATCCCTCCCATTAATCATTTCATTGTTTTAATGAAGCTAAATTATGCAGATTCCAAATACAACAATGGGTAAGATATTTACCAGTCGCTTAATAATGCTCTTAGTGTACTTCCTTTGTTACTTTGATCAAAATTATGAATGTTTGTGGCATACAATATAATAATTTACACTTGGAGAGATTCAAAGAATTAATAAATGATAGCAATAACAATGTATTTAAAGATCTTGGTGTGTATATAATTAACAATAATCCAGTGGCGGTACGAATTTATTGGTCTTCATCTGTTTTGAACCGACTTCATAAAGCCCGAAAGAGCATACATTTGCACGTGTATTTTTGGAGTTTACTCCTTAAGAAAGGATTTGATTTATAAGGACCGGTACGGAAATTTTATAAGGAGTAAAATCAAGTGTAACACGAAAAGTTGAGGCGTTATGTACCTAGAAGGAGACAATAGGATTGAACGTGTAAAAGAATAAGATAGAATACATTACACAGACTTTTCTAATTTGAATTCACGTTTTGACAGCCACGTTACAACATTGTCAGTGTTGACAGGTGTAAAAAATAAAAGTAGATTGTCTAGCGTGCCATAGAGTTTTGTCAATAGTAATGGTCAGTGAAATTAAAACTAAAAAGATTGTTAATTCTTATTCTTCTCTTACTATAAAGATAACTTTGGTCACAGAAAGAAAATCCTTTTTGGGCATAGATGATGTAGGTACGTTTTATTACTACTACAAACATTTATATTATAAAAACATATATTCTTACCACCTTTAGTATGAAAATATGGTCGACAGCCACAGAACATTATCGCCATTTTATCGTTCGTAAGGAGTAAACTCCAATCGTGCGTCGTAGCTGACACACACACACTTTTTTTATCTCTATCTCTAGAATGGATACTACTCGCTATGGCTTGATTGTAAACAAGTGACACTACTGTCCTTGGTATATGTCAGATTTCTGTGTCTATATATATAAAAGAAAGTCGTGTTTGTTACAACACTTATAACTCGAGAACGGCTGGACCGATTGTCATGGTTTTTGATTTGTTGGATTTGTTTCCGTCCCGAATAGCAGAATAAGCAATAAATTATCGGACAAGTTATCGAATAACAATAAATAAATTAATTAATTTTACGAATGCAAAAGCCATATGGTGCTATCTGTTGACAAAACTACGCATTATTTTACGTCGAATTCGTGTCAGTTCAAGAAATTCCGATCTTGAGGTGAATGAGGAGATGCATAACCATGCTTTGATCCTGATCAAAAGATGTTGGATATCAGAAAGTGCTTAACATGCAGTATCGCCACATTGACGCTAGAGAGAAGATGCCTAATGTGTAAAACTACGATTCTTCTTTCGCAATGGCAAGCAATAAAACATTTCTGTATTTGCAAAAAAGTTGTATTAATGTAATACTTAACATTAATGAAATCCTAAAATAAGTTAAATTAAAGTAACAACGATATTATAAGTTTGTAGGGCGAAACGAAGTTAGCCAGGTCAGCTAGTTTCTTTATATTTTTTCTTAGACAAGTAGCTACTATGCCTGACACACGTATGTCTAAGTCATGGCGGTTTCCTCACCGTCCGAGCGAGTTACGTATAGAAAGAAAAGTCTATTGGGGTACAGTCGTGATTCGAACGCACGACCAGGATTGCGAGTCGCTCAAGCCAGGCCAACACTGCTGCGGCCTAACGATTGTTATTCTTTAGGTATACCTACACCTGAAACTTGAATGCAGACATATTCTTCGTTATTTCGTTCATCTAATGGACAGTGAAGCTTCTAACTACAAATCGATTACATTCATTAATAGTGCGTAGTAAAAGTTTTTATAAAAAATTAAAGATTACTAGGTATTTACTTTTAATTTTATTAAAGATATTTTTAACCTTCCAATTCCCAGAATCAACATTGGGTTCCGCGAGCCTCTTCGATGTGGATCTGTTCTGCTTCGAATTTTGCCACTAACATCGACCCCGTTTCGCACTCCTTTACTGCTTAATTTAAAAAGAACTTTACTTTCTTTACTTATGTACGCGCGTAAGAAGTTCTACTTCTTTGGCATTATTAAAAATAGTTTTTGATTGCATGCAAATAATTAATTACAATTAAATAATCAAAGACTGGAAAAGGAATCATTATAGTCAATAAAGTTCAGTTTTCATTTAAAAATTAAATAAATAAATATTTATTATTATTATCTTACATTAAGTGTAAGATAAATTCTATTATTATTCGAATGTTATTTTTAAATTATGTCCATGCCGTAGGATCTTCCGTGGGCAACTTCATTCTGTCAATTTTGTGTCACGGTGCGCGCACATCGTAAAATTTCACTCTCATCAATTTATCATAACGCGCCTACAAGAAGTATAACTTCAACAATTTAAAACAACTATTCATGCCCCAATCCTTGTATCTTTCTTCTTTATTATAGCTATCAGTATGTTTGTCGTTCTCCGGATTTATAAATTTTGGGCTGTCATGTTTTGTTTTGCTTTCTATATTATTTTTCTTTTTGTAGATACATCCAATGTGTTTATTTTTTGATTATTTTTACCTTTTTTTATTGTATAGAGATGTATATGTTTTATTTCCCAAATAAATAATTTCCTAAGCATTCTTTCGATACGGGGATATGACGGGTCATGTACGACTGTATATTTATGGATGTATTTCTTTTATATAACTTTAAGATGGCAAACCGAAGGACGTTAGCGTCTTAACTCTTAAGAAGTTAATTACTTGGTTCGCCGCATGCAATTCGCTAATTGAGATTTTATCTTATAAACTCTTGGTGTATTTTGATTTCTTTAATCGAATTTGTTGAATTTGAAAAATTGCTAATCTCGTCATAACTCCATAAAAAATACTCTCTTCTTTAGTAGAATATAGAATGGTCACATCTCAAGTACCGTATGTAAATTCCGTATTACAAATGTAATACGTTTTCACATACGTGAGGACACAAACTGTAGAGGAAACTTCCTCAAACGTAAAGGAAGGATCCTCAACCTTACTTCTTACTGACCAGCCCATAGGTCCCAGTGGCTAAGGCAGTGGCAGGAGGTTCACCTGATGTTAAGTGATACCGATATGGACACTCATATTGCTCGCAATTACGACTGCGTTGCCGTCCTTTTAAGTACGCTCTTTTCTTGAAGGACAAAAAGCTGGACCCATAACCCAAAAAAAAATTTTTTTAATTTTGATTTTTTTTAAACACTCCTAGGATTTTATTTTACCTACTGATTTCTATTTCAAACTCCTATTCTTTTTCCTGCTAAACACTGACTTGTTTGACACCGCTTGGCTTATCTTCCTATATACATGTAACATAGTAAATACCGGCTGAATAGTTTTTTCATATATAATATCTTATATTCTACCTTACAAAAAGCACCCCAGTTTATAAAAATAGAGGAGACAAAAAGTACTTAAACAGAGTAATAAAAGGCATGAGTGAGCACTACGATTTTAAATTTCGAATGCAAGCGTTAATTTAATTACATTTCAATAGATGTCTCTGTCTAATAGACTCAATCACACGGCTCGTAAAGCTCAACGATAGTTCAGCCAGTTACTTCCACTACATATAATTACAATTGAATTTATGTAGTATCCCGTGCTTAAGGATCGGTTAAGACTGCAATTAAGCCAAGTTTGGTGTTTAATGGTGATAGTTCGATTAGTGTGTTGGTAAACCTGATAAATTTATTATGTTGGCATATCTTACGCAAAATTATTCAAAAATGTGTTCCATGCTCTTGTCAAGTGCATGATCCTGTATATTAATTATATTGATTTTTCCTTGCATGTGCTTGATGGAAAACATGGTGACACAACCGATATGTCTTATGGTACCTATTTCATAACCAAGTCAGCGCAACGTATGTCTTCTGTTATGTTCAAAAAGGCTTGGACAACGGGTATTATACCTAATATAACATTTACATGCCTATTTTTTTATTGCTGAATGTGATTGTGTTATTAGAACGTAAATTAATTATCAACGTACAATTGAATGAATGTCGTCAATACTAAAGAGTACCTACCCTCAGCATTTTTGAATTCTTAATTCATTAATATTTTTTTTAATTTTTAAAATTAGAGCCCATATCGGTGTTTGTTGAAAACATGCAGTTTGTTTCAGATCAAAAAAACACCTTAAAAAATCCTAATATCTTTTGTCATAATGTCTTGTCGTAAACTTAGGACATTGCCCATACAAATTTTTTTTCAAAAGAAACTAAGTTTGCGCATTTTCTAGCGGTTAATAAAGCAAAACAATACCCATACGTAGAAATTACTTACGTTCACCCCTTAGGTATGCTAACAATTCGTCAATGTTGTAAATAATCCCGTAAAATCAATCTATTCCCCAAATACGAGGAAATTAGCGTGTAATATTTCCTGTTACAATTATAAATGCCCGGGAGAATCGGAGATTGTGTGGAGCTGCGCACGCGACCTGCACGCGGCTGACGCGCGACCGGCGACCGACTCTCGCAACGTATTAAGCGCCCAACGCCTTTTATTTATTTTACAACTATCCTCTCATTTAAGTCCGTGTCATCCCACCCACGATCCTGTTAGGATTTCATCACCCCGCGTTTACCGAACAAACAGATTCCCAGATTGCATTATTATTTAATTGTGTCGAGTGCCACTTTCTTTTGTGAATGCGGAATTAGCTCAACTACGATTAGCATATTTTTTTCACACGATGTATGTGGAACGTAACATTTCAAAATTTGAATTTTGACACACAACTGTAAGAATTCTATTTTTAAAACAGAAAAGGTTTTTGCAGTGAAAGAATTGAGTTCAACGCAAGAATTCGAATTTTTAAACAAAAGAGGTTGGCATTCGCAAAAAACAAAAGAGTTTACCGTGGTGTTCGAAACTCTTTTGTTTTTTGCGAATATTAAAGGTACGCAATAATATCGGCGGACCGTTAGCGAGTGAATAGTAAAATATCCAAAAGCCGACCGGAGGTAATACCGCGACCATACATCAACCGTTTCCATTCTAATGGTAATTCGGGGATATGCGGCTCGATATTGTGCCGCGTCCCTCCCTAACAAATGTTTATTTTATACACAACGCCACTAACAATAGTGTGCAAATACCTAAACAGCGTAAATGGTGGCGCGATGCGATTTAGATGATAATGCTCTGCAGATATTATAATGGATGGTTGTAATTTCCCGTTTTGATAGTGGTTCATATCGGACTGTGTTTCTGTCAACCATTGAATTTGCTCCGTAATTAGTTGTAGCTTAATTCAAAACTGTTGTATTTCATATATAGAAATGAGTTAAAGAAATCTGGAAATAATTAAAAGTAAAATTGCGACGGTAACTATTCGGTAATCGGCTTTTGGTATATTAAGCTTATTAATGTTTTGTTAAATAAAATATTGATTTTATGTACGATAATAGTATAAATTTATAATCTTTACTTTGTAAATAATCAACTTCATTCTTTTCGTCCATTTTAAGTTCATATATCAAAATTGGAATCCGAAAAAGTAATTTTATACTGTAAATTGATGGCATTTACTTATTATTTATTATTAACGCCATTAGTTAGTCCATTGATTAGGATGATATTTTCTAATAAACACTAAAATTCGTTTAATTGATAACCTCCTCTTTAGTTTTTTGGATGAAAAGTAATGAAATTGAAGTACCACATACTAACCGTCATACATTTGCCCAGGTTACTCGTAAAATATTCGCCGAATTAGAAGAAAACACTTGACCAAAAAGAATTCTTCTATATTCAAAATATTATTTCATAAAAGGTCGTCGTATGGAAATATTTGGTATATATATATGAACGCATGTTTAATTTGATATTTAAAGGTACCCCCGCACCTGACAGCTCATACATATTCATGTTGGGTGATTAATCATCCCCTTTCTCCCCAAACACCTACAAGACTCGAGTTACACGAAATTTCGTGAAAACGTATAATGAAGTATTAGTTATGCATGTCACTGCAATTTGTTACGAAAACTCGAGCGTAAATTCTAAATTGTTTGTAAATAATTGAGCAGATTATGTGGGCGAACACTATGTACCTACAGGTTTATGTTTTTAACGACGAATATTTATTGGTCGCATAAAACAAAAGACTACGCACAACGGACCAAATCGGCGTCTAAGCGCGGGAACTGAGTCCAGACTACATAAACAAAAGACTGCTGATGTCCTTACTTATTAAATAATAGGACCCAGAAATGTGTCTTCAATTATATAAGACAATAATACTACATTTTTTATTCATGAATAGTATTCACTCAAATCGATTTAAAAATGTTACAGGATATTTTGCATAATCTAAATATTAACGCAACCAAAAACCGCAAACCGGTTAGCCGGTTTTAATTAATTTTTTTACGATGATTTATGTTTGTGATTTAACAGCGCGTGCCCACATTTTTTTATAGTTTTCACTATCAATAAAAAATTTACATACGACATAAAGGTGACATCTGGTGGGCGTGGACTGGAGACGCATGACTTTATGCAAATGTTATAGCGATTAGCGATTGACGATTTGCACCCTTCATTCGTTTTTAATTTATTATAAAGTATTAATCCATTCTTTCCTAGAGCAGTGTTGGCCTAGTGGCTTCGGCGTGCGAATCTCATCTCTAAGGTCGTAGGTTCGATCCCCGGCTGTACACCAATGGACTTTTTCTAAGTGCGTATTTACCATTCGCTCTAACGGTGAAGGAAAACATCGTGAGGAAACCGGCTGAGGCCCAAAAAGTCGCCAGCTTGTGTTAGGCACACAACGCTGATCCCCTACTTGCCTATTAGATTGACAATGTTGATGAAACAGATAACGAAATCTGAGGTCCAGACCTAAAAAAAAGGTTGTAGCACCACTGATTTAATATTTTTATTTTATTAAACCATTCTGGATGAGTTTTGAAACTAACAACTATAGTTTCAAACCATCAGAATATTGGTAGTGATTTTCAACCAAGGCTGTATTTTATTAATTCATTATGGACGAGTCTTGAATATGAAACTAAAAACTATAATTTCAATCCATCGTAATATTGGTAGTGATTATCAACCAAGGCCATTTACTAGAAATAATTATGTTAGTTGTTTCTTTATTAAAGTACACCACATCAAATATACTTAATGCAATGCATGCATTTAAAAATAAGTATTTGCTTAACAATGCCTATTAGGTAGACGCTTAAAGCTTTTTTTAATTGATATATTTTTTAATTGAACAGCCCACTGCCCAATATATCAAGGTCTGGATAAGTAGTGTTTATTCTGTTGTTTCGCGAAGAATTGGATAAAGAGGAGCCTGTACTACTAGGTTAGATTTTTCAGACGGAATTTGTAAGATTCTGCTGATTTTAAACCTTGGGAATGAATAAGCGAGGACAATGTTAATATTCTTTATAATAATAATAAATCCCATTTATTTCCAACAACCTTAAATAACATTTTTATCTTATAACTATTCAGCTAAAACTATGTTATTGCAACCCCATGTAGGGTATAGGCCTCCTCTAGTTCACTCCATGCTTTTCTATTTTTTGCTTTTCTGCTACTTGAATTATTTTGTCGATCCATCTGTTCCTTGGGCCTCTTTTTCTTTTTCCCGCAGGTCCCTTCCATGTTGTGGTTTCTAATGTCCTTGTTGTTGTATCTCGCTAGGTGTCCTGCCCACTAATATTCTTTAAGAGGTTAGTGGTTACTATTCTGAATTTAACGACTTGTACAAAAACACTGAATTACGTTAAGACAAATGGATTTTTGAGTAAAAACACGAATAAATAATTAACATTTATAAAAACTTTAATAGTCTCGTAAGTACGCGTATGTAATTTGAATATCTAAAAAGTGTTTTTTTCTGTAGAAAGAAAATATTCTTTTGAAAAATACGATTCGGCATATCTACTTAAATGTTTCTGATAATAATATCTTATATTAGAAGAATATTTAATAGTTTAGATCTAGATAAGAGATCAAAGGATCGGCTTATCACATACAAAGCATTCTCGCTATCACCCCGAATGACATGCAATGACGCCCCGGTGACAGTGTCGCAGGCAATCGCATCGCAATCCGTCAGTTCCTCCCATGGGACAATATTGGGACTAATTTGTTTCACTCTGCTTATTCTGTTTCCGCTTATGTGGAAAATTGATATTTTATCTTGAACTTTTCAATTGGTATTGATTTAAAGAGCTATATTGGAAAACGCGTAGATTTAAAAAAAACGTGTGTGTACTTATGTACACGCGTTAGAAGTTATACGTCTTTTGCGTAACAAGATAACAATCTTTCCAAAAAATTTATTCTACGTTTGTAGAAAAAACTAAAATCTTGACTATAGATAACTTCAGGTATATATAGTCAACATTTTATATTTATTGGATAAGGTGTCGTTTTTTGGTGACGGTGTGTGCGCATAAAAAAATTAATATACCTACTTACTTAAGCGCCAAAAGAAGTATAGGTAACTTCAACAAAAACATGTTCTTATTAATTATAATTTATTTATTCGAATTCATTAATATTGCAGTATTATATGATATAATATATTCACTAGTTACCTACAATAAAATTTAGAACAGTTGTCTAAATAAAGAATGTTGAAATTCAATTAAAATATACCAAAAAGCAATTAAAACTGCAACGCAAAAACGAATGAATTCAATTGTGAAAAAAATATCAAACGTTAAAGCATCGTTCATCGAAATGGATTGTCAATCCGTTTCGAGCCGATATATTTTCCACTACGTTGAGTCAACAGAGAGCCATTCATCGATGCAATGAAAATATTGCCCATTTATCTTTTGTTTTTACAAAACTCTTAATACGATTTCATATGAATTGCTATTTTCTGTCGACAAAAGTATCTCAGGTAATATATGGAGCTGGGGTTTTATTGAAAACGTGATGTTTCTTGATTATAGTTATATATTTATATGATATTGATATACATAGGTTTCATGGTATTCTCGCATACAAAGTTTGTGGTCCTATTTGGCTATAAACACTATTGATAGAGGCTTTTTCATTTCCTTTTTTTTTAATTTTCATTCCATGTTAAGGCGTAAGGCTCTTCACTAGCATCTTGTAAAAAATACTCAGCGATTAATCGAGAAGTTGGAGACAGTCTTGATACTTCTTCTTGTACGTTACAACTACGGTCTACGGTCATGAGAACTGGTAGGAAAATATTAATATGATGCTTGTTTTCCACACGATGAATCCTGTTACTAGGAGGAAAAAAGAAAAGAGGTTATTTATGTATTATTTAAACTTACCTGTTGCACGGGTTAGTTACTTTTTTTTTTATTATTCCTTGGCACTTGATTTAAGCAACATACTCATATTTTACGTTTCAGAAATTCAAATATATCAAAGTCAAACCGAAGATATAATGAAGAAAGCGTTATATCAATTGCACGCTATCTTGTGATGTGCATAGCGTCTACGGTCGCCATCTGTAACTGCAACGCTGAAAACCGCTTTTCAAACTAACGGGTGAAACTTTTACCGTAAAAGTAAGGTCATATAATCCTTAAATAGGGTATAGATGTGTCGAAATGTGCTTTAAACACTGGTAATTGCATTATATACACACAGATGACCAGCCTGTTAAGTAAGGAAAAATGTCGCTCAACCAAAACTCGATTAATTAAAAAGTCTGAAAATTCCATAGCTCAAGTTTAAAAAGGTTAGACAACCAAGACAGGCTCTTGCCTGTCATTGCCGAAATCATCTTGTGTCGAATAGGAAAGATAATATTTACTACGTAATGGAAGTAAATTTGAACCATTATTATGCATTATGTGCGTGGTACTTAGTCCTATGACTAGATGGCGCTGTAACACGTAATAATAACTATGGTATTTAAATTTCACTACTCGATCCAAGATGGCAGGTAATTTCGTTTTGACTATATTATTTTAAGATTTTGTGTTACTAGGTGGCGATATCCCTAAAAAAAAATCCCGAAATACACTTTGAATTAGCAGATAGATAGTAATCAATTTTATTTTATAAACACCGTAATAATCAAACTGTTATTAAAATGTCAACAGCTAAAAAAATACTGTGTCTCAATAATGATAAAAGCTATTAGTATTGTAAAAAATTGCATTATCTATTAAAATACTTTAATACTATAAAAATAACATGCTTTATCTATTATAATATTTATATTATATTATATTATGTGTGTTTTTTTAATTAATCACCTCCTTGACGGCTGGACAGATATCGACTATTTTTTTGTGGATTCGAAAATGGTTTTCATTTACAATTAGACCATAATTTATTTTACTGTATTGGTAGTGATCCTTTGTGATTAACTATCATTTTCTTTGTTAATTTATTAGGAGAACGGTAAAATTTATAAACAAAGTTCATTGTATAAAAATTTATTTTTATTTAACCCAATTTCAGCCCCATAAAACAAATACAAGTAAAAATAATAAAATAAGAAAGTGATCACAGGTGGTAATTATAAATGCTAGGAAGTAAAAAATCAGATCTTATAGCGCAAACATTTTCGAAACATTTGTTTAGAGATTTTGATACAAATTCATCAAACATGTTTGTACTGGAGTTGATTTAGTTATGAAATTAATTAAAAATGGAATATACAAATAAATAGCTGCTTATACCTAAATAATTAAAACTCAACATTAAATTTTAATTAATAATATGTAAAAATATTTTGTCATTATTAATAACACTTGAGCAAAATTCACACTTTATATAATTCTAATGATTTTAAAAATATCTGTCATAAATAAATCGCTGCCATATTTTAACAAGTATTGACAGTCGACAATATCCAAAATATTAAATATTTGGATTTTAATTTTTTTAACAATAATTCTCTTAATTAATTTAAGGTACGTTTGGTTCGAGAGCTGTTGGTTTCTTATATTTTAACATCAAACTATGGGGTTTGGGATTTTATATCGTTTTTAACAAGAATTAACGTTCAAATAATAATTGGTATAAAACATATTATTGGCTACCTTTATTGACATTGATATACAAAAACCCAAGATGCACAATCAACGTCTAAAAAACGTCCTCGAAAAATGAACGCAACATTCTAAATTGTGCGCTCATTTCAAATAGTCTCGCGTGTAATAAGTGGAGTCGATGTTATTTAGTTGTGTTTTTTTTTATAAATAAATTTATGTACTTTTGAACTTTTTTGTGTGTAGTTTTTGACAAATATATTTACGCTATATAAAGTTTAGGTCAGGAGGTAGCCAATTTAACATTTTTTTTTAATTTAAAGAAAAAACTTTTTAACCGGATTAAAGTTATGTATTATTATAAATTTACAACTATTTAACATCCAACACCTTTTGTCTTCAGTCACCGTGACCACGCACGCTGTAAAGCACCCGAAAAGTCGGATAAATTTAAAATTGTTACATAGTTGTAAATAAAAAAGTCATGTTCGACTCCACTCAATACCTTGTCCTACCGACCACGGTCGGTCGTAAAATTTTATTGCTTTATGTACGTATAAACTGCGTTGTAATAACAACTTTAAGCAATTCGCGTAAGGTTGATTTTGTAATAATATATGCTTGTAACATATACTGTTATAGACATACTGTTATAGAAAGGGACAGAAATAGTGTTTCGGGACACTTTCGAGCGTTACTGTTATTCGAGACTGTGCATCTTGGGTTTTTTGTATATCAATGTTTATTGAGCAGTATCTCGCAGAGCAATATCAAATCATTTTCCCTATAAAATGCAATACAAAAAAATCTTTAAATTTGGAATGTTTAACATTTTTGCAACAAATATTATTCTAAATATAAGTATGATGTCATATTTTAAAATGTTGCATCGTAGTAATTCTCAAAATTTTCTTAGCTGTCAAAAATCCGAGGATGTGGCAACAAAATGGAATAATCTAATTTTAAATGTCATATTGCATGCTTCTGGAATGACGCAGCATATTTTTTTTAATTTAGAAAGTTCGACGTACCCGACGATTTTGTAATTGGAATTTTCTATAATATGAAGGACGTACCGTTCTAGAATATTCTCATGTTATTAGCACAGCCGTGGTTCATACGATATTGTACATACATCATGGCTGTGTTGTGCCAATAGTAAAGAGCGCCTAGAACTAGAACATGCCACCATTGGTGAGAATGGCCGATGTAATCTACCTTACCTGGGTACCAACGCTCGGGAATCTGGAAAATATTTAGAATCAATAACATTACGTGTATAAAATTAAAAAAATATATCAATTAATTAAATTGGAAGATAGGACTTTAAATTAGAAAAAATGACCTAAATTACCTTAAATGCATAAATTGCAAAGGCAGTTCCACTAATTACGTACATTCCAATAACACGGGGGAAGAACATCTGAAATTAAAAAAAAAATTGGTTAATTGTGTTTTATTTGTAATAGAGTAATCTGGGATTTGGATTTAAAAAAAATTATGACTGTAATTAAATTTAAAAAAACAAAAAATAATAAAAATTTTATTAAATTAACAACTTTTATAGTAACCTTACAACTATGGGTTTCATCTATGTATTATATATTTTTTTTAATATATAAATTGGTTTTTAATACTAGAAAATAAGGAAATTACGCAGAATGAGTACAGACTGTTAAAATGAAAAGTACAACAAAAGATATGTTTCACTATGATTAAAGTATGTTCCACTTAATAAAACAAATTCAATCAAGACAGCATCCCATAGTGAAAGTCGCGGGTGGGTCTGGAATACATAGATTTACGATAGATGGCGTTTTGCTCGTTTAAAACGCGGTATCATGTTGATGCGGAACTTACACTTATATACTTAAGCAATTGAAAAGTCGCCGTTACCCTAAATGTCGTTTCTAAAACGAAAGAAATTTTTGGGAACCACGCATAGCGTAATAGCTTAGTAGTGGTTTATACTTTATAGATAGATAAGCAAATTACAGAATACAGACTCAGACTTCAGATCAGTATATTTGTTAACGTAAAATTGTAAACACCGTTAGATTGTAATCTATCTCGCGAGATTATAAACTGTCGAAAGATTGTGAACCTCAGCTTACTGCTTACAATTTAGCGTATTATTATTCGGTAGATTGTACTACACTAACTTAGTTATCATTCAAACTTCTTTGGTCAATTACAGATTAATTTTACTTCCCAACAATTTCATATAACTACCGAATAATAATACGTTAAATTGTAAGCAGTTCGTTGAGGTTCACAATATTTCGACAGTTTATAATCTCGCGAGATAGATTACAATCTAACGGTATTTACAATTTTACGGTGACATATATATAATATAGCCCGGTCCCCGGTTAAATAAGAGACAAAAAAATAGTGGTCATATAACAAGAATCCCGGAAAGCCAAAAATTGGTGGAAAGCTGGGGTTTACCATTACAAATAAAGTTTTAAAAATCCCCATCGATCCTATGTCTGCTACAAAAGTTATTCGAGGTCAAAATTTGAGTTTTTTTTTTATTTTTCTAGAAAACGGTAAGTTTTATCATTGATAAAATCCTCTACAAAAATGATATTCACGATTTATTTCCTAAGATGTACTATTCCTGAGATACCGCGATTCTAAGTGTCGCATTATACATGATATGCACACATTTCCTGACCACCTATGAGGTACGGTACCGGCGCGTTTTTTAGCGTGGTTTTCCCTGTACTTCACTGTCATGACAAGTTTAGGATAATTTAAGGGAACAATAGGATAGGATCGATGGATGGATGGATTTTTAAATTTGAAACGGTAAACCCCAGCTCCCCACCAATTTTTGGCTCTCCGGGAATTTTTGTTATTTCAAATGTCTATATTGTATATTGACTGGATAATAATACAGATTTCAGAAATCAAAATAAATAGTACATACTAATATGATGTTAATAGGTATAAAATGAGCTATTTAATTTTTTTTAAATAGCCTGCAGCCTTGTGATTCTGTAACTCACTTTTCAAACTCACACAGCGGTTTTCGCCGCGGCGATCTCGCTCAAATCAGTCGTGAAGCAGTTATCTTATGATTTGGCATTCTGATAAACAATAAACTACAAGCTCCCTCCTTATCGTTGTGTGAGTTCAAAAAGTGTGTTACAGAATCGCAAGGCTGAACAGCCTTAAAAGTTAAAACTAAAAAGGCAACTACCGCAGCACATGTAGTAAGCTGTTTTGTTTTATCATCACCCTTTTTCTTACCTCAACCATAGGATTATGAAAGCCGCCCATAACATAAGTCCAGTGCATAGTAGGTACAACCCCATACGCCGCCCATCCAATGAACACACACATCTTCACAGTATAAGGCACCTCAAAACGAGGCACCTGTAGCAGCATCGCCACCGTGAAGATAAGGGTCACAGACAGCATGTAGAAGGTTTGGAGGCCCTGGAATAATTTACATACTCAAATCAAACTCCAAAATTAAAAACGATGACCCCGGGGTTCAAGCGCAAAACAGAAGTTTATTAGTTAATAACAAAATTAAAAGTATTATTTCTTTATTCACGCCTATTTCCCGAAGAGGTAAGAAGAGACCACAGATCTCCATTTCCTACGGTCCTGATATACCCCTCTCGCTTGACATTCACCATACATGCTTGTCCGTTATGGGCAATTTTGTCCCTTTTAAAATAAATCATTCTAGTATTAGATATATCTAATATATAAAATTCTCGTGTCGCGGTGTTTGTGGTTAAACTCCTCCGAAACAGCTCGACCGATTCTCATGAAATTTTGTGTGCATATTGGGTAGGTCTGAGAATCGGACAACATCTATTTTTCATCCCCCTAAATGTTAAGGGTAGTCCAACCCTAAATATTTTTATTGTTATTTTTTTATGATACAGCATTAAAAAACCGAACAATCTCTGGGGTAGCATAGCAAAATGATCCATGCTAGTACACAGTACTAAAAATGTAGGTAGGTAGTAAAATCACATTAAGGAGAAACGAAGTTCGCGGGAGCAGCTAGTATAATATATGTAATATGTTTATTATTTACTACGTATATATAATGAAAACTTATTTAACGGTCATAAACGTAATTATTACTTAAATATGTTCATTATGTAATAATTACGTTAAATTGTAATTTAATTTATTCTTTTTTTAATTTTATTTATTCTATAATCTGGACTTTCTTAGGATCTAAGTCGCAATAGACATTCTATGTAGCAGATATACGGATTCTTGCGCCCAATTACCTTCTTTTAATGTCCGACATACCTCTATGACCTGTGTCCTTTACTATGGATGGGCAATACATTAAGCATTTGTTTTATTCGGCATACTTTATCTTACAAAGCAAATATGCAAATACACAACATTCTTTGCTAATCATACTTTTGCCCCATTAAAACATATAGGCCGTTCATTTCTACAGATTCTTGAATTTCTTAAGTTGAACGTTGTTTAGTTCCGAACATAATCAGTCATTAACGCTTCATAATTGAAGACAAAGAACTTACCGAGAAATCGTAATTTTGCAAACAATACCTCCATGGCGATATACGTCATGTGATAATTGATCTTTGTTTTATTTTAATTAATTCACAGAAAGATTCCTAAATGTTTACGTTTTCTTAATAACAACATATATTAAGTCTTTTGACATAGATATACTAAGCCCATGTAAAAGTATAGAAAATTGTGTAATCCTCACGATTTCACCGCATTAAGTGCACATAATTAAATAAATGTTGACCATATTTTTATTGTGAAGGTATCTTCAACCTATGATATCTTATTCGTTTATTCGTTTCTATTAATAGATATCAGGTATATAAAACGCTTCAAACTGTTTTTTACTACCACAAATGTCAGCAAGTAATGATCATTAACAGTCTTTGTTCGATAATGTTTTGGCACTATGATCGTGTGTCCCAGATTTATACTTGCACTCTATTACACTTGTTTCACTATCTCAAAAAAAATATTTTTAGGTGTCAGAACAAATTTTACTACGATAAAAAAACGTCATCAACACGTATAGGGTATAACGGATTTAAAAAAAAACAGTAACTTGCAGCGGAAGCTTTCCAAAATTCTCTTATTAGTATTAGTGTTATAGCCTTCTTTGACATATTTCTTTCTGATTTTAACGCAATTAACCAAACATATTCATAATTACTACAATATAGATTTTTATATTTTTGTTCCTAACATTTCTTATGCGCAATATTATTCATTTGTTTTTTGATTCTCCGTTTGATTTGATAGCACAGCTATTATGACGTGGTAACTTTCACAAAACAGTTTGTAAGAGCAAAGTTTGCAACGGAGTTCGGACATAAATTATACCATATTATGTATAGACGTAGTAACTTATGTGCCTTCAAATGTATATTATTTTATTTACAAGATCTTAAGTGAGTCCAAATGGATTTCTTGGCTGTTCTTTGCGTCCATGACCTACTTTATGTAAATGAATAATGGTGATTATTTGTCTCTACTTCTTCTTTTTAAAGCAATTAACTTTTTTAGTGCAAACGAGCCTATATTTTAATGGGTGCGTTGCCGGCCTTTGAGGGATGAGTATCCTCTCTTTTTAAACAATTGGAGGTAGTGTATCTAGGGAAGACCTAAATGTTGTAACAAATGCTACGGCTGAATATCTTTCAGGCCGCTAGTTAAACGGCACCGTTTAGTTAAAAGGCTAGGCTGTTAATTGAACGGCTAATTAAGCTAGTTGGCTGCGACATATAATATAAATAATTAGTACCTTTATTGTATTTCTAAATGAGTAAGCTCCAATAAATCAAGAAATTCATTTGCGCTAAGATTAGGTCCGTCATGTTAAACAAAAGATAAACGGATCAATTCCTCGTCGTTAAATCCTATATCACGATGGGAAATCACAGACTATCACAGGATAAATAATACAATACGAGACCGACTAATCAGGGGCCCATCCTTGGCCCAAATACATTGACCACGGTCAAGAACATGTTTGGCAAGCTTGTATGTAGTTACTAAACATCGTACTAATTCGAAATCAAACTGGTTTATTACACGGAATTGTCGACAATGATGACCAGTGACGCAAGTAACCGACAACTTGTACGCCTCAAGTCCAATAAACATCGAACGAATTTTAACGTCTTGATTCGATTGTACACGAACGCAAAACTATCGAACGGTTTTTAGTACGATATTCGCTAACAGGCACAAGTGGTTGGGACATGTGCACGGAATGGCGGACGACAGAACCCCCAAGTCCTTACTGAACTCACAACCTAATTAAGAGAAAAACCGGTAGACCGAGGCTGCATTGGTCAGATGGATTTGTCAAGGACGAAACGATAGGGGTTCGAAGTTGGACGCAAGAAGGACGAAATAGATTGCGATGGCGACATATACTTATGGAGGCTAAGCAGCCCACAAGGGGCTGTACAGCCCCATTGATGATGATGTAAAAGGTTGCAAAAAACAAAAAGATTTATATTAAAGTAATAAAGTGTGCATTAAGTTTATTGTATTCACAGAATTCAAAACAATTTTAGTTCACTATTAGTGACACTGATCTGTGTCTACTGTCTAGTACGAATTATATGAATAGTAAATGTTTTGCAGTTGCATTGTATTTAAAACTAAACTATAAGAACCATGTAACCAATAAAAGTCCGAGCGAGCCTCTAGTATGACTCGAAAACAATGCGAAAGTGTGTCTAGTGCGCAATATCTTGCGTTAAATATCACTTGTAAAATCGCCGGTTTATTTCCTTATATGACGCGTGGCAAAAAAAATAGCATTTTTGTAAATAGTTGCGTATATAAAACAGGATTTACGAACTAAAATGAATTACGATATTTTACGTGGTAGGGCAAAGTAATCGTGTGTTGTAGTTTACAAAAAACTAAAAACTATTGCGCATCCAATGTTAATGTGTCCAAGGTCTTAATATTGTTTAGTGGTGTTTTCATTTCATTTATTTACATTTTGTATCAGTTTTCTTTCGAACATTGTGGTTTGTTCTGATGTCTCGTCGCAAGGGCATAAGGGAGCGTTCAAGTATTACGTCACGCAATTTTTGGAGATTATTGACCCCTCCATGTATCGCGCCGTACGTTTTTCTGTATAGTAAAATTTTCGTGACCACTTAGTGACTCTTTATACCTTAAAGTTACCATTATGTGGTGTAAAGTACTGGAAAGTCGAAAATAATATTAACAATAACGCGTAATTCAATCCCCGCCCCGCATCGTATCGCCCCCCCATTTCGCTAATACTTGAACGCTCCCTAACGGGTCAGGTTTCAGTTGGAATCTGTTTAAATAACTAGAGAAAGGTCCATGGCCCGTTATTATTTGAACGAGATTTAGTTCTGGTCTTTTGTGTATGCCTGTCTTATGTCTGGCATAAAAAATTTTGTTACCGAGGCTTGCGTGCCCTCTGCGTAACTAGCCCACTTTTCTAGCGTTTCTTTGCCGTTATTTTTTTGTTTAGCCGTTCACTATTATTATTTTAGGTTCCCATCTAAGGCACATTTAAGATACCTAAAAGCTGTACTGAATTTTTTATTATAAGTTAACGGTTAAGTCAGATAAGATTTAATGATAGCTACTCCAAAACTCACTAAAAAGCATTAAATAGTAATTTCTTAATTGGCCTTGTATTACTTAGATTATTAAATGTATAAAGTGTTAATTAGTTTATTTATATACAGGTTACGAAGATATTTTCTATCTGATCACGCAGGTTGGACTACGGGAGGAGCTGTACTTGAACAAACATAAAAATATATATGCGTGAAAATGCTTCATTCGGATTTAAAAAAAAACAATTTTACTGTCATTCTTAAGTAAATAAATATAAGATAAATTGCACCATTTTTAAAAACAATATTTAACAATTACTACAGATTTAAAATTTATAAATGATTCAACAATATATTCACAACAGCCAAAACCTATGAGCGGCAATTTCCGAAAAATGAAAGCCAAATGACGTAGTGACTTTCACAACTTCAGAGGCAAATTATCTTACGATTTCGAACATTAACTATGTACATTAAACTATAATATTGTTAAAGTATTGACAAATTTTGATAATTTGTATAATGGCATCCTATTGTCATTAATTCATTATGATTTTTCTATGAAAAAAATTCAATGGTATTTAGGTCATTGAAACCTCCCGCAGCTAAACATATAAAGCTCTCATGTTACTTCGGTAATATTTACGGAATACAAAGCGGACTTCTGTGCAAACTTGGACAGTATATCCTCCGTGTTATGACCACTCTATCTCTTTAGTTCTGCAATGGCACTCTTGTCACTAGAACGAAGTTTGAAATGCAAGACAAGGAGCTGAACGCATTATAAATTAAAGCGTGAAAGACGATTCAGGTTCGTGAATCAAAGTTTCCATACTTTGTGTTATTACACCGAAATGTCAAAGACCTTTACTGCGCATGAACCTTTATATTTTCAATCAAATCACTCGAAAATACTCATTTTTAATGTCGAAGCTTTTTGCATGTAAACATATAAACATCTTTTCAAGTATATTTTTTTTAATACATATGTTTATAACCCATACACATTACGTTTATATTGTTAAATGAACCCTTGTTAAGTAGGGATTAGGGAAACCAATTAAGCAAATGTCTACTGTCTTTTTTTGTACAATCTCTTTTCTTAATGTGTCTGATTAAAATAAAAAAAAACTAGAAAAAATTGTAAGACAAAATAGAATATTAACGCTGACAGCGAAGCGAGATGATTTGAGCTCAAACTTTCACTTCCATTGGCTACTTTTACTTATTCAAGCATGCGCCTATTGACATCCGAGATGACAATATTTGCGAAATATTAATACGTCGGAAACCTTTATAGGAAAATAATCCTAACGTTAGTGAATTCATTTATTTATAGCCGCACTAACAAGATCACACATAAGAAAAAAAAGAAGATCGACACGGTTATGACAGATGCTTATAATACATGTAATTAATAAGTAAACATTACAAAAAAGACCATAAATTACAGAACAAAGAAACTTAAGATAGTGATAACAGAATGCACTTCTTATATGGCGGTCCAAAACCTATTGATCTATATTTCCACTACTATTTATGCAAGAATGCATGTTTTTATTTTATTCATAAGTATTTTAAATGTAAATTATGAATATTATTCATTGTATATGTGGCGGGATTCTCCGCGATGCTTATCAGACAGAAATTACTTAACTTTTTAATTATTACATTCACTTGAGTAGTAATACGTGTCTACTGTCTATCAATAGACTATCCATTATAACTGTTCAAGTAAAAAAAGCCCATACATATAAAAAAACTATTTGCACTATTTTAGGTAAAGTATTATTTCGTCTCTCTCTATCAAATTCTGTTTACGGTGTACAGAAAAGAGACATACGATTTGTTAATACTGCAATTACACTAATTAAGTTTTGTTAATCTTTATTTTATTAAATAATCTATTCTATGTTGTGTTACGCTGTGATGAACAATAATAATTTATTTTTGATGAGTAAGGAGGTTACAATGTAAAAACAGCGGCTTGAGACAAAATCACTTCGAAAAGCTAGCGTGAGCTAGTCATTCCCATAGAAATTCGTGTCACGTTGTCGCATCAAGCTCAGGTCATTATTAACACAATATAGGTCTTATGTAATCCTATTTAGATCTTTCTGGACATTTCCAAGAACATTAATAATGACACATGACATTATTAATAAGACCAATCTATAGTAACATTATAAAGAGGAAATAATTTTGTATTTTTTAAAGATAGAAACTCTAAAATAAAATCTAGAATTCAATATTCCCGAGTATTATCTATATTTTTTATTAGTTAATTAGATATTATTATTATCGAACACCACCTATGGCGGGACACTCGAAGCTATAATTAGTAATAAAATCGTTCTTAATAAACTTTCTAGACGTTTCCATTTTAAATTATAGATAACATGTTTGAAAAATTTAGGATGTACACGATTTAACCAAGTCGCGATCAGCTGTTAACTTCTCCATATCTAATTAATGTGTCAATTGCAAGACAAGTTACAAGTTGCCAACATCCCGGTTGTGACATAAGTTACATAATGTAATCCTAAAGAATGCACCTTATATGGAATTTACCATCCTTGGCAAGTACATAATATTCTACAGGTCGACCGTTCAACCACCAACTTTTAACTTCTTCCATTTAAATTCTTGGAGTTATCGCCACAACTTGAAGTTAGTTTCGTGGTACGTCACAGGGTCTATTGCGACGCCATCTTGCCTAGAGCGTTCGGGTTCTTGAAATGAATTTTATGTATTCATAATTCTATAAACGTCCGATCCTTTCCCTAGTAATAAATACATTACGCCATACGTAAAGGGATACTCACATGATTACACCAGAATGCGTAGTAAATGCCCGACGTGTATATAGCCAACAGCGAGAGAGCGATTCCAAAGAGATCGTACATGAGGAACGTGTTGTAATCCGTCTCCGAACGACACGAAAACGTGTGATACAGAGCCGATAGCGCCATGCATATCTGGAAAAATATATTTTATATCTAAAAATAATAATCATATAAAAATAACAATGCACCAAAATGTTTGTCTACGTGCCCATTAAACACTCGCTCGCGAAAACATCAGCATTCAGCATTCATACCATTTTGTTTGGATTTTAAGTGTTTTTTGGTAATCAAGATTGTGGTTTTTTTAAGTAAAAAAACCTTTAAGCCTTTTTACTATTAATGTAAATAATAACACATAAATTAATCCAAATTTAATAAAATATAGTTCACCAATTAATAAAGATAGGTATTTTTATATTCGTCAAGGACACTTCAAGACAACGGCTCTCGATAATGTATTCGAATGTAATTTGTGGTGCGACACTAAAAAAACATAGCGTATAATATATTCAATTCATTTCATAATATAGTTTTTATTCTGTATTCGTATGTCACAATTACCGCCGCTAACATTTTTATACGATAAAACTTGTATTAAGCAACACTTAACACCACAGAAAAATAATCAACATTTAAAAACAAGCATTTAAATAAGTGTGGCATATAAAAACGACCTTATAAGAATCCCACCTTCGCACACTTCCGCACTTCAGAATTTTAATTTAAAGTGGTTTATATGTATATGATTTCAGACATATTAGTGTATTTAAACAAAGATACCATACAATACAAATATATTCAGAAAGCAATAAAGTTTATAATAGCTTGCTTTCTGAGTATATATAGAGAATATAGCAGTGGACCCGTTCCAAATACGCCAAAGGTTTGGTAGATGGACTTTGATAAAATAATAGCGTAGGTACCTACGACAGCGACATTTTTACTTTTTATATTTTAAATATTTTTCTCAAGCTTTTGGTATGAGGCAGTGACATAGATTCTTTAAAAATAATAACTCTGGGATAGTTGTCTAATAGTTGTCTCATATAATAATTACTTCTCATATTATTAAGAAAAACAAAATTTACCTCCTATGAATTTCAGAAACTTACACATATATAAAAATTAAAAATATATATTTATGATATTTACGATCTGATTTGTTTATGGGATTTAGTGGTTTTTGGCCGTACATATTTTTTATATTTTATAAAAAAATACCTATGTAAGTCCAGTAATTTACGAGATTATTCGTTATAAGTATGTAATTATTACCTCATACCTCATTATTTTATCCTAATTTAAATAGTACGCAACCGAAATATGTTAATACCGACCCGATGATCTTACAGAGGTCTATTTAAGAATCAGTACAGCTGTCTTTATATTCAAAAATGTCCCTTTTATATGCGAATAGTTGTAAAACCAATTAAAAATCGTACAACATTTAACTTGTATTACGAACATCCAAATATGAAACGCGGAAGGTGATTTTAAAATTCATAAGCTCTTCGATGATTTCGGAGGCTTTTATTTATTTATTTATACTTCATTACCTTATACAAAAACATACATATAACAAGAATAAAGAACAGGTTACAAAAGTTATAAAGCAACGGGCGGCCTTATCGCTAACAAGCGATTTCTTCCAGGCAACCCTAACCTAACCCTTTTAATGTTTATTATGCTTAATATTTTTTGCCATATTCTTAAAGTTACCCGCGTGCTCGTCCCCTTACCTTTTTTTACTACTACTAAAGAAAACTTTTATACATATGAAAAACTTTTCTCTATATTAGATGTTTTTATACATTGTCTCTTTCTAGTCCGGGAGGTAGCGTTGCATTTTTGGCAGTGATTTTACGCCGACTATTTTCCTTCTTTCACTATTAATCTCGAAATACTTATAACTGAATCAAGCGTCAGCTGGCGCATCTGCGGTGGGTGTGGAATTGGGAGGTTGCGAAAGAAGTAAAAAAAATTAAAAAATTAAGTAAGAGTACGCTGCCTGAAACTTTTTCCGTAAATAGTTGATGTCATACTGAGCACAAAAAAAATCGTCATCATCTGCATCGTGAAGGGGGGATTATGCGTCAGCTGCTCGCATGAACTTGTAATAAAATCACGTGAAATAAAGTCATAGTACGCCGGATGAAATTGGACTACGTGATCGTTTAAATAATTCAAAGTACGAAAATAACAATCAGCTGCGTGTATAGCGGTGGAAAGACCGTCAGCTGACGCAGTAAAGGTAAAGATTTTTCTAGAAATGCACTTCTGTGAACTTCTGTGAACTGTGAAAAAACGAGACAAAATGCACGAGATGAAATAAAATCGAGTGTAAAATGAAATAAACGCAAAATAAAATGAAGGGTGATATAAACAAAATCGAAATATAGAAATAAGAAGATCGCAAAAGTTATTCGTTGTCGATGGTATCGCTATCATCATCATTGTCTGACGAATCATCGGCCGAACTGTCCTGCAGGAAATCGTTCTCTTCGTCTTGATCGAGTTCTTGGCCTCGATTCTCTTCACCGTCATCTGTAAATGACCATGTAAATTATTAAAATTAGGCTACTGGAAAGCTCAAAGAAAGTGTCACCGACCATAATTCCATACCGCCAATATTGTCGCTGCTATCCGTTATACTGGTGACTGATAGGGGTACTTGATCTCCTTCGAACCATTTGAAGACATATTTGTCGTCGTTTTCTTCCCATCCCCAGTCCGTGGGAGATAATTGAGATGGATCTTGAAGGTGAGAATGGCTCTAAAGGTGCGCTATGTATGACGTGCGCAGTAAATGCTGGCGTAGCTCGGATTTACATGGTGTGAAGATCGCCCCGTCGATACGGCTTTTCCACTTGAGCACGCCGTTTTTCTCATTGATTTGATAATTTTTCGCGAAGGTAGCAACGCGTGTAGCGTTGACATCGTTTATCGATTTAAACCCGTACAAGCGACAAACTAATTCTTCAATCGTTATGAAGACCTTGTCTAATTCACGACTCGGAATAGTTGCGATATCCCCCAACGCTTGCATATATGCCTGTGATTTTCGCAACAATTGTAAAGGCTTTTTTTTCTTTCCTGTAAAATGCGGGATTAAAATCACAGCCTGTGAGGGCATGGAAACCTGGCAACGCAGAGCACAAATCGGTTCCCAAGGTCCGTTCGTTCGACGAGGATACCGAAACTGATTGTGTACGACAAAGATTCCCCAGGCAGATGCTGCTTTGAAATTTTAGGGGGAGAGGTTTAGGTAGCCCGAAGGTCGTGCTATGGGTTCAAGCAAGGCCAGAATGTATCGCAAAATATGTGTTTGAAAGCGAAAAGCCTGACAGCAATGCTCCAAAATTTTAAATCTTGACTGGGTCAGCTGACGGTCTTTCCACCGCTACATAAACAGCTGATTGTTGTTTTCGTACTCTATATTTTTTGTAGAATCACGGAGTTAAATTTCATTCGGCGTATTATAACTTTTTTTTTTACGTCTTTTTTTCACAAGTGCATGCGGGCAGCTGACGCATAATCCCCCCTCCACGATGCAGCTGATGATTTTTTTTTGCTCAGTACGACATCAACTATTCATGGAACAAGTTTCAGCCGGCGTACTATTACTTTATTTTTTTATTTTTTTTACCTCTTTCGCAGCCTCCTACACCCGCACCCACCGCTACTTGAGCAGCTGACGGTCGATTCACTTATTAGTCATATAAGATCAACTATCGATGTTAATATCAGCCGGCTTACTATGACTTTCGCATTTGCAACGCTACCTCCCGGACTATTCTATCAATTACGTTTACGCTACGATGAAAAGAGATAAATTTATAAGGCTTATATGTATATTTCTATGAATGAGAGGATTGACTGGTATATACAGAATTTCTTAAGGCTGTCAGTTGCGTCAGGTATAATTAACTTTAGCATTTTCCTCATTGATTAATATTTACTATAAAAATTAAATTATCTTTTCTGTTTTTTATTATTTTTGCAAAGGTAAGCACCTCAAACGACTAGCATGTCATTAGCACATGTTCTAAGAAAGTTCAGAGTTAATGTTAGGAAAGTTATGACATTTCAAAAGAGCATTACTAATCTATAAGCAGGCAAAAACATAATATAGAGGAAGAAAGTGAGGGTCAAAGTCTTAGAGGGTTTTTCCTAGTCATGAAAATCAGATATCGAAATGTTGTAACGGTTAAACGGTGGTTAAGGATAACTTATATCAATATTTACTTACATTGAATTAATAAATTGCATACATTAAATGTAATAAGAAATAAAATACGCAATTACAAATTAAATGCATTGTATAGATTCGAATTTCTCTGTGGCCGTATACCTAAACACTAATTATTTATTATTTTTTTATAATTCCCACAGCAATACAATTACACAATACATAAGCTAAAAACGGAAAATACAAACAAACCGTTATTCGGAAAATAAAATAATTTCTTAAACAAAATTTTCGGTTTAAAACACGACAACATTAATTATTTTTTATTCTCTATACCCTGAACCATAGTGATGGCTACTCATCGCTGACTGCGATATTATTTCAACATTACTTTGACTTGTTTAAGCTTCAACAAAAACCATGGCTTTGAGGTTAAGGCGTATTTTATAATTTTTTTTTTAAATTTAAATATAGTCTAGTATATATTAATAAATTATTTATATCGATCCAATTGATATTAATCATAAGATAAGTAAGATAGTAAATCAAGGTTTGATAATACAAAAATTTACATCCGCAATGCGCAATCAAAATGGCCGCTCAAAATTACTTAAGATCCCATATATTGACCTTTCGCCATTATTGCTTTTTGTTTTCCGTCACATGACTTTCATCTGCCCATAACTTTTAGTACGGTTTAATATCATAGATTTTTTAATGTTTAACTTGGATTTAAACCTCCCAGCAATTGAACCATGCTTATTGAATTCCATGGAAATAAACGTTTAAATCAGACACAGAAGGCATATCAGCTATTATCTGTGAATTCAGCGCAGAAATGTCTTAATGATATTAGGAAGCCAAGAAAAGTTCAGCCCTGCGATTCTGTAACTCACTTTTCGAACTCACACAGCGGTTTTCACAGCGGCGGTCGCGCTCAAATCAGTCGTAAAGCGGTCATTTTACGATTTGGCATTCTGATAAACAATAAAGCCATAAACGGCCGACACTAGTAAACTATGAAGAAGACTCGTAAACTACTCGGTGGGTGTTTTTAATTCGTATCTCAAGTCACAATCTCGTCTTAAGTGCTATCCAATATATTAACCTTCATACAGAAAAATAGACCGACAGCTCATGAAACGCTAAAGCGCTAAGTCTAATATTGGATTTTGAGATACGACAGTCATCGTTTTCATTAGTTTATTTAATTAATTTAATTTAATATGCAAAAACTCAATCCTGTTCTAACATGTGACCCTAAATCCGCAAGAATGCATAACCAACAAAGAAATCACACGCTAAGCAAACAACAAACATAACAGCTGAAGAATTACATATTAGAAAAATAACCAACTACTCAACACAGGGACACAACACAACACAGGTATATTATAGGTTTTTTTTTTTAAATTCAAAATGGCGTTTTTGTTTTGAATGAGCTTATAATCTAAACAATAATGTTATACAGAAGCATAAAGACGCAAGGAAGAAGTGGCTATATGGGCAAAAGTTCTTTATTCAAAATTGAAAATATTTAGTCTAGGCAAATGAGAAGGTTTGAAAAATTATACGCATATGACTGGTTAAAATTGGGAACAAAGCAGTTGAATCTGTACTAAATTTTAATTCCGCATAGTCTTCACATCGAGAATATCCGTTACTTTACTGAAACGGGTTTTGTACTATACTATGTTTGATATTTGAAGGCCGCTTATACGGTAAATTTATACTTAATCACAATATTTAGATCAGTCGCTATGAAATTTTCTTTGTTTAATAGTTAATATAGACTTTTGATAAAATAAATCAGTGGCGCTACAACCTCTTTAGGTTTTGGCCTCAGATTTCCGAATCTGTTTCATGATCATTTTTGAATCAAATAGGTGATATCAGCCTCCAGTGCCTGACACACGCCGTCGACTTTTGTGTCTAAGACATGTCGGTTTCCTCGCGATGTTTTCCTTCACCGTTGGAGCATATGTTAAATGCGCACATAGAAAGAAAGTCCATTGGTGCACAGCCGGGGATCGAACCTACGACCTCAGGTGTGAGAGGCGCACGCTGACGCCACTAGGCCAACACTCCTCTCCTAACTTTTGAAATCATAAATAAATATGTAATAAAATATATGATGTTTGAACAGATATATATATATATAGATTATATTATTCTGAAATCACTTTTGTGTAGTATAATTAGCACGTTTACACCAACCAAATAGGACTTAACAAGATTTTTCTTTAATTTGAAACCAAGCGTTATATAATTTAGCTTACGTAAATTGCATGGTCCGATTACAAAATGTCGACATAAGTCAGCACTTGCCTGAGCCAAAACCAATGGTAACATTACGTATAGTCTAATATTTTTACACTTTCAGCCTACTTCGCCTACTAGATTTTGTTGTTGGAATCGACCCTAGTACTTCAGTTATACGCCATTATAAGCTACTAAAGTACGGCGGTCTATAAAATATACGAGTGAATAGAATATTCAGTGGTTGTACGTCAATTGTGACGTACATGTAACACATATATACATAAAATTCCTTTATGTACATTAATTAATTACTCAAAAGAATATCACGTATGTAAACACGTGCTAAAACATAGTTTTATCACTAAGTCCTCGTGAACGTGTATATTGCGTTTTTTTTTGTTTTTTAAAGTCAAAACCTGTGGCTGTATAGACTCTATATACATTCAACTTACGACTGCCAAGTCAGTGGTCCCTAAGATGATGAAAACATCATTAGAATGTGACCAATCAATCGCCTTGAGTTTGCCGGTAGCTGTATCTAAGGAATGTTCAATGCAGAATTGCTTAAACCCCTAAGGGATTTGTATACTAGTAACCTTATTGTATAAATAAAAATTCTTTAGAGCTCTTTATTTTTTGGCTAGATGGTTATTTCAGTAATGTGTACGGGTAAAAGTATAACGCGGTCAATTGCGATAGTCATGGTTTATGAATAAATAAAATGAAAGTATGTACTCACTAGAAAACATGAGAAGAGTATCGCGGCGACGGTCTTGTCTGTTACAGTTGCATGTATGTTTATTATAGCAAGATCGTTGATTGTCAACGACCCCAGCAGAAAGAAACCGAATATATGTGTCCATATATTCATCGTTTCGTTCGTCCACCAGAATATGCTGAAAAAATTTATTTGTAGTTGAATGTGACCCTTACGACTCTATCAAAGGCTTAATTACTACTAGAACTAGAAAGGAATGGCTTTTAATAAATCTGTATGAATTTTAGTATAGTTAAATAGATATTTTTTTAAGTTTAAATTTTCTCGCAAGTCGAGGGCTACCCGCATTTAATTACTAATAATCACGGAGTTATGAAAAAACATACTGAACAAAAAATTACTAGGAAATATGAGAAAACCCTTCTAGAGGCCAAGTCATTTAACAATAACAGTTTGTGTTTGTGTTTTTCTTTATAAAAGGGTTATTTGTAAATAGGTAACACTTTAGGATTAGGAAATTGTCATTCGAGACCGTTTTGTTGACTTCGAATTGGCCTTTTCCATTGTTAAATTTAAATATGTCAAAATGGTTAAAAGGTATCCTGACTTTATCTAGTTTAATAACTACACAAAACAAATGAAGTTCAATATACAGAGGATAAGTTCATATCCAAGTTTATGTCAACACAACATTAATTGCAGAATACTGATTGCTATTTGTATGCACGCATGTTTCACTCTATTAATTTTCATTAAATTAATTATTAATTTGTAAAGTATGAAAATAATCTATCGCAACTTTGTCATTGATGCAAGTGATACTTGTAATACCAAATCCAATCTTTCTAGAATTTAATTATGCAATACTCTAATTTTATTATCAGAAATGTTTACAGTATTCCAATTTTTACTTAGATTGATAGTTTTCCCAAAATTTATTGCAATATATTGCCAATATTATATTGTGTTATAACAATTAATACAGACATTATTATTTAACACATTTTTAAGTAAGCTTTATTTAGGAAAGTGATGAGTATGTTAATTAGGACATCATATAAACCCCCATATATATCCAATATTTGAAAAGCAGATATAAAACCAGGCCCTGAGGAGCAAGTTGTACTTCAATAATCATTTTTATTGTAGTTTCTTCATCGTAACAATATAAATTGCCCTATCACATTGTGGCTTTATATTACACTCAATCATATAAATTGAATAATAGATTGTTAAATAAATTGAACGAGATATTCCTAAAAAAAAGTAAGAATATAATCTCTAAATGTTATGAAACTATTTAAATAGTAAGTGAAGATTGAAATTTTAACTACAGTTATTTGAATTCATATGTATTAGAAATAAATTCTATAATAACATACAACATAATTATCAGTAGACAGAAGAGAACAATGGTTTATGAGGATTTAAATGGAACAGATTTTGAACTAAAACTTCTTTGAACAACTAATTCTTAAAATTTAAGTATCTCACCTCTCCCAACAGAGTCTTGTTGGTAGCAATTTCCGGTAGCCATCTCTGATAAATGGATTATGCTGCAAATACACTGGTGCTTGTTCGAACTTGAGAAGTTGTCTGTAATTAATATATTCTATGTCTTCTTTTGACAAATTATTATTGTCTTCTAATTTTTTTCCTCTCCGTAGTAATGTACTTCCACTACAACAATCTTTTTCTTGATTACAATTCTTTTGGATCTATTAAAAATATAAACTATTAAAAACCAATCATAATGGAGTAATTAAAAACGAATTACTATTGTTAAATATAACTTACATTTTCAATCGCCATAAATTGTACAGTTTCTGTCTGACTCTCACATAACTTTTTTGTCATAGTAAGAGACATTTTCGCACTGTTTATTATATTATAAGAAATGTTCTCAAATTCAGTTAACACTAATGTACCTACTACAGAAGGCGTAGAACGTTTGAACTAATAATAAAATATATAATTTATTTGACTACTTTAAGAGCATTGAATTGCAAGATAACATATTTCGTTTATAATTTATAAACACCAATAAGTGAAACAATTATTAGTAACATATTTAATACACGAAATTTTCACCTATCGCCTTCTGTTTTTGTTTTATACGACTACCCTTCACTGTATTTAAACCACATTTAAACCAAACAAAATAAACAAACCAGTAACCACAGACTAAGATGAAACAAATACCTTGACGAAGTCAGATATGTCAATTGTCAATGACAATTGGGAGAATGACACACCTAACTCCACAGATATGTCTTTTTGATTTATGGTCATAAACTCAGTAATAATATGTCGAACGCTGAATAATTCTTAAACTTCTTTGCAAAATGCAAGATGTCGTCGCACCAGTCCCTATGGTGATGCCTGTAAACACGTGATACAATTTTTTACGTGTTAATTATAATCCTTAAAATTACATAAAATATGTTCTGTATTTTTATCAAACGTGACTGACATATAAAAATCAATATATTTCATTATAGATTTTTTCATAAATTATAAACGATTTTCCATAAATAAAATATATTTACATGTTAGATAGTAGCCACTTGTAAATTAAAATGTCATACAAGTCGAAACGAAAAAAAAGAAACAGTCATATTTTATAATTGTTAATGTCATTAGAATAAAAAACTAATCTTTTTCGATAATGTGGTAATGATAATCTGTATCGATAAAAACTAAAATTTTGTATGAAAATGACAGTCGTGTCGACAAATTGACTAAAACCCCTGTGCAAAATAAAATTATAAAAGCCGCTTTAAAAAAAATAATGATACTTTTTATGGCTTTTTTTTAATATTATAAAAAAAATTATGGCTTTTATTTGTGCCAAGTAGGAAAGAATACAAACAGCAAGAATATTTTGTGGCACGTCTACTTGACAGCCAACATTTGTTAATATCTTCTTTTTTGGAGTTTATGGCCTGGTATCTACCTTTAAAACAACATATTTTGTTCAGATATCAGGTGTGTGTTCTCTTGTATTTAAAGTCAAAACTATGTTATGAAGTATTCAAAAATAAATAGTAACATTTGCAAAAATAAATAGTCTGCCCCGACGAGCAAGTTACATTATCAAAAATACGGACTAATTACTGCAATAGTATGCTAACGATTGAGGGAACTATGGATGCACGACGTTCTTTTCGTCTGACAATATAATATAGGTACAGATTTCTTTATCATTGATTGTTGTTGTTTCTTATTTGAGCCTGTTTTCTTTTCTGTGTTGTATAACTGTAACTGCAAACAAATAAATAATCTATCTGTATAAAAAATTGTAACAAAAATAAAGAATTGTACAGAAATAACTCATACAACGAATAGAGCCAACCTAGATAGGTTTCCACTATTATTTTTTACACGGTTTCTACGCATGTCTTGTTCTGGGATCATGATAATTTTTTAACGTGGTTTGCTTGTGTCTTGCAATTTTGTGCCACATAGCTATATATTTATTAATTATATTAACACAATATTTAAAATGTGTTTATTAAAGTAAAATAATGAGTAAAATGAAATAATGTTTTCATTAATGCACAGATTACATTTCTCTCGTCACACTGTGGTCCTGCTATGATCTGGTGGTAAACGTTCAAATGGGATTAAAATTACCTGCTGTAATGGATTTAAAAATCAGACTTACTAATTTTATGTTATTCATTAAAATAATTAATGTCACATAATTATTTTGCCATAATGTTTATCGTTTTAAGCTCCATTAAGCGCATTAGCAATTTACGGGATTGATGCAACGTGCATTGTTAAATTATTATTAAATGTAAAAAAAACATAATATCGAGTTCATACCAAACAATATTTATTTTATTTATGAAAATTATAATTATAATAAACTATAACATAATAATATAAAAAAAATGGTGCGTGTACTTATGTACGCGCGTAAGAAGTTATTTCATTAAATAATTAATAATCAATATTAAGCGTCAATAATTTAACAATATTTAATATTTAGTATATTATTCAATTACTAATTAATATTAATAATAATTATTATTATATTATATTATTAATTCAATTTAATAACTAGGTATGTTTCATAACCTTTTAACTAAGTATAAATAAGTCTTTGTGAAAAATCATTGCTAAATTTCTTTGAAAAAAATAATTAAAACTGCTTTATTTGTTTAAAAGGTACTACAAGTAGATTGTCTTATTCCCATCTCGCTCGCGCACGCTCGGCGCCCATACTGAATTTTGTGTCACGGTGCGCGCGCATCCAAAAATTTCACTCTGATAAATTTTTCATAACGCGCCTAAAGAAGTATAACTTCAATAATAAATATATATTAAATATATAATAACATAAATATTAGAATTTACAAGTTTCAGTTTTTAAATTTAAAAAAAAATGGTGCGTGTACTTAAGAAGAGAAGTTAAACTTCTTTGGCTTTCTTTATTTTTTTTTTAAATATTAAATAATTAATAATAAATATTTAGCGTTAATAATTTAACAATATATAATCAATAGTATAGTATTCAATTATTAATAATGTTATTAACAATATTATTATTTATTATTTTATATTAAATAATTAAAACTCCTTTATTTGTTTAAAAGGTACTACAAATGTCATTATGGTCATTCAAAATTCTTGGCATCGCTGCTAACTTCACGCATATTCTATTTCGCATTATCTACAATCTACATGATTGTGTCTTATTCCCATCTCGCTCGCGCACGCTCGGCGCCCATACTGATAATTTTGTGTCACGGTGCGCGCGCATCGTAAAATTTCACTCTCATCAATTTTTCATAACGCACCTAAAGAAGTATAACTTCAAAACTAAATTTAAACAGCACATAATACTATTAATTATTTAGCTATTTTATGATAGTTATAAAATTATAAGACGTCAGTAGGTACTTTAACATTTCGATTTTAGTCGCAAATTTAATCGTAGCTACGGGCCTACTTAGAGTTACAAATACACATATCAATAATTTTATATATCTGTGAAAGTTTCAAATTGCAAAAATGTGTTTGAAAATAACTCAACATATTTAAAGATTTTAAGGTTAAATATTTATCCAAAAATAGCGCCTACTTGTGTTCAGATGACGTCACGTCCTAGTATGGGTTGCCATGTTTTAAAAAAATTAATATCAAGTTGAGTTTATTTGTAGTAAACTTATATATAAATTAAAAATATTGTGATCTTAAGTTAGTTACGATCATACAATAATTTTAATTTTATTGGGTATTGTTTTCATAATATTTTAAATATTTTTTGTTATATAAATTATTTGTCATCAATACTATCAACTTACGAACGTTCTTTGTTAATGGTCGATTTTCCTGTTTGCTGTTCGCCATTTGTCGCGAGTGTGTTAATTTTGTTAAAACTTGCGCTCTGTTCTAAAATTTATTATTTCTTAATATTAGTTAATATTATTTTTTATTTAAGTATTTGAACTTTTGTCGTAATTGTTATTATTTTTATAATATTATATAAAACCAAATAAGTGGCACTTTTGCGTTTAGACGGGAGCCATCTTGCAATCTCTAATCAAAGGTCCTTGGCTCACAGTTTCGTTGTCTAGTAAAAAGTTGGTTTATTTCATTATAAAATAATCAAATGGCGTTAAAACGAATTAATAGGGTACGTATAATGAACGTTGATATTAGTTTCATTATTAATGAGATGTAAAAATGGTGTGTTGTTAAAATGTAAGGAGACTTCGTAGTGAATGTTTCGTCATTGTGAATACCTATTATCGACATTTTCTTCTGGATATTTCTGTGTGTGATGATGTTAAAAAATTAATCGTCGTTTATTTTTGGTCAAAATTTACGTATTCACTTAGTAATGGGTGTTGTATGGTTTCATGTTGGTGACAATTAAATGCACACTGAATATAAAATGTCGGAATCGTAACGATTTTCAGGTTTTTTTGTAATCTAACTGTGTTAAATGAAGATCCAATATCAGTTTAAATTGTAGTATTTTTAACTGTTGTATTAAAAACAGGCATGTATATTTTGAGCGGATCTTAGTTGAATGGCCGTATGTTACCTGATGATGTGTTTGACGTTTCGAATCTAGGTATTGTGTTTCATATCATGTACAAAGATGGTTTTGTCTTGTGCAGGAATTACAAGACCTGGGTAGGGACCCTCCAGCACAATGCTCCGCAGGCCCACACGGAGAAGATCGTAAGTAGTTTACGTATTCGTTACTATATTTTAATGAGTCATAGGCTCGTACTTAATATCCCGTTAAAAATGAAGATCACTTATTATTATGTAGGTTATGATGATTTTTATTTTTTTTAAGTAATTGTATATTGTGACAAAGAAAATCTACCAGATTAAACACCTATAAAAGTGTAGGCCAGAATATTTTTTCTTATTGTATTTTTAAAATGTAAGACTGCAATCAGCTGAGTCACATTGGAACTATTTGCACAAAGAGCAGTTTAAGATGATGTTATTCATTATTTTTTATTTATTTCAGTATTTCACTGGCAGGCCACAATAATGGGTCCAGTAAGTATCTATGAGAAATAAGAATATTTATTTTATTTTGTGTTTTTTTTTAAGAAAACATAATTACTGCTTTATATTATAGCTACTTAATATTATTTTTGCATTCCAGGTCGACAGTCCTTATCAAGGCGGTGTCTTCTTTTTGACTATACATTTTCCAACAGACTATCCATTTAAACCACCAAAAGTTGCATTCACAACACGTATCTACCATCCTAATATAAACAGTAATGGTTCAATCTGTCTCGACATTCTGCGCTCACAGTGGTCTCCGGCACTAACCATATCTAAAGGTAACTATTGACTTGCATACTTTTGCTAGGATATTTGTATGTCTGTAAATACTTAAAATTTATTTTGTTTTCAGTGTTGCTCTCAATCTGTTCACTGCTATGTGATCCAAACCCTGATGATCCTTTGGTACCAGAAATCGCTAGGATCTACAAAACTGACAGAGAAAAGTACAATGAATTAGCCAGAGAGTGGACTAGGAAGTATGCCATGTGATGAGTCAATTGTGACATCAACTAAACATACAAACACATCGCCACAAAACCCTGGCTCTACACCCGTTCAAACCCTTTATCCGTTTGTCTATATCCTGGTCTAAATTTTCCAATTTTGTTTTCATTTTCACATGATTATTTCTTTGATGGTCTTCAATAATAATCATATTGAGATCTTTAGTAAATATTATTACAAACATAAAATAGTTTCTGTTCATATATTTGTCAGTACTTTTCTATAAGAGAAAAATTAAATTACTTTCCGTTGTAACATTGATGTGTAGATGTCTTTTACTCATTTAGTTAAAAAATTAAACTTAGTTAAATTTGCATTAAAATCATATTGTTATTTCTAAAGAATTTGTACTTTAACTAGAACTAAAAATTCCATTGTAAACTACAATAGCCATATGTTTGGAGGTGTTGCTTTTCTGTTTTTTTTTAGGTTTGTTCAATGAATTTGTAAGTGAGCTCATTAATGTTAAGAAAATAGGGCTCCTGTGAGAATAGGAACAGATTGAGCTCACCCAGTCTAGACATTAATTTTTAACAGCTAAGTTAGTAATGTAGCAATTTGCAGAACAGACTGATGTTTTACGAAAGTGATAACTTTTCTTTCATCCACAATATTAAATGTGGTCGTTGACATGCTCCAATATAGTTTAAACATTACAGTATAAATTACAGTGTATCTCATAAGATAATAAGTTATGTTTAATCTAGAATTTTTTCAATATGGCGATCTTTATATTATAATTTTATCTAATATATATTGTGGTTGTAAGGACAGCTGCGTTCTGATTTCCAAGTCATCCCATCCATGAAGACCATCCTCATACCCTCGGATCAGGTTATTGCTGGCTCACCAGAATGGCATTAGTGGCATGTGTTACTTTACAGCTGCAAGAGAAAGCTTTTGTTCACTCGGTTATCAGGGAGAGAAACAGTAACATAACGCTTTTCAATTGTAATCCAAACTTAGCTTCACTAAAATTTAAGAACAATAAATTATTGTGTATGTAAATAATAATGTGAGATTTATTTAGGTGTCTCCCTATGTCATGCAGCTGTAAAAAACATTAAACTTTTTTAATTATATGACAATGTGGAAACTGCATTTATAAGTTAGCAATTATGGTTAGTATAGCCACCTAAATAAAATACAGAATCTGTTCCATGTGATATCTCTTCAGGAGTCTTTCTATTTTGTCCAAATAACTTAGATAATAATAGTAGTTAAGTTCACGTAATAGGGCGGATTTCTAGAGCCTAAAATTGGATTTATGACACCGTAATAGTTAAAGAATAAAAGCCGTGCTATGACATGGGTTTCAACAGAATATAAAATAACTGGGGTAGGAATATTAGACGAAAAGTAAAGACAGCGTCTAATTAATTGGGCTCTGAATGGTTTCAGCGAATAATATTAATTTAATATTCACTTTTTAAAAACAGTAGCCAAATTTAAAATACCTGTAACCACTAACCAATATATTGGTTTCTAACGTGTCTGGAAGATGCGCAGCATAGAAAATTTATGCAATTTTTACGGTAAAAAAATTCACTTGAATGTATATGAATCTATGCATTTTTGGTCAATAGGCGTTGGCGATCTATTTTAAATTCAGAGAAACAACGTGAATGACGAACTGAAGGACGGTATCCTATATATTAATAGAAACACGTTTTACGAAACTGCGAGGTTTATTTGCTTATTCTTTTTATGAACATTAAATAGGTATATTTATAGAGATATACCTGAGTAATTTTTGGGGTAATGAACTCTACGTCATTAGCATGAAAATGAAAGTAGGCGAACCATAAATGATTGCGATCAGTGACACGAAGCTGGATCAGCATTTTGCCTGATGCTTGACATATTATACTTACCCCTAGATATCCTGTGTCATGTTTGCGTGTAGCGTCGACTGGACCTAATGAAATGATTTTAGTACCTAAAGTAAAAATAAGCAATCCCTGTTGTAGGCATCTTAAATATTGAGAGGACGAACAAACGTCGGCAAAACAAAAGGGCAGTAGATCTACTACTGCCCTTTTCTTGTTTTTGTTTTTTTATAAATGACATTTTTATTAACAATCGTTTCTAGCGGAACAAAGCAGATAACGATTAATAATTTCAATGATTACATACTATCAGACACGACTTTTCTATTGTTACAAAAGAAAATCGGTCTTACATAATGACGATATTGTGATATGTTTTTATAACGTTATGTGACTTACATGAAACACTAGTACTAATAGAGAAAACCTCTACTGTGGGAATTTATTTCATAGATGATACTTCAAATGGATTCACAACATTGTAAATTATTAATTCTTTATATGCTACAAAAAGCGTTTATCGCTTTGCATTATTTGAGTCCATAGGGATAATTCGTTACGGAAGAATAGTAGTTCTTAATTAGGCGGCACAAATTAGAATCATGTTTGCCCCATGGTCTGGAAGGGTTGCGAGACACAAAGTAGAGTGGTCACTTTAGTCTTATGTAGCTTCGAAAAATAAAACGACAAAGTAGTATTCACACTAATTTATTAGGTAAGTAATAATTTATATCATTCATTCACATTAAGCCCCAAATTAATAAAAAACTGAAAGCCCATTTCAAAATTTACAATTGGATTTATAATGAAAAACATTGATTACCTTTTACAACTTCATTTTATTAATAAATAACCCCCTAGACTTAGATACTTACTAGTAAACTTATTATTAAGGTACATTTACAAGGCACATAATTTATATAAACTTACAATTACGCAATTCACAGTTTAAACACTAAACCTAATCAAATTAAAAACTCAGCGACATATGGCATACCTACTAAGCTAACTTAGCTTATACAGTTTTGCCTTCGGGTTGTGGCGTCTAACATTGATATCGTCTGTTTAAGCCATACAATTTTTTTTGCATATTTATGGCTGTTCAAAGACTTATTTCCGTTATGCATGAATATATATATTTACATAGGTATTACCTACATATTAGTGCTACGGATATATAGTAATTTACCAAATTGTTTTTAACAGTTGGATGACTTTGACATTACTTAGAATGCCAATAAAATTCTAATTGAAAATCGTTACACAGTAGGTTAACGCCATTAAATGAAATATTGCCACAAATTAATACGTAGCAATGAGTAACAAATTTTGTATGGAATAATAATCGTATATTTTTAAAAATATTTTATTAAAATGTTTACAATTCCGTGGTCTCCATATTCTTAGCGTTCTTCATCTGTTCCAACTGTTGATAGAAATCATAATTGCTGTCTGTTTCATTCGCTTGTATTGGAAACGCGGTGTTAGTTATGAAAAATGGTTTATTCGGCATATCTGTGTTAACTGCGTTCTCGTCTAAGGAATCTCTTTCCGAATGGCTCATTTGGTCGTCGGCTTTGTACCAGTCGTTTTCATAGGCGTGGAGCCATATTGGATTAGAGCCTTTTGAGCTGTGTTTGTTTGTGTTTGGTACTCGACCACCTGAACGGAGAGTCATGTCCGATTCGCCTGGTGTCGGTGATGCTAATATGGGAATACATAAATTATTATTTACATATTGAGAATGGTTTCAGATCATTTTATATGAAGTTTGACGTTAACAGCAGTAATTTAGAAAAATTATCCGACCTCAACGTTTTTTAAACTATATCAAAAAGTACTGAACCGATTTTGATGAAACTTGGCACTGTACCCAAAGTAAAAATATACCTGATTTAAATCGGAAAATATAACATAAATATAACTGTTTGACAGCTTTTGAGACAAGTTTTAATTACGAATGTTCTAAAATACGAGCCTTAGCCCAGGCGCTTGTAAGTCTAAATACATAATTGTACTCAAGAATAATCCAATTTCAACAATAACATACAGGTCAAATTGATAAGACCTTTTTTGGAGTCGTTTAATGATAATCTAATTAAGTGATAAGCAAACAAAATGTAAACAAAACTTATTTATCTGTTGTTTTTTATTTTACTGGATCATGAAAATCTATGATCTTAGTATTTCTGAAGGGGAAATATATAACATAGGTACATAATGTGAACAGATATTTGAAATCTTGCGGCACATCTTTGGAGTCTGTTGTGGATAGAGAACCGTCGGGATTTGAGGTCGCTGCAGAGAATTAACAAAAATATTGACAACACTGACATTACGTCATTATAGTTCGTCAGTTATCTTTTTTTTTTTAAATCAAATGCATATAATTTTGTGAATAAGGGGCTGTTCAAGTATTACTATAGAGGGGGAGGGGGGTCTTTGATTTTCTTATTTGGTGATTACGTCAAATGTAATATTTTTTTACACATATGATATATAAAAAGGTGCGTGTACTTATGTTAGCGCGTAAGAAGTTATACTTCTTTGGCATTATTAAAAATAGTTTTTGATTGCATGCAAATAATTAATTACAATTAAATAATCAAAGACTGGAAAAGGAGTCATTATAGTCAATAAAATTTAGTTTACATTTGAAAAATTAAATTAATAAATATTTATTATTATTCTCTTACATTAAGTGTAACATAAATTCTATTATTATTCGAATGTTGTTTTTAAATTATGTCCAATGCCGTAGCATCTTCCGTGGGCAACTTCATTCTGTTAATTTTGAGTCACGGTGCGCGCGCATTGTAAAATTTCACTCATAAATTTTTCATAACGCGCCTAAAGAAGTATAACTTCAAAAATAATAAGTACTATTATTTTTGAGAGCTTTGCTTACTTTGCTGACAAGAGCAAGGGGGGGGGGGAATTAATTGCAGTAAATCTACTTACGTAATACTTGAACGTGCCCTACATGTCTTGTTTCCGCAGACTGTGACACTCGCTAACATAGTAAAACTTTGTGAACTACGTCTTGCCAGAGCCAAAAAAGGCACGGTCAAGCAATTTCTTCAAGGAATTTTCAGAAACTCACAATACGCAGTCGCCGTGGCAGCTTTGAGCTTCCTCATATAATCAGCTCGTTGTGAGAGACACGTCATGATTGCCAATACAAGAGCAACGGCGAGAAGAACAGAGGTCCATACCAGCCAGTAGATCGTATTGTGGCCAGCCGATACTGCTGTCAGTGGCTGGAAATCCGCCGGTTGGGTGTCTAGTACGTTGAAATCCTGCAATTTTTTCACTAACTTTAGGAATAAAAAAACCAGAGGATTAATCTGAAGAGCCAAATTTTTGAAAAAAATTAAATAGCAAATGTGTAATGTTCAAAATCGATACCAACAATAGCTATTGTTTGTGCTAGAAGAGGGGTTAGTTCAAATATGGTAATTGAATAAATACAGCCAAAGTTAGAAGAACGTAACCTAAAACCTTTATATGAACTTTCAAAAAAGCCCCCAGCAACGATCATGAATCCGCCCTGACTTAGATACCACTCACCATGATTTTGGGTAAATTTTATATGGTATTTTTTTTTCATAAATAAAAATTTGTATTAATTATAAGTATGCATTACAAGATATAAGATTTGGGAACCCTTTTAAATAAAAAATACCTGTGACAGGTTTCCCAGGTTTTTCATAACAAACCTAATATTTTTTTAACCTTGTTAATTTTAAAACTGTTTACAACAATTTCTAATCTTCATTTTTTTATTAACAAACAGCATAACCCGACTCGTAACACTCGTGAGTGTGTGGGTGCACGTGAGTGAGTGTGTGAGAGTAATGTGTGTGAATGTGTAACATATTAGGTCTCAGTAGAATCTTTAACTCTTTGTAAGGTGTGTTCAGATGCCAGTCCTTTATTTAACACATTTTTTATAGTGATCCATAGTTATCACTTATCAGTATCGTAAAAATAAGGTAAGGTAGAGTGCATATGTGTACGCCTACTTATTTCCGTTTAGAAATCCATAAACAACCATTTTTTTTATATGATAGGGCGGCAAATGAGTCTACGAGACGCCCAAAAAGGGCAGCCATCGCAGCCCATGGGCTTATTTTAGTAGGTTGCATTGCCGGCCTTTGAGCGAGAAGGATACTTTTTCTTTAAACAATTAGAGGGCATATCTCCTAGGGAGTACCCCCACCAGGAGTCGATTCCACAGATGCGGACCATATAAAATACACTAACTTACCACCAAATAATTATTAAATACACTTGCTGGACGACTTACCTTAAACAACTCATCCAATTGTTCAATATTCTTATCCACCAAGCGAAGCACCTGCTCAACCTCCAATACCGAATGGTCCTCACCATTGACGAGATGCAGGTACAGATCAGTCTTAGTATTATCCACTGAGCCGTCTTTATTCTCGTGTACCCTCAAATCGTCGATGTTGACGACTGACTGCGTCACAAGCGCTAAATGTTCGCGGAATATGTTCATTCGATCACGGACCTCGGACGGGTGCGCACGTAAAACGAAACGAACGCGTTGGTCTTCACGCAATAAATAAATAAATACGTGTGCTTCGTCTGATAGGCCGTCTGTGTCGTTTGCTAATATCTGTAATTTTTGTTGTATTTTTATTTTGTAAATTTTTTATCAAGATGACCACATAATTATTATATCTATACAATACAAAAATATTTATATAGTATGATTTGAAATATGTCGGGTCTATTATTTTCTTATCAAAAACTTTTAAGGATATATACAGGATGTCCAAAAAGTCGTGGATCAAACGCAAATAGGGGATAGATGAGGACATAAGCTGCAAAAAATTGTTCTACGGGAGGTCTCTAAGCTCAACCCCTGCAGTGCAAATTTATTTTGCGTTTTAATAAGAAACTGTAAAAAAAAATATTTTTTCACAGTGGGGTCCGAAGTAAACAAAAAGTTGAGAAATTTTTATATAGTATAACTTCATATTATCTTCACTACACTCAATAAACAACTATAAATAGTATGTCTAACGCAAGAACTCATCGGTACCAATCTAGTGAATATTATGAAATGATACAGGTGAACATTTTTTCGAATTTTAATAAGAATTAGTAAAAAAGTCAATTTTCTTATAAAAACGCAAAATAAATTATAACTCTGCAAGGGTTGAGTTTAGAGACCCTCCGTAGAACAATTTTTTGCAGCTGATGACCTCATCCATCCTCTAGTTGCGTTTGATCCACGACTTTTTGACCAACCTGTATATATATCTCGATCAGCTGAAAAGGATCCTCCCTTTAGGATAAAGAAAGAGCAACACTTTTCAGTATTGTTATCATAAAAACTCTTAAAAATATCAACATTATATATTATAGCGATCTACCTTGAAGTCAAAGTACCCCTTCATACCCTTTTGTGGGTCAAAGTTAAGCGACACCGCTCCCGTATCCACATTTACTAGGAACGGTGAAACTGACAGTTTCTCCAAACCTTCGGTTAGAGTTTCCTTTACTTTACCGACGAGATAATAATTGACCTTTGCATTATCTGCATCATCTAAATCTGTTGCCTGAAATAAATATATATACATATATATGTGTATAATATGTACTCTTAATGCGGAAATATGTAAAACATCGCTTTGGCATTAAGACCGTCCATCTCTCTGTCTTTATATCTCTGTGTTTATTATTTCAAGGTATAATTCAGCATACATCATAAGTTAGTATAAAAATCTCTGTATCCAAAAACGTGTTTGATATTTTTTGGAGCCGAAGTCGCCACATGGTACCGGGATTGGTATACTCGTTGCTTACAATAGATGACCCTTTGGCATAAATTCATAGGAAAAAATATTATTTATCGTTTAAAAAAAAATGTAAATTTAACCTTAATTATGTGAAATTCGAAGTGAGTCATACTAATATCCAGATATCGTTTTAAGTAGAAATTTACTTCGGTATAATTTTTTCGTTATTCAATAATTCTTGCGCAGTTTTGTATGTTTTCCTACGTTTACGCACTATTACACAAAAATTACACTTTTTTAAAATTATTTAGTTGTTAATGTGAGTTTTTAAAATATTCATGAACAAAGATTTTTTTGATTGATTGACTAAAAAACGATATCTGACAACTAACGTGAGCCATTAGATTGTGGAAAACTGGTTTGAAGCAGAATAAGTGCGCGGCGCAATTGACTCTTATAATAATAAAGTACTATTATAAGAGTCTAATATCAAAGTGCCAATAATAAATATAAAAAGAAGACCATTGTAGCAATTCATGCTGATAAAATAATGAAAGTTTTATTCTTATATCTTGTGTAATTGTAAAAATAAAATTGTTAAATACGCTACAATCATTTTTCCGTAAATGAATAATAGTCACAGTAAACGGGCATTTATGCAAAAATATTTTTTTTTAATTGATGTTATACACTTAAATGGCGTTGCATTAATTGATCACAATTTATTAATTTAATTTATTATTTTTTTAAATTAAAACGAGTATAAGCCATAATTAAGTAATTGAAATATTGGTGCGACTAACCTTGACATACATAAACTCGATACCAAAATCAGCCTCTGTCGTGATTCCCCCCGTGAATATTTTACTCATAAATTTTGGAGTATTATCATTAACATCATTCACATATATATGTGCGGTCAACGTACTGCCCGCGTCCGTCTGCGCGTTATATTTGGGTTCGTTTAAACAGTCCTCTGAAGCTAATACTGTGAGGGTATAGTTCGATTTTAGTTCTCTATCTAGTGGTTTTGAGGCTAACCTGTAATTAAAATTGATAATTTGAATATTCAAAATAAATGATATATCGTAGTTAGAATAGAATGAAAAGATAAACCTTATTATACATATTAAAAAAGAATGTTTAGTTAAAAAGAAAGTGCACTAGGATTCCTTGTGTCGTGAGCAGCTCTTCTATCTGACATGAAAACGATATTTGACATAATAATTTGTAATGAACGGGCTCCAGAAGGAGAAAAAGCGTTTGGCGAAGAAAGTGCGTTGGGTAGCTACGCGAATCAACATATAGCACGTCCCGTCAGACGTATTGAATTGGAATACGGGCGTCAAATACTATTTCTGTAAATTGTCACTGCGATGTAATCTGAAGTTAGTAAATAATTCAATAAAAAGCATTTTTTTTAAACAACCTATACAAGATAAATTTCTAATAATATTCAAATATCACAATATATTTTCATTGAAAATCTTACTTTTTATAGCTGTATACATACTGTTCAATGGAGTTATGTAAAAATTCGTGTTAAAAACAGTTTCAAATTACTTACTACGTTATAACGAAACCAAACGATAACGTATAAAAATTAGTTAACTTTATTTGGTTTAACCCAATACCTATACATTAATTGTTCCCTTCCTATAACGAATAAAATAGCTCGGTCCCTCGAAATTCGTTATAAAGAGTGTACACTGTATTAACTTCTAGTAACCAAATCAGTTTAAGAGCTATGTTTCGCTATTTAATTTGTATAAATAATTAATAAAATTAAAATAATTACCTGTATGTGCTCCTATCCAACTGAAACATGGCATCCCCATCACCTTCAACAATATAATAACAAACTGGCAACATTGGTTCATCTCCCCTGTCGATTTCATCTCTGTCTATAACTCGGGGTAATATTGTGCTGTAGTTGGCAACATTTTCTGTTATATTAATGTATGTGTGTTTGTATGGGAACCTTGGTTTGTAGTTATCTACGTTCTGTACGTATATTGTTAGGTCTATCTCCGAACTAAGCGGAGTTGGAAGACCTAGGTCATAAGCTTCTATTCTAAGCTGAAAAAGTAAATTTAACACATGGATTTTCGTAAGGTTTCGAATTTTAGGAGTAAACAGGAATTACATTTTATTTTAAAGGTAGGACATACCTACATACATACAAATTAAAAAGAAACTACAAAAATAAAAAATGACCAATAACAATAACATTACTGACCAAAAAGAAAAAATAAAATAACTTTATAATAATAAGAATATAGCTCCATTTATTAAATTTATTTATTTATTTACAGCTTATGAATGGCCAAAATTTTAAAGAAAATATAAAAAAAAACTATATAAAATAATAAATAAATATTTTCTAAGTACATAATAGGAGAGTAAATAATAGGCCCTATCTCTATCTTCATGCATTTTTCTCCAGCTTCTTTAAGCTAGCCCACCGTGCTATATACAATACCTTATTACTGCAAAACAATTATTCTAAATTAATTTAACATACCTGATAAACTGACTGTTTGTCCCTATCAAGCGGCAGAACAGTCTTTAAGGAGCCAGTACTGGGATGAATTGAGAAGGAGGGATCTCGTCTCATGCGATATCGTACAGCCCCATTTGGACCTATATCAGAATCTATGGCCTTTACTGTCACAACTATAGTTCCAATTGTTGCGTTCTGTGAAAAACTTCGATTTTATAAACGAAATTATGACTTTTGAGAAATCTTTATTAGGTTCTTGCTGAAGGTAAAATAGTAGATTTTTTTTTTAATGACAAATATCTATATGTCTATTTTCTGTAAAATAATAATTGTATTGCAAAGATAACGCGCTAAACTGTTAACGATGTTGACAAAACTAGATTTTAAATAGGTATTTGCCTATGTAGCATTATTGACTGGAAGGTATATGGACTAGAAATGACAATAATTGTATGAAAAATAAAGTGTAATTCAGAGTACTCTGTATAAACCATTTACGATAATAACTATTTTTAAAAGGCCGGCAACGCATTTGCGAGCCCAATGCGAATGTTTATGGACTACCCGTTATAATTTTATGCAAACAAGTACAAATGAGCAAACATGTTACGTCACAGGAAATGGGTGCGACCCCATAACGAATAAAGTAGTAATCTTCCTTTTGAAAATGAACAAAACTTGGTAATATGAACTTTTCTACAGTAAATGTTCAATTATAAGCATTTAATATGTATTTTTTTAGACGTTCATAGGTGACATTGTGTTACCTAAATGAATAAAGGATTTTGATTTGATTCTAGAATATCTTTGTACCAATTAAAATCTACCGTAGTACTACAGAGTATGGACAACACAAACATATATTCCGTATATATATCATAAATCTCTGATTATAAAAAAAAAATTGATGTTCAAAAAATATGTAGGTACTTAAAATTTTCTTGTTGAGGGTGTAATTTAAAATAACGGAAAACATGTACCTCTGGTACTTTGATAGTAATATTATTCGGTGGATGCACAAACATCGGTGCATGGTCATTATAATCTGTGACACACAGTCTCAGTTCGCCTCTAACTGTATTTGGCGGAATGCCCAAATCCCTCGCTTCCACCAAAAGACTGTAGTTCCCAAATCTGTCTTTTAAAGACTGTTTTGCGAACAAACGACCCGTATTCGCATCACCGCCGACTTGCTCGAAACGGAAGAGATCTGGAATAATAAAAAAAAAAAAAAAAGTTATCACACAATTAATATCATAAAAAATACGACATACTCCGGCAAAAAATTATCTGAGCTATTTTGTCACTCGGTATCTCTAGCCTCGTAACATGAAGTACTCCAAAATTTTTTCTTACAAAGTTAAATGCCCACTTTGGCCATCATTTATTTTAAGATTTTTATAATCAATAAATTATATTTATTAAATAAGTAGTATAAAATAATGTTCTTCCTATAGTGCCATCTTTTAGCGAAGGTTGGCGATCATCATAGCTACTTTAATTTTGGATGCCGCGCTTCTAAACAATGAATTGATGCCAAACCACTGTCTAAGGTTTTTCAACTAAGACATGCTAAAATAATGTTACTTGTATCAATTGGCTCAGAGCAGTGTTGGCCTAATGGCTTCATCGTGCGACTCTCATACCTGGGGTCGTAGGTTCGATCCCCAGCTGTGCACCAATGGACTTTCTTTCTATGTGCGCATTTAACATCTGCTCGAACGGTGACGGAAAACATCGTGAGGAAACCGACATGTCTTAGACCCTAAAAGTTGACGGCGTGTGTCAGGCACTAGAGGCTGATCACCTACATGCCAATTAGATTTAAAAATGATCATGAAACATGATCATGAATTTAGTGGCTTAGATTTTTTATTCTGGTTTTAAACAAATTAATTTTTTATTTTAATCCTAACAATTTTTAAATAAAACACTAATTTGACCGGATTGAAGTTATGTATTATTATAAATTTACAACTATTTAACGTAATTTTAAATTTATCCGACGTTTCGCGTGCTTTACAGCGTGCGTGGTCACGGTGACTGAAGACAAAAGATGTTAAATGTCAAAAAGTATCACAGCTGCAGAGAAAGTTGCATTATCTGTATTTATTTCCCCGGAGTTGGTATCGACTAAAAGATGGAGGGTTTTGGCAAAAATGGCTCACGGTGTCCTCTATTTTCGCGGATTGTGTTTCTTTTTGAGATTTTAATTTGGATATTATTGGATCCCAGGTGTTTGACAATTTTAGTTCTAACAATTTTTGTTTTGTTAAGTTCATAGCTGTCAAGATAAAAATTCACTAAAATCAGTGTTGCTGGTGACAGCAACTTAAAGCTGAGTTGGGCATTTTTTATTAAAGACTGTGTCTGTATTATGTATATATGTGTGTGATTGAATCAACTAATCGCTTTTGCTTTAATCAAAATCTAGAAAACAGGATTAATAAAAAGATATTTACCATGTCCCTTTCCACCAACCAAATGGAACTGAACTCTCCCATTGGGCAAGTTGTTATCGTCGGCATCCGTCGCCGATATTGATACAATCGGATCTCTATGTTTGTGAAATTCGCTTATAGTCGTACAGTCGTCTGGTAAATTGAGAACTGGAGGATTATCGTTCACATCTTCCACCGTCACACTGAAATAGGAGATGTAAGGACATAACTCAATTGTCCTTAATAAAGTATGTTATTGTTCTTCTTAACATATTAATTACATTACATTTTTACGCCAGCTTTTTCTCTCGGCCTACACCCTCTGTCTTCTTTGCCGACGAGTAGGGATGTCTACCTATTCCAATTTAATGACGTGGAATAAGTGATACCTGTATCTTATGTTCCATAATCAACATATTTTATTTTTTTGAAGTGAAACTTCTTTATCGGGGTTGGAAAAAAATTTGTGTAACATTTTTTCGTTACGCGTCACATGTTTCGGTTACGCGTCACATTTGACCGTTACGCGCGTCTTTTTCTTGTCCCTACCAGGGTTGATTCAAAGAGATTCTAAACCATTAATAACAAAAATGTATAATAACGATAACAATGATACTAAAAATTCTATTACAATTTATAAAATTCTGCAATAATCTTAGTGGTAATAAGGTAAAATGAAATAATTGTATTATTTGTATTCAAGTCTGTGATATTAAAAGCCTTTTGTTAAACTTTATCTAATTTAACTTTATTTAACCAATTTCTGTAAAGTTAGTTGCATATAGATAATTTTTCGAAAAATAAGGTCATAAAGAAGTTTCACTTCTAACGTGTGTAGGTACACCTAGTACACGCACATTTTTTTTATTTATTTAATTTTACAGTTACATACAATATAACAATCGTAACACTTATGTTCATCTAGCTAAAGGCTTAATTTAAACTACTGAAGATCCACGATCAGACGACCCGGACGGCTATCGTACTCGCAGACGTCGAAGCGAATGCCACGAACATGGTGTGACAACTGTTACAATGGTAATTTTCCGTATACGGCTTACATAAGAAAGAGAAATTGGGTGTGCATTTTTTCTAGAATTGAGCTGCAGTTAACTTTATTTGAAATGTCATGTAGCATTATATCGTGTACCTTTTAAAAAACCCACAGGTTACTAGATTACGACTAATCCATGGTACATGGGATGCACCATTTTTTTTAAAAAGAAAAAGTAGTCTTAGTGATACATCTAATAAAATAAGTCGAATAGTATTAAGTATGGGTTAATGTGTGAGTATGTTTTTTGGTATTAAAAATTAACATAAAATGTATTGTAATCATGTATTTAACCATTGTATACGTTGCGTATGCGCCCGTGTGTGACTATAAATTTGATATCATATATAATTTCTATAGGAGACTTTTTTAATACAAATGTTTTGCTATAAACTAACTCTTGATTTATGTTTTACTAAAAAATTATTCAATTAAAAAAAACATTAAACTTTTTATAACCCGTGTATATTATTTTCTACTTACACAAGTTGTTTGAATGCGTTTCTACTTTCGCCACTGAGATAACCGAATTGGTAGTTATCCCACGCCTCAACTACGAGGTTATAGGTCGCTTGGGTCTCTCTATCCAACCATTCGGACACTGTTAGCGCTCCTGTTTCTGCGTTGATGAGGAATTTGCCCTGAAAAATAATGAAGGCAGTATATGAGCATAGCTAATACTAATCAAGAGAGTGTGACGAAGCGATCGTGGCTAAAAATTCTGTTAAAATGGAGTAAACGAACACCAATGTGCCAATTAGATTGATAATTTTAAATTGAATAGAATACTGCTTTAAATTATTGATTGTCACAAATTTCTACAATAATAATTCGGTTTGTCAACGTTTAAGAAGATTTGAGAGGCATTTTTGCATATATATTAAGAAGTTCTTATAAGGCAAGCCATTGTATTGCACATTTTATTTATTTATTTAAAAAAAACCATAGGGCAATATCGGAACACAATATAGAAAAACAATTGCCGTAGAACCGACTTCCATTTAATTTAAGAGGTAATACTTGTTATTTCAGGCATCAAGGTTAAGCCTCTTTTTATACACTTAGTTTATTTATAATTTTCAAGCAATTAAATTATTTTTGGGGACTTTTGATTAACATAGTTAAGCGATGTTTCCGCTGTCTTTGTAGACTGTAAAATTGTACTTCATAATCGTTGACGAGTTATTAAAATATGATGACAATTTTGTTTAGATTATTTTCGATGAATTACGAAAATAAATATTTTTATAATGATTAATTGGAAAGAACATAAAAACAGCCTCCGAAATAATGAATTATAACTTTCTTTTCAAGTTTTAACAACAAACCATTCTGTCATATATTTTATTACCGTCTATGATAACCACAGATAAAAAATAGATATCAGTAACCCACTTTTATTATAAAAATATTTGGCTTTAAAATAAATACGACGTTTTTGTCTTCTCTAAAATTAGTAAGCAATAAATAGATTTATTGAAACAATCGTTCATAAATAAGTTTTTTACCTGCGTCGATACCCGATCGAGTAAATACGTGATCTTCCCATACTCGTTGGAGTCAACGTCGGTCGCTACGATATTCGCTATAACTGTACCAGGCTGAATGTCTTCCTTCACGCGGTACTCGAATTGCTGTACCTCGAATACTGGATTATTGTCATTCTCATCTAATACCTGTAATTTACAAATTCACTTGTTTTGTTTACAAACTAAAGCAACAAGATTTTAAACACACATACACACACACTACACACATTCAAAATACGTAACAAACAACAGATATATGTATTTACAAAGAAGTAACCTGAAATAGATAATAAACGTAACATGAACTGCCAAAGAGAACTGAACAAGTTCTGTTTATCTATAATGTATCTATCTCTCTTGCCGCTAGTGTACTATTGACCTTAAACCCCAACCGCGGTTTAAGGTCCCATTAGTATTAGATTTTTTAACTTTATTTAACGGTAATTCTGTCGTTATCCAAAAAATATATTCAGGAAAACGGTGGTACTATATAAAGACAAAAAAAAATCAGTGGCGCTACAACCTCGTTAGGTCTGGGCCTCAAATTTCTGAATCTGTTGAATGAACAATTTTTTTATCTAATAGGCAAGTAGGTGCTTGACACACGCCGTCGACTATTTTCTTAGACTCGATAAAGACAAATATATAAATAATAGTTATAATAAAATATATACCTGTATAAACAAATCCACCATCGCATGTCGCGGCGGTATTCCGCTGTCAGTTGCCTTAACTGTCAAATTGATCCAAGGAAACATTTCGTGATCAATTTTGTTTGACACAACAACTTCACCGGACTTCTTGTCTATGTGCACGAGGCCTAATGATGCATTTGTACCTGTTTATAAATTAAGAAATCATAGATGACGTATACATTTAACCGACTTCAAAAAATTAAGGTTATCAGTTTGATTTGTATGTGGAATTTAGGCTTTCAACACGAGTGCTAAATTCAGTGTTTCAGTCCAAAAATTCTCATAACGTCGTTCCTGTCCAAGTTTTATCAAAATTAGTTCAGTAATTTTTGAGATCATTTCAATTCTGGAGGGGAGACGTGTAATATTGACAAGTGTTTGAAGTTATTAACTTGTATCAATAAATAAATAAACTAAGTTACTTAGCTACTGAAGCTTTTTAACTATTAAATTTATTTAAGTTTTAATTTAAATAGAAATGCTGCATTTTATTAAAAATTTATTATTTTCCTCTAAATTTATTATACCTTCTATAACATAAGTCATAGACCGATTTTTATCCAAATCGTCGGCCAATAAAGTCTCAATATGGGCGCCATTTTTCGAATTCTCCGGTATCGATGTTTTATAGAATGGTTTCCTGAACTTCGGATTATTATCATTCTGATCCAATACAATGATTGTTAAGGTCGTTGACGCGAGCTGTCTCGGCCCACTTTGAATGGCCGCCATATCTTCTACTGTTAAAACTAGTTTTATAACTTCCACTTTTTCTCTATCCAGAACTCTGAAATGGGTTAAAGATTTTATAAAAAAGAAAGGGTGCGTGTACTTATGTACGCGCGTAAGAAGTTATACTTCTTTTGGTCTAAGATCCCGATATACAACGACCTTCACCGAGATGCTTATTTAATGAAACGTATTTTATATTTAATTTAATATGTCAATAAATATAATCCATATGGGTTGCCTAGCAATTTTCAGTCCAGAGTATGTTTAATTAATATTTAAAAAAATATAATAATAATATATATATGGCTCACGGTGTCCTCTATTCCATAGATTATATAAATGTGTTGTTTGCCATAGTCACACTATATAGACTAAAGTCCTTTGCCTTTCCCATTAGGGATAAATGAATATCATCATCATCATTGCTATAGTCATTTTGTATGATGATTTGCTATTTTAAAAGAGTACTGAGAGTTTTTACACCGGAAGTTTCTCTCGGCCTACACCCTCTGTCTTGTTTGCCGATGAGTAGGGATGTCTACCGATTCAAATTTAATGACGTAGAATAAGTGATACCTGTATTTTATATTCCATAATAAACATATTTTATTTACAGAGAACTGAAGAAACATATCATACCTTACAATCCGTAAAGAACCATCTACAGTATTCAAATCCCATAAAGCTAGGAAGTCATAGTCTGTGGGTAGAACTTGTACGCCATCTTCATTACGGGCATAACTGTTTGCTTTGTCTATGGAATATCTCAGTACTGGCTGGTCGTCTGGATCATAAGCCAAAGCGCGGAATATTATTGCGCCAACCTTAAATTAATAATATTAAAGTGATATGAGCCCTGAGGCAAAAAAAAAATTTAAGAATTTTTTTTCAAGTATTGATTTTGTTTAAACATTCTTTAAAATAAATTCACATATCATAACTCAAAATAAAAAAAACGCACAGCCTTTTAGGTCTTAGATTTTTGTATCTGGATGGTTATTTTTTTCTAATAGGCAATAAGGAGATTAAATGAAGAGACAGTAGCCTTCTCTTACTGTCACTTCACTTCTACCACTTGTCACTCTGTGATCACATTTTGGGTCAGATGCATGTCGAGATCACAGCCGCACGCTGAAGCCACTAGGCCAACACTCCTCCATATAACTGCTTAGGTATTTTTAGCTATGGTAGGACCATTCACATAGAAGATGATGATATTTTGATATATTTACTAGTATATATGGAATGAAATATGAAGGAATAATACTGTATTATTGTAAATAATTAAAAATTGTTACCTGCATATTCTCCATTACTTGTATAGTCCCGGGTTCGAGTGAAACTGGCGCCTTATTGTTAACATCAACTATTGTTATATTCACAAGAACCGCAGCACTTAATTGCTGGTCACCGATACCGCCGTCCAATGCCACCTTTAATATTTTTAAAACGTTACGAAAATTTGTCGAATTGAGCTTAAAGCTGACTAAAGAAAGACCAGTTAATTTGAAGGAATCAACAAAAATCAGAATTATATTTGAAGACGAATAGAAGAATTTTATAAATAAAACGGGAAGATGTCAAATGCCTTGGCACATAAAATATAATTTGAAAAAAAAAAAACAATTAAAAAAATCCACAAGTGTTCTAATGACTGACAAATAAGCATAATTCGTCGCAAAACCAAGATACACTCAAAGAATACATTTTTAAATATGATTTTAACATTAATTTAAATAATAAAAATACTTACCACAGTAAGCGTATATCGCGTGACTTTAGGGTCAGTTTTATCTGGATCTAGACTAGACCCATTAGACACAGATATGACCCCAGTGCGAGAGTCAATGACAAATTTATCGCTAGCCCCACGCTGTATGCGGTACACTATTCGGTTATTTGGTGATGACCCGTCGTTGTCTCGAGCCTTTACCTGTATACCAAATTTATAAAAAAATCGGTAAAAAAATGGTATGTTAGAGCGAGCTTCCGTAACCTATATTGATAAATATTAAATCTAATTGCACACATAACTAAAGTACTATTTCTGTCACACAGTGAATGTAACTGTGATGAAAAGAGATAGATGAGTATAATAGTTACAATAGCGCAGTTACTGTTTGATTTTTTATGAATAAAGGGGTGATACGTTATGAAAGTCGATATAAAATGTATACTAAAAAATTGTAGCGTGATCGTTGCAATAATTACATGTTCTCGTAACAATGGTAACCATGGCAACGAACAGGTGAGTCCACCTTCTATAATAAGGTTATGTGTCAATTACAATGTTTAACGGTTAATATTGTTCTCGGTTTTTCTTAGTCAATTATTTATTTATTGTTTAACTTACACGAATTAAAATAGTTGCTTACAAATATTTTTAAGATAATCTATAGCGTAGTTTTTGTTTTAAGAATATTTAACGAATGTAACTTCTCTATATAGATTCAAGCTTAAATACCTCAATAACACTAGTCCCACCAGGCATGTCTTCAGGTATGGCTCGTTTGTACATCATTTGCGTGAAAGCAGGTGCGTGATCGTTCACGTCTTGTACGTATATCGTTACGGGCGCGGTCGACGATAATGGCGGCGATCCGAAGTCACGTGCACGGACCTAGATATTTTAATAATTCAGTGGCGCTATAACCATTTATTTCGATCTGTTTCTTAGGACATTTCTCTCCTTCCGTACGTTTTTTGTATTTTTTTCTAATTATACGTGCAGTAACAAAGGAGAGGTTAGGTTACGTTTCATGAGATGTTTAGAGTATATTTCTTTTTAAGAATATTTATTGCCAAGGCCATATTTAAAGATGGCGTTTGTTATCGGCCAATCCGTCAGCCAGCGTGACGGTTTATTGCCTAAGACACAATAGGCTAACTTTTTTATATATCAGGAAAAAATAGATATATCACTTTAATGGAAAAAATAAAATATAAAGATATATTATTGTATACAAGGAATCAATCAAGAAGTTAAAAAAATTCTTCAATTTTCTATTATACTTTGTATAATTTAAAGCCGGTTTCCTCACGATGTTTTCCTTCACCGTTCGAGCGAATGTTATATGCGCACATAGACATAAAGTACATTGGTGCACAGCTGGGCATCGAACCTACGACCTCAAGGTTGAGAGTCGCACGCTGAAGCTACTAGGCCAACACTTCTTATCTTTAATCAATTTGTCACTATAGTATTTATTATACTAAGGTCTAAATATATTTTACTTAATATATTTTCTAGAATGAGGTTACATATAAATCACTCACAGTTAAATGTATAGGTCGTATGTTAGTGTTATCTCCCGGAATGTGCTCAAAATCGAGTCCTGTGATGGGTGTGATGATGCCCAGGTTTGGGTCTATTGAGAAGTTGCTTTTGTAGTCTCCACCTACTATTGCGTACTCTATGTGACTGTTTTTCGTTCCTAAAATGTATACATGCTAAAATTTCTTACAAATGCAATTATGGACTGGACTTTCTTAGAAAAATATGGCACAAAGCTGGTCAAAAATACAGGGTATTGATGCACGTTGACAAAATACATTTTAAATTTCCTAACAAACAAAACTGGAATATTTGTTTTGTGTAGTGTAATAACTATATTGTGTTGATTTATTATTTTCAAAGATGAAATGTTAATAAATAGATATAAATCTCTACAAATAACGATACAGGTGTTAGTGGCTTTTCTTTGGATCCAAAGTAGGACTGGATGCTAAAAAAAAAGTTCTTTACGTAAACTATTCGGTTTAATTATTGATTGTTGTAAGACGGATCATTTAACTACATAATAGACCATTAAAAGCAATTTACAGTTAATATATTACTTTAATTAAATATAAACTTACCGTTTAAATCTAAATCCCTAGCTTCCAAAACCAACGGGTTCTCAAACTGAAGTTCATTCTCAAGCAATCTCGCTTCATATTTGTTTGCCAAAAACATTGGGGCATTGTCATTAACATCATCTATATTTATTATGAGCTGTGCAGTGTTTCTATTGCCTTTACCCTAAAAAAATATTCAGTAAATCAAATAATCTCACAAAAAAAAAAACGTGTGGCACTCGGGGACTGCCGCGGTAAAGCTATTGCATAGAATTTTTTATCAACTTATACAGTTATAATTATTTATTTATTTATGCAGTATTTGATTTTCTTTGATATTCAAGTTTTTTCCTTGATATTAATTCAATCTACCACTCTACCAGACTCAGACTAAAACGCCTATATAGCCTGTCCCACTCTAACGCGTATTTGCCGCACCTTGCGTCATCGTGTGTTAGGTTTTTTTCGTTACGGAATTTAATGATTAGATCGCCGCACTCAAAGCCCGTGATAAAATCTATGCAATAGCTTAAAAGGTTTTATTTGTTATAATTAATTAAAAGGTTATTTGTTTGTTCGTTGATATGTATAATATATATGTCGCAGCAAACTTAATGAAAAGTTCAATGAAAAGCCTCTGTATTAACGGCAGGAGGTTCATCTGATATTGACACTATAAAATCAGTGGCACTACAGCCTTTTTAGATCTGGGCATCAGATTTCTGTATCTGTTTCATGATCATTTGTCAATCTAATAGGCAAGTAGGTGATCAGCTTCCTGTGCGTGATACACGGCGTCGAATTTGTGGGTCTAAGGCTATCCGGTTTTCTCACGATGTTGTCCTTCACCGTTCGAGCAAATGTTTAATGCGCACATAGACATAAAGTCCATTGGTGCACAGCCAGGGTTCGAACTTACGACCTCAGGGATGAGAGTCGGATGCCTTAGCCACTAGGCCAACACTGCTCACTCACCGCCGCATATGGACACTTAAAATAGCAGAAGGCCCGCAAGTGTGTTGCCGGCCTTGTAAGAATTGGTACACCCTTGTAACTACTGCTATAAGAGATTAATATATATTTACCAAATCATCTCTTGCTTCAACAGTAATATAATGTTGCGATATCAGTTCCCGGTCAAAGCTGTCTCCACCAGCCTGCTTTACAGTTATTTCTCCAGATATTGGGTTCAAATTTAACCTGTAACATTATTATTAATATTAGGATATAGTTATCTAATATATTGGTTTACTGCCTGTATATTCTTATATATTACACATATATTCTTCGTTATATTTATCAATTTACTATACAGATTTCAGTGTTTTTGCGTTATACATGAGGAGACTTATTACCCAAATCTAACATAAAAAGTTGGTGAAAAGATTTTTCGCTGCCCATAGAAAGTTACAACACCAAAACATCCAGTGCTTTGTCGGGTTTTTTATTTCCGAATTTACCAGATTATTCGACTGCAGATTATGAGGTCTCGGGTTCAAATCCCGTATAACCGTAGATGAAAATACCCTCAAACCGATTTTGATGAGCACGTAAACCGTGGCGCACTATATCTCTACCATCTCCTCTCTCAATATAATTTTGCTGCCATGGTCAAACGGTATTATCAAAACTACTTACAAGTGAGCTATACTTCCACTAAGTCCGGTATATCTGATCCCCATAGTACCAAAGTTTCCAGAATCATGATCTAGCGCTTGCACTCTTCCCACAGTACTGCCCACAGGACAATTCTCTGGTATCGACACTGTGTATATTTGTTGGGTGAATTCTGGATAATTATCATTTTCATCCTTTATATGAACCGTTATTGGTACAACACTGAAATATATAAAAATATCTCCTTAGCTTTTATTCATATATTGTTAGTATGACAAGGCAAGTCTCAAAGGGAACAATGGAATTTTCTAATTGCTATCAACTATGTACGAAGGAATGATGTTAGGAAATAGTTTATACAATTTTTAAAATGCTCTTTTCTTAATGGGGAAGATGTTATGGCATTTCATAATAAACCAGTGTTATTGAATGGATAGTTTCAATGTTGATCATTTAAACATTTACCACCCTAAGGCCGTTTCTCCACTGCTCCGGTCCGGCAAACGTTAATTACCGATCCGATTTAGAAACCCTCAACAGTACTTACGTACTTCTCCACTACTCCGGCATCCGGTTTTTAACGATCCGATAACTTGCTAGATCGGAACGCGACGTTTTATCGGTCTAAGTATCCAAGAGGTTATAAATTATTATTCACAGGTTTATTTTTATAGTTTCTTTAACTTGAAAGAATCTGGATAACCAAAACACTAAATCAAATTATGTTGCTATTTTTTTATATTTTTATACCATAGTATTAGTGAACTATTTATTAAGTAGATTATAATATTTTAAGATAGACAATATAAAAAAGTAATAAACTTGCCAGAGCAATAAAATATTCAGAATTTAGAACGTTTTATTAATAAAATAAAGTATATGGGTTTAAGCTGATATAGGTGTTGCATGATAAATATATACAAGTAGGTACATTATTGTCGGATCGGATATAGTGGAGAAGCGCAATCCGGCCTTCCGATATTTTTCTCATGACTCATTCCGGTATCCGACGCCGGACCGGAGCAGTGGAGAAAGGGCCTTAGGGTAAGATTCAGAAAGAATGTTAAGTATGAATTCTGTAAGTCAAATAAAACAGTATTAATATAAGGAAGTCATGCTTAGTAATAAGTCTTAATTTGGAATTTTACCCAAAACCCAAAGACATGTATAAGTCTCAGAAGGCTGATCACCTACTTCACTAAAAATTATCAAGGATACAGAAAGCTGAGGCCTTGACCTTTGTAGCAGAAATGCACTTTGGCCTCTTGCAATTGAATGTTTTGCCCTTATTGCTTTTATGTTATTTTACATATAAATAAATATGACAAGATATAGGCATATCACTTCAGAAGAATACATTTAATCTAAGAATTATTAATAAAACAAATATTTATTAAATTAATGGTAGGTGGGAAAACAATGGGAAAACAAATTATTAATATTTATTTTTGTATCACCACAAATCAAACCTGGGATAGCTAAGTTACATGCACTATACCTCATGAAGCTGACTTCTTTTTTAAGGCCAAATTGTATACAAACCTCATTTTAGCATCCTTGGTAACAATTTCCTTGGCGACCAGACTAAAGTTCATCACCGCTACCTTCTCATAATCAAGATAGAGCGGATTATTGACTCTTATTAAAAATGATGCTTCATTTATGCCTTTGAATGGTGTAACATCAAAAATCCCATTGTCACCAACTAAATATAATTCAAATGTGCCATTTTTGCCCTGAAAACAGAACAGAGATGTTAAATGCTGTGATTGAAGGGGTGTTGTCTTAGAATGGATACAAATTTAAAATGGAACTTTCATATATCACACATAATTACCAAACTAAAATCACTTATAGGCAGACTTTGGTCAATATCTAAATGCATTCCGCAATCTGTACGTCATTTGATCTATAATTGTTTAGTCAAGCCACATTTCATATACCTAATTGAAATATGGGGTACAGCATGCAAAAAAAAAATTTCTACAATACAAACACTACAAAATAAATTAATAAAAGCACTATTCAGATACAATTTTTTAACACCTACTAATAAAATCTACCAAGAAACTAAAATTATGGCGATTAAACAACTATATGTTTATAGCACCTGTATCCTTATTAAAAAAAATTTAAATAACTCTCTACATAGTAACTTATCATTTAATAAAATCAAATACACCACTACACGCAATACTCGTCGAGCGAGTTTGCTTATCTTGCCAAAGCCGCGCACAAATTATTTAAAGAGATCTATTATGTATGAGGGTGTGCAATTGTTTAATCGGTTGCCGTCTAAGCTTCGTAACATTAGCGTGATTGATCAGTTCAAAAGGGCATTAAAGACACACATCAGAATGGGCCCATTAGACTAGAATTGGGCTAGCTGATGGCGACGTGTATCGCGTTCGTATATATACTTAATATTAAATTTCTCATGTAAATAAAAAAAAAAATTTTTGTAATGAGAAATAAAGTTCTTTAAACATTAAACATTTTTTATCTACAAATATATTTAGAAAAAAATATATGTAGAGTGCATGTTTAAAATAAACACCCTTATGTAAAATATCATACACTAAGAATAACAATATTATATTACTGAATTATTTGAGTGGTTTAAATTAATAAATAAGATACATTTTAAATTATTTTAATATCTGCATGCTATTCAGCATGTCAATAACATTTAGTTATAATGAGCAACATAAAATGTCTGTATTGAAAGAACACCCATTACAATCATAGTAATAATAAGAAACATTAATATGTGTGGATATTTTTTAATTACAAATGTTTTTTATTACCTGGTCAAAATCATACACTTCTGGTATGGCATCCTCTAAAAAGGTAATAGGTGTATTTTGCTGAGCATTTTCAATAACTTCTCCAATGTATCGGTCACTGCGAAACCTTGGTGTTTCATCATTTACATCAGTTACAATGATAGTTACTTCTGTAGTTGCACTTGGTAAAGGTGATATTATGTGGGACTCCTCAGTAGCCTAGTTTAAAAATATACATATGTTTAGGTTCATAACTGAGCAATGGGGCAGACACATTTATACATTTATCGTGCTCGTAATTTTCATTTCTTATTGCTTATCTAGGAAATTAATACTTTGATTATCTTCGAATTAACACATTGTGTTTACCAAGAACCTGAGTAAAATGTATAGGATAGAGAATAATTTCCCAAAAAACAATATTCAAAGGCAAGGCACATTGCAACAACCCTTTAAGTTAACCTCATATTTTTAAATTTAATACTAATAGTCAACTATCTCACCAAAATTTCCAAAATATATGCTCCATTGCTATTGTTGGGGTCTTCTCTATCCAGTAAGCTGACGGTATAGACAATGCCTGAGCTACTGTCGATTTCAAAATGCTCTTCTCCACCTGATATGACACTGTATGATATTCTGTTGTTGATGCCGCGGTCCCCATCCACAGCCCTGACTATATAAAATCAAGTAATATAATATATTCTAATATGTGACCAAATGTCATACCTAGTATAATTTTTAAGCCAATTATGAAGTAACGGTGCTCAAACTAGAAGCAAAATAATATACCTTGCAATACAGATGTTCCGATAGGTGCATCTTCGCTTATTCGAGTAACTGGTGTGGCCACAACAAACTCTGGAGGCTGGTCTTCCACGTCCTGAACCTTTACAAGTATAGCAGCAGTTCCAGTATTTACTCTTCCCTGGTTCGCCCTGTCCACAGCAAGCACTCGAAGTTGATACAGTGATTTTTTTTCATAATCCAATTTATTTATTAATCGTATAACACCTTTTCCATTGACTGTTTGTATTGAAAAATTATTCACATCTCCATCGAGTTCTTGCAAGTGATAAAGAACCTGAAAATACACAGTGAAACAGAAAATAATATTTTTGTGGATTACTTGTCTGTCTCTTGTTATTTTTTAACTTATTTATTGTTCTATAAAAGGTTAATATAAATGTATACCTGAAGATTTAAAGGTACTTAAAAAAGGATATATGAATTAGCAAACCGAAGGTAATAGGTATCCTGTACTTGGTAGTTTTATGGTATATAAAAATCAATAATAAATAATGTTATAACTTATATATATTTCAAATTAAAAATATCTTAAGAAATATTTGTTATTGTTGGTGTGATTATCATTGCTTACGGAATGACAACTGACAAGCTAGTGAAAGTAGTCCTGTGTCGGTTATGAACGACCGAGTCAAAACGACCGAGTCCCAACAATCGCGTGATTGATACAATCGTTCACAGCCGCTATATCACAATCATGTGTGACCGACACGTCACACGACCGTTCGGTCTCAAAGCAAACGGTATGAAATGGTAGCTCCTCCGTTACTATCGGCTCTCGGTCTCATAGAATATTATTCGCGATTGACATGTTCTCGGTTAATCTCTGAAGACCGAAACTAGGGTCAAGCTATATTGAACTTTAATACAAAGGTGCGAAGGTAATAATTTTCTTTCGTATCTCGATTCAAGGATAAAATGTTCGTAACACGTAGATATTAAGGGCTATTTTAACATGTGGATTTTAACACGCTTTTTGTTTACGTTCAAATTCTAAATGTAAACAATCGCCGTTGTAATTATTTCACTTATGATTTGTATAAGCATTTAAATTTATAGAGTCAATTATTATTATTTAAAGTTATTAGTTATTAGGAAATTGTGATTATTTAGACTCTTACCTTCGCTTTGGATATTTAAAAAGTAGTAAGTATTGTTTTATAATAGTGCCGTTTTATTTCTAAATCATAATTTAAAATAGCATACTTTTCTTTGTTTATTGGATTTTAATAAACCATTTTTCATTTTTTAAGTTTTTATACCAGGAATCATTACCTAGCTTATTTCCTGTAAACTACGAAATTGTAGAACGATGGTCATTATATTTGCTCTACGTCGCGTCGGTCGCCGGCCGCCGCCTTATGTTTTGCACTCAATGAACGGTGACCGATCGAATCTTTTGACTCGGTCACGATCGACCCGGGTCGCGAGAAATGAACGACCGACACAGGCCTAAGTGAAAGTGATAACGGACTATCGTCATTCGTCATTCATCAGCGATAATTTTAAAATGACTATTGGCAAACTTTTATTGATAATTGGCGGGAAATCCAAACCTTTGAAGTGTACGAGAAAGTAGTAAGTACATACTAAGTTAATTTAATAACGGAATAACACAGCCAAGTATTATACAAATGACGAAAAATATTAGGGTGTTTTATTTGGTAAAGCCAAAAATATATATTTTATAACAACAAAATGTTACTCACTTGTCCGTAGGCCCCTTCATCAAGATCAGTGGCCTCTACAGTTGTTATAATATTTCCTGGGGGATCATTTTCCTTTATTGTTAATGCCGAGGGGTAGGGTTTAAAAATTGGTTCGTTGTCATTTACGTCTTCCACTAACAATAAAAAGCTTTGCGTTATAAAGTTACCCTCACCCAAATTTCCATCAGTTAGGGTAAGAACGAAAGAGTATTCGTCACGCACCTGGAAAATTGTTTAAAACTAATTATACATAGGTACGTACCTTCATATTATTGTATAATTAGTATTCAAATATATATTATTATTATTCTATATAATGAACCAATTACCAGTTATGGTATTTACTGGGTACGAACGAACGTGTTTGTGTAACCATTATTTCCTAAGTACCAACACTAAGTAAGTTGCGACGGAGACTTATCACCGATAAATGATAATAGCTATCATTTATCGGTCTTTTTGTATAAAAATGTTAGGAATCGAACCAACAACATTATCAAAGATACAAGCAAGTAATTCAACCAACAATCCCATTACATACTCGAAAGACAACCCCATATACTTAAACGCGTATATGTTTAGATTGACCGTATAAAAACTCTTTTTTGATATTTATAACCGAGTAAAATATCGCTTACCTCTCTATCTAACTCCTTAACTAAATATATATTTGCTTCGTTGGATGAAATGGCTTCTATTTTTAAAATATCACTACCAACTTGGTTGCGAATACCAAATTGTAAAACATCACCGTCCGGGTCGACTCCTCTTAATCTATATATTAGGCTACCTAGAAACAATAAACTAGCATAAAAAACTTTCCAAATTCAAGCTTGCTGCAAAATGTTCAAATATAAACATAAAAGTTTGACAAGAACCTACTAGTAAATAATGTACTTCAATAGGTATGATGAATCATATCGGTGGGTTTCCGCTAAGTGGTACCAGTAGGGCTTCCCTTCCCATGTTGTGTGTTTGTTGTCTTGGAAACAAGTTCCCCTTAAGCCAATTTCCGGGTGTCTGTCTCGTGTTACACTCAACTTAACTTTTGTTTAATGCACAATGTTGTGTGGAAAATGCTCTTAGCATGCACATTAAGGTTCAATGAACTTTTGTAATGAGAGCGATTAATTGCGCCTTTGTGCTATTTGTGATGGCATTGATAATATTATGAAATATGTTGGTTTTAATCGATAATGATTATAAGCATACTGACTAACGTAAAGAAAAGTAAATCTTGATTCCTAGCTTTTCTCTAGTCTCAACTTTTTTATATTTTATCTACCTATCGATCTATCGTTAAGTTTATTACTGTGGTTAATGTGGTTAAGGTGCAAGTTCACGTTCTAAAGTCAGGTTATTCAAGTACATATATTATTTTTTATATTAAAGTTTGTTTGTTATTTTCTGAACCTTGCTGAGAAGTGTTATGAAAACACTATATTTATATTTCATAAATGATGGCCTAAATGACGAAACTATTTACTTTTCGAATACTTGTACACATTTTTATTAACAATGTGTTCTGGGGGGCCTCATGGCCTAGCGGTCTTATTAAGTGGCAGCTAGGTGAGGGGTACCAGGTTCGATTCCCGGTTCGAGGGCAAGTTTTAATTTAATTTAAATTTGTTCTCGGCCTTTCGGACGGTTGTGCGGTACCGGGCGAGAGCCTAAAACCGTACATGGAGGACATGGTCGAATTTCTAAAGCAAAAAGCACGAATTATAAAAATCTTATACTTGACGCTGGCTAATGCACAACTGTGCCAGAGCCATTAAAAAAAAAAAATGTGTTCTGACAAAGAAATGTTGGTATCAAAAATTGACTCACCCACTGGCGTGTCCAGCCCCTCCTTCAGTCTTATAACTATTTCCGATCGTCCATCTATAAGAAATCTCGGTGGTCGGTTACCTCTTACTACGTGGCACAGAAATAATAATATAAGTATGTCCCTTAATCGTGGCACTTTTAATCTAACTCTGGGTGGAGTTTTCGCATTGTTGGCTCTTGTATACATCGTTCACCTACAGCATCGGATATCGTATGTTATTGTGAAAAAGATCATTTTCCCTGAATTTTCCCTCACACGGTTTCTCCGTGGGAAGCCTGTGCTGTACAGGTGAAAGTGTTGACGGCTTGTTAATGTCTCGTACGTGCTGGGTTATTCGCGGGCAACTGCAATAGACAGGTGACAATGAAAGGTGTAAGTTAATTGCTTTGGACGCGCCAAATTTCACAATTATGAGGTAATTTGACAGTTAGGACTAATTTTTATTTGCTCTTATGAAATAAACACTTTCAATTAAAGCACTGTGACTTGTAATGGAAGTCAGTGAATACAGCAGACATGTTATTGCCTTTGAAAACGATACCAAGTACTTCTGTTTTCTGTCTCGCTAAACCTTATACTTTAGTACACAATATTCTTTAATTGGGATAAATAAAAATATCCAAATTATATAGTTACGTAGGTAACACTTTACGCCTGATAATAGCGTACACATTATTTGAAGAAGTCTACTAAGTATGGAATGTGCAATTATTTAATCAATTACCGTCTAAAATTCGTAATATTAGCGCGTTTAACAAATTCAAAAGGGCATTAAAGATACATATCAGAATGAACCTAGTAGACAAAAATTGGGACGTCTGATGGCGACGTGTTTCCGTTCGTATATACTATATACAATATACATATTAAGTTTCTCATGTAAATAAAATACATTCTTTTTGTAATGAGAAGTGAAGTTCTTTAAACATTATAATATAAAATTATTAAAAGAAACAGCAGTATATTTAAGCATCCTATCCACTTTATATTTTTCGTCTAAATTGCAATGATGACTCACCATTAAATAAAAAAAATTGAATACAGAATCTACGACGATTTAAAAGAGCTTTCTGCTACCTTAATGAAGTTAGAGAAACTGCATTAGTAAAAGATTAATTGGGTTATGAAGGTATGGGAACCAGTGCATGTCAAAGGCTGCCTGCTAACTGGCCGTGTCTTATTGTCTCGTTAACACATACCTTGTCTAACTCGGAGATGAGAGCTATTTTACAAACTGCCGATACAAATGTTTATTATAACAATCTTCTCTACATGAAGCAATCATTATATGGTTTTACGGTTACTATGGATTTGGTAAGTTAGATTAAACGCTACCCACGCTGCAAAATTTCTTGTCATTATTTTAAGGCCGGCTATTAGTATAAAACTGCGTTTGATATTTGTACAGTTGCCAGCCAGTGGAGTGTGAAATGTCTGTTTAAATTTATATGAAATAAACGTCAGGAGTATATGGTATATATCTTAATATATATAAATTACGCGTCACGTTGTTTGTCCGCTATGGACTCCTAAACCACTTAACCGATTTCAATCAATTGCTCACCGTGTGCGGTTTGACCTAACTTAAAAGATAGGGTAATTAATTTATACCAGCAATATTATTTTATTGCAAATTATTTGTTTACTATTTGACAGTCAAAATTCTAACAGATGGCGCTGTGTTGAAAGTACCAACGTTTCACATTAGGTACAATTTAATGGCATAACCACCACAAAACATGGTGGTCCCCATGACTGGTGTTCTCCTACCGTTTCCTTTGAATAGTTTACTACTATGTAATATAACAAAAACCTTAGCCACAGCAACGCTTGGCCGAGTCTGCTAGTATATTATATAGTGTTGGTATTAGCAAGCTAACTAAATATATGAGTGGGTGAGACTTAAGAACCTAACAACCCTGCCGATCCCTCAGCCCTACAGACGTACCCTAACACATAAATAGTGAATATATAAATAAGTATGGAATGTCTGGAACAAGAGACCTAAGGTAACAGCACTATGGAAAGATTCAACGTGGTCGTGATCTGAATGCTATCGGACAGGCGCACCACGTAAGGGCTTGCAGAAGTCTTTGAGAGGAAGCGAGAAATGAATAATATTTGTATAAAATTGTAAGTATCACGCATTACTAGGAGCCCAATAAGTTTTAAAATAAATGTTATAATATGATAAATATATTTGGGAAAAGCGTTTCATTAGCTCCGTGGCAACATAGAATTTAGTATTATGTATGTGTCAATATAAAAAGGTTGAATCTAGATTGAGTCAATGATGTAATACAAATAATTAGGCAAATTTGCAAAATAGTTCCACGGAATATAAAAAGATTTCTGTTACGACTTTTACAGCTTAAAACATTTCCAATTCCGCATAACGAATTTAGATAAAACGAATAAAATGTACTTCGATGTTTTTGTGGGTTACATAAAACCTTCTGTAACAATTGGTGATTGTTGAACATTAAAATATCTCAATTAACAGTGGAGATAGTAATGGTTTATAATTGGCATTTAAATTTCATTGTAGTGCTTAGACGATGCAACATATTCCTTGTTGCAATGGACAAAAAAGTAGGTACTTTACACAAACTCTCTTCGAACTTTGGTCTAGTGGTTAGTACCCCTGACTGCGAATCCATGGGTCCCGGGTTCGATCCCCGGCTGAGACGAAACTCGATGTGATGAGCGTTTGGTGTTGTGCTTAGGTCTTGGGTGTTTAAATATGTATTTATATGTCTATCTATAATATGTATCTATATCCGTTGCCTAGTAGGTACCCATAACACAAGCTTCACCAGCTTAGCATGGGACTAGGTCAATTGGCGTGAATTGTCTTTAAAAAAAAAAAACTTTAAACGTGATACGAGTCTATTGCAATCACTTTCATCTAGTTACATACTAGCTTATATTGATAAAGTATTAATGACATTGACATCAGTCGATCCCGGTTCTCTAATTCGTACAAGTGTTAATCTTTATAGAAAGAAAAATACATTGGTACACAACCGGGATACAAACCTACGAACTCAGGGCTTAGAACCTCTCTGACTCGCTTGTCTAATTACATAAGCTAATTTTATAAAGTAGACACGCTTTGAGTAATAAAAGCTTGAAATTTGTATGGATCGCACGCACCGGGCTTTCAAAACAATGAGTTACATAAAATGTAATTAAAAATGACCTCATGTTATGTCCCCCATTATGTTGACACCAGTGATGTGAATTGTAGGTGAAATAATTGAAAAGGGTTATGAAAGTGTAAGTATCATGTGATCTATTAAGAAAGGAATAATTCAACGGGTTATTAAACATAGCGTTTTGGTGATCTACGAATTATATTAATTACGAATACGGTAATTAAACGAAATTGAATTTAGAAATAAATTACTATTGAATTTCGTGTATAGTAGTCCGGTCAATTTAGACATTCGAAGTTACATAAAGTCCCAACAAGCTGAATTTCAGTGAACTTGTTCAAAACATAATTATAAACAATGTCTAGAAGTTCCCCATCATTCCCGTGTAAGGAAAAAAATTTATTCAAAGTCAAAGGTCAAAAAAATGAGTTTTTCGCGATTTTCAGCAAAACACTTTTATCATAAAAGTACCTCACACAAAAATTGTAGATCATACAATTATCTATAAAAAATGTATCAATACTTTTTTTCTTACGAACCACCGCTTCTGAGATATAATGATTCAAAAAGTTATAAAAGTTGTTATCGTCAGCTTGTTGGGACTTTATCTAACTTCACTCTCATTATTTGGTCTAAATTGACCGGACTATAGAGACTTATTGTATGAAGACAGTTCCCAGGACTGCTATACCAGTTGTATATAACAAATTCGGCTTCTTTACTGTGATTAATTTGTTTTTGTCACAAATCCTACATTCATTATAATTAGAGATCGATATTATACCTAATTATATAACTGAACAATAAAACATTGTTTTGTTTACTTTAAAACAAAAGTAGTCTTGCTCGGTTGCTTTATTCGAAGAGCTATTGTTGCTGCCACCGCTTTTCTGTAATCCTAAAAGCTATGCGTAGATGAGAAATGTTAACAGTTCGTTGAAATCCTGTCTGATTGAAACAAAAGACGCATTGGGTGTGAAGGCCGATGTTCGAAATGAATGAGAGCTGCGGAGATTGAACCCTGCTTTTATTAGCACTACAGCATGGGAATTTTCAGAAATTTTATCCGAGTTATATACATGGTATAATTTAATTTTTAAAGAGATGATACCTGCATAAAATATCGTTAAATAAGCGGTGATATAATTTTGATATTGTTTTTAGTATGGTTTGGGTAAAATATATCGGAATATTCCATGATGTCTCAATAAAGACACATGTATTTAAAAAAAAAAAACTATATAAGAAAGACACGATGCTTGTTAAGCAGTTTATTTTTGTGAACTTTGAACTTGAAAAATATTGTAATATACGTTTTTGTCTTTTATCTTCTTTACCAATTTCTCTTTTGCATACAATTTAAAATATTAAACTATACAATTCACATTTAATAAACTTTCTACGTGAATTTTTAAGGTATTTTTGTTATTCCTTTAACATTCGAGAAAGTATTTTATTTATACACGAATTTCGTGTGTTTGTGTGCTATGTGCGGAACGGCGTTTACTTTTCGCAGAAAGGAGTTCAAATCGCTCATCGAAACGAGTGAAAGCTAACCCTCCGTTAGTTCATTAGACATTTTATAATTTTAATTTCACTAATTGTTTATAGCGCTGACCTATTGCCTGTAGTATTTCAATATATGGAACGAATGGTTGTAAGGAATGGAAGTTTTGTTAAAGAACTACTTTTATTATTTTAAAAATAGAACTACACTACCATGTAATGTTCCATCTTTAAATCGCTTGTTTATTTGAATTTTTTCATTGAATTCCAACGATAGATGTGAGAGAGTTAGGAACTGAAGTTCTCCTTTTTTACGATAATTATCAATCTACCATAATACTTAAATAGAGCCATGAAAGAGATAAATTTTGTACAAAGACTTTTTCATTTATTGCTTTATCGACAAGAGCCTGCGAGAAACTCTGTAATAAGTTACTATAGAAGATCTTTGCAAAACATTGGTACCAAGAATAGTTTGTGCAATTCAAACCTACTCCCAAAATCAGGTTTTTTTATGTTTTGTATGCTTAGGTACTAGGTATCTTATGATTTGAGTTTACATAACTTTATTCTTAAGAAGTTCTTAAACTATAATTATAATAAAGAAAGAAGCTTTGAGTAAAGAAGTAAGTTGATATACTTAATACGATTATGTATTCTGAAATTGGAGAACACAAATCGGCTTAACACGTCATGAGAAAACCTTAATTAAATTTGTGTTCACATAAAAAGTATGTAGGAACAAAACGATCCACATAATGTATTTAGATTTTTTTTTAAATTAATTATAACAATGATGAATAAAATATAATAGAAATATATTATTTTGCTCTCAATAAAATATGCAAATTTTAATGTCACTTTCTGTTACAGAATTGTATTAATTAATTATTGGTAAATAATTTAAAAGATTACCTATTTACTACCGCCTACTAAGCCTACGGAAAAAAACAAGTAAGTAGATATTTTTATAGAACGGACGGAAAACACGCTTTCTATGGAAACATCTACCACTCGTTGATGTTATAATTGGTTAGATATAGAGCCCGGGTGTTGTTATACTATTTATTAAATTGTAGTAATAACATGCTTATATCAAGGTTAAACAGCTTTTAACTAGAATAAACCAGTGAATTAAATGTGCGGGTGATACAGAGCAGGTGAACCGCTTTTTATAAGCGAAAGTATCACAATTACACTTAATTACAGGGCTTCCTTTAGACTATGTTACTATTACAAACTGAATCTGTAACTGCGTATACGCACGCAATCGCTCAATTCGTAGGAATAATATACGTAACTTTCGCTGAGATTAAAATTGGAATGATTGTATAAGTTAACGATGTAAAGAAAAAAGACAATTATTATGTACATAATTTTTGAAAACAAATTGAAAAAAAATTAATATGGAGAAGGTGCATGTTTGCACACTTTTCACACATACAATCATGGAAAATCTTTGTAACAAGTTATGTTATAGTTTAGGTTCCAAACCTAAACGCACATAACATATATATGTATTATATATTTATTTTTATAAAACAGGGGTAAACGGGCAGGAGGCTCACCTGATGTTAAGTGATACCGCCGCCCATAGTCACTCTCAATGCCAGAGGGCTCGCGGGTGCGTTGCCGTCCTTTTAAGAATTGGTACGCTCTTTTCTTGAAGGACCCTACGTCAAATTGGTTAGGAAATACTTCAGATACTTAGCCCACATAGTTTTTCTTTAGCTGTATAAAACTCCGACTATAGATAGTCATCAGTTCCAACTTTTAAAAACATTAAAGATTAGATTAAATATTAAAATCAATTAATTCAATAAAAAGCAAAAAAGCTGGGGCAGCCTCAGATCAGACAGAAAATAATAAACAGCACAAATATAAGAGTCTTTCCTCCAACTTCGATTTTGTTCCCTATGGAGTAGAGACTCTTGAGCCGTAGGGTTCAAGTGCGCGGTTATTAAAGCGCTTATTAAAGCTTTAAGTTGGCGCCTAGTAGATAGTACTGGTGACCCCAGATCTGGCCCTTTCCTGGCTCAACCAAACGTAAGTACCTATCGCAATACAGCGAGGTAATGCTGACAGCGTTTAAGGTACACAACTTTGGAAAAAAGGACCAAACTTTTTGAATTTGTTGTTTTTATTTATAATTTTTAATTATTACTTTGTAGGTTAAGAAAATTGTAATGCTTAAATATGCTTGATTGTAATTAAATTCAAATCGTTCGATATGGGATAACACATAATGCGTAATCATGACTTTAATTCAAAACATCGAATATAATAAATTTACAAAAGTACGTACCGCTCATTACTTGCACTCTTAAAGCAACAATATATGCGACATTGTCCACTCAAATTTGTATTTTATTTAATACGTACAGGATTAAAAGGTTTATTAGTCGCTCATAAAAGGAACAATATTATGAAGGCCATTGTAAAATGTCATTGCGACTAGTTTATGTTTTTATGCTACCAAAATACGTATCGGACCTTAAGATTAAATGAGAAAAGCTTTGCTGGCACTGAGTAACAAGCAGTAACATACCTAAGTTGTTATTAAAGAAGGCATTGTTCATTTAAAGTCGTAGCATAATACAAGTGTTTTTCGATTATAATCATCAGTAGTGTCAACGAAATATGTAGGAATGTAAATATTTTTATACTATATTTGTTTACCTGAAATTGCTTTAAATTTTTAAAATTATTATTTTCCAACACGTTTTTCCTTTTTAACTTCGAAACAACCGAACCCATTTGTAGAATATTAAATTGTTCCTTAGTAGATGATACTCACTTATAACCAAAACACTTTGAATTTGACATACAGACTGTCTGATTAAGTCTCGATTCTGAATTTTACCTCTAGTACATAACTGATCAACACTATACATACAGGTTGGCAATAAAGATAAAACAGAAGACTGCCGTATAGACTAAACTAAAAAATACTGATTGAATGTAAAACTAACCACAAAATAACCCTGATTACGTAAATGTAGATCTTTAGTAATTGATACAACATTTGAGGGCTATCTTGTCGTTATTTGATATTAAAATCCATTTACTTTTGACACGAAGGATTTTGCTGGACGGCAAGATCCTTTACGACTACAAAATACTAAAACTACAATGTTTAATCACCGAAATTTTAAAAATATTTGTAAGCAACAAAAGTTCAAGTTACACTTGAATATACTTATGCATATGAAAGAAATAAAATGTATTCGGTCATAAGTCATTACGTACAACAAAATAATCTACTATATAAAAATAAGTCGGGTTTTCCTTCCGGACGCCTGAACCGATTTCCACGGTTTTGCATTCGTTGGATAGGTCTCGGGCACCGTGAGGTTTACAGAAAAGAAAATTCAGGAAAAATTTCAACAGAAAAGCGGGATCACCAAACGAAATGTTACATAAAACGAAGCCATCTGGTGGAGAAACGGAGTTCGCCGAGTTTGCTAGTTATTTATAAATCTATATATTGTCATTATAAGGAAAATGTCCTCAATATATTTAAAATTTAATTATGTATAATCAAGAAGTTAGAAGAGCCAGCAGAAGCGACAGACGTGGAAATGGATAGTCTATAAACTCCGTAGATTCCAATCATATACCTGAGCAGGCTCTACATTGGAATCCGCAAGGAAAGCGGAAGCGTGGAAGGAGAGAGCGGGAAAGACTTGAAGCGAGGTGAAATACGAGGCTCGAGATCGAACGCAAAGAAGACTCTACCTCATTTAGCCTCATAGGACATTAGGTCAAGAAGATATGTATGATATATATATATATATAATATACATGCAAAATTAGAATGGTAATTTCATTTAAAAAAAAACAGTGGCGCTACAACCTCTCTATGCCTCAGATTTCTGTATCTGTTTTATGATCATTTTTAAATCTAATAGGTAGGTAATCAGCCTCCAGTGTCACATGCCGTCGACTTTTTGGGTCTTAGACATGTCAGTTTCCTCACGATGTTTTCCTTCACCGTTCGAGCAAATGTTAAATGCGCACATAGAAAGAAAGTCCATTGGTGCACAGCCGGGGATCGAACCTACGACCTCAGGCATGAGAGTCGCACGCTGAAGCCACTAGGCCAACACTGCTCAAATTTCAACTAGCAAACGCCTTGCAAATGTGTCAGTTGCCGTAATCCATATACCTAATGATTCTCTTTCAAAGTCGGGTAATAGTTTAAAAAGCTATACAAGGGCATTCGCCTAATGGTCTCCACAGGTGAGTGACGCGGGCACAGAGCGTGTCGACGCGACCGACCGTACCCCGAGTCCCGCTGCCCGCAGTGTATCCGGTATCCTGTCTCCGGGGTAGTGTAAACTAACATCCTCTACATTTTATTTAGGTTACCTTTAAGTTAAAGCTTAATTATTTTTAAGCTTGTCGCAACGCTTGGACTCCCAGAGCTACTTGTATTTTCAATACTTTTTGAAAAGTTTATTACAATTACATGATTTAACAGCAGCCTAAAATATTTGATTATAGAACTTAATCTTAGAGTTCCTAGTACTAATTAAGTTGGCTTTTATATAATTTCAGGAGTCGGCGAGTTAGAGGATTGCTATCCTCTGGGCATTTTTATGAGAGAAAATTAAGTGTTTGAATGGTATTTGGGTTGTTGGTTTGGAATTCCAAAATTGGTGTAAAGATAATATGTAGTTTTTACGATAAAATTACCGACAAGTCCTCACATATCAGATAATAACTGATTTGACCATGCGATTTATCGTGGAGATATCTTTGAATATCACGTTTTATAGTCATCTAATAATTATAAATAATAAATTCAAATAAGTAATAAATAATTTATTATCTACAATAATTATTCATATTTTTACAACTGCTTTGCCAGTATTTTCACCAGCTAACATTCCGATGAAGGCGTCGTAAATTTTATCGAAACCTTCGGTTATGTGTTCATTTGTTTTTAATTTTCCTTCCAGAAGCCACTTGGAGAGATCGACAAATGCCTCAGACCATCTTGTGAGCCACCGATGTACGAGGAATCCTTCAACCTTTAATTGCTTCATAGTGATATCAAATTGCAGAAGTGGCACTCTAGGTAGCTGGGACACATCGTCATTGTAAGCGCTAATGCTGCCACATACCGATACTCTACCAAAATTATTCATATGACTCATTATAATACTGCTGATTTCTCCTCCCACATTATCAAAGTAGCAGTCCACTCCATTAGGAGCAGCAATCTTAAGAGTTTCATTTATGTTAGCTGTTTTGTAGTTGTACGCCTTATCAAAACCTAAGGTGTTTTGAAGCCAATTTACCTTATCATCAGAACCAGCAAATCCAATCACTCTGCAACCCTTGATCTTAGCGATTTGCCCAACAAGAGATCCCACGGCTCCTGCTGCACCGGTAACTACAACGGTTTCTCCAGCTTTCGGTTGACAAATCTCAAGAAGTCCGAAGTAGGCTGTTACTCCAACCATACCTACGGAACTTAAACCGTGGATGGGTGACTGGCCTTTGAGATCGGGTAATTTGTACACAACATTACTCATGGTTGAGGATTCGTTCGGATTGACAATAGAATAGTCACACCAGCCTTTATGCGTAACAACTCTAGTTCCAACTGAATATTTAGGATTTTTGGTATCTTCTACAACACCGACCAAGAATCCGAACTGGTCATAGGGAGTTGGATATCTCCGATTGTAAGCTCTTTGGTAAGGATCTACACTCACCCATTCCGTCTTGACAAGAATTTCTCCATTTCGTAGTGATGGTAGTTCATATTCCACTATCTCAAAATCATCTCTCTTTGGGACTCCCTCAAAATGTCTCTTCACAACATATTTTCGTGCCTTCACCATGTTGCCTTGACTGTGACTATCGTAAACCAATTGATGTGTATTTTATCGAGTTTCTGATATCAATAGATATATAATTATCGGAAATATATCTTTATCGGTGAATTATAAAGCAAATTCCTTTGATTTTGTCTAGGAATCGATAAAAGTATTTTTTGAACATTGGCACAAGTATAAAGAGCATGAAAAATGTAGCCATTAGAAATTATTTGAATCAAAACTCTCTTTGGGTATTCAAAATACAGTAGAACCTCTATAAGTCGAACATCAAGGGAGACGCCAAAAAATTCGAGTTATAGAGTTTTCAACTTATGGAGGATTTCGACTTAGGCGGATTTTGATTCGACATAAAGAGTTTGAGGTTTATTCTTTAAATTTAAAAAAAATTGAACACCTGACACAAAGCAAGCAAACACGTGTTTCCATAAGTCATAAATTTATTATTGTATACTCCTAAAATGTTTTCTAAGAAACAATAGTGTACTCACATTGTCGACAAGTTCTTAAAGTCGGTAACTTATTATTGTTTTATTATAGAGATAATAAATTCCAAATGATCAAGTTGTAAAGGTTGTAAAATAAAACGTTCCTATGTTCGAGATACAGAGGTCAAATTTAATTTTTCGAGTTATAGAGTGAAAATATGTACCAAAATGGCTTGGAGGGACTCGGTGATTATTTCGATTAACAGAGGGTCAAGATTTCAAGTAATGGAGGTTTTGGTGTTTTAAGGGAAGGGAACAAAACATTTTTTCGAGATTTGGAGGTTTTTGACTTATCGAGGTTCGACTTAACGAGGTTCTACTGTACAAACTAAGTAATTTATTGTTAGCGCGTATTTCACACGGTTTCCAAGTCGGCAAAAACGTCAGCCTGACATCGCTGCTGTGTAACATACTTTAAAGAAGTACAAGTTCCGTTCCCTTTTAGTTTTTATTTCCCATCCATTACTAGGCATTAAGATAACTTGTATTAAAATAATAGATAACAATATAAAGGCCATGATTAGACTAATTTAATATTTTGTAGCATTAGTCTTCATACGAACAATACTTCTCTTCAAAAATGTGTCTATTCAGAGAGGATTAAGTGCAATTGTATTAGAGTATATAGAAAAACTTAAAAATTCGTGCGTCTACGCATATTAGGTAAAAAGTATAGAAATAAATAACAATTCTTAAATATTAATTTTAACTCACAATTTACTATTTCTATAATGGCTGAATTACATTAGGGCCACTACGGTTTATTGCATTAGATTATGGCAACACTTTCTTCGATGATAAACAATTTTTATGGATACAAAATTGGCTGACCCATAATCGGTGATCCGTCACGATCTACTTAGTTCTATGAATTGTTTGATTAAAACTAATGTTATTCGCAATAAAGTGAATGTGTGTCTAAATTCTGTGTGAGGGGGCTATTTTATTTTCTTGGAGAATTTTTCTTTAAATCATATACTAATTACACATCGAACAGCTCTGCAGTAACGTACGATTAGTACCACGTTACAAAAAAAAATCTCAGGCAAAAATCTAATCACTTAATCATTTTATGACGTCAAGAGACAAAATCTTTAATTAAAGACAAATAGTGCTTCTTCTATTTATTTTATAAAAAGTTGATATATTTTTTTTTTTTAGTTAATGTTTTCTTTACGCCTCATGTACTGCAAAATAGTAATCTAGTAAGAATTAAATAAATGTAAGATTTAGACGTTGTAAAAGCATAATTTAAGATTTTTCTTTATTCCCAATTTTACTGAGAAAATTCGCAAAAAGAATTAAGTTTAAATTGAATATAGTAATTCCTATTGTAAACATTTGACACGTGGGTTAAACTGTTTGATGGGCACCTTTTTAACCGACTTAATAAAAAGAATTACAGTAGAAATTACATATTATATTAAAGTTTTTACTATTAGCTATGCGGGACCGCAACCGGACAAAGTCTTTTGGGCCTGTCCAACTAAAAGTGTGAAAGACTGTAGAAATGAAGAACTTGTGTATACCAATAAATAATTAATATCTTAAAGACACTAAGAGGACTTTAAATGAAGGAAACGTAATGAACGTATGTTATTTAATGTACTGGTTTACACTAGAACTGACAATTAGCTCAATTAGGCTAGATAACAGTTAAAAACCTTTAAAAAAAATCTTCCTTTTTTAAATTTATTGATTGACAATTGAATTTCGCGATGGTGAGTCATACTAACAGTTTAATTTAATAAAAAGTCTATGGATCGGATGATAAAGTACCCGCTGTGAACTTTTTATAATAATACCTATTGTAATTTCTGTTTAAGCTTAATAATTCAGTAGCGAAGTTATACCTCAGAGTGGATGCTGTTATAATTTATTATAATCATATAAAAAGTGTTTCTAAGCTTTTATTTAAATCTATTTAATAAACACAACTTTCCCTAGATATATAATAATTAAATTTTACTTAATAATATTAATAAAAAAATAAAATATAGAATATACTTACGATATATATTCTGCACTATGCACTCAATAAAAACGCTACAATTCAAATCGTCCCATTCACAACACTGGCCGCGTACTTTCGCCTCACTTGGCTTAGCGCAACTGCCTGAGCCCTGTATGCAGTCATCCCCATTTCCCATAGGCTGTATATTAGTCACACTTGTTTCTCACTTGTAAATAATACTTTTATAGGTTTTTACAGGTTTATACTTTAGTGTAAAAGTTTTGTGAAGTGAAAAGTAGGATCGATTTTCTGTGTATCTTTATTTGAAATTGTACAGAAGAATGGAGAGAAGAAGAGAGTCAAGAGTCCGAATCTGCTTCATACAAACATCATAGATCAGATAATTAACAAAAAAAACCATATCGCAAAATAGCGAGGAAATGCTGCCAGCGTTAAAGGTACTGCTACAGGGCCCAAACTTATTAAATTTGTTTGCATTTTCTATTTATAAATATTAAATTTTAATTATTATTATTTATATTTTATATATTTTTGTGATGGGAATAAACAAATTAATATACAAGGAAAATAGTTAAATTTTTTGTAGACTGTGTTACGCTAACATTATTGAATGTCTATAATGACGTCAAAAATATATATGATTCTCTTTTCTCGAGATTACAAACTTTCTACGTACGAAAAACACAAATGACCTTTCATAAATGTTATGATTTTTGAAACTGGCACAATATAATAAATGAAAAAGTAAAACAGCATCTTCACCTGCATTTCTACATTTGAATTTGGAACGGTCTCGGGCGGCCAAGCGTGTCGCTCCCTCGGACGAGGTGGACGATCGTTGACCGTAACGTTCAACCATATGCTTCGTAGCCATAGATTAAATAATGATAACTGATCATCTGACTGGAAAGCACAGGTTCAAACCTAACTATAGTATGCAAACCAATAAAGAACCTGAGGTTCATTTAAATATTCCATGCTATAAGACTATCGAAGTAGCTTGTCGATTTCTGAGTGAATCAAATTATTCTATTGTAGTAATTTTGGTACAAATAAAGTCGATGTAAAAGGAAAGAACCAAGGGGAAGAAGAAGAGGGCTAGCCAAAAAAAAGGATAAAAGAAATAGAAGCGTTAGCAGGAAGCGAATGGATAAAGAAAGCCATGGACAGGGTATTTGGAAAATGCTGGCTTTACCAGTTTAAGGGTTTTCCGATCAACTAGGATAGCAAGAAAAAATATGTATTACATGTACATAACCTATCTCAGCTGTATATTCTACATCTGTAATCATTGAACGTTAAACCGGCTTTTATTATTATTAAAGTAGACAAAACCTGTAGTCTTTATACTACATTAAATAAGTAGAGTTCTGTCATACGAGTATATTTTCTAATATACTCTTAGGCTTGAATAGTGGTTCCGATTTCAATATTGCGTTTTCATATCACGTAATCAAAATTAGTAACCATATGGCGATAATTACTACTATGCTTTACTACTGACTACTACTATACGATAGCAACTTTGCTAAAGACATAGGAATTCGCTCAACATATAATATAGATTTGTCGATAAAATCTTTTAAAATTAACTTTTGAATATTTTTAGTATCTAGAAATTGTAATCCTGTCATGAATAGAATTTATATAATTTAGATCCATTTTGAAATTCTAAGTCTACTCCAATGTTAATTCTTGAATAAACCATAGAAATCTCTATTGAAGTGGTTAGCTTGTTCGTATATGCCATCATAGTATCCCTAACTTACGTACTAACAAATGTGAAACTGATTTAAAATTATCGTGATTCATATGCACTTTTTCTTTTTCATGTGTCCTATATTAGTTTAGTTTATTGTTCCTGTTTTAGTTTTGCCTAATTAACATGCATTACATATTTTTGCTTACTTTAATTTTTTTTTCAGTGGTTGCCTGGAAGAGATCGCTTGAAAGCGATAAGGTCGCCTTGCCCTCCTTTTCATTTAATTATGTCAATTGTATTATATTGATGAAGTGTTAATAAATAAATAACTTTTTTTTTATCTTTATTTATTTCTCACAAGAACTTAGGACGGCAAGTGACAGTTTTATACTATTATAAATAAATAATTGTCTTACTTCTGTTTAGGGAAATAGCTAGTTTGTGTGAGACTGATGCCTGCTAAAGGTAAGAGTACCTGTGTTACAGGTCATCAGGCCTCCACCACTATGGATCGACAGAAGGTCTTATACAATACAATACAATATACTATGAAAGGTCAGATCTTTCGCGATATGGTGTAGTAAATTGGAGATTATAGTATTTTTAAAATATAATCCTTAATGCCATAACAGTATTGACACTGATCATCGTGGAGCACTATCGTGTCATACGTCACGCTTATTGGTTGCGTGTCTGCAGTACACGATGCGCATAACATGCCGTATTCACGCAGATCTATTATATAATACTTTGTGTTCAAGCGTGACGGATGGAAGAATTACCATTTTACGGAAATGTAAATCTTTAACAAGGATTAGTTTAGGTTTCAAAGTCAAAAATCATTTATTCACGTAGGTAACACAATGTAGACTTATGAACGTCAAAAAAGAAATATACATTAAATGCTTCTAATTTTCCATTTACTGCCAGTTCTCAAATCAAGGGCGTAGAACGGAAGAGAACTGGCAATAAACTCGCTGATGTAAAGTTATCGAAGGTGTTAACACGCTTTATTTGAGATCTTGGAAGCATGCCCTACTGTTTGAGTAGAGCTCCCTGACTGTCCTCCGCCAGTAGTGTCGCTGTTTAATCGTTTTCTCAGTTCCGCACCAGCAGCACTGGATATATTTACGACAGGTTTGGGGAGACTGAGGGATAAAAGTAAATTTAAAAAAACGTTTGTGTACTAGCGTTAGAAGTTATACTTCTTGGCGTAGCAAGATAGATAAAAATCTTTTCAACATTTTTATTCTATGTTTGTAGAAAAACGACGCTAACAATAGAAAAAAATTACTGTCATCATTTTTCCCGCACAAAAGAAATATAACTTCAAAAAAACTAATTTGCTGTTAAAAAAAAATGCCTCTTGGCGTTATATCGGCATTTCTGATGACAATGTATTTAATTATTTTTTTTAAAGAACAGAGGCTCACCTTATGTTAAGTGATAGCCCATGGTAGTGACCATTCCAGAGGGCTCGTGGTGGCTACGCAACGCTAATGGATCGGTCGTCGTCCATTCGAACCACTCTTGATTAAATACGGTCAAGTGGAAGAAGCTGGCAGTGGGGAGCTCCCGCCCAGAGGTGAGAACAGTACACCATGTGGGGTTGACTTTGCGCTTTATAGAGTAGTAAGCGATGGCCCTATGTGAAGTACTCTTGCCTTACTGAGAACACAAACCTTCGTGGAGGCTAATTTAGCCTTGCCCGCCAAATGACAGCGACAGTGAACGTCGTTCGATATGTCAACGCCTAGTTTTCCGATGCTGGCTGTGGCTTTAAGAAGAGTGTCTTCGAAGAGAGGAGTAGCGAAAAAGAGTGTTTTTATCGGATACCACGCCAACGTGTATCTTCTTGGGGTTAAATTGGACTAGGAAATTTGTAACTTCTTGGGGTTAGTAGACCCCAGTTCGTCCCATGCTCTAGTAGAGGGTAACTTACCAAGAAATATAAAATCTATGTATGTTTCTACATAAGTCTGATTTCATTATAATATTTTAACTTTATATGTTTAGATAGGATAAAATAATAAAAGGCAATTTAATCCATAATTACACTTTATTTTTAAAAATTAAAGTATATACACTGTGTTTATTTCTAACAAAAATATATTTATGTTCACTGCAATTTTCACATACAAGGCCGAGTAATCAACACATTGAGCGGTATAAATTAAAACTAACGTAAAATGGCGACTAGAGGCGAAAATTCATACCAAAGGACCCAAAAATATGTATATTCAATAGTCTATGGAATATTAAAAAAAAATATGTTCTTATAGACACCGTTAACCGTGCACCTAAATTGAATGTTTATTTCAAAGCAATTCGCAAGGCAACGAATATATAATAATATTGAATTAAGCATACGCGATAGGACCAGACAATTGAATTGGCAAGATTTGTAAATGCGTTGAAATTGTATTTAGAAATTTTCCTATTTAAAATACGGGGCGAACTTTTCCCGCCATAATCTTGCCAAGCTAAACGATATAGATTAAAATTACGCATTTGACAAAATCACGACAAAATACATTTTGAGCACCGCTTTACTTTGTAAATAAACACCACAAATGACATGAATTCATATTTAAGGAATAAATGTTATATTTTGATGTACTTATTATTACGATAAATTTATCTAATATCGGTCTAGCTCTAGTTAATACAAGATATAGGCAAAGTGTTATTGCTTTTCAGGCACAACACTAGATGGCGCAAAATACAAAATTATAGACAGCTCAATCATGAAATTTCTCATAATTATCTACTATATAAAAATAAGTCGGGTTTTCCTTCCTGACGCTATAACTCCAGAACGCACAAACCGATTTCCACGGTTTTGCATTCGTTGGAAAGGTCTCGGGCTCCGTGAGGTTTATAGCAAAAAAAATTCAGAAAAAAATTCAACAGAAAAGCGGGATCACAAAACAAAATGTTACATAAAACGCAGCCATCTGGTGGCGAAACGGAGTTCGCCGAGTTTGATAGTTTTGTATGAAAATAGAATGTAATATATCGAAATTAAATGTAAATAAAGCAATAAAATAATATTTTTAGGTGAGGTCTTTTGAAAACCTTATACTTAGAGATATTCAATGACTAAAATCTAGCATTTCTGCAGACATCTATAAATTTCTACTTTATTCTAACCGTTACATCTAACACAAATTCATCACAATAACTTTAGAATATCAGTTTTGTTTCGTTCAATCTGCAGGTTCTCATATACCTAGAAGTTATACTTAGTAGGACTCTATTATATTTAAGAGAATATTTTTCAATACTGTTATGAAACAATCTTATGTAAATTGAAGAATCTGTATTCCAAAACTGAAAAACCAAAAAGTTTCACAATCTTTTCATATTCGTTAGTATTCAAGATAAAAACGATAAGCTATATAATTATGGGCCTAAAATAGCATATATAAAAATATTATTATATATTTGAGAATTTTGGAATACAGAATAAAGGTGAACAAGGCTATTTGCACAATATTGTTCTAATTTTATATATGTTTTACAGAGTTTTCATACCTTTCACATTGTTTTAACATATTACTAGAATACTGAGGCTTTTATAGCCTTAACTGATTTAAACATATACAGAAGCAAGTTCACGCAATATACATCCTAATTTAAGATTTCGTGTATTCGCTCAACATATAATATAGATTTGTCGATAAAATCTTTTAATTTATAACATCTAGGTAAATATTTTTAATATCTAGAAATTGTAATTTTATAAATTGTAATTCTGACATGACTAGAATTTATATAATTTAGATCCATTTTCAAAGTCTACATTTCAACTACCTACTTCATAATTATTTACATACAATAGCTTTGAAAAATTAAAGATTCGTAATAAAAATTATGAATCATCGTTTAAATAAATAATACTAAATTTTACTGTTCATTTTTAGTCGTGCATTATTTACACATAATCTTAACAATCTGAGGCCTTAGCACGAATTCTATATATACGTATACGTCAATTCGATAATTGTTTAAATCAGTCAAAAAAATTTGATTAAAAACTCTTTTTTATTATAGTTATTCGATGATAATCGTGCAAAGACCTCTGTTAATACAAGATTTATCGAATAAAACTATTTCAAAAACCTTGAAACATACCTTTGTCATTACGGCTTTAGTTCGCTTGGACGTAAGATATGGGTATACTTTTTAATCGCAATAAGCTTATGGGAAATAGATTTCGGTGAATCTTGTACCAACATCACTGTAGGACCTACTCTCTTAAACAGGGACCACTCAACTAGATCTAATATTTCTTTAACATTCACAGAGTAGATAAATAAGTTGGAAACATGCAATTTATTAATTTACCATGAAGTGTGATTGTCTAATAAACGTATAACTCTTGCGGTGTCTACGAACTTTCTTTATCTATTCCGCGACGACATTATACCGCCATCTCAGGTATTTTATATGCATTTATATAAATAGAGTATGATAAACTTCTTATTATTTAGATTAAATATCATAGTTCTGAAACCGTTAGGAATACTAGTAAATATTTTGTCTTTATACTATGAAATAATCCAACACGAAGGACGATATGCCAGATTAATGTTTAGAATTTTTAAGTTAACACCATAATAAAATTATGATTATCTTCGCAAAAGCGATTCATGAACTTTCATTACTTACTTAACAATGAACGCATCAAGTTATACGAGTTTAACTTTTCAAGTATGATTGAATGTGACATTGACAGATACGTTAATATTTACTTTAACTGACATGACATTGACGGTAATATTCAAAAGCGAGACTTAGCGCGAACTATGACTTTCTTATGTCAAAATCGAATGTTTTTGAAATATGGGAGTAATGCTTTAAGAATCCCTTATAATTTTAAGTGAGTAAAATATTTGATTCGTGCATTGTTTCTAATATCTGATCTAGAATTGTGCTTTTATAACTTTAACTAATTTTTATAAATATTTTATGTTTTAAAATTTCAATATTCGATATTAAATATATAATTATTTTTTGTATGTTTATGCCACAACATTATTTTTAATGTATTGTAACCACGCCCATAGCCTATGTAATAGTAACAAGACTTATAAATATTTCATAATTTTGGGTTTTTTTTTCCAGAATGATCTATAAATTTCTAGAATTACGAAGACTCGTTATCTGACGGAGATCTAAGTATATTTTTCACAATGCTCAGCCATTGTTTAATTGGGGATAAGATATTTATATTGAATATTAAAATATAGTACCAATTGTATAGAGGTCAATTCCACATTTTTATAACATCCCAACAGTATTAGGAACTTAAACGGTGTTCTCCAAGGCACACACTATGCCATAGACTTCTTGTCTATGTATTTGCTATTTAAAAATATTTCAATTTCTAGTTTTAAGGGAGATTACATTATATTGATATTATATATTTTTTCGGAATTATTTATTGCTCTTAGACGCACATTATATTAATATTGTAAATAACTATTTTCAAGGTTATATTTAAAATATTCATTATAGACTTTAGTGCAATATATTTCTATTTTAAATACACTGAAATATTTTTGCGATTTTTGTGCCATTATTGTGTATTCGGTCTCAGAACTGTGATACATATGGAGCCTCGTAAAATTCTGAGTAAGTCTATAACTTCTGGTGTCTTCATAGATGTTACGTTTTCATCGTTTACCTGAAAGAAATAGCTTTTCATTGAATAATTAGAAAATGTTAATCTCTCTTAATTTTCAAAATGATAGAAAGTTTGGAGCCGGCAGAGCCTTTTCGACATTATCGGTTTATATTCTTGTTCATTATCATCCTTATTGCTTTATTTCTTGGTATGTTATAACGCACAAACATTTAAAGTAATTTTCACAAAAAAAAGCGTTGCCGGTCTATTAAGAATTGGTACGCTCTTTTTTAGAAGGACCTTAATAATATGTTTTCGTTTCGTTATTGTATTCCCAGCATTTTTTTAACATTATAGTTTGTAACTCTTTATTTTTATTTTAAAGGAATTTATACTGTTGTAGCACTACAGGCACTAAGGTTAAACCCCTAAGTGATTTTTTTGTGTTTCTTTTGTTTATTCTTCTACCTCGAAGACATAGGCGAAATAAATAAAAAACTTCAGGGTCGATTAAATCCATGAATACTCTGTGAAACTATTGAGCGCAAGGCTATTTGACACAATGAAAGTGTTTACGAACGTTTCTCGCCGCCATCTTGCATAGAACCGTTTTGGCGGGTTCTTAAAATTATGAATGTTTAATTTAAGTACAATACTTAATAGAACTAAAAATAGGTATTTGTATAGATTCTATAGTGACTAGTAAATAATATTAAACGGTTATTAAAATCTTGTCAAATAGCCTATACGCCTACACACATACCTGAAGAATGACGTCACCACGTCTTAGCCGACCGTCCCGCGCAGCGACGCTGTCGCTATAGACCGCGGAGATGTAACTCTGCCCCGACTCAGGATGGCTTTGAACGCTGAACCCCAGACGACTGTTCCACCCGCGGTTCAGTTCTACAGTCACTATCTGTGGACATAAACGGGTATAAAGATGGCTTCTAAACGAAATTAATGGCTAATATAGCATAAGCTGGTAAAATATATAACTATTTTTCAATACTTTACACGAATTATATATGCGAGGGTGAGCCCCAGTTATTACTGCATTAATTGATCATTTCATTATAGGTTTTTATGATATCAAAATAATGGTTTTTATCCTTATTATAGTGTGAAATTATTTATTAAAATCTATACATAACAATGTGTTTACAATTTTCTAAGCCTACATAGTAATAATAAAAAATGAATAAAAAGAAAATTAAAACAAATTTAAAAAGTGTGGTCCCTGTGCTACCTTTAACATTGTCAGCATTTCCTCGCTTTATTGCGATATTTGTTGAGCGAGGAAAGCATCAGCTCTGGGCCACCGGTACTATCTACCATAGTAACTTACACCCCACGGCCCAATAGTCTAATAAATATATCAAAATTTTGGTTGTTGGTAAAGAAAAAAATAAACACTATATTATCGAGTTGTGTTACTTCCTTGTTATTATTATTACATCCGGGCGACACATAAATGATTCAATTAAATACAAAGATGTATCTTACCGTAGGTTCAGTGCTCTCAGCCTCGACTGGTGGTTCAGGGTTTATGTTTTCTTTCTGGACGGTGTCAATTTTGGGCTTTGGTATAGCATCTGTGACAAGAGGTTTAATCTTTCTCTCGTTATCGGGCGATAATGCGACACCTTTCCACTTTTTCAAACCATTTCCTAGAAATTAAAATTACATTAGTCTTTATTGGATCCGTAAAGTATAGTCACTACTAGTTGTGTTCACTAAATATTTCTATTAGTGTGAGCTGAAGAAAATTAATTTTCTGTTTAAAATTACATACATTTTGAACAGTATGGATCTATTTTTCTTGGAAAAACCTTACTTACAGCTTACTTAATTATAATACAAAATATTTTTTAATGAAAACGGCAACAAAAGGTTTACAGACTTAATAATATATACAGACATACATGTTCTTTTTTTTATAGCATTGGGGGCCAACGAGCCTATGCGCTGACCAAACAGGCCTTAGAGCCTGTAGGGTGTGGGTGTGTAATTGTATGGGTGTGTGTGTGAACTGACGCCTGTGTGTTAAAATCGGCTTGATATAGTGTCATAAAAAGTGTTTTAAGGAAATTTTTTTGTATCAATAAAAAATAAGTCAGTTATATCATACCCTCGTCTTTATCTGACGCACTGTCGGTAGTAGAGCTATGTAAAACCGCACTTTGGTACGTCGGATTCGAGTGCTTGAATCTCTCATCGCTTGATAGCTCGGCTGGCATCGACGCCGGTTCATCAGAATCAACTGAAAACGCCGGTTCGTATCTTTGTTGCTCCTGATATGCGTTTGGCGCATCTAGAGTATCGTTATCCAAGTTGTTTAACTCATAGTTCTGAGGTATAACTGAAAAGATGGGACAGGTTAAAGATATATAAAGCGTAGAAAAGGATATAAAATGGAATGCGAGTGGGCTTTATGGTACATGTTTTGTTACTACGGGTGTGCGTTTTGCGATTGTTTTAAAACAGAATTCTAAGCTACTACTAAAGATAGGCTTTTGTTTAAGCGTATTACAAGCCTGAAAGTAGCTATAACCTTTTTATGTTATATAAATTCTAGCTCTAACTATTGTTTAGCTTTTGAGATAAATATAAAACCTTTAGGGTCATTTTTACCCAGTTCAAGCAGACTTCTACAACTGTTGCATATTTTACAAATCTAAATGCCTAATATGTATGCTTGTGAAGTATTTGTACAATGGGTAATATATAGAATGTAAGGAGCTAGTTATGTGGAATCCAAAGGCATAGCATGTCACCATAATTCACCACTGGCGACTGGCGGATAAGCCGCTGACTGAAGAGCAAATGATTTTTAGAATATTTTCTTTGTCGAAAAGTATTCCGCTATATCGATGATTTAATTTTTCTCAGATTCGGTCCGAATGAAAGTCTTCAATCAGCGTATGATGGTAAATGATGTCACGGGTATTCGCCGACAGTTCTCACCTGTCAGGCTTAGCTTTTGGTCTCTACATGAGGGCGGGGTCGTGGGACTTGTGAGCACTGGCTTTTTAAGTTTTGTTCCATTAGCCACTTCATCTAATTGAATTTCCGTTTTTGCTTCTTCTGTTGCACCTATGACTAAAAAGTTTGGTCTTTCTGGTCTACAATCTATAAATGTGTCGACTACTGTTTGTTTAACCTCTTCCGATGTTTCAGTTTTATAATCGTCTACCGATTGGCCGACACTTTGATCGAGGAGAGTTGCTTCAGCCTTTTTTTCCAAATATATCGGTCCATTTATTGTCTTAGATTTAAATCTTTTAGAAAGAAGACGCTTTCGAATAGAGTGCGATCTCGTAAATCTCTGCGTTTTTGATCTTTGAATGGGTAAGTGTTTATTTTTAGTTAAAAGTTGGCCGCTTATTGGTAAATTAGTAGTTGATTGTTCAGGACTATCTAAAAACATTGGATCGTCTTGTTTAACATCTTTGATTGATGAAGGTAAATGTCCATCTTTATGAAATTTTCTCAACTCTTCCACAGTGAAAGAACATGTACAAGGAAACGTTTGTAAGGGAGATTCGTCATTCTTTGTTTCTCCACGTATGCTTCTTAATGTTTCATCAATTAAAGGATCCTTGTCTACTTCGCGTTCCTGTTCAAATTTTATATTAAGAGGACCAACAACATTTTCATAATAGTTTTCGATTACATTTGGGTCTAATGGTGATATTTTATTATTTTCCTCTCCTTTCACATTACTGGGTGATTTGGTTTCACTGGATAACTGGCCGAGTGAGTTTGAATAATTAATAATTGATTGCGTTAAAAATTGTTCTAGCTCATTTAAATTTGATTTCAATATAAATAAGTCATCCCGGACTTCACAACTTATGTGTCTTTTTTCAGCTGGCTGTTTTTCATCTATTAGTAATGAACTTTGTTTGCCTAATAATTCATGGGATTTCTTAGTTGCCTTTTTTCTTGGCGGTCTTAATGGGACAGTAGAATGACGATCCAACTTTTCTTCTTTTTCTTGAAAAAGATGTTCAATATCTTCAAGTGTTACTTCAGATTCGATAGGAAGTGGAGGTAGGCACGTACATGTTATATTTTCTACCGAGTCAACTTCTTCCAGATACACAGTAGAATCTGTTATTTTTGTTACAATTAAATTTGGTTCTTCAACACTTCTTCTTGGCAAATCTGTTCCAAAATTTCTTAGATCTTAGTGCATCGCGTGTAAAAGTTACAAGTGCAAAAGTTAGAAATAAGCATTTTAAATAAAACTTTAATATTAACAGATATAAGTACAACACATACTAACTAAAAATTCAATACATTAAAACATGCGTTAACATGTAATAAATAAAATAACATTTACTATCTAATATCCAATAGATTGACAAAGACTAAATATAGTACTGTGTATATTTTCTGTGTTTTGATTTATTTTCATTTGTGACCTCTAACTGAAACATATTATTGTTACTACTTCCAGATCGACAGAGATTCACAGACTTAAGCGAGTAATCGTAGTAGTCAGCATTTCCATAGTCAATAAAATAAATCAATTGAAGAAGTTTTAAGTTCAGGTTTAAATGCCGTTTCTTGGACATGCCCTGTCCATAAAGCAAGATTCAGAATACAAAACAAAACAACATATGTCTAGTCCACGCGACTGGATCAATAGTTCTATTTCACCAATCATAAACAATTGTGTTAAGTTCCTTTGTTATACTTCTCTGTTGTGAGAAAGCATTTTAACTTATTTCCTTAAACCTGGAAAAGCTACGATTATTTTGAAACTGAAATATTTGAAATTGGAAGTGCGTGTGTTCCAATTGACGTTAACATACCATTGGGCTGTTCATAGTGATTGTTGTCTTTAGTAAGTTTGCGGAACTTTCGTGGTGAGAGACAAGGCGAGCGAGACCCGTCTGCGGCGTCTGGTGTGAGGCGACGGGCGGCGAGGTCACAAAGCATCGACACTGCTTCCGCTCTGGAACGAACAATTTGTCAAATATTATAAAGTTAAATATAAAAACATAATAACAAAATAGTTAACATCAATTGTATTTAAGCACTTAGGAAGGTTGATGAGCACAGTTTTTTCACAAATATTATTTAGTATTGGTTTAAATATTCAATTTAAATCACTTCTGATTATAATTCAAAAAGCATTGCTAAATTTCTTTGAAAAAGTAATTAAAACTCCTTTATTTGTTTAAAAGGTAAATGAAAAATGTCATTATGGTCATTCAAAATTCTTGGCATACGAACTTCACGCATATTCTATTTATTTTTAGTTGTAGATTTGTCTTATTCCTATCTCGCTCGCGCACGCTATAATCACACTCCTAATTTTGTGTCACAGGTGCGCGCGCATTGTAAAATTTCACTCTTATAAATTTTTCATAACGCGCCTAAAGAAGTATAACTTCAAAAAAAAATATTAAATTAATTTTCGAACAGAAAATTATTTTTTTAAGAATTTAGCGTTGTCAATAAATTCAATAAGGCTGTGCCCGATTTCACGATATTTTTTTCTATAAATTAAAAACATGAAGAAACCAGAATGTTTGTGCCCGACACAAAAGGATATACTTGCCTTATAGGGATATATAGGGACGCTATAAACCAGCAGACTTAAACGATTATACATAACTACTAGAAACACTGAAAGAAATCTTACCGTAACGGGGGTTTAGGCTTATTCAGAGGTGGATCAGAATCCGTAGGGACCTCCTCTTTGGGTGACATGGGAGAGAGGGGTGTGGCAGCGTGATCCCGGTACAAACGAAGTCGGACTTCTGAGCCACACGCCCTGAGGAAGGCCACGGCGTCTGCGTGTGACATGTTTGACATCGATGTATCATTGACCTGGAATTATAAGAAATATTATTGCTTGTAATTAATGTATCTGAAATATTACTAACTAATACATAATATGGTTTAGGCGAGTAGTAGATTAATTTAAAACAAAACTTGAACACAAATTTATTACGTATAAAGATGCATGCTTTTTCGATACTTAAGTATGTTTTATGTTTCGTATAAATAAACACAAAGAGGAATTAAAGTACGCATGCGATGAGCGTTTAGTCATGGGATATGACAAGTAGCAAACTGAATAATCACAATGAAAAAAATGTTTGGTGACTCCTTATTTTTTTTAAGGACACTGTTACATACTTTGTGTAACTATAAAGGCATATGATAATGATAAAAGAATATGCCCATTATTAGTCCATACTATATTCACACTTTAATCTTACCGCAACGATTCTATCACCAGGTTGTATTCTTCCATCACTCAACGCTGGTTCCCGCACCAGGGCTCGTACGTAATGACCCAAAGCGCTGTGATCTTCTTTACGAAGGGTAAATCCCAAAGAACCATTCACCTTTGTCATTACTATGTCAAACTCCTGAAACATATAAGTAAAAAGTGAAACTTCTTGGATTACTTTGAACCGTAAAATTTTGAATTTGGTATTTTAATTTAGTAACAGGCTCAAGAGGTTGGGACATGTGCACTGAATGGCGGACGACAGAACTTTAAGGTCCTAACTAAACTCACAACCTGGTGGCAAGAGAAAACCCGGTAGACCCAGGGTGCGTTGGTGGGATGGAGTTGTCAAGGATCTCGAAACCTTGAAATAGGCGATCGAAATTGAACGCAAGAAGCACGGAATAGATAGCGATGGCGAAATATACTTGAGGAGGCTGGGGCCCACAAGGGGCTGTATGGCCATTGATGATGATGATGATGAAAGGTATGAATTTAAATATTTACAAAAAGGTATCAATACACGTAATTGGTTCGTCCTTATTCATAGAAACTTAAGGACTCTCTTGTGTCTTTTGTGACAGAGTAACACACAATTTGACAGAAAGAGACGAAAGAGTACTTTAGTTAAAAGCGTGCGAATATAAATTTAGTTTATATTAATAAAGTCAATACAAAATACACATGATTTTATTAATAAATTATCAAATATTTTACGTAATACTAGATTTTACAACATTTCCAAGAATACATATTAATGAAGTTCACCATCAAGAAATCGTTAACCAAATTAGACCCTCATTTGAATAAAAAAATAAATCATGCAAGACGTAACTTTATGCAAACGAGTTATAAACTACCTTTCATTTGCGAAAAGCGTTGAGATTTAAATGAGACAATAACATTTTAAGTTCCACACGTTTCTGGTAAGGGAAATTAGTCCTCTTGGGAAATAAACTCAAAGTATAGTTTGTGATGAGTTAAAGAACAACCTCATACAATTCTTGAATGATTTAATCGTCTTCAATTGTTTCAGGAGTGCCACCCGTTACTTTGATATGGGAATTATAAGCAAATGATTCTGTGCCATATAAATTTTCCATTAACTTTGCGAATGCTATTACGATATTTCACTTACCACCGATCCATCATCCTGCGAAGCGTGAACAGAAAGCGTTATTAATTGCAAGGGAGAGGGTACTAGCGATATTAATATTAATTATATATTTTTACGAACAGCTACGGTGGAACAATACAACTTTTAGCGTAGTTAATTAATTGCTGAGTTTTAATTTAAAAGTCATACAGCTACCACGTTAATTATATATTTCAGTATTATGTTCGTAATTACTTATTAATTAAGTTTCCGATTTCAACTAGGGAAAAACTTCGAAATTAGATTTATATGATATTATGGTGGCTTAGTGAGTACCAGTGCCATGGTTTTTTTTATTCATTAAAAACTGTTTAAAATTTAATAGGTACCCTAAGTACTCTAGTAAATGGGGTGAGCTAATCACGAATCTGGGGTTAGTTTTTTGCAGCACGCTAGGTTTTCAGGAAAAGTGAGATTGAAGAATTATTAAGAATTACACTGCAAAATTGAGTTGTTCAAAAGAAACAACGAAGTATAAAAAAAAATGTGTGCGTGTACTAGGTGTACACACGTAAGAAGTGAAACTTCTTTATGACCTTATTTTTCGAAAAATGATCTACTATATGCAACTTAACGAAATTGGTTAAATAAAGTTTAACAAAAGGCTTTTATTATCATAGACATGAATACAAATACAATTATTTCATTATACCTTATTACTACTAAGATTATTACAGAATTTCATTAATTGTAATAGAATTATTACTATCATTGTTATCGTTATTATATATTTTTGTTATTAATGGCTTCGAATCTCTTCGGATCAACCGTGGTAGGGACAAGAAAAAGATGGCGCGTAACCGAAAAACGTGACGATTTGCTACAAAATTTCTCCCATACGTCGATAAAGAACTTTAATTCCAACGCCGATAAAGAAGTTTGACTTCAAAAAGCAACATGGCGCGTAACGAAAAAATGTGACGCGTAACGAAAAAATGTTACACTAAATTTTTTCCAACCCCGATAAAGAAGTTTCACTTCAATAATAATTATTGGCTCAATAACTGAATCGATATTAATCACTGAGCAATAAGTGGTTGGTGGCTTTTTGAACTAGTATACGTTGTTTTAGATAAATTTATGGATTCGTTAAACCGTCGTCTTTATAATATTTGATGAAAAAGCAAATGTGTACTGGCACAAACTAAAAAATCTGTTTTACACTACAGGATTTTCTTATACATATTTTAAAAAAGGAACTAAGCCATTGGCTCACATGTAAGCCATATAAAATACTAAGCTATATTTACAACGGTAATTCTGTATTTTACAAGAGCCAAGAAACTCGAGCTATTATAATTATTGCGAAGCCCGAGGACTTTATGCGCACTTTAATTATGTAAATTGACACGGGGACACTGCTCTCTGAATAAGTGATAGATCGAAGACATGTTGCATTTGTGAAATCAGTTATTGCTAACTTTTTGATAGTGGTCTAGACGGAAAGAGTTATTGCTTGTCTATTGACGTATTTTTAAAAGGTTTATATTAGTAAAATTACATTTAATATTACATGAAAAATATCCTTTTAAATATTTAAGTAAGATAGACAACCGATTTTTTTTAAATTCTATTGCTATTTACGAATGATTAATAAGTAATAAACAAACAAATTATATTACTTGCGTGATTCTGCGCGAAATTTTTACTATTATGCATAATGTGAGATGATAATTATTAACCATCCTGTTTTTGCATACGATCAAACTAATACTGAACTAAGACTAATATGAATGTTAAGTTTGACAAAGTGTTTGAACAATTACTACTGTATTAAATTGTATTTACATTTTGTTTTGTGCATTATTACTTTACCAGTCTAGTCCTACAAATTACGAGCGTAGATGATAGTTTAGAATGTTATATTTACCCCATATTGAATATCATATATTGGCAATGGCCGATCCAGATCAGGTAACTGTAGGTCGTGGCGTCTATCTTCAGGGCTCGCATCCCGTCGTCCACGCCCTTCAGATGACGATGTGGTTGCGCTACTTGTTGTTTGTGATAACCTGAAATTTAGGTAGAATATCGTTATACGTGACCTTTTTCTATAATATCTCCAAACTCAAAAGTAATAAACAAGTTAAAAGAATATTAAAGCGCACATAAGAAAGTTTTCCTTTGAAACAATTTCTTCAAATTTGTCTGTTTACAAAATACGCCTATTATTGTTATTTTTTATCGCTGTAACATTGTTATTTCTTTAGCACAATGTTGTTGTTGATAAATAAAAATACTTTTTAACAATAACATATTATACCATAAATACTTATGGGTATCTTTAAAATTTTCTCAGACATTTTTCACGCAAGCTGTGTTTTTCTTTCAAAGAGAGTGCAGTTAGCTTCTATTATGTTTTGTAACTATATTGTTTATTTTTATCTTTACTGCAATGCCGATAGTAGTCATTTTTAAATAAATAAGAACACACATAACACCCCTTCCGGGGAAGGGGGACTTACACGTTCATACACAACTGTTCTCTCGTTTAGTTCCGGTATGTATGGCTTCTGTTCAACAATTTAATATTAGAACTTCCGGCTTGAAATAGGGTTTTAGAGAATTTCCTTTAATTACTAGATTTCAATAACTATATTATAAAATATTGTTATTGGCTGTAAAATTACCGATATATATTTAAACTTGGCGTTTTTTGCCGGTAATCCGTTGTAAGGTATATAGACACGACGACGGTTCATTCTGTTATTTGAAATCCTTAATACCTTGTGGCAAATCAATCGACACCAAAAAAGTAGAAAAGATAGTGGAGACATTGTTATCTATATATATATAAAAATGAAACCCGTTTTCCGTTGTCACGACATAACATGAAAACGGCTTGACCGATTTGTCTGATTATTTTTTTATAATATTCCTTAAAGTACGAGGATGGTTCTTACGGAGAAAAATTAAAAAAAAATAAGTAAAAACAACACTTTTCTATATTCCCATACAAAATATTCGTAATAATATTTTAAGGCAATTTGAACTTTAATACCATATCATAAAGTTCAAGTGTTAGTGGAGGGGTTCCGGGAAGGTAAATTTTTATTTTTTGACATAATTTATTTGTTGTATAATCAACTTTCTTTTTTTTATCTTACTAGCTAGAACGGTGTCCCGAATAGCAAAATAAGTATTTAAAAAAAAATAAAGAATCGACTGTTAGGCGGTACGATGTTCACCAGGCCAGCTAATGTTCAAATAAAATTCTCTGAACACATTGCGCCGCCTAGAAAACCTGATAGGAGTGCGATAATAAAATCCTTACCTGGCATGTAAAGGATGACAATTAAGTGGATCCAGCGGCAAGTGTGGTGGATGAGGAGTCCTGGCTGGAGGTGTAGGTGGGTCCGGCGGTGTAATACTTTCTAAAACATCATTGGGAGGTCGGCAAACGCGCAGCTCCACCCGAGCTTCAGCTGTTCGAAGTACCTCCAAGGCTTCCTATAAGGTTTGGTTCAGTTTATTAATTAGTATAACAGTTACCGAAATAAATTTAATAACCTTTTGACACTGCTACCAGGATTACTTCCGGGCATACTTTACACAATAGCCTAACATATATTTCCACTGTTGTCAATTCATTTATTGGTATTTGTTTTAACTTGAATTGATGTTTTAAGAGCACTTAATTTAAGTTTAATTTTCACACGATTTTTACGACATGTAATTGCAAACCTTTTTTTTTGTCAGCTAGGTATGAAAGGATGTGTTGAGAGCTGTTAGGCGTTCAGAGCAAAATCTCAATTGAGACTTCTCCAATCTGTCAATCGTGTCTATCAAGACTTCGGATTTGTCGCCTCATAAGCCTATATTAATATATAGGCTTATGAGGCGACAAATCGAGCGAGGTTGGTTGGTTGGTAATTGCAAACCTAATAAAAAAAAACATCAGATAAAGATTTTACCTGTGTTTTCTTTAGAGCAGTGGCCTATTAGCTTCAGCGTGCACCTCTGAGGTCGTAGGTTCGAAACCCGGCTGTGCCCAATGGAAGATCTGTCTTCGTGCACATTTATCACTCGGCATGGCTTAGTCTCGCGGGCGTCAGGTATAGTATGATCACGAAACAGATACACAAATCAGAGGCCTAGATCTAAAAGGTTGTAGCGTCACTGGTTTTTTTATGATTACTATCCAATCCTAATCCACTCGAAAGCAGGTTTATTATATATAAATAAAATATCTACGACTAATACATAGTTATATAATAGTATTTATCTAAAATACGTCCCGTGAGTAATAAAAATAGGACGGTAAAAAGTTTATATTACCGCAGTTAAACATACAATGTGCTTACTATTTATTTAACATTAACATATTATACAAGCTGTAACCCAGTATATGTAGGTGTACAGAAGGTTTAATTTTTGTGAATTATATTATCTATGTAATCAAAAAAATACATCACTCATAGCCGAGTTCCATCTTCAATGAACATCAACGGTTCTGATTTGCTTTAGGCACTTAGGCACAGAGGACTGATAACTTACTAGTAATTAAAAATAAACAATGGAACAAAATCAGAAAGACAGAGATAATTTTTTATTTCTTGAGTTTATTCATAGCAAATTGAAAATTTAATTTTCTTTTTCAGTACACGTTTTTTGATATTCTACATTTGGAGAATCCTCTAAAATATCCCATGACCAACTCAAAAAGAATCGATTTCACAGTCAGTCACGGCCATATTAAAATCGTGTTAAGTTCAAAGCCCACCTATTACTTAAACGTTATAATCACGTTTGGATTATCGTTTACTTACGTAAATCGCATTAAGATAAAGTTAACGTATTGTGTCTAAGGCGTTTTAATCCTAACAGATGTACCAGTATATAAGGGGAGCGGAAAAGACAATTGACATACGATATGATGCGTTTCGTTTGTTATTTGTCTTTATGAATTAGATTGCAATTAAAAGAAACTGGCGTAGCAATCATTATTTCTGAGTACGTGACCCACAATAAATAGCATGAATGACATTAGCACGCTCTTGGTTACGTGACCACATAAATTTGACAGTGTACTACTCATTTCCATGAATCGTGAATTTGTGGGGCGGGCAATTTTATTATTGTCTATTACGGGCAAATCCCCGGTAATAAAAATTATTTCAGATATTTTTTTTTATTGAAAATATCGCCTATTGTTTCCAGTGAGGACTGGGGGCCCTTTGTATCCACGGGGCCTTGGGCTGCAGCCCAAAAAGCCTTTAAGTAGATCTGCCCTGGCTCATTTCTGTCACAAATGATTTTAGTCACAGGCCCCATTTAGGTTTGTGAGACTTCAGACTACATTGAAGTTGGATTCACTAAAATGCCATTTACTTTATTACGGCAATTGCAATTAGCAGCGAGCCGAATTAGTTCAGGCTTAATTAAACAGTGTTATGTTCGCAGAACTATCTGCGGAAACTTATGTTTGAAGAAAACTTCAGTCTCTAATTAAGAACTGAGTTATCGCTTGGGACCTCCTGCGATTACGTAGGCACTTCATTGGAACGCCCGATTTGTGACGTCAACGGCTTTTGGGTTGAATCCAACATCTAAGCTTTGTATTAAAACTAACTGCTTTAATGCTGAAGTGTCGTAGAATAAATTTTACGTAGACGTTGTTTTAAGTTGTGAGCATGAGACAAATACATTTCTGCGTGTGTCACACATACGTCACGATCCATTTTTTTTACATACAATACAGAAAAAATATCTGAGGAAAAAATTCTCTTTATTTATTTATGTTATTTATTTACTTCATTGCCATAATACACATAATTATACATATAAAAAAAGCAAAAAGTAAGTAGGTTACATAAGTTATTAGGCCACTGCGGCCTTATCGCTAACAAGCGATTTCTTCCAGGCAACCCTAATAAGGAACAATAAAAAAAAGAAACACCTACAGAGGGTAAAGTACAAGAAATGCATAATTAATTAACAAAAAGATACTAAAAAAATGTGTGCGTGTACTAGATGTACACACGTAAGAAGTGAAACTTATATAAAACCTTTGTTGTACGCAGAGCCATAATTGGTTTGTTTTAAGTTTAGAGGTCCGAAACTATTTCTTTTAACACAGTAAATTTTGATACACTGCCTAGCATACAATTTACAAATTAATTGCTGCAAATTGCGATTAGCAAATTTCAAGTCGAAAATGTAATCCGTTGTCAAACTTCAAAGCCAAAAACATACTAAGTATATGTCATATTTTAACGCCGATAAAGAAGTTTGACTTCGAAAATGTAATCCGTTGTCAAACTTCAAAGTCAAAAACATACTATATGTCATACTTTAACGCCGATAAAGAAGTTTGACTTCAAAAAGCAACATGGCGCGTAACGGAAAAATGTGACGCGTAACGCAAAAATGTTACACTAAATTTTTTTCCAACCCCGATAAAGAAGTTTCACTTCAATAACATACAACTATAACTAAAATAAAATCTAAAGAAAACATATAAATAATAGTATGTATTAACAGACATGTAAAAGCTCTGCCAAAGGTTACCGGGGTTCTCTTTCTTACGGGGATAAAAAATAATTAAAAAAAAGAAAGAAAGCTAACGCACGTTGTCAGCGTAGTGGATTATGGCTATCGCCTTCATTGGAGGCCTACATCCCAGCTGAAAGCTTTGTGCCAGTTAAAAGCTTTATACCCTAACTTAGAAGTTTCTAAATAAAAGCACCTGGCTCCACTACAAAAGATTTGACCAAAATAAAACATTTTGTTTAAATTCTTGTTATTAAAAATGCATTTGAAGAGTCATGATGTTGCAATAACAGATTGAGTTGAACATTGGGCAATCAATTATTAAAATTGACAATTTCAGAATCAATTCAATTGATTAACTTAACCGGACATACTGACCTATTACATATCGTAGTTTGTGGTTCATCGAGTCATTAATTTATAGGCCCGTTTAACTCGCAATCAGGCAAAATAATATTATCAATACTATTATTAGTTAAAAATTTGTTTTACAGTTTATGGAAGTGATGTTCTTTTAAAATTAAATTTTTTTCTTATCTCATTTTTGTAATATTTGAATTTTGAACATAAAACCCACGAAGAACATGAAAACAATTAAATCCTGTGTCATTCACGAAAAGTTGTTAAAAAAAATCGTGAAAATAAACAATCAACCATTATTTTACCAATTACATGCGCACATTTCAGAGTAGTTTAAAAATTATAGAACAAATGGCTTGGGAGCTGTGTCATGTGACATTATTGTTTATGTACACTCACTGACAGAAGGCTCGGGAGTATACGACCGACCCATAAGTACCGGTTTGAAAAAAAAACTAATGTTGATATGGATCAAAATTGATTATTTTCATTAAAATGATTTACAACCAAAGAAATATCATTTTATCTTTTAAAATTGTGTAGCCATAACGTAATCTCGCCGTCAACTGCTCTGACCGACGAAGAGAAAATATTATTGAATTCCAACATTGCGGCGGGCGATATTGGATTTTTATTTCGTTATGTTTTCATTTATTATAACGTACGAAGTGGGCAGATGGACTGCTCAGAATATTTTCTATTGTTAGGTTTTTCTCGCTAACATTATTAAAAGGGACTTTGTGTGTGTACTTGTTTTGGTATTAATTTGTGTTATTTAATCTTACTTTATTACTTTACGGGTATTATAGTATGTATTTCATAAGAAGCGAGTCAATTATATTAAAAAAAAATACGACGGGTTGCACTCCGGGAGTGCTGGCAGAAGTGAAAACTTGAATATTAACGTTGTGAATTTTTGATATTTTGGAATGGTAAGGGAATAATTTTGCACGAATTTCTTTTATTATCAGTATAAAAGTTCTATCATTAATGTGGTAGAATACAATATTTATTTATTACGCTATCGTACACAAACATGACAATTTATATTTCATTAAATACGCCGCGCCAGCTGTCTACTCTCCATCCGTCTTACGAATTTTATAACAGGTCACGTGTCCTGACGCGAGTTTAAAATTTTTTACCCATTCCAAAAAAAGTGTACAACGCCGCTAAAGAAGTTTTCACTACAAAAAAAAGTATTGGTAAAATTCTTGCATAAGGAGATAACGTATCTCCTTTTTTCATAAAAACTAAATTAGTCTAAACTGAAGTACTTGTCTGTCTCTTTCCATTACAGCATAAACACCATTAGGCAGAATAAGACGAAAAAGCACTTTTGTGAAAATACCACAGTTTCGTTTTAGGTAGGGGGTTCAATCTTTCAATAGCAATTAAATATTATTATATATCATTATTACCACATCAATATGCAAATGAATTCGCTTATAGTACGTTTATAGCACCTAAATCCCAGTGGTATGTAGTGTGGAAGTCGTTCAGAGATCAAAAGGATACAAGGTACAATTATACTGTTGCGTGTCAAAGATTCCAGCGAGCGCCTGGCAAAGTGTACTAGAACTCTTTAGTTATGCGGTTTCGTACAGCATAATGTTGCATGAGAAAGTACAGTCAGAATACATAAAGCAGTACTGTTACATTTCTTGTACTTTTACAATGTATAGAGTATGTAAAACAAAAGACGAAACGATAGCGCATATCGTTTGACTGTTATTGGTATGTGTAGTCCCAAACTGTAAAACACTGAAACTAAACGCATTACAAAAACTTTGAACTTAGGGAGCGTTTAAGTATTACGTAACGAATGTTGTAAAACGTTACGATGCGGGGCGGGGATTAAATTACGCGTTATTTTTAATATTATTTTCGACTTTCCAGTACTTTACACTACATAATGGTAACGTTTAGGTATAAAGAGTCACTGGGTGGTCACAAAACGTTTTACTATTGGGTACAGAAAACGTTACGGCGCGTTACATGGGGGGGGGGGTTTACATAATCTCGCCTTATACGAAACTATTTAAACCATGTTAGTCGAATCATCTACTTAAACAATTATAAACTTTAATCAACTGTAAATAAAGTTGAGTTTAAAATTTTATTGCCGTTGGAGCGGAAATTAAAAAGTTGAGCCGGGTTTAACTATATGTCATAAAAATAAAACGGTATTCATTCAATGTGTTTTTATTAAGTATTTTATTGTGAGTATTTATTCTTTACTTTTGACGTTGAAGATTTTACGTGCAAGCTCTTAGTTATTTCATTTTGTGACCACTTTTTCTTTGAAAAAGCTTCGTCGGTAGTGTGAAAATCATCAAAATTAAAATAAAGGCTACAATATAAAATATATCTAGATCTTCGTCAATTTTTTTTTATTTCTAATTATACTATGTTTACGGAGGCCGCAACGCGCATTTTTTTAAAGTTAAGTAAGATAATCAGAGTGGATCTCTCGGCAATGATGCAGCCGATGAGCTTGCGAGGAGAGGCTCGGAAATGTTGCCGGCTGGCCCGTATCCGCTCCTTGCCCTTCTCGCAAGTGCGAACATGGATTCGCCAGAGATCTGAGGAACTCCAGCACCAACGTTGGTCATCAAGTGTGGACTGCAGGCAATCCAAAATGGTTCTGCCAGTGGCTAACACAAAAATGACTAAACAACTTATAAATCTAACCAGAAATAACCTCAAAATAATGATAGGGACAATCACGGGCCATTGCCTCCTTAATAAACACCTTTATGTCCTAGGCGCGACAGACAGCCCCATGTGCAGAGGCTGTTTCAACGCTGAGGAAACAGTCACCCACGTAGTCCTGGAATGCGAGGCTGTGGCTAAACAACGTACAGAAATCCTCGGAACAGTGAGGTCGCTCCGTGAAGCCTGCGAATTGCCCAGGAAGCTTCTGTGCTTTTGGAAGGAGTTAGGCTGGCTTAGGTAGCCAGGGCTCACGTACAACGGACCTAGTGAGCGTCTAAGTGCGGAAAACGAGTCCCCAAACCAAACCAAACCAAACAAAGATAATCAGATTAAAAACATCAGGAACCGGAAGATCAAGACAAAAATAAAGAAAGGAAAAGCGCCAAAGGATTTTCGATCAAACACACCTCCCCAAGCCACCGTGGAGGTTGTCGACCACTCCCACTCCCACAAAAATCATATCGCCACTCTGAATTGACTTTTATTGAGAACACAGAAAAGGGAAAAGAGGAAGACAGAGCAAGAGATGGGTAGACGATATAAAGATAATAGGAGACAGAACTTGGACAAGAAGAGCTAACATTAGAAAATAATGGCAGCAGCTGGAAGAGGCCTATGTGTCACACGACACGCTAATGACCAAAACCGGCACATCTGATTTATATATGTTACACTGGGTGTCAGCAAAAAAGGCTAATGAATAATAATAATAATAGAATATAACCAGTTATGTAAGAACAAAGAACGAAAAGATGGCGCCTTTCGTTTGATTGTGAATTGTCAAAAGCGGCGCGATACCTCGTACCGTTCGACCAGCCCTATTTATATGTTCCAACGAAACAATAATTGTTATGTAATTAAGAACGTTAGTAAAGGTAGAAAGACCCTTTAAAAACAAAAAACCACAGAAATTGGATATCAAATATCTTAGATAGATATTTGTTAACCAATTTCTTTGAAACCTCAATAAGATTGAAAGCCTTTTTTAAATCTTGAAACAATTTAATAAATGTTACTTATTATTTAAATAATTTTATGAACAATGCATTATTAATTACACTGTTTGGAATGTAATTGGAATACAGATCACGAACGACGTATGTTTAGAGATTTCAGCTCAAAGTTTGATTCTCAAATGGTACGTGAGGAGATTGATAAATGATAAGATCTGGTTTGTCGAATTAGAACAATGAGTGTTGTGTTTCTGATTCTATGCTGACTGTGTGTGAAACGTGTTTTCTTTAGCGAATTCATCGTGTACGTAGACGAGGGTTGAAATGTTTATCTAAGTATTTATTATAATATTATATTGTAATATTATCGCAATATTATATGGAAGGGTTGTTGTATAGTTATATATATATAAATAAATGGCAAAGTTTGTAAGATAAACAATGACATCACTGAAATACTTAATTTTTTACATTTATATTAAAGCATATTCCTATCCCAATACACTTAAACCCTTGAAACTAAGCAACGAATTTGAAAGCTGTTTGCAACAAAATTCAAAAATCATTTAGGTAACAAAATGTACACTTTTGAATGTCAAAAAATAAATATATATGAAATGCTTCTAATTTTACATTTACTACCAGTATGATTAACAATTATTAAAGAAAGCAATATATATCCATACGTAAAAACATTTTCTAAGATGATGCTGACGTTTTTATTTCTTGCGAATACCTGATAGCGCGAAATAATAAAATATTAAGGTGTTTAAATATGAATTTAAGAGCGTTATATAAGAACATTATAAATACGTTCCACTCAGCAGTTTATATCTCACGAGCGTTTTCATAAAAGTTTTTACGTTTATTACTGCCCGGGAAATACTGCTACAACAGATTCCAATTGTAAAATAGCGAAGTTTATTATTAGCAAGTGCCTTTTAGTAGCGCTTTTTGAACACATAAATAAATTCTATTGGTTTTTTGGACTTTGGACAAAATTATCCGGACGAGTATTTTTCTTATCTCGCTGTTGGCCTTAAGGGCCTTTACAGCTCAGTTCGGGCTGTTTTGGACTAACGACTAGCGCAAGGGCGTCTCCTGTGAGACTCGGACCCCGGCTTGGGCCGTCGCTGGGTGGTCAATTGCCTGAAGGGCGGTACGAAATCTCACTGGAGTGAGCGATGTACGAAGTAAAATCCTCGCCTTCCCCGGTGAAGGTGGTTTTTTCCGTAATTCGGACGAGTAAGAGCTTATAAGTATACATGGCGCGATACTTTTTCAATTATATGTCCAATAATTAATTCAAACTAAGCTCTCTATTTCCTTATTAAACATAGATCACATTAGTTACAAAAAACCAAAGAAATTTCGCTTATACAATTCTCGAATTGAATAGTCGAATTGTTGGTTGTATCAAGATATCTATATTCGATCGTTCGATCAATTAATATACTTACATAGGTGCTAAGTCCAGCCAGTGGTACACCGTTTGCAGATAGCAGCAGGTCCTTTGGTGCAAGCTGGCCGGTCCTCCAGGCAGGCTGCGGTGGGTACAGCCTTCTGATTCTTACCAACCCCCCTCCCCCGCACACAGACATCCCAAGCCCCCGGCCGTCTTTCTCCACTACTACTGTAAACGAGTTATCTGCAAAGAAATATATTGTGTTTATTAATACAAAGTATTAGCTGGTTAGGTATGTTTGTAAGAAAAATAAAATGTGGGAAGAAAATATAGTCTCTTCAGACTTCGTATACTATTAGAGGTGAACTTACATTTCTAAAACAAAAATATCCTGGGTTCGCTTTTGTCTCTATAAAAATATAGCTGGAAGCAAAGGTTTCTAGACAGCTATTTTCAGAAAAAAATAATAAAAACATCCATGTATAGGAACTTAGTGCCTTACTTGAATTAAAACGGAAAATATTAATTTAATCGAAACTCTGTAGCATAACATCTTTGTCTAAAGTAAATAACATAAAAAGCACTTTAAAAGGATTAAGGAACCCTCAGTTTACGCGGAAGATCAGGTGCTCTCAACACAAAGTGCCCTTTCATACGATAGCCCAAGGGTTGTTTGGATTGACTTTACAATGTGTGCGCTCTCTGTTAGTTCAGACATGTCTCATTATACTTGAAGCCTCTGTATTAAAGGTGTCCTGAAGTTATAACTGGAATTATATGTAATTACGTTTTAAACTATAGTTATTTTCCGGGTTTAAGCGCTGGCAGACTGTGGCTTTGGATGCCAGATTTCAGGATTTGTTTGGTTGATATATCTGCCATATCTGAGTAGTTAAAGAGTGCTTTGCGTGAATTTTAACGAGAGAAAAAGGATAAAGCATTTAAAGAAAAAACTTTTTAATCGGATTAAAGTTATGTATTATTATAAATTTACAATAATTATTTAACATCGAAGCGTCGGTTAAATTTAAAAAAAAATTAAAATTATGTACTCGCGAGTGCGTTGGCTTTTAAGAATAAAAAAAAATGCTATTCTTTTCTTAAACTCCAGTGATAATAAATATCTTGATATCTGTATGATTGAGAGCTAACGCTCGGTTTATTCAATATACCAGTTGTCGCAAAAACTTACTATGAACTATAAACATAAAATACTAACACTTAAATGAGCTCGTGCTTCTGTTTTCAAATTTTAAAAATAACATTTTACGTGAAACTGATCAATATTCGATTACTCAGTCGCCAAACACACGGAAAATGTCGATTCATGGTCAATTTAGATCCGCTTTCATTCGATCCTGACGACCGCAAAAGGGTGGAACATGAATTAAACATTATCGAATATGTTTAGAAATATTGGGTTTATTATTCTACTATAATAAGAGGAAATGATATATTTGATACCAGAATATAAATTCTATAATCAAATATGAAGAAATCGGGCAAAGGTATTTTAACAACTTTTTTGGATTTCAAAAAACATTCATAATTTTTTTCAATATAATAGGAGGCAAGCGGGTAGAAGGCTCACCTAATGTTAAGTGATACCACTACCCATAGACACTCGCAGAGGGCTCGTAAGTGCGTTGCCGGCCTCTGAAGAATTAGTACGCTCTTTTCTTAAGGGAACTTTCTTTCTTTGAAATACTTTAGTGGTCGGTGGTCGTTTAACTTCTATAATAAGCAATTTTTTCGTTTCGAACAAAAGTTATTTAACGTATAAAACATGACAGTAAAATATAGCTGGTGAATAAATTAAATAATCGTAGAAACACAGTGCCACTTTACGGAGAACGAACGCTTTTACCAGTTCAATTCTCTTGAGGCGTGCCAATGTTGCGAATATCACTTAGCGATAACGAATCCATTGTGGTCAATTGTATTTTCCAAGACGATAACAAGATATACCTTTGCTTTGATAAAACTTGATTTTTAAATAAGGAAGTAGTAAAAATATACTTCAGTTATTGCTATTAAACGGGCAACGTTTCAAATATCGATACTTTTATATACTAATAATATAGTATCAAATAATAATAGTCGAAACATGTAAGACTTAGCATGGTAAAGTTGGTAATAAATACTGTTACTAACATATCATGTGGTTAAAAAAAAGGGTGCGTGTATGTACGCGCGTAAGAAGTTATACTTCTTTGGCATTATTAAAAATAGTTTTTGATTGCATGCAAATAATTAATTACAATTAAATAATCAAGACTGGAAAAGGAGTCATTATAGTCAATAACATTTAGTTTACATTTGAAAAATTAAATAAATAAATATTTATTATTATTATCTTACATTAAGTGTAACATAAATTCTATTATTATTCGAATGTTGTTTTTAAATTATGTCCAATGCCGTAGCATCTTCCGTGGGCAACTTCATTCTGTTAATTTTGTGTCACGGTGCGCGCGAATCGTAAAATTTCACTCCGATCAATTTTTCATAACGCGCCTAATGAAGTATAACATCAAAAATTGGAACATTGGATATTTTTTCTATTAGTCAAAATAACCAATGTTTGGGAATATATTGTCACGAACCCGCGTGATAAATCGTGACCGGCCAACTTTGGCAATAACGAAACTATGAATCAGTGACAGAAGCTGTTGTTCACAAATGTTTTTTCTATTTCGATGACATTTTTATGAGGAAATTAATTTCATTGGATGTTCCGTACTTACAATTACTAGTAGTTCATCAGCAGTAAGCTTATATCTCAGATGAAATATTCTTTAACTTTTGGATGGACAGTCCAACTCAGTTCAGCATACGGAATCCAAGAATCGAATCCAGCACCGCCAGCTAACGTTATTGACATCGTATTCAACAAACGTTTTCTTTCTTTGATATGTATGTATAACTAATTATTAATTGTATATTATATATTAACTGTCTTTTCGCTTATTTAAATAAATTGGTATTATGTTACTTTGCTTAGAATTATTAAGTAGACGTAAAGATTAGTATCCTATAATACAGTTCCGAGCTTCCCTTAAATAAATAAAGATGATTAATAAATATATTATATGGCGCATTTATTTACCGTAACACAAGGAGAAAAAAATATCAACTGTCTTTTGTTTAATAAAAATAACCAATGGCGATTTCAAACAAAGCTTATAAAATATAGGGAAATTAAAGCATGCAGGACAATTGCAGATTTTATAGCCTTTTTTTAAAGAAAACGGAATTTGGAAACGGAAAAGGCACCTCGGATGCGCGTCATTAGCGCGATATAAAATATAAATGAGGTGCCCGAGGTATTTGCTAACGTGAAAACGGCACCATTTTATTCCAGAAAATTCTTTCTTCACATTCTGTTTAAATTTTTAATATTTCCATTTTTATCTAGAATAAATGGCATGTTCAACAACCTTATTAAAATCTTTTCTGAGCTGATGAACCTTATTTGCATAAGATTATTTATTTTGTTTAAAGTTCCTTGCCATGGTAGCATTCCACATCTGTTTTATACAGTAATAAGTGATTTTCTTCAGAAATTAGTTAAGTCTTTCGGATAGAAATCCTGGGTAGGTCTGAAACATTTAAAGGTATGTATAAAAAAATACATATTAGCATTCAATGATCAGGGATTGTATTTAATTAAATTCAATACTATGAATGAAATAAATATTATATATCGTATTTAAAATATAGCTAAACCTTATAGTTACGTATCATATTACTTCGGCGTTACTATAACCTTTCTCTAGTACTAAACAGTAGTATTATCGATTTGAGGCACTAGTAATCGCATTTTTATTATTGGATTTATGTGACGTATATTAGGGTAGTCTATGGTTTATGCAACAAGGGTTTATTTGTATATTTTAACTTAGTTATTTGTTAAGTAAACCTAACCTAACCTAAAAGAAATATTACCGTTTAAAATGTATTATAAATTTAAGAAAATTTATTACGTAAACAAAAAAAAAACGAAATTTCTCCTAATTTACATCTAACAAGGTAGGTGACGTGTAAAATGATATTGCAGTGACAGCCGAAGTCAGTGTTACTAGCGCCTCTTTCTCCCCATAAGTGGTATTTCCTATATCCTGCTATCCCAAGAAAACGTGCTGGTAAAACTGATATATTGAATTCTATATTACCAAGAGATTTGGTTAACGGGGATGGTTTGTAACACAAATCTCAGGACTAGTGTCTCATGTCCAGGTGTATTGGGCTAGAGATGCCTGCATGCATATATCACAAATAAACGGAACGCACCGTCATTTATCCTTTCCTTTAAAACCGACCTGCCTTGGAAAATGACCAACGAAACTCGGGGACTAAACTAAACTTTTAAGAGTAAAAAATGTGATTATTTTATCCTGACAGAATTAGTTCAAAAAGAGCAAGGTTTCAAGTAATATGCGATATAGGACAACTATTTGATGCAAAGGCATAAAAGATAAAGCGAATGTCTTATTTTATTGATTTATTGCATCATCCACTAACATAATTAAAATGTGATTAACTTTTTCTTACGCTTCCGAGCATTACTTTTTCTAAAAGCATTCTTTTAACTGCAAAAAGAAATTAATTCACAGAAGAATACTTCCCACGTATGCTATTTATATTATATCCGATTACGTCTTATAAAGTGTTTTCATATTTTTCCCGCGTTTGTATGGGAAAGGGTCAGATGTCATACTTTCCATGAGAAGATAACGGAGATAATAAGATACGAAGTAATTGGTGTCTTATATTTATACGTAGTAACTATTTCTTACAAATAATTTAATTTCACTATGTTGATGAGCAAATTCGATTATAATATTTTTTGTAGGAAATTTAGACAGGAAAATGAAAGAGAGAAAGGGTGAAGCACGTTTACTTAGTGAAATGAGCGTAGGAAAATGATGATGGTATAATCCATTTAGCCTTTGGTTATGTGTGCCCTTTTGAAAAATATGTATATTGTTACGAGCTAGGGGATCGGATAGAAACGCCGTAGATCTCTTCAAGGGTTTATTTTCAATTAAATCTACGAGGAATTTGTTAGCAACTAAAAACTGGAAATTACGCACTAAAATTCACTGAATACACACACAAAATACTGTCACTAATTACGTTAATTACTCGCACTTCACACAGTACTTGTATTCACTTGTATCCACTTGTCTTCACTATATTCGCACTTTTTCACTCCGGTGTTTATCGCTTGGTATCGCATTCAAAACTGAACTGAACTGATCGCGTTTCGGCTCACTTATATATCCCTGGGAATAGTCTTGCAAGTTCGAGAACTCTCTAGGCGGGAGCGCTATTGAGTAGCGATCGCACAATTCTAGAACGTGCGTGCTATCTCTCTCGCACATTGCTCCGTCCTTGTCTTACGGTGTTCTAGAGTGCTCGGTCTAGCTTCGAGAAGGTTCCGATCTTCCGTCTCTCTCTCGCATCATTCCGTCCTTGTCCCACACCTAGAAAATTCGTTCTAGACTATTCTTCCATCATAGGGGTATAACCAGGCCTGAAAACGCCTGAAAACGGGTTTCCTGAAAAGTGTATCACTCGACTGCACTTGTTCTGAAACGACCTGAAAAAAATGTTTCAGGCTCCTGAAAACTACGGTAACATTATGAGAATTACGAATTTCTAATATGTGATTGACCCTCTCCTGAAACGGTCAGAAATCACTTTTCAGCCTGCTGAAAACTTCTCTAACTAGTGGAAAATCTAAAAACATTGCAGTCGACCCGTCTTCGTAACACTACCCCCTCCTTAGACATGCTCGTCCCGAGCATCATCACTTTCTTTCATCGTTATCCTTTCCAATGGAGACCGAGTCTGCGAATCCTTAATAGCTGCACAAGCTTTACATTTCTTGATCCAGTCTTCAACATCTTCACGATAGTGTATCCAATAAAATATTTCTTTAATCTTCATAAGAGTCCTCTTTACTCCTAAATGTCCACTAGACAAGTCAGTATGAAACATTTCCAATATGTCGCAAACCTTTGATCTTGGCACAACTAACTGCAAATGATCGCCTTGAGCATTTTTCAGTTTGCGACATAACACTCCATTATGTAGAACTAAAGTATCCCATTGAGCCCAGTAACTCTTAGTAATGGTACTTGAAGATGCGACTTTACTCCATTGCGGCTTGACAGCTGAAGATTTCATCCAATCCAAAATTGGTTTAATGTCACAATCTTCTTGCTGTGCTATCTGCATTAATTTTCCACCCCAATCTGAACGAATGGTGTCTGTTCTTAAAGTTATCACATGGCCAATCTCCCTTCTGCCCTGTTTGTTGACCTTTTCACATAGTCGTTGAGACACATCTGAACTTCTTGTAAGCTCTCTTTCATGGGCAGATAAAATGTCCGAAAACTTCTTTAATTGTTCCTCTGCCTTTGATAGGTGTCTTGACAGGGTTTCCTCATAGGTCTCAGTAACTTTACGAACTGCGTTCCACTCTTGTTGATTACAGTCCTGTCCGTCCACATTAATAACTCTACAGACGTCAAAACCACTATTTGACGAGTTGCCTTTTAAGCAGACTTCCTGTTCTCCACACTTAAGGATTCCTTTTTCTAGATCTATTTTACAATTGTACAGCTTCATAAAGTCTAACCCGATTATGCAGTCATCTACTATGTCTGCAAGAACAACCTTGTGTCTGTAAAATCTTCCACCAATCTTGAAGGTTGCAATACCTTCTCCCCGATCGGTTATACGCTGATCTGTAGCTGTAACAAGCTGTACGATTCCTCGAGAAGGGCTTCCATAAAATGACTTCAGAAGATGGTATTTAATTACGGTTCGTGAAGCTCCAGTATCTAGTGTTAGGTCACACTTAGTTCCATTTACTTCACCGTCGATGACTAATGTATTCCCACGTTTAACCTTCACATCACCTCGGAAGTCTTTCTTAGGGCACGAAAACCTCATGTGCCCTACTTCCCCACAGATGTAACAGGTTGGCCCACGTTGAACATTAGCTTTTTCCGTGATAGCCCTAATGCGGTAAGGTTGAGGATCTTTTCGAATCGCCTCCACCTCCAACGCATGGGCTAGAGCATCCTTCAGGTTCTTGTGGTGACCAAGGTTTACACTCAACCTGACTTCACGATCTCTTATTCCATCAATGAATGTTTGTACTTATATCTTGTCTGCTACGTCTGGTAAGGATGCGTAGGCTTTCCTTACCAGCTTCTCTATTTCCAGACCCCATTCTTGCAAGCTCTCACTCGGTCGCTGCGCTCTCTCCCGTAATTGAGCCCTATAGACTGGCTCCAAATGTGAGTCCCCATAACGTGACTCCAGAGCATCCAGCAGGCGCGTCAGTGTCACTTTACCTGTCATGACTTCTAACACATCCAGGGCTTCGCCTCGCAGTCCCAACATAAGGGCAGCCACAGCCTGATCATTTTTCCAACCGTTTATCTTGCACAGAGCCTCAAACTGTACCTTGTAGGCGCCCCAAGACGAAGAACCATCAAAGGTAGGTGCCTCCACCGCTCCAGATGTTTCCACAAATCCAGACATCTTAAGGCGTTGAATCTCGTTTTCTAACTCAAGCAAGCGTTTCTCCTGTTTAGATAACGTACTTGCCAGGTTTTCAAACTTAGATGTTAAAATCTCAGTTGTCTTTGTCTGCATCCCCGCATCTGCTGCAGACTCTGCTACAAACTCCTCACGATTCTCCCTTAGAGTAATTGGCATTTTTCTATCCCACTTCTGACACCAAAATGTTACGAGCTAGGGGATCGGATAGAAACGCCGTAGATCTCTTCAAGGGTTTATTTTCAATTAAATCTACGAGGAATTTGTTAGCAACTAAAAACTGGAAATTACGCACTAAAATTCACTGAATACACACACAAAATACTGTCACTAATTACGTTAATTACTCGCACTTCACACAGTACTTGTATTCACTTGTATCCACTTGTCTTCACTATATTCGCACTTTTTCACTCCGGTGTTTATCGCTTGGTATCGCATTCAAAACTGAACTGAACTGATCGCGTTTCGGCTCACTTATATATCCCTGGGAATAGTCTTGCAAGTTCGAGAACTCTCTAGGCGGGAGCGCTATTGAGTAGCGATCGCACAATTCTAGAACGTGCGTGCTATCTCTCTCGCACATTGCTCCGTCCTTGTCTTACGGTGTTCTAGAGTGCTCGGTCTAGCTTCGAGAAGGTTCCGATCTTCCGTCTCTCTCTCGCATCATTCCGTCCTTGTCCCACACCTAGAAAATTCGTTCTAGACTATTCTTCCATCATAGGGGTATAACCAGGCCTGAAAACGCCTGAAAACGGGTTTCCTGAAAAGTGTATCACTCGACTGCACTTGTTCTGAAACGACCTGAAAAAAATGTTTCAGGCTCCTGAAAACTACGGTAACATTATGAGAATTACGAATTTCTAATATGTGATTGACCCTCTCCTGAAACGGTCAGAAATCACTTTTCAGCCTGCTGAAAACTTCTCTAACTAGTGGAAAATCTAAAAACATTGCAGTCGACCCGTCTTCGTAACAATATTATACACGTATACAAAATATGTATACTTTCACACAAATTTTCTGTTAGTCCTATTCATAATCATATTACATATAAATATAAAATAATATGTCTCCTTTACTAATTGCAAGTTCAGGGCAAAACATTTTAAGAAAATATGTAATAACAATTATTATTATTATTTATTATTTTATTATATTATTCATTCTATTTAATAACTTGGCATACCAAGTTTTTCATAACCTTTTAACTAAGTATAACCAGCGGCACGTAAGTCTAGCGCTGGCCGATACGTGGAGGGGATTGCTGCGCATGTGTACTGTCGCGCGGGGGACAAAATGCGACTGGAGAGCCAATCGACGCTCTTCATTCCGGTAGCCCCCCTCAGGTACCTTATTTTTTACTTCTGCGCAATAACGGTCAGCGCTAGAGTTTCGTGCCGCTACTTATAACAATAGGTCTTTGTGAAAAGGCATTTCTAAATTTCTTTGAAAAAATAATTAAAACTCCTTAATTTGTTTAAAAGGTAAATGTCATTATGGTGATTCAAAATTCTTGGCATAGCTAACTTCACGCATATTCTATTTCTTTTTACTTGTAGATTGTCTTATTCCCATCTCGCTCGCGCACGCTCGGCGCCCATACGTACGTAATTTTGTGTCACGGTGCGCGCGCATCGTAAAATTCCACTCTCATCAATTTTTCAACACGCGCCTAAAGAAGTATAACTTCAAAAAATCGAAACAATCTTGAAATCAAGTCTCAAGTCTCGTATCTCTAAGTATATCGAGCTTCTCGAAGTTTTAAAAGGATTTTCTAGTGAAATAAATTATCTATATCATTAATCAAAATAAATAAAATACGACAAGAAAAGACAAATAGTGCGAGACCGCTGATAAAGCGATTGGTGTCGATAGCTTCGAATGATGAATGGGTTTCTGGCTCAGATTCGCGAGCACCAGATGTACGATTCGAATTCCTACAATGGATTTCCTTTTAAATGTTTGAATATCGAAAGAGATGTGTAGGAAAATAATTTGTTTGCATATATGGTTATGTAAAATACTGTAAATTTATAACATACTAGCTGATCGGGCAAACGTCGTTTTGCCATGTATATCATTTAAAGTAAAAAATAGGGGTTGATCGTAGAGGGGTGAAAATTAGAGGTTGTATGTATTTTTTAATGCTGTATATTAAAAAAAAAAAAAAAAACTAAAAAAAAAATTTAGGGGTTACCCTTAACATTTAGGAGGATGAAAAATAGATGTTGTCCGATTCTCAGTACCCAATATACCCGTCAAGCCGTTTCGGAGGAGTTTAACCACAAACACCGCGACACGAGAATTTTATATATAAGACTAGCTGACCCGGAAAATGTTTGTTTTGCTATGTATATTATTTCTAGAATTTTTTTTAGTTCAGTAGAAAAAACGGGGTTGTATACGTATTTCTCTATGCCGTATCATAAAAAAATAGAAATTAAAAATTTTGTCTAAAAAATAAAAATAAAAATTTATGAAAAATAGATGTTGGCCGATTCTCATAGATACCGGATAAGCACAAAAAATTACATCAAAATCGGTCAAGCCGTTTCGGAGGAGAATGGCAACGAAAACTGTGACACGAGAATTTTATATATTAGATGTACTTTGAAAGTTTTGAATTCGTATTTTTTTAAAAAACAATAAATTTTGATTACTTTAAATACCTTGAAGCATTTATAATTCTCTATTGTGTACACTATTTTCGAATCTATTTCTTTCCTAAATAAATGTGTTCCAAATTGCTTTTGTTTCGTTCTATAAATACGTATTCCATTCAATAATATTTCAAAGCGTCAATGCTATTGTTAATCGACTATATTTATCCGTGAAAATGGAAATTTGGGGCAAGAAAATGTGTTATTGTGACAAGGGTAGCAACCCCTTCTCATCAAAGGAAGTAATGAAGCTATTTTGTACGAGATTTAGGAATTTAATTGCCGCTTCATGTTAGCTTTTTCCGTAAATTCAATGTTGATGAGGATTACTTCCTGCACCTAATCTTTCAAATAAATGTTTATTGGTATAACTTCCTTTTGAATTTATGTAAATGAAAAAATTGTTCTTATTTTGAATCTGTTTTTCTTAAATACTCTTATGGCTATTATTTGTCTTTAGCACTCTTGTATCCATTGACATAGAATAGAGCTTTCAACACACGACAAATAAATATTCTTTCTTTTACGATACACGTTTATGTTAGCTTAATATAAAAGAACTAATACAGTAGAACCTTTTTACTTGAACCTCGATAAGTCGAAAACCTCAAAAGATAGAAAAACAATTTGTTACCTTTCCTTCAAGCCCCAAAACCGTCGTTACTCGAAATCTCAACTCTCTATTAGTCTATAATAAGTAAGTCCCTGCCAGCTGTTTTGGTAAATATTTTCCTGCTATAACTCGACAAATTCAATTGGACCTCTGTATCCTGAACATAGCAACGTTTTTATTGAGGACATTTACAACTCTAGGTATAATTTGAAACGTCTATAGATCGAAGAAAAATAAATGATCGACTTTAAGGATTTGCCGATAATGTTTGACCGTTGTTTCTTAGAAAATAATATAATAATAAACATGAAGAAATCTCCCTTCAAGTCGAATCAACAACCTCTATAAGTCTAATGCTCTATTACTCGATATTTGGCGTTTCCCTTGATGATAGAGTTAATGTAATATGTATATATAGGTTCCAATGTTATTTTTTTATTTATTACTAGTATTGTTTTTTTATATCAGCAACATTATAAAAAAGCAAAACTAGATGGTTATGGTTCACTAACAGTGAAATGACACAAAAGGACTTGAATATGCACTTGTATTCGATCGACGCCATTGTTAAATCGTTCTGTTGTTTATGAAGTTTTCACGTCTCTATGGAAAGGCATAAAGGAATGCTTCATTTAAATATTAATTTACACCTGTAAAATGCCTATTAATTTGCGGGGTTAAACATACATTATTGGATTAATATTATGTAGGCGATTAAAGGTTTTTCCGAGAGTTTCTTACCAGTTCTTCTCGGCCGTTCTACGCGCTTACTTTGAGAACTGGCCACATATGTAAATTTGATTCTAATAAGTATACAAAACTGACCTACATGAATAATTATGAATTTATAAATAAAGTATGCGTTTACTTCGGTATAAACATTAACAAAAAAATTAATCCGACATCCAGATTTAAAATGCCAACGCATAAAAGCTTAATTTTACAGTACATGCTGTCACAATTTAGTATATTTTGAAAAGATAATTTTAAATCAAATAAATAGTATCAATCTATTATAATATATCTCACGGTAGTGAGTTCTATATCTAAATTATGATCCTCCTTTTAAAGAAGTTCTATATTACTCAAAATAAATAGCCATTCTAGCCAGAATATTTGTCACGTAGCTAAGATAGTGAAAATAATGCGGTTCCCCGTTTACTCCTGGGTGCTTTAAGCTGTGCATACAAATTGAGGGAGTAAATGAGATAAAACCCTGTTTTTTCTCAGGTAAAACCCTACAATGGTACGGTAATGGAAATTTCAGATACGGTAGCTAACGGCCGTGTAATGTGTTTAATAAAACACAGCGTCCTTAAGGCGGGGGTAGGTATTGTTCTATTTTTAAATTTAATTCTATATTGAAATAGACTTTTTAAATTATATTTTAAAATTAGAACATGTATAGAATAAAATGTCATTCTTTAACTTTTCATACTGATCACAGTAGATAAGAATATTTTTTACTTTTTGATAATTTGATCGGTGACATAATTTAAAACTGTAATTATTTGATAACGTCACAGGAATTAAAAAGTGGCGTATAGTTTCTTGCTTGTTCTTGTTCTTCTCGCCCTCTTAACGCCCTTGGTTTGGAAACTGGTTAGTAAATGTTTTTATACCTTCCATTTTTTTATATTTTACCCTTTGTCAGCTAACCTTTTTTTCTATTGGAGAGATCGTCCTAGGGATTATGGCAAATTTCATTTGGACTAGGCAATACGGTTTTTCATTGCCTTCCAAAGTAAAAAAAGTAATAACTTTTTAATTACACTTAATTTGTGACCTTTTCTTAATCGAGAAAAACTACAGTTGAATTTACGTATCGAACCGAAAATAGCCAGTAAATGTTTGAATTGAAAATGCTTATAAATTCGCCCGACGCTACCGGAACTTAGTGAAATATATCAACGGGAAATATTACTTCTCCTCGGGGAGAAAATCGTTATACCCTATGTATTGGTAGTTCGTTACGTCTTCCGTAATTTATAGGATATTCATCGCATGAGAATTGTTAACGTTTTATTATTAACAAGCTATTGCTCGCGCGCGAGACTACAAGGCGTAGTTCAAAAATTTATGCTAACGTACAAACGTTTCTCGTGAATCATTCTGTCTATTGATCGCATATAAATCTGTTTTATAATTTATGAGATGGTACGTTAAAAAAAATATTTTCATAGACAATAGGCGGGACAATTTTGTTGCGATCTGACAAATGACGCGCGCATCTCAGTCGTGGCAACAGTGCATGTAGTGCCAAACTATGTCAATTGTATTATGTTTCTGTATGCAACGAAGTGTTAATAAATAAATAAAGTTTTTTAATTAAGGCTAATGCTTTAGTGCGTTAGTTAAATTTGCATTTCAGGCCCAATTGGATACAAGGGTACATACTCTTTCAATTGCTGTATTTTATTTAATATATCAATTAACCTAAGTTTTCTACTCTCGCTTTTATAACATTCTTATCTGTGGCGCAATTTAAAAACACTTCTTTTAGATTTCTTTTTTTTATCGGGTATGGGTGTTTTGTTATCTTCTTAAATATATTTAAACACAATATTATTCAAGCGATATTTATTACTTTCACCACAGTATTTATCAAGTAATTTCCCATCCATACAAACTTACTAATTAATTACGCGAGGGACCCGTTCATTACTTAATTATTATAATACACGTTGATCAAGTTTGGATCTTACAAGTTTTGTTTACTTGTAATATATGTTTATTGCGTGGTTTTATTATAGTATAAGATCCCGCTATACAACGACCTTCACCGAGATGCTTATTTAATGAATCTTATTTTATATTTAATTTAATATGTCAATAAATATAATCCATATGGGTTGCCTAGCAAATTTCAGTCCAGAGTATGTTTAATTAATATTTAAAAAAAAAATTTTTTTTTATAATTTGCATGTAGTAAATTTTTTGAACTTTTTTCAATCAATATTTTTAATCAGGGTAGTATTATATATTTATCACTATAACCTTCTTTTATACTAAAGATGTATATATACTTTAGTGTCACATAAAAAATATACACATAAATAATTAATTGATTCAAAACAACCTAACGTTTGCATATTCTATGGGCTTCATACTTTCGATTGGTATAGAATTTATCTAATAATCATACCGGTGAAATGTTTAAAAAAATTTTTTTTTAAATTAATTAAACATACTCTGGACTGAAATTTGCTAGGCAACCCATATGGATTATATTTATTGACATATTAAATTATATATAAAATAAGTTTCATTAAATAAGCATCTCGGTGAAGGTCGTTGTATAGCGGGATCTTAGACCATTAAGTTAAATACAAAAGACTTTTTTATTGTTTATAAAATCATAGTAAAAAATATACATCTTTTATATAATGATTATATAATATTTCATTACATAAAATAATTTATAGCGTTTTTTAGTAACGTCAGTCTTTAGTTATTATGATTTCTTCAGATATATTATATCCATATATACTTTCCGCTTTTCCTACCAATAATTTTCTCCTCATATGAGCCACGAGGGTGTTCAAATCCCCCATTTGAAAGGGTATTAGGCGTTGGGGATGAAAGTTCTAACCAAAACTGTAAAATTGTTCAATGACCGCAAAATATAATATAATAAATCGACAATTGTTTTTATTCTTCCATAGAAAATTCGTATCAATAACAGTAATTTTTAAATTGGTCTATTATTTACGTAAAGTATTATAAGTATTCGTGGCACGTACAAAATCAATACACTGATAATACTCGAGACAGGTTTAGACCCTGTTTTTCAATTAGATTCGAACCCACATTCTTCGAGATAAGCTCTGATTTTATCGATAGTTGTTTGTCTATTGATTGTAACTGATTTTAAACGACTTCAAAAAGGGGAGGTTTACAACAAACAATGTACACGATTTGGAAATTTATTTTTTCATAGATTAAATGTGGAAAAATTAAGATTAATTGCAAGATCGACAAGTCTGATAATCTATATATATATAAAAATGAAACCCGTTTTCCGTTGTCACGACATAACATGAAAACGGCTTGGCCGATTTGTCTGATTCTTTTTTATAGTATTCCTTGAAGTACGGGGATGGTTCTTATGGAGAAAAATTTAAAAAAAATTGTGTGAAAAAGTCTAAAAACAACACTTTTCTGTATTCCCATACAAAATATTCGTAATAATATTTAAAGGCAATTTGAACTTGAATACCATACCATAAAGTTCAAGTGTTAGTGGATTGGTTCCGGGAAGGTAAATTTTAATTTTTTGACATAATGTATTTGTTGTATTATCAACTTTCTTTTTTTTATCTTACTAGCTAGACCGGTGTCCCGAATAGCAGAATAAGTATTAAAAAAAATAAACAATCGACTGTTAGGCGGTACGATTTTCGCCAGGCCGGCTAGTTGTTAATAAAAATAGGACATAAATAATGCGTCTAGCGACTCAATTACTAAATTATTAGAATTTATAAACAAAACATTGAACACTTGATTAATACTTAATTTATCAGTTTCAGAGAGTGGTCGTTAAAATAGTTTTAAACGGACTTAAAAAACAGGAAGGAGATTTACAAATCGAAGAACATGATTTTGTGTATTCAAACAGATCATGAAGACCACGTATGGTATCATTACGCAATGTCGGGTTAAGTTTTGTTGTTTAAAGTAATATTGCTATATTATTGATTCATTCTAAGTCGTTAATATTAAAGTTTTGTAATAATAAAATTGGAATTATTAAGTCAATAATTAATTGTTTTAACAGTTCATCACATATTATTTTTTATATTAGTTGATGATATTGGTTTGTTTTAATAAAATTATAAATATTTGACTAAAAACTTAATTAAATGTTATCTTAAAACTCGCCAAGCGTCCTGCGGCTCCTAAGTCTGTATGTACCAACAAGTATTTTTTTTATTATTTAGGTAATATATAAAACTCTTGAGTGACGTATCTCTATCCAATTGATACTTAATTAGTTATAACTATTGTATTAATTACGAATTCTTTTATCTTTCAAAGCAGCTAAGCAAATAACGAAAACAACCTTTTTTTACAATTGTAACTAAATACATAATGTCGTATTATTCTTGTTAAAACCTATGCTTATGAGTCGCTTACATTTCATTTTAATGTATTTTTTATTCATACATTTTCCATATTACAGCCTTAAACAAAGGCCATCAACACCGTTGTTGTTGACTGTGAGACCTCAGAGTCTTTGTATATATAATTATGCAGTACCATGTATTTGTAGTGTTGGCCTAGTGGCTTCAGCGTGCGACTCTCATACCTGAGGTCGTAGTTTCGATCCCCGGCTGTGCACCAATGGACTTTATTTCTATGTGCGCATTTAACATTTCCTCGAACCGTGAAGAAAAACATCGTGAGGAAAGCGACATGTCTTTAGACCCAAAAAGTCGACGGCGTGTGTCAGGCACTGGATGCTGGTCACCTACTTGCCTATGAAATTTAAAAATGATCATAAAACAGATTCAGAAATCTGAGGCTAAAACCTAAAGAGGTTGTAGCGCCACTGATTTATTTATTATTTTACCATGTATTTGATATTCACTTTTTTCATAGTAATAGTTACTATAATTCAATTACCAATAAAAAAATGTATGTTTTTAATATAATATTTTATTCTCGTAGGTATCTCTACATCGCTGACATTGAGTAATGTAATCACCATTGGCGATCCTTTACCAAGATTAATTTAAACTATAATAAACTGTAGGTAATAATCAACACGAAATTTAATGGACTTCATAACAGATAACAATTGTTAGCCGAACTTTATTTACGATAAAATTAAGCATAATAGTTGTGATAAAACACAATGTTCCAATTCTGTCCATCCCAGAGCGTCGGAACAATTAAAACTCATTTTATACCCTTTTTGGACCACTATTTAAATAGTTTTCGACGAGAAATTTCTGTTGTATCAAAATTATTAAGTAAAAGTTGAATAATAGGTGTTTGTTAAATATATAAAAAAATTGTTGGGCTAGGCGATTAACATCTTACTTATATTTATATTTTTACCAGCAGACCGGCCAAGCGTTGCTGTGGCTAAGATTTTTGTTATGTTACATAGTAGCAAACTATTCAAGGGAAACGGTAGGAGAACACCAGTCATGGGGTGGCGATACTTTTTTGGTGGTTATGCTATTAAATTGTAGCTAATGTGAAATGTTGGTACTTTCAACACAGCGCCATCTGTTAGAATTGTGACTATGAAATAATTAACAAATATTTTGCAATAAAATAATATTGCCGGTATAAATTGAGATGTAAGCTATCCTTTCTTTTAAGTTGGATCAAACTACACACTGTGTGCAAATTTGATTGATATCGGTTCGGTTGTTTAGGAGTCCATAGCGGACAAACAACGTGACACGTAATTTATATATATTAAGCATAGATTTATATCGTTAGATAGGCCCCGACACCAAAAACTGTGGCAATGTTTTTGAATGTGTGCGTTAACAAAATGCACACTTACGAGTAGTTTAAAAATCGTGTTTCTGTCATTGTACTTATCTGTTGTTATTACCTATGTACTGAGAAAAATGTATCATCTCTTTTTCTCCTACATTAGTTGCAAACACTACTTTCTCTTTCGTGCACTCGCCATTTAAATTTTGAATGTGTGCGTTAACAATATGCCGACACACGCACACTAACGAGTAGTTAAAAAATCGTGTTTCTGCCATTGTACTTATCTGTTGTAATACTGACAAAATAGTGTCATCTCTTTTTCTCCTACATTAGTTGCAAACATTACTTACTCTTTCGTGGACTCGCCATTTAAATTTGTTATTTTAGACAGTGCGGAAGGAAAAATAAAAGTTTTTAAATCAAATCGCAATACTTACGAGTGAAATGTTACACCTCTGGCTTTATTTGTGTTTCTAGAATTGTTGTTACACTTTAGAAACGCACACCATGGCATTTTGTGACACTAAACTGCTCGCAAACGTCCTTTACAACACGTCCGGCTAACACTGTGTTTAGGGGTGCACTGATCCCAGGTTAGTGAGCTCACTCACTTCGACTGTGCGACAACACGGCGCGGTCTCACTGCGGTAAGGGCCTATCTAACGATATAAATCTATGATATTAAGATTAGAACATGTGCTAAGGAAAGTAGAACCCCTAACCTTTATTAACGCTTATACCTATAACGCATATACGCTACAACCCGAAACGAATTATAAAAATATTGAGGAAGTTCAAGAGCGGCGAAACTTATTTCCTACATACTGACATCTGGACGTCAAAAGGCATAGGATCTGGGAAATGTTTAGAGCGACGTCTTGTAAGGATTTTTACTACTTACGTTCCAGGACAAATATTCGCAATATTTTTTCAGAACAACTTTAAAGATACTTCTGATTTTCAATGAACAACATTTTATCTCAAAATATTATTTATTCGTGTAAGTTTTTTTATATAACGGGGCAAACGGCAGGAGGCTCACCTGATGTTAAGTGTCTGCCGCCCATGGACACTCAAATTGCCAGAAGGCTCGCAAGTGCGTCGCCGGTTTTTTCTACACATAAGTGTTCGTTCATAAGAACGTCCTGATGATATTCCTACCACTCTACAAAACACCACTAACGATGCTAATCCAACAATGAATATTTAGGTCGCGGGCAAATCCAACCATAAAATCTCAAATAATAAAAAGTATACCAATTCGTTTCTAGAATTTTTTGAACATAACAGCTTTAATTGAAAAATACCGATAGCAGAAAACAATTAAAACGACTATCCTAAATTATTATTTTATCTTCGAGAATTTTCTAAAATCGTAAATCATTTCCAATAGCAAAAATAAACGGATTGCAGTTCAGTGTGTTCGTTAGGGATATATTTCGCTTTAGAAAATTTCTAGGGTTTCAGTTGAACCTGAACGAAATTTCTCATCCAATTATGCAAGTTGCAGTGAGACTGCAGATGTTCATACATCATTCAAAAAGTCTAGACAAGACTGGCCTTAATGGCATCTTAACATCTTGACCTATTGTAATGGACCATTGTGGAACTCTTATATTCGTTGAGGACTTACGTCACAGATAATAGAATATATGTATTATGTATGTTATTTATTAGTTATGTCCAATACTGTCTATTTAACTATTATTCTTTTAGACATACTTTAAAGCTCATATGAAGAAATTATGTATTGATATTAAGCTATATATATTGTATATATAAAATAAAAAATAAAAATAAAATATGTTTAATATGGAACATAAGATACATGTATCACTTATTCCACTTCATTAAATTTGAATTTGTAGGCACTCCTACTCATCGGCAAAGAAGACAGAGGGTGTAGGCCGAGAGAACTCTTTTAAAAGAGTACCGAGAGTTTTTTACGCCGACTCTTTTAAAAGAGTACCGAGCAAACCTTAGCAAATCATAGTACATAATTAGAGGTAGCCTGTCTAGCACTAGTCCCAGGCCCTTTTATCAACTAGATAATCGTTGACTTTATAGTAAGCCTTTTTACACAGCTTTTCTTTAATACATTTCTTAAATTTATTGAAAGGCAGAGATAAAAGAGCCCCTGGGATTTTATTAAATAAGAGTATCCCTTTCCCCAAAAAAGAATTACTAACTTTAGATAGTATAGTACGGGGAAATTGCAGCCTGCGATATAATATATAGATATAATATATACATACATATATAAAATAAATACCACCCTCCAACCTCTCCAGTACATATAAGAACGGAAAACGGGACAATAATAAAAACAAAAAAAGGCGCGCCACGTTACACTAATTATAATTATTCACTTTAAACGTAAGATCATCAAAAGACAATTAAGCTCTAATAATAATATAAATTCGGCCCAGTCACAGTTGAGTTTGGATACTACTGCTACAACTAGATACGGATGTGATTTAATACTAAATAAGCTTCTACAAAATCTCGTTACTTCTACTGTGGAAGATGATGCTGACGTTCAGCGGTGTGTGTTAGAGCTAATATGGTCAATCGGCGGTTTGCACGGTGTTCGCGAGAGGTAAGTATCACTCTTTATAGAGCATATTGTACACATTTTATGCCTGTAGACTGTGGTTTTCCATACAAAAAACCATATAGCGCCCTGTGATCAGTTCAATAATGCGTTCAGGATGTTGATAGGACTCCCTCGCTATTTCAATGCGTCTACAATGTTTGGTTGTGCAGGTGTGGACTGTTTTTACGTAAATTTGTAAGGCGCGTGCAGGGGAGCCCTTACAGTATGCTGGCGGTAATAGGGGGAAGGCTGGAATGCCCTTACATAGGTCATTGCAATGGACTGCATGTGCCCTTTTTAATTTTATGAACGAATATACTTTAAATCTGACCTACTAATATAATATTTAGGATAATATTGTAAGTATTACGTCACGCAATTTTTGGAGATTATTGCCCCCCCCCATGTAACGCACCGTAACGTTTTTCTGTACCCAAGTATAGTAAAACGTTTCGTGACCACTTAGGGACTCTTTATACCTAAAAGTTACGATTATGTGGTGTAAAATATTAAAATTAAAAATAATATTAACAATAACGCGTAATTCAATCAACGCCCCGCATCGTAACTTTATACAAAAGGACCCCCCCCCCCCAAATTCGATACGTAATACTTAAGCGCTCCCTAATGCAAAATTAATAATATGGACTTCTTTATAAAAATAATTATTTAATGATTAAGTAACATTTACAAAACTAAGTTGGGTCACAGCTTAAACAGTCAGGTCATAACAGTATCTCGTAACATTCCGCAATTCGAGGAAAACAGCTGAATCACCCGTTAAACATTTACGGCAAAACAAATAAATCTTTATGATTTTAAATTTCTCAAAGTTGGTACGAAAGGCAAATTGTATTGATCTTAAAGTATTTATGCCAAGTGTTTTGTGAATACACTTCACTGTAGGAACGGTTGGAATTTAAATATTGCCCTTTTTATGTCTTTGTCTTTTCTTGTATTTATAATGTATAATTTCCGATTATGTCTTTTATAGGTGAGGTCGATATTTTGCCATATTGGAAAGATTGTTGCATTTCAGTAGATGAAAGTTTATACATTATTCAGTGTATAAAACTTTCTTTTAATTTATTTCAATTTTCATCGTACCTAGGACCTCCAACTCCAACATTATCCAAGCTGAAAGGGGAAGACAACGTACTGGAGGGCATGCCCATCTCCTTCTAGCCCAAAACTCATTTCAGAGGTAGCCACAAAGATAGGCCGCAGAAGCCCTGGTAGAATACGAAAGCGACTCTGAGAGTCTTCCGCTGTAGAGAGGAGTGTTTTAGTGGGTATTGCTTACCCGGCTCTCAGTAGTAGAGATAATGCCTGGTGTAAATCAATTCCATATCCCCGTAGCATTTAACTGCAGGGAATGCGCAAAAAAGATCTCTCCTCAATAATCAAAATAAATGCGTTGAACTTATACGCACAACGCATTTATATACAAAGTTTCAACAAAATGAGAGTCAGTAAAACTTACCATCAGTAATAAATGGATATATGGCACGCAATTCCGCTTCATACTCTTCTAGTGAAATGGCTGGTGGTATTGGAGGAACATAGTCATCTTCAGGCGAACGCTCTGATCCATAACCTTGATCGAAGCCTGGGTCCTGGAGCTTCCAGACCGGTTCTGCATCGGATCCTGGAATATCAAAATTAAGGTACCTTAAGTATAGAAGATAAAACCATCAAGCGTACGGCAAAAGCTGAAGAAAGAAATTACCCGAGAAGGGGTTCTGATCAATGAAGTTACGACAATGATTGGAAAGAAAAATAAATAATAAATCTAAATTATATATTGTAGACAATTGATTAGAAATTAACGGGCTTTATAATTACTAAGAGTATAAGCAAATACAACTTCTTAGCCGGATATACACACGAATTTAACACATTATTTATATTTTCCTAGGTAATTCAACGTTTCGAGAGCTTTTCAAAGCTATAAAGAAGTAATTAAACTTAATGTTCTAAAATTTTGGCGAATTTTGTGAATTGAAATGTCTATTGTTTAGAGGTAGATGTCTTTTATCGTGTTAATTTTAATTATTTGCCTTTAAGATTACCTCTATTAGGCATTTGTTTCATTTGGGAAAATGTAAAAGTAATAGACACACGACTAACAATTCAGTTGATAAAGTACTAAAAGTGGTAAATCATTTTAATCTACCAAATAGTTTTTGAGTAATAAATATAAATATGATAAAATTAGTGCAGGAGGGTCGGCCTATTGGCTTAAGCGTGTAACTGAGCCAATCGAATCGAATCGAAATCGAGCGTTCGAATCATGACCACAAATTTTCTTTCTATGTGAGCAATTAACACTTGTTCCTACGGCGAAGGCAAACATCGTGAGGAAACCAACAAATCAACAACATATGTCAGATCAGCTGCTTGACTATAAAAAATAAAAAAAGATCGAAGATACGGATGCAATCTGCGGCTAGGGTTGTAATGCCACTGGATTATTTATTATTTCTACTACAATAATATTACTATAGACTACAGAAGTGTTGTCCTTTAATAATACGATATACTCAATTATAAATTCGATTGTCCTCAATTGCTGCTATATAACCTTTAATACTCCTTAGATAGGGGATAGAATCACTACATTGCTCTCAGTTCTTCCTGCATTTGATAACTACAATTAAATAATAATAGGGACAATTACGAGCCACTCTCTCCTTAAAAAAATCTATTTGTCCTAAGCGCGACCGACAATAAATTGTGCAGAGGCTGTTTCAGCGCTGAGAAATCAGTCAGCCATGTAGTCCTGGAATGCGAGGTTGCTTCCAGCAGTGACGTCACTCCGTTAAGCCTGCAAAGGGTCCAGGAAACTTCTGGAAGGAGCTAGGCTGGCTTACTAAGCCAGGACGCACAACAGACCAAATGAGCGTCTAAGTGCGGAAACTGAGTCCTCACTAGATTTTACACTAAAAATTTATTATATAACGGCTAATAATCGGCTACCTACACTATACAACGACTTTGAATAAAGTCGTTGTATAGTGTAGGTAGCCGAATACTAGATAGAGAGATAGAGAGATATTAGATATGAGATATTAGATAGATACTAGACAAATTCAATTAATAAATCTAGATACTAATAATGTCACTAAATCAAGCTGAGCCAGGCTTCCGTTACACACACACACACACACACACAAATACACCACAACCTACACGTTATTATAGTTAATTAAGCGGTAAGGTTTTTCTAAATAAATAAAAAATAATTGTTAAGTTTCAACAAAAACAATGGTTTGAAGAGTAAATATTTTCGTAAATTCACTCAAGAACTAATCTATTAAATTCATTTGCCGAGGAAGCTACGTTTTGCTCTCTTTACAAAGTTGAAACTTTCCAGTGAAGCCTTTTTTAAACATCAGTTTCAAGTGGAATTTGATTAAGGATCCAAAAAGAAAATTTGAATTACAAATATTTTATCGTTACCGAATAAGTTTTAGGGAAACTTTTGTCTGCGTATTTTATGGTAGTATTTTATTGTATATTTTTATCATAAAGCATTCAAATAGTTATAGATAAATGTTTAAAAGGCGTATAGAAAATCATCATTATCATTTGTCAATCTAGGTAAGTAGGTGATCAGCCTCCAGTGCCTGACACACGCCGTCGACTTTTTTTTTCTAAGGCAAGCCGTTTTCATGATGTTGTCCTTCACCGTCCGAGCGAATGTTAAATGCGCCCATAGAAATAAAGTCCATTGGTGCAAGCCGGGGATCGAACTTCGAAGCTCGGCCAACACTGGCACTGGAATAAACACATGAACGCTTTCCGTTTCAGAATGCTATATCCATTTCACGATATCTTATTGTATATTTTGTCCAAAAATGTTTGTGCAGAATTACGCAGAACTCAAAATTACTACTGAATATTAACTAGTTTTGGACATTCCATGAAAGAATTAACATTTTTTAAAGCGCAGTCATTAATATATTTGCTAAACGTGTTCTATCGTCATATACTTTAAATATTTGTATGAAAGTAGATTATAATTATATAAAATAAATACAAGGTTAATTCTTTGGTTAATACTTGAACTATAGTAAATTGTTAACTGCACGAGACAGTATCAGTGCTTGGAAAATGAAGATATAATTACGGTATAATCTCTGAACACATGCAGTTAAGCTACTGCAAGGGAAGTGCATCACGTATTGCCAACAATTTGAATTCATTTGCATTGCAGTATTGGTATACGACTACTCTGTGACGTATCAACATTTATCAAGGCCCTGGGCCCGTGAAATAGGTTTTATTCGGATACTTATATAATATAATTCCTCTACAATTATGAGTCTCTTTATCCGTCAACCAATAGGAAAAGTCCTGTCTTCTACATTTCTTGACGCAACAAGCACCGCCAATTCCGGTATTGAAGAATATGTCCTATCGTGATTTAGCCTCCATGAGGTTTCACGTATTGACATAATGATTTATATTTCGTAACGGGGTCACGACAATACCCGGTAGTTTTGATTTTAAGAATTTTGTTAGGGATTTGTAGGAACGTTACGGAACGTTTCATGAATTCAACGCTTCAGGCATAAAGGATTACACCATTTTCATGTTGTAACTGCTGAGAGCCTGAGGAATATCGGACTTCGATTCCCTCAGGATTTATTCAGTATTTAATTATGATTATCACGCTACGTATACTGATAAGCGCGACAGATAAAGAGCAACTCAATAGAGGCAGATATATAAGCCGTACTACATCATTAATTCCAATTGGATTCCAATACAAATATACAATACTTGGCGAATAAAAAGAGTGGCGGACAGTTTCTTGCCAGTTCTTCTTACCCGCTCTACGCCCTTGACTTGCGAACTGGTAGTAAATGTAAATTTACAATTACTTTACCATCTTTTTGACGTTCATAAGTGTACTTGTTTACCTAGGTATATGAATAAAATATTTCGAGTTTATATAGGTATATGATGATGATAAAATAGTATTTTAAACGTGAAAAGCGCATATTTATTTCGCCGTGTAATTTTCTTTGTGTTTAGTAGAACGTTATCCATTGTTAGTTAACAAAGAATTGCTTTTATCCTGTGCCATTTGTACGAAAAGCCATACAATATGCTCTCGCGTATTAAACATTAGTTTGTTGGCCGTACGGAAAATGACGCATATTAATTTCGTATAGTTTTATTTCATACGACAATTATGTTACACTGAAGTATACTAGTTGGTATTCGTTATTTAAACAGTTGCCAAGCCACGAATTTTAGAGAGAAATAATTATCTGTTTTACGTGTCATATAATGGTTATTTTAATTTTTTTATTGTGATGAATATGTCTAGTTAAACCACGATACAAGTAATTCAGATAGTGTAAGAAACTTTAATCCTGAACTTACAATGAATCTTCAACAAAGAAACTTCGTCACTTAGAGAGAATTAAAGTTTTCTGTAACATTATCTTGTGAGACACAATTGAAGTTAAAAACAATGTATATTTCAATTTTTATATTTTTAGATGTTTAAAAATCTATCTCAGTTTTGTATTGACGACCACTATTTAAGCCTGGACTTGTTTAAGCTATCGCAGAATATTGTTAAAAAGGACTGTTAAGAATATAGGGCTAAATAATCTGCATCATATGCACACACACACTCACACACTTTCACGTACAAACTCTAACTTACACACCATCACACAACACACCCGAATTAGGTATCCTTAGTTAATAAATACAACAATCTTGTACGACAAAAGATTTGGATTTATAGAAATGGAAGACTGTCCCGTCATTACGTTAAATCATTTCTTATGTAATGCCAATTAGAAGTTATGATACGTGCATACATATATATGTATAAAGGTTTTATAAATAATATAAAAGGAAATTTCTATCTATCAATATCAAAGCTTGTTGTTACTAAATGACGTAAATTTTTATAGTATTAATTACGAGAAAGTCTTTTTATTTTTCGGATTAGTATATAAACATTTTAAATAACGTGGCTTTTTATTGGGAAAGAAATTTTCTAAATCAGTTCACTAGATCCACAGATTATACCACAAAAATTGCAAAACTTTACCTTTTCATAATATTGGTATAGATTTTTGGTATAATTATATTCGTCTATTATTAAATATTGTCGGACTAATGTCAGTGACATTAGTCCGACACTGACACACACCATACATATTTCATAAAGATATACCATATAAGTTGATTACTTGAGTATAAACACGCAACGCAGAAAAAGACTTGCTTGATATAATAGGAGTGAAGTTTTTGTAAGATAAGACATGCATCGCTTGAGACACTTAAATTTAAACGACTTTAAAATACTTGCAAAGGTTGCAAACCTTCGATTTCACGAAGTTATGATTTACGAAAGCAACTATACACTTATATACTAACTAGCTGATCCGGCAAAAGTCGTTTTGCCATGTATATTATTTATAATAAAAAATAGGGGTTGATCGTAGAGGGGTGAAAATTAGGGGTTGTATTTTAATGCTGTATCATAAAAAAAATTAGGGGTGAATTACCCTTAACATTTAAGGGGTTGAAAAATAGATGTTGTCCTATTCTCAGAGCTACCCAATATGCACACAAAATTTCATGAGAATCGGGTAAGCCGTTTCGGAGGAGTTTAACCACAAGCACCGCGACACGATTTTATATATTTAGATATATTTTTTTAATTTTTGATATAGTATAAACTTTATTTTAAATAATAAAGATTTATTTTGGCTAAGTGTTTTGAAGATATAAAAATAAGTAAATGAAGTAATCATATAATTGTATACGTTACGTATAATATAAAATAGTTTTATATCGAAATATAACGAGTAGGTTAATAAATGGTTATTGAATTATTACCGCACAGCAGCCCAATTTCACAAGTTCCATGAGACATTTCAAACAACATGTAAATGATTCTTTCTCTAAATTGTCGCGATAATCGTTTTAAACTCGTGTTTAAAAGTCCATCTATGGTTTATAGAATTGAATTTCAAGTAATTAAAAGCAATAATATGAAAGAAACGAAGCGAATCGCGTAAAATATTTAATCTGAAACTGTTTATCTTTATTTAAGTGTTTGTAATGTGCTCAGTTTTGTAGTGAAAATATAGAGAGCTATTAGGAGTTAGTAGAGCTGTTTGTGTAGGGAATCACATTTTATCGAATGTTTAAATTTATTTTTCAAAATTAAAGTTAGCTTACTTATAGATTGCAAGGTAAAATTATTCACGAAACTAACTTAGATAGATAGTGCTCTTAGTGAACAACAACAAAATATATATTAACATTTTCTATTTTATATTATTTAATGTAAAACAATAAGTTGAAGTAGTAAATTTTATATTTAGATATTATAACATTATTTTAATGTATGTCGACGCTTCGGTGGACGGAGAAATTGTGACCAATTTGTATTCCAACGTCACGTAATTTTCTGTATTTTTTTAAATAAATAATTAAATCCCTATAAACGAGTTATGTAAATATTGGCTTTTATGGAGCAATGGAGCTGCCCACTGAAGTATTTCCGAACCAATTCGACTTCCTGAAAGGCCGGCAACGCACTCGCGAGCCCTCTGGCATTGAGAGTGTCCATGGGCGGCGGTATCACTTAACATCAGGTGAGCCTCCTGCCCGTTTGCCCACTGTTTTATAAAAAATAAAAAAAAATTCTACAGGCGGAAAAATTGTATGTACCTACATTCCAAAAAATCCATGAATTAATAAACAAAAAACCTACCAACTAACTCCTTCCTTTGGTTTTTTTTTTAATTTTAGTACTTTGTTTTTACTTTTATGAAGTCTCTGAGGATATCGTGATGTGAGTTTGTTTACATCGTTGTTCACTCATTCATTGCTAATAATGTGACCAATTTTACCTGGTCATTACTAGAAATAACACTAACTTTAGGATTGGCCTACGACATCTATAACATTATGTCTCCGTCATAATTATTATACAATGACTATAACCTATTTATAGAGTTTAGTTAAGACATAAATAGGTTATGACGTCTAACTACGTCAACGAGTGTCTGACGTCAGAACTCACGCGTCTGTTGAGAATTGATTAATGATTGACAATATTTTTTGTTACAAATGCTCGGTTAAAATTCCTCATTCTTTAATTAATGCTATAAAAACTCATTAACACTTTCAAATATTGTTTGACAGTTGACCTTAGATTTGTTAGGAGAAAATGCTGCTAGCAGGAATGGAATAGGAAGCCAACTTCAGAGAACAAAGTTTAACTTATTTTGTGTTTTTTATCAGTATGTACAGATGATGAATTTGTATTATAAAATTCTATTTAAATACTAGCTGACCGGGCAAACGTTGTTTTTCCATATATATTATTTCTCGGAAACATTTTTTTAGTTCAATAAAAATAACCGTCTACTATTATAAAAATAGGGGTTTATCGTAGAGGGGTGAAAATTAGGGGTTGTATGTATTTTTGTATGCTGTATCATAAAAAATAAAAACAAAAATTTTTGTCTAAAAAATAAAAAATAAATTATCATATCACTCAGGGGTTTGAAAAATTCGAGAATTTTGTTGGAGAATTTTGTAGATATACTAGCTGACCGGGCAAACATCGTTTTGCCATGTATATCATTTATAATAAAAGATAGGGGTTGATCGTAGAGGGGTGGAAATGTATTTTTGTATGTTGTATCATAAAAAATAGAAATTACAAATTTTGTTAAAATATAAAAAATAAATTTAGGGGTGGACTACCCCTAACATTTAGGGGGATGAAAAATAGATGTTGGCCGATTCTCATAGATACCGGATAAGCACAAAAAATTTCATCAAAATCGGTCAAGCCGTTTCGGAGGAGTATGGGAACGAACATTGTGACACGAGAATTTTATAGATATATATAGACAAAGCACGTACAAAGCACGGTAGCATTTTGGTAATAATTGTATTAGGCGATTGGATTACTTAATATGATCTTCTTCAACTCTCAGTAATAATCCCGATTTTTTTTCTATTCTAATCAAAATAGTTCTTTGAATATCCGTAGCGCTGATGTCGCAAACTATACGAGACATGAAGTTGATTAAAGAGTACTGACGCACGTTAGCCTTCTGTCTATGAAAATATAAACTAAATTTTTAAATCCACATTTTCTCTGTTTGATAAGACAATGGGTCAGAGTAGATTTAGAATACGAGCTAGTATTTAATTAAACTATTTTAGTTAAAAAATTTATATTAACTTTATTTTTATTTTTCTTGTTGCTTTTTTATCTAACATTAGAGAGGCGATTAAATATAGATTAATCACCTTAAGAGAAACCAAACCCATATTGGTCGCGGCAAGCCGTATATAATAAAGTTTATCTGCTTCTTCAGAATATTGCATTTTCCAGATTTACATGCTGCACGTATTGATGTCTGCTGAGAGGCTGGTGCCTATAAAATGATCTATAAATGACAATAGTTCTGTGGTCAGCCTTCCATTGCGGATAGAAATTATAAAAATAAATGACTATACAGGGCGTTCCGATGTTATGGGACATGAAGGAAAAGTACCATCAAATGATAAGAAATCAACAGTCAGCGGACTCATTAAAAGATATAGGCGATTTGCGGAAGACAAGAGGTATCACATATTGAGCATTTATTTAATTAATTTACAAAGAATACGCACTGAATTGACTACGGCAGTTTCATGTTTGTTTTAATTTGATTAAAATTATTAATTTCAGGCTGTTCCTTTCTTTTAAAATACTATGTTACTTAAGAAGAGCTAATAGTTTTGAACCATTCTTTCGATTGGCATCATAAAAGTAGCGGTGTTTTTATTTTTATTTTAAGTCGGTTCGATTCCCAGATGAGGCAAGTAATTTACAGAAAATCTTTGAATGCTGAATTACTAACTTTTAATAAAATAGTGTTCTTTCAGTAAAATACCCTATTATCTATCTACGATATTTAAGGTACTTTCCCTTCCCATAACTTTGGGACCTCCTGTATACTATGACTAAACTAATTAAATAAACAAAAAAAACTAAAGCAAGAGTTGGTGTGAATAAACGCGTGTAAAAGAATTTAATTTTAAGTCCATCTCGGATGGCTTTGGATAACAAATTTTCTGTTGCCTCGTAAGCAAGGCTAATTAGAAATTTAGAAAAAGCTACTTTTCTTTAATGCTAGTTTGTTTCAGTCTTTGAAATTGTTTGTTCCAGAAAGTAATATTCGCTGGGTATCGTATCGAGGATTTACGTGTCACGGATGCAGTGCGTACATTTTAAAGCACATTAAAAATCTTATGTACCGTCTCTTTCTGAAAAATTCAGTTTAGGATGTGTTGAAAGGGGACAGATTTAGTTATAATGGTGCAAATAGGCTGTTTCATTATTTTCTATGAATATGTTATATATGGTATTTGTAGTACTAAATATTATAAAGTATAGATTTTTATTCAGAAAGTGTTTATCTAATTCGGGAAATTTGCTCTCCAGTTTTGTCTCGATAGCTAATTTTATAAATGTATCGGCTCTTGGGCGGTCGTCCTTGACCCGACATAGCATTTGAGCGCAGTTGTGACGTCATCGCTAACTTTTGCTAACCCCTAACCAAACTTGGCGCAGCGTGTGATTCTTATATAATATGAAACAATGGAATTTCTAAAGGAAAATAATATGATCTTTTTTAATTAGGAATTTACATAATATTTATCTACTTAATTACATAAAAGCTCTTTGTTATAAAAACGAGGAATGAAAGTTGTAGTACAATAATACGATCCTATGATGCTGGGGTCAGTATATAATTGTATAATGTAATTAATATATAACTATATGTGATTATATTATTCTACCGAGCTGCACTAATCTTAAACTGTCCTCCGCCAGCAGTCACAAATTATGCCGTATGAATTCTCTGCCTAACTGTCTCTAGGTAGTATACCCTGGACAAAATAAAATTGGTTGCTGATTTTTTGCTTTGTAATTATTTTATTTTATCTCACACACTGTTTTGTTGTGTTTTTTTTAAATATTTTTATTACTCTTTAATGTTAATATTCTACGGTTTCGATATTTGTAAATATGTGAGGAACATGTATACTAACTTTTTTAGTATAGTAGTTTATTCTAAGAGTACATTGTCTTCACATATAATTATTTAACAAATGTAACAAAATATTGTAAACCTATTTTAAAAGAATAAGTGTGGAGTTTCTTGCCCATTCTTCTCCACACGAAACTACCTTTTGGAAGGTGCAACTAGAATCTTCTTTGTATTTTTTTTGACCTTCAAAAGTGCCATTTTAGATGGTCTAATTGAAATAAATGATTTGACTTTGACTTATATGAGTTAGTTATTATAATTAATGTACGGACTTTATATGCTGTAAATAAACCACAAAATCCAATTCCGTGTAATAATTTAAAACGCGATGGCGAGGAAAATCCCTTTTACGAGAAATGAAAACGGCGGATTAAAAATTAGGTTACAAAAACATAAAAGAATTGAGTTCATTGCATGCTCGCTGGCCAAAAAACCACTTCAGATTGCATTTCGAGCGAGGGATGCCTCATCATGGCTCTGTTGAATGCTAAAATGTGCACCGAGTTCTCATTTACTAACACAAACTCTTAATAAACAGCCGCTGTAATTATTAAGAGACGAAAACGAATACATGGGTTTTACAAATGTGTTTAGAAAAAGCATTTATTTAATGTTTAAAGAACTTTATTTCTCACTACAAAAGAATATATTTTTATTTCAATGAGAAACTTAATATACGAACGAGATACGCGTCGCCATCCCAATTTTAGTCTATAATAATTTTAGGCTCATTCTGATATGTATCTTTAATGCCCTTTTGAATTGATTAAACACGCTAATATAACGAATTTTAGAGGGAAACTGATTAAATAATTGTACATCCTCATACTCAATAGACTTCTTTAAATAATTTGTGAGCCGTTTCGGCAAGATATGCAGTCATTTAAAGGAGTTTAAAAAATAATGAATTACTAATGTCCAATATGAAAGTTTTTTTAACAGACATCAAAATACTAAGGGAAGATCAAGATGCCTTAACAGTAGTGTATGTGGAATGTCGAAAACGTAATTTGTATGAAAATGACAGTTCGTTTGGACAAATTTATAATTCCCCCATAATAAACCCCTAAGTTTATAATTTTTTATGATAAATTTTTCCGTTAAGTTTTTAGTCAGTTTTTGTTTGTTTTTTAGTAACTTTTTGGTGACATAAAGACAAAAAATCATTCTTTAAAAGAGCTTATTTCAATAATTATAACAAAATTCTGTTAGTATAAAGTATTTGTATACTTAATTTTTGATCACAGTAAATGTTTACTTTAGAATTATGTCGTTTAACGTAAAATAAGCAAAAATAAGTACATATTTATAAAAAATATATAGAATTCCACATAGCCTAAGTGAAATTCTATATATTTTTTCAAGAAAAGAGCGTACCAATTCTGGAAGATAAAATCATAATTTAGGACGTCGCTTTAATTGTTTTCGACTATCTGTATTCTTCAATTAAAGCAGTTATGTTCAGAAAATTCTAGAAACGAATTGGTATACTTTTTATAATTTGCGATTTTAGGGTTGCGACCTAAATTTTCATCGTTGGATTGTCATCGTTAATAGTGTTTTGTAGAGTTGTAGGAATATCAAGACGTTCATAAGTGTAGAAAAGGCTGGCAACGCACTTGCGAGCCCTCCGTCCTTGAGTGTCCTTGGGCGGCGGTATCACTTAACTTCAGGTGAGCCTCCTGCCCGTTTGCCCCCTGTTTTATAAAAAAAGAAGTAAAATAACTTTAGGCTTGTATAATGTAGGTTCTTCAATAAATAATTTCGGAAAACTCAAACGCTCTTTTCCTTTTGGCCATCGTTACAGTACGATAAGGTTGTACAGGCTTTAAGAAGATTATTTGCTAATCTCACTAATGCCCTGCTAATGCCATCTTTACTTACCGACATGGCTTGATTTCTAGTAGCCTTTGTGAATTTAATCTCGCAAAAACTCTGGATGCTTTTAAGGGAATTATATTTTTGCTTGAGGATATACTTCTTGTGTATCTGTTATCTTAAAATAAATGGACGGAGAAGCAAGAAAATGGTTTTTTTTGAGAGAGGCTATAGTAGTTATCTTTTATGTAATTGTTGTACATTTCGTTGTATATACAAAATATACACAATATTTTACACATTCATGGGACGGAACTTAAACACGTTCATAAGAAATAGGACGAAAGATTTCATCAAGCCTCAGAAAGGAATCAATAAAACTTTTGAATGATTTTGATGGGGTCGAATTTCAGTGCTTCTAAATAAATTGTGTTAAATAAATGCTTTTGCTTAGTATATATAATTAATAGTTATGTATATAGATACAGAAGCAACCACTCAGACATACTTCAGATAAATGGGTGATTAGTTGTGCAATCTCCACATCAAAACATAACAATTGTTTTGTAAGATTTATAATTATGGCAACTTTTTCTTTCACATTTCGTTAGTTCAGAAACGTGATTTAATAAGTAAATTTATTAAAAAAGAAAACTTTTACTCAAAAGACACATTGTGTAACAGCCTTTCCGAATTTGTCGCAAAGTTTTCAATTTGGTTGTATATAACATTTCGAGACAAAGTTTTGGAACCCCAATACATTATTCGCAAAGTAATATGGTCGCCTTAATTTTTTTACTGAATGAATAGTGGGAAGCAACATAGAAATAAATAATGAAAAGCTCAAACACAGGCCACTATCTTAATAGATAAATGAGTGGCTTAGTGCGCTTTCAGTTACCACGTTCATTGGTTCAAATAGCGTAGCACTATATTAAAAAAAGTGCGTGCGTACAAGTACACAAGTCAAAAGTGAAACTTCTTTGTAAATTAATTACTAAGGTAAAAGCCCCAATCGATGATCATGTATATGATCACTCCATGTATTTGTATATATATACATATATATAAATATACATTGTTTAGACACTGTATACGTGCTAATGATAATATAAATAAATAAATAAAAAATCTGCGTTTACTGCACAAGACGTTATGCGACAGAAATGCCATTTAAAGTTCTAATATGTAACTACTAAATGAATACATCAACTACGAGTAATAGTGTGTATTTTTTCTCGATCTCCCTTTCTCTCTCTCAATCTTTCTCACTATAGCTCTCTCCCACCTCTCGCTCCATGGCACTGTGCGTGATGCGACGTTCGCTCTATCTCACTCTTTCTCTCGATCTTTCTCGCTTGCTTTCTCCCTACTCTTCCTCCATGGCTACTTGCTTCATGCTACGTTTGCCCTTTCTCACTCTCTCTCAATTGGTCTCTTATTTTATCGTTTCACCCCTAAAAAAATTTACTCTCATGCGGCTAAAGAAGTATCACTTCAAAAACCTAAGGTAAACCGAACTACGTTTTTACTCATGAATTTTGCCGAGTGTTACATCAACCCCATCCTTGGTGACACAAAGGGTTTTAATCGGCTTTAAAATGCTTTTGCCTCCGCATACTTGGGAATAGCACTTAGATGCTCACAGTACCTAGACGGAAAACTTGGCAGTTTAAAGTTTATAGTACTCGAGTTGAGGAATGGGATTTAGAGTAAACTGCTTTGCTTTTATTCCTTTCATGCGACACGTTTCGTGAATGCTTTTAAAGAAATTCGAAATTGGCAAAAATGTTTAACAGAAATTTTATTTTTAAACGGGTTCTATGAGAATCTTTTAATCCGGCTATTTGGAACGCGAGCTGAGAGGTACTCAAGACAGTTTACTTTTTGGTACATTTTAAGTCTAAAATCAAACGTAAACCATAATATTATGTTGGATTTAGGAACAAATTTCATGATATAAAATTAGTGGCGCTAGAATGTCTTTAGGTCTCAGATTTTTCAATCTGTTTCATGATCAATTTAAAATCTACTAAGCTACTGCTGCTTTGCTTTTTGGGTCTAAGAGATGTCGGTTTCCTTACGATGTTTTCCTTCACCGTTCGAGCAAATGTTAAATGAGCACATAGAAAGAAAGTCCATTGGTGCACAGCCGGGGATCGAACCTACGACCTCAGGTATGAGAGTCGCACACTGAAGCCACTAGGTTATCACTGCTCTTGAGCTAATGAATACATATCAATTATTCTATTTAAAATTACTAACCAGACTTAGAAATCCTGTATCGAAGTCCTCGTCCACCCTTCGGATGGCTTCTATACGTCGCGAACTCCCCATAGTTATTATTCACGCGACTGTAGTCGGCTAGGTGTCTGTTTCCATCCAGATGGTTTGGCAAGGACCTATTCCAGGCCATAACATCGCCGACAACCGAGCCGCATACTGAGGATTCTGTTTGACTTTTCGTCTCGCCATTACATAGATCACCGCTGGATCGTGCGCGGCGACCCTTCAGACCCTTAGCAGAGTGCTGGCTGATATTGGAGCCCATTGCGAGGGTGGACCTCACAAGGGCTCCGCGGCCCGCATTGCGCCACTCATCCGATGACGCACGCTGATAGCGATCTTCTTTATCTGTAAATAAATGTCAGTTTATATATTAGCGTGAGACTTGAACAGAGATCTTGAGCTTTTTCATTTTGTTAAATATAAAGTTTAAGTAAATATGTAAAAGAATTTATACGAAGTTGAAATAAAAATAAAATAAATAAAATATGTTTATTTTGGAACATAAGATACATGTATCACTTATTCCACGTCATTAAATTTGAAGGCATCCCTACTCATCGGCAAAGAAGACAGAGGGTGTAGGCCGAGAGAAAAAGCCGGCGTAAAAAACTCTCGGTACTCTTTTAAAACAGCAAATCATCAAACAACACTTATTTAAAACAAATATCGCAAATTAATTAGAAGTAGCCTGTCTAGCACTAGTCCCAGGCCATTTTATCAACTAGATAATCGTTGACTTTATAGTAAGCCTTTTTACACAGCTTTTCTTTAACACATTTCTTAAATTTATTGAAAGGCAGTGATAAAAGAGCCTCTGGGATTTTATTAAAGAAGAGTATCCCTTTCCCCAAAAAAGAATTACTAACTTTAGATAGTCTAGTACGGGGAAATTGCAGCCTGCGTTTGTTCCGTGTATTAACATTGTGCGTATGTTCTATTCTAGTAAACTTATTACTATTTTTGTATACATACATAATATTTTCATAAATATATTGCGAGGGAAAGGTAAGTATATTAATTTCCTTGAATTTATCTCTAAGAGATTCCCTACATTTTAAATTATAGATTGCACGAATAGCCCTCTGCAGGATGAAAATAGTTTCGACATCAGCAGCATGACCCCATAATAATAAGCCATAAGTCATTAAGCTATGAAAGTAACTAAAATAAACAAGTCTAGCTGTATCGACATCAGTTAGTGAGCGAATTTTTTTAACCGCGTAGGCTGCAGAACTAAGTCTCTTCGCCAATCCGTTAATATGAGGGGACCACTGAAGTTTTGAATCCATGGTGATTCCGAGAAATACAGTTGTATCATCCAGATTCAATTCCTCCCCGTTTATAATTGGTCTAGTATCCATGTAATCCTTGTTCCTTGTTAATGAACTCTTGCTGATATAAGCAATGCAGATCAGAAACATGAACGATATATAATGTACGAAAACGGTTACTGAATAACCCCAAGATTTTTTTTTATTAAAACGATGCGCGCGCATCCTATGCGCCACAGACACAAGTTAATATGATTTTACGTCAACTAAAAAGAGACTGTAATAAAACTATTCCAACACGCTTAGAAGCCATAATATGATAAATCGGTTTACGTTTAATGATGACGTTGATCACTGATGGCCGATATTCTCAGAAAACTGATAAGCGCTTAATGATGTATTCTTTGAGAAACAGCCTCCGTTCTAGTACATTCTCGATTACCTTGAATAATAGTGATTAGGAACAATGGACTCACTGTATTCAGTGCGAATTTCATTCCTACAATGTTCGTAATCTAGGTTATGAATAATATTTTTACGTTGAATGAGACTTGAATAATGTTTGGTGGTAATGTTTTGAAGTCTATGTGTAAATTGATAAAGCTGTTATTAATAATTGAATAAATTACTTGTGTCCCGGTTTTACCTACTGGAATCAATCTTGTCGTAATTTTAAAATGGGCATTATTACAAACAAATTCTTTAGAATCCAGTTATATTATAATGGGGAAATAATTACCATATTACCAATACCACACAGTCCACTGAACATATTAATCGATATGATTACTAAATAGATTTTGCTTATCTGTGTAATGGTAAAAAGTGGCACACGTACGTAGTTAGTACCTATGTGGTATTTTCCCCTGCGAACCTAACCTTAGGAAAAATTATCTATGACAAATTAGATTAAGGTTTAGGATTTTTTTTATTTCATAATTTAATATTTATAAATAAATAGCCTTAAATTCATTGAAAAGCGATGAGTTGACATTTTACGGATATCTCTAATTATTTTCACAATAGATTTGAAACTCATAAAATGTTATATTCACATTTTTTTTATAAATTGTTTGAAGCCTCTCATTTTGTTTTCCACAAGATTTTTATCTTTTTTACATTTATATCATAACTAAATGATGTATGCTTAATCTTCTTAATATATATAAATTACGTGTCACGTTTTTTGTCCGCTATGGACTCCTAAACTACCGAACCGATATCAATTAAATTTGCACACCGTGTGTAGTTTGATCCAAGTTAAAAGATAGGATAGCTTACATATCAATTTATACCCGGAATATTATTTTATTGCAAAATATTTGTTTATTATTGGATAGTCACAATTCTAACAGATGGCGCTGTGTTGAAAGTACCAACGTTTCACATAAGCTACAAAGTAATGGCATAACCACCAAAAAAGCATGGTGGATTGGTGTTCTCCTACCGTTTCACAAACAAAAATCTTAGCCGCAGCAACGCTTGTCCGAGTCTGCTAGTAAAAATATAAATATACATCCTCTTTATAAATTGAAGTGTAAAGTCTTCAGAGTAACAATCTTACAATGAAACAAATGCCATCTTAACTTATGAACTTAAGCCAAGAATACTTTTTATCTACAAGACACTTTAAAACTCCTACAATTTATGATGGTAATTTATATTAGAGTATAATGTTTTCTGGCTTTAAGTATCGTCTCATTCTTCTTTAGCAGATGTAAGTGTATTATATAGTAGGGGATTTATGGAATATAATGATAAAAACCAATTATCCAATGGATCATTATTTTTTTCGGATTACACACACTCCACTGGCTCTGTGACCAATTATCGGCTGATTGGAGGAGGATCTGCTGCAGCTGAAAGCCAGTAATTAGCGGAAAGTGGCAAAGGACCGGGAGACCTGGATGTTTCTCGTTTTGAAGGCTAAGAATTTGTGTCTGTAAAATTTCGTACAAATAGGCAGATTTTAAGTTTTAAAATTCTCGTTAATTGAATAAAATGAATTAATTTAAATCAATTATAATCAAATAGGCAATCGGTAACATATTTAATATTAAAATTACATATTAATCCACAAGGTTCAAAGTAAACTTAAATAGAAACCAATAGAGCTTTAGCGATCCTTGATCATCCTTGAGCGATGATGCAAAATGTTTCCCTTCAATGATGATGATATTAATTTATCCCTAATGGGACAGGCATAGGACTGTTTTCCTCCAATTTCTTAATGTAAATTCACAGATGTCGATGCCAAACCTAATTTCAATCAAACACTCAAAGCCCAAGCTTTGAAGCTAAAAACCTCAGAAAGTTAATAAAAGAACCATGACAATTGTCAGTTATTCAAAAATAGAACAGGAATTAAAAACACACACAGATAATGTAAAGGATTAAAAGTATATTCAAAAATGGAATATCTGAGTCGAATGGAGGCCAAAGATGCCGCGGGAAATTCCGTGTTACATTTCGTTATGCAAACTATGCGATTCGAATAGTTCTAAGCAATAGCGGTTTTTGACAACATAATGAACGTTGCGTGGGCGTTCTTATACGCGAAACGGTTTTTGCAGGGAAACGTAGAAACGTTATCAAAATGCATTCAGTCACGAAAGTGTGCGACTTTAATACATTTATCATTAGGGCAATCGTATTAGTTCCGGTCTAAAGGGAATATAAGTTTCTAAAGAGAAATTTAGTTTAATGTTTAATTTAAATAAACCTAAGGGATATAGACTCATATTTATTGTTTTATTAGCGGTGACCATCACGATTGGTATACCTATGGTAGTACAAGGAGTGAGGTACACAATATGATTATTAGTTCCAGAAAGGGTTTGTTAAAATTTAAAAAAGGAACAGAGTAACTGAAAAATTGTGAATTTTAACGGAAGTTATATTTTGGGACAGAATTCAATATTGCGTTCTTAACGTATAGACCAGTGCCGATAATTTTTTAAAACTAAAAAGTAATAGTAGGATGAAACCTATTGGAAAAGGAGGAGAATTAAATAAAATTAATTACCTACAACTTTGCCATTTAACTTTCTTCGATAGGACTTTTAGTTTTGCCGGAAATCGAGAGAAACCGTTTTTTACCCTTAAAACTCCCCCCCTACCCCTTCCCGACCTCAGATCGCCCGTAAATTATTTTTCCTTTAATTTTTATAATATTATCCTCCCTTTCCAATAGGTTTCATCCTACTATTATTTTTTTTCACTTTTTATTTATTTTAAAGGCTATCAGCACTGGTTTAGTAATTAGTAGTAAATGGATCGCATGAAGTATGACTGTCACGCCTCGTATTTGCTGCATATTATTATTTATCTGTTATTGTTTTTTTTTCAGCGCAAAATCTGTGGTTTTGTATTTATCCTATAGCTTCGTATGAATTAAACGCATAGGGTTAACCCTAAAGGATTCATTTTTCAATTGTTGTTTACTAATGTTTAGATTGGATCGATTCATAGAAACTATAATCTTGCTTCAAAAGATTTCTCGTATCGTAAAAGTGTTATCCATTGTGATGTTACAGGTGAGAGGCGATTTTCACATGCTATGGAAATCTGTGATATTGGAAAGTTGACATTCAAATCTCTGCTGTATACACGGAGATTATACAAGTACTATAGCACAAAGTGAATTAAATAAAGTCTAAAAACGAACTCTATTAACTAAAGTACTCTCGTCTCTTTTTGTCAAATATTATTTGTGCGGTTATGAAAAGAGACAGATGAGTGCCGTACCTAATCGGTGCAATTATACTGATTTATTTTAATGAATAATATCTACTGAGCCACGGTGGTATAGTTTGTCAACGTTTTTATTATGTGTGTTTGTGTGACACACATACATACTTAAAAACCTTAAATACTTTTTGACTGTCCTTATCACTCTCACATTACTTTGCACTAAAAAAGCAAGACAAAACATTCCTTTTTGAATGGGGCCTATGAAAGAAATCTTACTCACTCACTAGATACTTAATGAAAACTTTTGTTTCCTTTGCACCATATAATAATATTTCCTACTAATAATGTGAAATATTAAACTAAATTATTTTATGCGCGGCTAAAATAGACGGCCTTCATTAGTCATAAAGCACACAAAGAAAAATATTAGTTTGTGTATGATGCTGATATGAGTGTTGTGTAAGTGTCAAAAATATCAAAAACATTCGATTTGACATACGGAAATAATACTTGGCGCTCAATTTTATCCAAGAAAACTCATCTAAAGTAAAAATAATAAAATCGAGAAAGTGAATACAGCGATTAAAACTACATCTCTTCTTTATGAATATGGAAAAAATGCAAATAGAAATGACAGTCGACGGAGATGCAAAGCAAAAGCTTTTAAGCTTTGTAAAGTTTCGACTTAATACTGACAACTTCTAGTAACGATTATAGAGAGCTTTGCTTCGATATTGCTTTAGTTTAATGAATATTATAAATTATAATAATTCATTATGAATTTTAGAACGTATTATAGGCGTTAACGACCGATTGAATAACTTTATTTGTGTAATATAACGTGGTACAATAAACCAGAGACAATATTCTTTAAAAAAAGGCTATGGTGAAGTTTTTGACCAATTTCCAAATCCAGTGTCGAGAAAATTATTTGTTAGTGTAAGAATTAATTCCTTATTTATGTGTAAATAATTAAATAAGAAATTTTCGAGTTAAAATAATAATACATCGTGTTTTTTAAAGATTGTGGTACGTTTATTAAAAAATGTATGTTGCGCTAACTCATCCTAGTTTTCACAGGTCAATAAATGCTAACAAAACACTGATTTATTAGAAAGTATTAGATTTCGCTTTCTTTAATATTTGTTCATTCACTAACATGTTCGATGCGAGTATATGAAAAATTTGTTTATCGAACAAAAATTTTAAATCTAGTATATAAAATTCTCGTGTCACAGTTTTCGTTGCCATACTCCTCCGAAAGGCTTGACCGATTTTGATGAAATTGTTTGTGCTTATCCGGTATCTATGAGAATCGGCCAACATCTATTTTTCATCCCCCTAAATGTTAGGGGTAGTCCACCCCGAAATTTTTATTTTTATTTTTAGACAAAATTTTGATTTCTATTTTTTTATGATACAACATACAAAAATACAACCCCTAACTTTCACCCCTCTACGATCAACCCCTATTTTTTTATTATAAATGATATGGCAAAACGACGTTTGCCCGGTCAGCTAGTTTGAATATAAAATCCTGTTCATAATGTTTAACATAATCTATAAAAGAGCATACACTTAAATCCATAATCTTCGTCGCTCAGTAAAGTATTAATAAAGTCTAGCGAAGGGAAATTGTATTTATAGCAACGGAATGCACCCACCTTCCCGCAGGCAATAATATTATCACTGTCAAGTTCATTATTCACTGTCGATAAAGATTAAACATTTATTGAAGTTATACTTCTTTTGGCGCGTTAGGGAAAAAATATGAGAGTAAATATCACACCGACACCCTGAAGTTAGCTATAATCCACATTTTACTTTTTTCTACAAACGTAGGATAAAATTTTTGAAAAGATTTTTATCTTGTTACGTCAAAGAAGTATAACTTCTAACGCGTGTACATAAGTACACATACGTTTTTTTTTTAGAAAAAACCTTGTGTGTACCTTTACCAGGTTCGCAAATATTTTGGGAATCAATGTAGCCTATGTTACTTAGGTATCCCTAAGTAACATAGGAAACGGATTTTTTTTAATAGAACAGGGGCAAATGGCCCTTGTGCATACAGTAATACCGCCGATCATGAACATTCTCAATTCCAGAGGGCTCGCGAGTGCGTTGTCGGACTTTTAAAATTTGGTACGCTCTTTTCCCTAAGGACCCTAAGTCGAATTGGTTCGGAAATACTTCAGTGGGCAGCTGGTTCTACAGTGGTGGTGCGCGGCAAAAAGAGCCTTGAAAACACTCGGTTGTGGAACGACGGACGTCGAGGTGATAAGTGAAAGAATTTTTAAAATCGGTTTAGTTTTGAGTTTATTCGTTATAAATATATAATAAGATATCTCAAAATAAGTTTCATAAAAAAAAATATTCGTTGGACTAAGCGGTCATGTATAAAATTGTCACATCGATTGATCCCTCTCACTTCTTCTTCACAGTTTCGCAAAGCTATCTCCAAATATATATATGTATATATGATTTAGCAAAAAAGTACCTATTATTATTTTTCTCGCTTTGTTATGTATTAGTAATAGTTTTTAAGTATAATTAGCATGTTGTGTTTTCTTCAAGGTGTGCAATTAGTTTATTATTGTTTTTTGTTTGTTTCTAGATGTAAGACTATTGTAATGCCCCTTCAACAAAGACTGATATTCTATTTAATACTTTTTAGTGTATTTTAGAGGTCAGAAAATTTTATATTTAAAGTTTTGACTAGGTTATGATTATATTTAGATTTCTAGCGAATTACACACCGAATTAAGCACCGATTTTCAAAATTAAAGTAGGATTTTATATCCTGTGTATAAATTTCTTATTTACGTTGGCGGCTGATAGACTAATTGATTATAATGATAACACTGATAAAATATTTCCGTATACCACGCCTATATTTATTAGGAAAGTAGATAATAAAACGATTAGTTTTAAGTGGTAATATTTTTCATATCGTATCACTGATAATTTCTTTATGATAAAGTATATTACTAAATTTAAACTCTTCATCCGATCTCCAATTTAATTATAATTTAAATTCAATGAATTTACACATAAACACTAAAAAAATATTGTAGGGCCACTGGATTATTAATAGTATTAAAGGAAACAAACTTAGCAAACAAAACATTTATTCAGAAGTATGGAAACATAAATAAGTATTTCTAAGTTGTATGCACAGTTGTCACTCGAACTTAAGGTATGGGGAAGATTCGGAGGCCGTAAGCGCGAACATGGACTTCCTCATGTAAAAATCCAATATGTTTTTGACATACGGCTGTCGACGTGCCAAGGCTACTTGAACCGACTGGAATTGCAATAGACGATGGCAAGAGACTGGACGGTATGGGATGCAACAAGAGAGCTGGCTCCGCTTATGATTTTGTCCCATTCGGTGGCGAGACCCTTGGTCCGTGGGGTCTTAGCGCTATAAGGTTTTTTAAGGTAATATTAAAAAGGTTAGTCGACATCACAGGAGACCGAAGAGCTGGCAGCTACCTCGGACAAAGAATTAGTCTAGCTATTCAAAGGGGGAATCTTGCCTAAAGGGACTCCTTTTAATAATATATTTTAGTTTATATATTTTAAGGTTAGTTATTGTTTTTAATTATATAATATTTTTAATAATCTTCGTAACATCTCTTCAAAATGTGTTATTACAAAACAAACTAGTTCAAAGCGCCTGTCGATACTTCGCACTATCGCTAGAAGGTATTCAGACATGAATTGTCAAAAGAACGGGGTAAAACCTCATATGTGGCAAAAGTGGTACAAATAATTTTTGGTAGGTCGGGTTAATTATTTTAAATGCGAATAATAAATACTGCAAGTCAACTATAAAACGTTATACAACGACTCCTATTGTTTTTGTGACCTTTATTAATGGTTGATTGAATTATGAAGGACTTTATAATAAAGATGACACAGATTTTATTATATTATTGTTTTTCGTTACGTTGTCTCTGAATGACTTCACGCTGTAGCAACTTATAAGGACCTTTAGGCCTCACAGAGGTCAATCGGAGTTGCTCAAGGTTAGGTAAAAGACAGATGAATGAATTTTTAAATATAACGGATAAAAACTAGTTTTTGCATTGTTTATCAATTGTTTTTACGTTAAATTTTTTCCTCAGTTGTGGTCAGCGAGTCCCTCTCATTACAAAGTGAGTAATAAATACGCGGTAATTGGCATTTAAAATGTTTTATTACTAACAATATATTTCCATACTTTTCGTCTTTTACTTCGGTATTCAGATTAATATACATTCTATTGCAAACAACACATTTGTTCAAGGCCTAACGAACAAATGTTACTATTAAGTATACGAAACACGTTATGTAGAAAGCTCAATATTTACTTAAAACTTTATAAGCTCGTGCCAGGCCTGGCTTGGCACGAAATGGAAACATGCATAAGACTACACAACTATTATTCCGAACAAGCTTTTCAGCTCGCAAACCAAAAATGATTCGTGATTTAAGTTCTTTATATATATACTATATTAAGGTGACTTGATATATGTAAAACAAATTTTTATAATTAACCCGCAACTCTAATCTGTCATTGAGAGTGTCCATGGGCGGCGGTATCACTTATCAGATGAGCCTCCTGCCCGTTTGACCCCCTGTTCTATAAAAAAATTGCCTTGTCTATATGCACAGCAGCTATACGAATGGATCGATGATGCGGTTTGTAAGGAAGTTGACAAGATGGTACTTAGTAAGGATTTGTGAAATATATTCAAAGGTTTTAAGATTATCTTTTACTGTTTTAAAATATATATTTGATGTAGTATCGGGAACATCCATGTACCTGCCAATCGATTACAGTATTTCATGATCAGTATGTTATAATTCTATTCGTTCCGTTATAATAACACAAATTCTCCTATCTGTCCCCACAAGGACTAAGAATCGATCCTATGCAAAACTAAAAAGAAATGCCTTTATTGCTCAATTTAAATTATGTATTCTTACGTAACACACCTTTAGAACATCTAGTTTTTTGTACACATAATGGATGAACATTAATACCGCATAATATTTAGCATCGAGCACATCTGTTTATAAAAAACAGTTCGTTAATTGCGTACATTAGCATTGCATAGTTAACACGCCAATTTTAAATGCAAAACCTGTTACTTCGGAACAGTTTTAAAAAAGAACAAAGTGACATTGACCCGGTAAGGTCCCGGCTATGATAGGTCCCTAGAGGCAGTAAGAAGCCAGAATGCATAATGAGGCGTACTCCAAACCACGCTCACTTTCACAGAGACCCCTAATTCATCAAGCTAACCGGGAGTGCAATTTTAAACTAAGATAAATTGCGCAAAGCAATTTTAACTATTCTCATAATGTTTTCCGCCTTTCAGGTAGGGTTTAATGAGAATTTTTACTTTAATCGGCTGAGTGGTGGCCATTGAGTATGATTTTCATTTAATTAATGTCATAATTTTGTAAGTGTACAGTCAATGAATGCTAATTACTAGTTCGTAATATTTATTTTTTTCTCTTTGGTTTACAAGCAAAAACTTTAGTTATGTTTGTGGGATTGAGTTGTTTAATACTGGGTTTTACTATGTAATATCTCATGTAACGATAAAGGTTCCTAATAATACATCAACACAGCTTTCGACAGAAACAAAATAGGTCAAAGGAAAATTGTATTACGCACGTATATATTCAGTTGTGTCCCTATGGAAATACCGTGATTCATAATAATAACGTACTTTCCAATCTATAAATACGTCAACAACTAATAAACGGATTTTTATTGAATATTTCAAGTTCTAGTAAAGTAAAATTAAGACATAATTACGCGCCTTCATAAAAAGCAAAACAACTAGTCGCGAATACTTTAAATAGGTCAACTATGGAATACATGTATGTACATCGATTACTGTTAAACAGCGGAAGTATCTCATTCCGCAAAGTGGGTTTCTACTTAGTCTAGTATTCATACAAAGTCTACACGATCTTAACCAAAACTTTTTGGGTCAACAATGTATCACATAAGCTACTAATTTCCAATGTGTTCCATTTGTTTCTTATAATTTTACACAAAATCTTGTGACATACAAATATATATATACTACTATAATACTCAATCAAAACCCAGGCATTTCGAGTATAAAAAGTCAAATAATTTTATAATTTCTTTGCCTAAATTAGGTTTACAAATTAATGCGCCTAATGGCACCTAAGTTAAAAAAGAAGATAAATAGAAGAAAATTAATAAGATAAGAAGATAACTTTTTTTTGATGTAATAGGAGGCAATCGTAGTTAATAATTATACAAATTAAGTGTTAAGATACTATGAATTTCGTTTACACTTAAAGTAAAATTACATATTAGATTTCAGTGCTATAATTATATGTAATTCAGCCTATCTTGATTGATATCAGTTAACTTGCAGTGTGTAAATGAAAATTCGCGATAAGATTTGAATAATTGCACTCCTGATATTGTAAAGTATATTGTTTAGTTGAAAGACAAATATCTCATAATATATTTAACAAATATAATGCCATGAACCAGACATCTTATATGTTTTTCTAATAAAAACAAACTTGAGCCTGCTATAAACCTAATAGCGCTATAAGATTTTTCACACAAACAAACATTTATACGATATGTGCAATTACTAATTACGACATATTCTAGCGACTTTATTAGTGAACTCGAATAGAAAAAAAGGTTTTAGCCATACGTACAAATCATACCCATATTCACATTAAATTAACTACAACACCTACCTTAGAACAAAGTGCGGCTGGAATTCCTTTTATGCGAACCGAAGCAAATTCAAAAGCAAACAAACTATCACAAACGCACTCCACAACTTTGTACACAACCCGATCGAAAACACTTACTTTCCCGTGTTACAGTTAGAGGAAAGTGGATGGGGTCAAAAATTGAATCGGTTTATTCGAGTTTAGTCCACGTGAGCTTGGAATGCACCGGCACACGACAACCGGTCAGAGCGAACGCTGACAAACACAACCAGTCAACCAGCTGTGAGCTGGCATCGCAGGCTCGCGCTCGCGACCCTCTAGCGGCCAAACTCAAAACTAACTTAGCAGTGGCTCGTAAAGACTAAGAACGAAACGTGGTTTGTAAAAGAAAATACAGAATTTATTTAAATGTTTTTACACAATATACATACAACATTTTTACTATACTATATACAAATCGAACTGATTTAAATGTATGATAAATGGATCAATATTTTTCACTCATGCTTTTAATTAAATTTATTTCGTAAGATACCATTGAAATTAATTTTCGACTTATGTAGTACTAAATTTGATTTATCCGAAAACATATAATTGTAATGGTTAATTAGTTATCTAATTATCCGAGACATTCTGAGATACCTTAATTTTTTTTAACATTAATTAAATCTGAGTTATATTAGTATTTCAGTTACACTCTTTCTCATAACCACCGTTCGAGCCGTCATGGCGACGCGGCGTTAGGGAGGAGGATATTGACTTGTCTTTACTGCGCATGTTTAACTAACAAGTGACTGTTTTTAGGCTCAAACACTGAAGAAAATTATAGCCACTCCATTGTTTATACACTGATCGTGTCCAATTAATGTTCTGCAGTCAGAATGTGTGTCACACCGCATTGCCGTAAGTTGGGCCGATTCGACCATTCGTCCTTGACCTTACATTGAAATTAATTCGACTTTTCCACGCTGGCGCTGATGCTCGGAAGTTCGGACTATAAATAACCATCACCCCTTTCTGCGAACTGTATCGCTTTTACCGTAGGTATTATTTAAAACGGTGAGAATCAATGTTTTTTCGATAACATATTTTTATTGTCATAAGTTACAATTTTAATATAATTATAAAACTACCAAGAGGTTCGTACTTCGTCGTTGTTGTATTTTAATTTCTGTACCTATTTCGTTTATATATAATCGAAAAACAAACAATTCCTACTTATTCCTATTATTATATTTTCATTAACTTCCTACTTACTTTGGGGTTTGGGCCTCAATTTTAAATCGGACTAGGTTGGACTTAAGTTTTAAGTTACCTCCAAACTTAGGTAACTTTTAATTTGTGTAAAAAACGAATATGTTTATTAAATTTATTTTCTTTTATTTCTGGGTAGTAAATACGATACTCTATTGTTTACAAATGAACACTACTCTTTGGTGGTACGCTGGTTTTCTACTAGAGGGCGTCATAATCAAATAAGATTGATTAAATAATTTCAAGTTAAAATCCTAAGTAGTTCAAAAAATAGCGTACAGGTGACGCTAATAACATTTTTACTCAAACGGACAAAATTAATACCAAAGAACAATTTCCTTTACCCGAGTTAAAAAACCTTAGATATCTCTATTTTATCAAAAATAATTAATTATAATTAATAGCAATTGTCTTTGATTCTGTGTTACAAGTTAATTTTTAGTACAATGCTTTTCTACTAGATAGAGTAAAAACAGATTTACTTATCAACAATCGTTAACCGTATATTCTACAGATGGCGTCCAAAAAAATCATTGGAAAGGCTCGCAAAACTTTGTGCACTTCTACTAGATATGATATACATAATATGTATCAAGATCACTTTCAGTTCAATTTTTTCTTTAATTTTAAATATATTTTATCTTCAAATATTGTAAAATTACTCTTTATCAGTTTTAAGCGAATATGAGTAAATGTATAAAAAAATGTGTAATAGTTCCAGATATCATCCCCACCACGTTGATGGCTGAAAGATATCCACGGTCCTCTTGGTATTCCCTGGGAGCTACTCAATTATTCAAAAAGAGAGCTTTCTGTTCCCTCATGGCCAACTAATATGCTATGGGTGTCGATGGGCTAGTGTTTGCGTTTTGTATCAGCCATGAAGATTCGTTTGCTTTATAAAAAACACACAAATAATTGTAACATCCTTCTTCGGATTTTTAGTCGTACAAAAAAATTATGCCCGACATCTTCAAGATTTACACATTGAGGTAATGCTGTTAGCATTAGGGGTCTCATAATTTTAAAAAACCTGTGATAAAGATTTTAATAATTTATTATAGTATTTTAGTTTTGTTGTTAATGTACCGTAATTATTAAGTACAAATGAGGTTACTTCACTTGTCAGATGGATTAATTTTGTTATAATTTTTTATACAATGTAAACTAAAATTAGTTTATTATATTAATGCACTTATTTACATAAGCCATAATGATTATTTTTGCACCTACGTATGCTTTGCGTATATATTATGACGAAATTCATAATGCAACTAGTTCAACAGCTGAACCAATGTCAACTATGAATCAAGGGATAAGGGAGTATTATTAACGCTGCCACAGGGCCTAACAAATATAAAAATATTTGTTCAGGTATGAGCTTCGTTACAACTGCTACAGCGAGTTCGTATATTCTTCTATATTGTTCTATAGTTTATGCTAAACGGAGTTCCGGTATGCAAGATTATTATGAAATCAATAAGGACCCACGCCGATTCATAAATTTATTTGATACATATCTTATGCGGGTAGGTAAAAATAGAATGTAAGATACTGTATTAAGTATCCTTTTAATAAGCTTTCTAGAAATCAGCTTAAGTCGATTTGTTTATTACTAAACTTTACTGTTTTTTATGAATATTTTCATGCGTTGCCTTTCAAATAGCTGTTAAGCAATTTATACATATGAGATATTATATTCCTTATAGTAGAGTAGTAGTAGTGTTAAAATCTAAGTTACGAGTATAACCCGTAACACCGAGAGTTCACCCAATGCAACCAATTAAAACTTTGTAATGCTTACCAAGGAGCTTAGTACCGACACTGCGTCGTTTTTCCCTCAACTTATTCTTCACTATCCTACGCCTCAAGCGATTTAGTATAACATCCGCCTCGTCTACACTTTCCGAGGATGAACTTCGGCTAATCTGCATTGTGCCCACTGAATGCCGTCTTTTCTTCCCAGAAATACTTGTACATTCGTCGTACATTCCGATCTCGGATATACCGCGCCGATAGATTTTTAAACGGTTTTTCATCACGGAATCAGCCGCTACGTCCGTTGGAATATTAATGTAATCATTATCTGTGATATCCGATTTAATAGATCTCTCGCAGTTCAATTTAGGAACAGCCTCGGTGGTGTTATGTGAATTTTGTGGAGAGTCGTTAATTGGGGGACGGTTTAAAATGAACCCGGTATTGGACGCCCTGCGTGCGGTTATGCTTTTAAGGTAAGTATTTAGAAAGGAAACCTTATTGGGCGGAGGTTTATAAATAATTCCAGATTGGGAACGCTGTACGGCGTCTGTATCTCTTAAACGATATTTTGGTACCGGATCCGTAAATGATTGAGATCCGTGGAGACCGGCTATGTTATTTTCCTTATCTTTATTTACATTATTTTCGTATATTTGCTCAGATATTTCATTATTTATGCAATGTTCTGGTGTGTGATTTTTTGCGCAAATCAAATCATCGTTTGTTTCGTTATCTGAACTTTTATAACTACTTACATCATAATCTGATATAAATGGCGTAGTGTCTAGAATTGAGTTTAAGCTATCTACGCTACGGTTTTCTTTCTGTTTATTTGGAATGTTTTGAGAACTTATATGTCCTACAATTAAATTCTTATCACAATTTTCTCTTTCATTACTAATAAAACCTGACCCTTTGTATATTCGCGTGTAAATTCTATCGCCAGAAATAGTATTTTGTTTTCGTATAGGATGTGTATAAACTGTTCGCTTAGATTCTTTCTCTCTTAATGATTGACTACTTTTTAAACTAGTTTCATCATAACATACGCTCTTTACTGATATGTTTTCATCATTTGTTTCCACAAGTAAATTCCCTTCGCTGTCGAACAGCTGAATAGTGGGAAACTTAATCCCGGGGGATAGATTTCGCGTCCGCAATTCCCATTTTCTGTGGGTCGGCTTTCGTAATTGAATACGTATTACATTGTCATTTACTATAGGGCCATCACTATCACTCGATTCCTCTTTTTCCGACATTTCGCAATCTTTATCCCGCTTGAACTCATCTGCGTAAACACTGCACTAAAAATATGAAACATGCCAATTTTATTATACAACTCTAATTTGTTTGTTTACTGCCGTAATAATATTTGGCATTTTGCCAAAAACACGTTTCTGTGGCATTCACTTTAAAATAGCACCAATGTCAGTTTTGTTTTTCAACACACAGCACATATAGGAACCTAACTAGCACTTAGAAGTGGTTACTGGTCTGAGACTGAAATTATCCGAGCAACTGCACGAGGTGGTGTTGAAAACGATTGCGTAATCTATGCACACGGTTGCACTGTTTGATGAGTTCTCGTGGTTTATGTAAATTGCGATCGCGGAGGGTGGTCGATAAACAAGTGATTAAAAGTATCGTCATATCGGGTGTGCGGCAACCGTTTCGTTTTATTTGAACGCGTATTTCGTGAGCGCGTAGGTTTTTGATCGTTCGCGACTCCGCACATTTGTGAACTGAGACCGATCTACTAAATAGACCCGTGGCACTATTAATAGTGAAACGCGTCGACAGTCTGGCTAGTTCCCCTTGAACCTAGCACGCGTAATAAACGTAATCTCAGTGCAACTGCTTAGTGACACACATTTCGATGTGACCACAAGGCATGACCATAAAATGCTCTTGCTTAAATGGACTTTGCTCTTTAGAATCGACTTTAGATTTACGTTCATAGAACTTAATTAGAAGGTCATACTAACCTTTAAATTTAATATTAGAATTATCGTTTATCTAATAAACATATACCACAGTGATTTACTAATAAATTGTTAATTCATTTGTAATCCCAAATATATATATCGCCAAAACACATGATATCCATGAGGCCAAGCTGCGGGCGGATGCTAGGTTTATAATATAATAGTAATATATTTATATAATATTTCGAACCATTTCGAAAATCGGAACCGAATTCCCATTTATAAGTCAAGTCAAATTTATTTTAATTAGGCCTAGCACTTTTGAACGTCAAAATTACAAGTTAAAAATATTTAAAAAATGACGCTAGTTGCCACTTCCAAAAGTTTTATATGAAGAAAGAAAGAAACTCCATACTTACTCTACACTTACTCTTACTCTTTTAAAATAGTGTTTACAATATTTTGTTTACATTGATTTGACAATTAAACAATTAAATACTATTTATTTAGGAGTGCAACTATATGTTATCTATCTAACTATACATTCACGACTTTTCTCCAAAAGGGTAAACAGATACCACATATACCCTGTTGCTACTGTCCTGAAATACCTCTCCCGCTTCATCCTTTTTTATGATATTCCCCATGCCTGATGGGCGGTTATGTGTGGTTTTGTCCTGTCCCTTTTTTACGGCAAGACCTTCCAGACCCGATCTTACAATCCACGGTTGCCTCGTTAATCCTACTCGTAAGCTGCTTCTCATTATATTCGTATTCTAATCCTCTTTTATCCCTCACTGCTAACGTAACTCACTATTGCTTATCCTATCGAGTTACGTACCACACATATTTCTTAACGCTATCATTTCACTGCATTTATTATTTCTCTGCCATATCCAATATTATCTACCGATACATCCCTCCCTATGTACAGCCATCTCATTTGAGATGTCTTGGCTACGTTCTGTTAGTTTGAATGACTAAAACTTAAACACATACGTCCATAAAGTGGAGATGGCTGCAGTTGGTATGTGGAACGAAGAATAAGGTCAATGTCCTGGATTTGCAAGATTGTAGCTTGATTTATTTGGCAGTATTATATAAAACGGAGCTGGCCTAGTGTGTTCTGCGTGCGACTTTCATCTCTGGGGTCGTATCCTGGCTGTGCACCAATGGACTTTCTATGTGCGCATTTGACATTCGCAATAACGGTGAAGGAAAATATCGTGAGGAAACCGACATGTCTTAGACCCAAAAAGTTGACGGTGTGTGTCAGGCACTGAAGGCTGATCACCTACTTGCCTATTAGATTTAAAAATGATCATGAAACAGATTCAGAAATCTGAGGCCCAGACCTCAAGAGGTTGTCACTGATTTATTTATGTATTTTATATAAACTGGAATTGAAATAAGGTTATAACTTTATACTTTACTAGCTGACCTGGATAACTTCGTTTCGCCCTACAACCTTATAATATCGTTGTTACTTTCATTTAACTTATTTTAGGATTTCATTAATGTTAAGTATTACATTAATACAACTCTTTTGCAAATACAGAAATGTTTTATTGCTTGCCATTGCGAAAGAAGAATGGCAGTTTTACACATTAGGCATCTTCTCTCTAGCGTCAATATGGCGATACTGCATGTTAAGCACTTTCTGATATCCAACATCTTTGATCAGGATCAAAGCATGGTTATGCATCTCCTCATTCACCTCAAGATCGGAATTTCTTGAATTGACACGAATTCGACGTAAAATGATGCGTAGTTTTGTAAACAGATGGCACCATACGGTTTTTGCATTCGTAAAATTTATTTATTTATTTATTGTTATTCGATAACTTATCCGATATTTTATTGCTTATTCTGCTATTCGGGACGGAAACAAATCCAACAAATCAAAAACCATGGCAATCGGTCCAGCCGTTCTCGAGTTATAAGTGTTGTAACAAACACGACTTTCTTTTATATAATATATAGATATAGATATAGATATAGATAATTGAAGGTATTTTGTTTTGAAACCCTTTAGTGATTTTTATATACGTATGTAAACTTATTAATTGTATATTATAAGCATTATGTTTGTGCATACCGTCCGCACCTATTATCGAGGATACACAATGGTTACAGATTTTATAACTTGTTTCTTTCTTTTATCCTGTTTGTTAATATGTGTGGCCTTGTCGCCGCGGCTTTTAATCAACAAATAACATAAAAAATAAAAGCCAACACTTTACATTTTCTTATACAAAAAATAGTAAATATAATCAATCAATTATATTCGCATACTATTAAGTTTCGGTGAAGAGCAAACATTCCCACCCTCTTTACAAATAAATAGTACAAAATATCAATGAAAATTACCTGAAAATCATTACCAAGCTTTCACGTCATATCTATATATATAAAAATGAAACCCGTTTTCCGTTGTCACGACATAACGTGAAAACGGCTTGACCGATTTGTCTGATTCTTTTTTATAATATTCCTTGAAGTACGAGGATGGTTCTTACGGAGAGAAAAATTAAAAAAAATTGAGTGAAAAAGTCTAAAAACAACACTTTTCTATATTCCCATACAAAATATTCGTAATAATACTTAAAAGTCAATTTGAACTTTAACTTATGATATGGTAATCAACTGTTAGGCGGTACGATGTTCGCCAGGCCAGTTAGTACTTTATATATCTGCTTCATCAGTAAATAACTCAACTTTTATATAAATTAGTTTCATTAAAAATTTACCAACATTATACATAATTAATACTCCAAGGCTACAAAGTCACCCCTATGAAAATACCTTACCCAAAAGCCCTCGTGAGGGGGTTGGAATTCACAAACAATTTCTTTTCCCGTTTACGGCACAGCCGTTTTTTAATTTCCTCCCACCTGTGACGAGAGGGCAAATGAGAGGAGCGCTTTACGGCCTCCATCCATCAATTTAAACGTTGTTTATGGACGAATAAAGGCGGTACTGTAAAATTTCAGCCACTTTTGCGCGGCTGATAAATTGAATTGTATTTGCATAGCTGCCCACTGCGTTGATGTTTAACAGGATTCAGGTTTCAGGTTTCAGGATTCTGAAAAGCGTTAGTAAGTTTATTTTGTCATATCACTTTGCTCATGTTCACTATATTTATTTTATATGTATATTTATACTAAAGAGTTAGAAACCCATTAATCTTAAAAACAACAAATTAAAAAAAAATATGTTCCATTACAGTGTTGGCTTAGTGGCTCCAGCGTGCGACCCTCATCCTTGAGGTCGTAGGTTCGATCCCCGTCTATGCACCAATTGACTTTTTATGTGCGCATTTAACATTCGCTCGAACGATGAAGGAAAACATCGTAAGGAAACCGATGTGTCTTAGACCCAAAAAGTCGACGGCGTGTTTCAGGCACTGAAGGCTGATCACCTACTTGCCTATTAGATTTAAAAATAATCATGAAACAGATTCAGACAGCTGAGTCCCAGACCTAAAGAGGTTGTAGCGCCATATTTTTTTAAGTGCTGTGTATATTTATTAGGACTAAATGGAATATTTTATATTACATATTGCCAGCTTCTAACGTACATAAATGGGTGAAACCGTCAGTAAGAATTCATTATGAATAATACACTGCAAAGTTATAAGATTACTACTCGTATATGGTTTAAATACTGTTTAAAGAGAAGATAACGCAGTTTTAAAGTAATCTCCATAACCTTTAGAATGCATAATGGACTTCTTATGCAATTGTCAGATGCAGCCTAGGCAAAATATTGTCTTTAAAAGCGGAGGTACTTGGTTTCAACGGTTGGCCGCTTTCCAAACAGCTTTTGACAGTCCTTGTTTCTCCACCACGCTACCTTAATTATCAACACCTGCTGTTTATAGTCTCCTGGTAGGTTTAATTTATAAAAATATTCATGCAATTAAGCATACAGTTTTTGGAAGTAAAATTATTAATTACCCATATCATTAAAATCTTTAATCGATGTGTAAAAAGTAAGACAAAAATCAGAGGTGTTATTGTTTATTACTACATATTAGTTATTCTAATAAAATCATATTTATAACAAGAATGTTATACAATTGACCACATTGGAACAAGTTGTTTGAACTAAACTAAACGAAAATATACTTTGTAAACTACTCTATTTTCCAGTCTTTTAAGTTCCGAGTCCCTACCCATTGTGCCCGAAATAAACTCAATTCAGACCTAAAGCTATAGAAATATATTTGCTTAGGTTATTTTCACGTACTTTCCCCACGAAAACGTATCCCCTAAATTGAATAACAGACGGCTCCTGAAAGAATTCATTTGCTGCGTACGAACCCGCATTTCAATGGAGGTTTTATGTTGGCATTATTTTTAATGTATCCTTAAATGCTTTCGAACATGGAATTTAAGTCATTTATTGACGTCGTGTATGTGATTTTATGAGCTCATCAAATTGTGGCACTCTTTACACGCATGTTGCTTTTTAGTAATATGTTTAAGATTGACGTACCATTAAATCGGGTGAACTTGAATCGAAGGTACTAAGAATTATCAGATATCGAAGAGATTATACTAAATCGGATATTTTACAAAATTATTTATTTACACTAACCGTTACATGTTACAAGTAAATAGGCAAGTGAATAGGCAACGGGCTAACAATAATCTAACAACTAAAAAATTGTTTAGATTTAATCAAAACTAGCAAGTGTCCGTAAATTCCGGCGAAAGGCATTTTACGAATAATCTGCCGACCCAGATACCACGCGAAATGTTTGGACATCGTTGCCATAGTGAATCTTCATCGACCGACCGTCTGATCTAAATATCCTATAAACTTGATTATATATTACGTAACTGTAATAAAAATGTAAAAATATTTCCGTAAGTCTTACGCTGATGAAAATATCAATTACTGGACTAGAGTTTTTTATTAAAATACTACATAAGATTTCATAAAGCATTTATATATTTTAAGTGTTATTTTTATTGCTTGTTATTTTTATCGTAATTTCTCTTCGATACAGTTTTTTTAATGTAATAGGAGGCAAACGGGCAGGAGGCTCACCTGATGTTAAGTGATACCCATGGACACTCACACTGCCAGAAGGCTCGCAAGTGCGTTGCCGGCCTTTCAAGAATTGGTACGCTCTTTTCTTGAAGGACCCTAAGTCGAATTGGTTCGGAAATACTTCAGTGGGCAGCTGGTTCCACATAGTGGTGGTGCGCGGCAAAAACTGCCTTAAAGACGCTCAGCCCTGCGATTCTGTAACTCACTTCACGAACTCACACAGCGGTTTTCGCATCGGCGGTCGCTCTCAAATCAGTCGTGAAGCAGTCATTTTATGATTTGGCATTCTGATAAACAATAAACTACAAGCTCCCACCTTTTCAGAATGCCAAATCATAAAATGACTGCTTCACGACTGATTTGAGAGCGACCACCGATGCGAAAACCGCTGTGTGAGTTCGTGAAGTGAGTTACAGAATCGCAGGGCTGTTGTGGAACGACGGATGGCGAGGTGATACGGTTGGTTTTTTTGTTTGTAATCTACAACCCCAAACGCGTTCATTTATTAATAATTTAGAATTTTGTTTACACAATACATTATTATAGTAAATTAAGATTGACCCTTCAATTTTTGCTTGAGATTAACATTTCTTCTTCACAGATGTGTGTGTTTTAAGATCGTAAATTTTCTGCTGAGCAAAGTAATTTAAGTATAATACATACCTACTATATAATAAACACAAAAACTTCCCTACCGATTTTAAAAATTAAATGCTATATATAATATATAATAATTACGTACTTCTCTTTCTCTCGTAGTGTATATTCTGTGATGAAAAGAGATATCACAAAAATTAAATAAAAACACGTCCAGCTTTTAGAACGAGTCTGAAATTGTAATTAACGTTAAAGTTGCTTAGTCGGTGACACACATAATTTTATCTACCTTTCAGACCGTAGACCTCAACTAGTAATATATTATTTATTCACAGAAACAAAGGGGCGCAAACGCTGCCGTTGACACGAAATCGATATCACCCTTAGCACATGTGCTCACAAAATATGATGCATTAAGATTTATGTGGATACGGCGAATATTGATTAGACATATAAGCGGTTGTATGAAATTCATGATTGAGGCGAGTAGCAATGCATTCTGAACTATCACCATTAAATTTTATGGGTGTATGGGACTATTTGACGTAACCACGGAGTTAATATGGCAAATAATCAATACTAACATCATTAAGCGAAGAGTTGAGAATTAACATTGACACAGTAGAATCATCTCATCTGTAATTTTACTTGCTAATAATGAAAGCTTTTGAATTCAGGCTATTTCCTAATTAGACTGTTAATAATACTTCTTATATATTTTTAGCCCTTTCATATAAACAGAGCAGTGTTGGCCTAGATGTATCAGCATGCTACTCTCATCCCTGAGGTCGTAGGTTTTTACCCCGGCTGTGTACCATTGGACTTTCTGTCTCACTTGTACTGTTACGGTTAACATCGTAAGGAAACCGGCATGCCTTAGATACAGAAATCTGAGGCCCACACGTAAAAGATTGTTGTTGGGTGTATTTTTTATATGAGCTGACTGTTGTTGTCGTTTCAACTCACTGATCACATAAGCAAGAACATTAATAAAAACAATGGACGACTGATGTTTTTTAAGGGGTATAATAATATAATGTAAAGACAGGAATATGAATACAGCTTATAAGGATTCATATAGTCCAATAAGTCAAGAAAATCTCATAATACCCATGATAGTGTTAAGTCGTTCATGAAGGCCCTAGAAGGGTCGTGTGGGTGTCCTCTTAATTGTTATAAGCTTATGGAATCACGTCTAAGTGTGATTGGTGGAAGCCACCGAGATTACAAGAGATACCAATATATAGTGCGTAATAGTATGGTAAACTAATACTGCAAGTTACTTGTATAAACCGTAAGTGAATTCTTGATTTTCTATTAAAGTTTTTTTTAAATTGTTGCTTATGAGTTATAAGGTATTTAACATTTATCAATTTCGATGGTTTATGTATTAAGGAAAGGTATTTAATGATTAGTGTTGCTAGTAAAAGTTTAAATTTGATCATAATTAGTTCCTTATATTTTAAACAAAGTGTATGTCTTTGGATTATACATCTTAAGCCAAAATTAATATCTATATTCTATATATCAGAGCTTAAGCTTTCAAGACTAGTCTATATATTTTTAGTGCGACAATATTTTTAGTGCACAGTAGATCGCTTTTGACAATGGATATTTTAGCTTTGCGGTCAACTGAAAAAACCAATGATAACCAGTAAACAAACGTTATAATTATTTTACAATTAATCCAAAGTTACTTAATGAATTATGCGTTATTTGCACTGTCGTTGAATGTTATATATAACATTCAATTCATTATATATTTTGGTATATACATCTTACATGATTGAATAACTCTTAAAGATTTTTAAGATTTAATCACGCAGGCCAGCTGTAATGGCTAAGCACTCGTATAAAGCCATGACTTTACAGTTACCCCTATAGCGCATCTAATCCGGGGATTGATTGCCGACGAAAACATTAATATTTTATTGTTTTGAAGTCTCTAATCACCTTATTGACTTTAAATAAAAATAATTATTAAAATCTGCCTTCTGATTGGTGGTTATGTTATACACATTTTTTTTGTATTTTTTTTAATATGGCTCTGGCACGGTTTGTGCATTAGCCAGCGTCAAGTATAAGATTTTTATAATTCGTGCTTTTGCCTTAGAAATTCGACCATGTCCTCCATGTACGGTTTAGGCACTCGCCCGGTACCGCACAACCCTCCAAAAGGCCGAGAACAAATTTTAAATTAAATTAAAACTTGCCCTCGAACCGGGAATCGAACCCGGTACCCCTCACCTAGCTGCCACTTAATAAGACCGCTAGGCTATGAGGCCCCCTATTATATATATACATATTATACTTTAGATATACATCACAGTTTTAAAAGTAAAAATGCTCTACGTTGAAGTGGAATTCAGCTAACGAACTTGCCTCTCACAATTCATTCCCATCTAGATTCTATCTTTGTCAAAGGTCACAAACATATTCTAAAGGCTTTTATTTGTGTGACTATAAAGATTTTCAATTATTTCTTTTTTAAAGGGGCCAACTTAATGCTCACCTGATGATAAATGATACTGACGCCCACGGACGCACTCTGCTAAAAGGCTCTAGAATCAGTTGCCTGCCTTTTAACGATTATTGGGCTCTTTTGTAAGGTCAATTTTACTACAAATATTAATTATTTGTGTTTTTACATATATATCGGCTATAAGCTTGTAGTGTCGAGTGACTTACAACGATAGTTGTAATGGTATTGAATTTTAAAATTAGTTTTTTTTGTAGAACAAGGGGCAAATGAGGCTCACCTGATGTTAAGTGATACCGCCAATGGACACTCTCAATGCCAGAGGCGTCGCGAGTGCGTTGATGGCCTTTTAAGAATTGATACGTTCCTTTCTTGAAGGACCTGAATTGAATTGGTTCTCGACATCATTTCTAATATAATATTATATCATGAATAAAATATAGTAATTACCTTTGTTTTTATGTGAGATCCATCCTTCAAATAAGTCACTGTAAATAACATTATACCCTTCACTTCGTTTACCGGATTGGATTTACGGGATTCACATGTGATAGAAGTGAAATATGTTGTACTTCTTTAATTCCTTTTACATAATACTATTATGAATTATTCACAGGAATCACTCTATTAGTGCAAAACTACAACCGTTCTTCAGTTTTCCATATAAAAAATAAATTAAACGAAAGAGTGATACGAGAACGTTTTAGGAATAAAAGAACAGGTACCGGTATATGTATTATAACAATGTTGGAAAACCTTATAAAAGCAATTCTAACTACTACTGAAACTGAGCATACAACTAGCGTTCCTATAGATAACTGAGATAGTTAACAACTTACTGCGCCATACAACGACAAAGGACGTGTTCTCGGAACCACAATTTATCATGTAAAGACTATAAATAAATCATGGGATATGTGGAATAGTGTAAATTGTACTCAAGGGAGATATCGCGAACGGTATGTAGGCTTGTATACGTACTTTTATGTTCGATACATTATTTTTGTTATAAAAAGAAAATAAAAATGTGTTTATTCACTATAAACAATTCATTGTAATGTGTAAGATTTGGGAACGCTTTTAAGTAAAAATACCTGTGTCAGGTTTCGAAGCTCTTCCATAACAAACTTAATAGTAAATATTATAACAGTATTTTTATTTCAATTCCATTTTTTTACTGTGTACAACACGCTTGAGTGCATGAGTGTGTGTGTGGGTACATGTGAGTGTAAAGTGTTGTGTGACCTAACTATATGTAAGGTCTCAGGAGCATCTCCAACTCTGCGTAAGGTATGTTCATAAGCCTTTAATCGTTTTTTTAGATTGTGGACGGTGAGCGGGATCTTAAGCTTTGTTATGATTGTCATAAAAGTATTTTTGCATATTAATTTTTTCTTGTTTAGCTGATATTTTAATGTTTCTATGTAACTGTCGCGCATACTTATTATTGATGTTCTGTGTATTAAATGTTATATTTTATGTCTGTTTGCAGTAATAATATATGTTAGTGTGCCTATAAATAAATAAATAGATGTTAGCAGATGTGTTCAAAGGCGGTGTACATAAATACGACTCACAACGTGTCTTAAGCAATGAAGGGCAATGCTACTTAACCAAGACATCCAAGCAATACATATGTATATGTAAATAATACAATATACTAAATTGAAGTAAATATAGAGTGATTATTACGGTAAAGATTATGATGATGGCTATCCAATGAAAGCTTTTACCTCATCTGTATTCAAGAATTCAAACGTCAAAACTGAATTCAAAAATGGAATCATATTTATTATTTTCCTTCTATTTTCAAATTCTACGACACAATCCATTCACGTCCAACACTATTGTGAGAAATATAGCCAGTTATAAATGAACTGTTCGCCTATTTCTCTTTTGTTTTGTTCCTGTAGGAAGGTGACAATAGTGTTATGCTATTCCTGATTTATAAGCCTTTGTTGCACTGTATCCTTATAATGTATTTCAACACTGTTTCTACGTAATATCTTAAATATTCAGGAGTTAAAGCCGCAACGCTTCAAATGATTGACGCAATTATTTACTCCTTTTCTTCCGGAAACATCTAGAGCCTTCGGGAATACTTGGAAAAATAATGTAATATTTTATATATTTCTTTTGAAGCGTTTTTTCGAAGCAATGCAAGTTACAGATGTTTTAGATGAACCCTTTGCATTAAAGTTCGCTTCTGAAGCGATATATCATAGATATATGTTATATGAGACAACATCATTCACGCGAACTAAGTCAGGGTCTATGGTATAAATGTTTTCATAGAAAAGGGCAGGTTAGAAACACCCATTTATTTAGTCGCCATTTAAGTAAATAGAATAATTTTTTGTAAGCAATAAATCCTAGTCGCAAATTATTAATAAACTGTAGTGCTCGTCATTTTTTTCACAAGATATTCGAAAAAAGAACGTTTGCGAGGCAATTGCTTTCATATTTCAAGAATGTCTAAAACAAAACACGATCTCTCGTATGACAAGCTTCTTTGAGTTGTTTATTCCCATGAGTCTTTGTTTTTGACAGACGGAAATAGTAGAACACGAAATTTAGATTTTCGAAATTTGAATATCGAACAGTTTAAAATACTTTTACATTCTATAGATTTACTATATGTGTACTGTACTGTACTTATTATTCCTAGTAAATGCAAAAGCCTCAAATAGGATTAAATGTATTCCACTCTAGTATCTTTGAAAAGGAATGAACGTGACTAAATACTCTTAAATATTAAATTATACCGAATGGATAAAAACGCAATATATTATATTATTCAAACAACTAGACCTTTCGTTTTTCAGCAGTCACCTACTAATACTTAATTGAGACTTATAGTTATTATTACTTATGAATAATGAAACAGAAATATATAATGTTTAAATTAAAGCACTGCTAAGTCATTTTATTTAAAGTAAACTCATATTAACAGAATCTATAACTTCAATCACAATTGTATTGATATATCTGATATGATAGGGAGGAATGGATAAAGATATGCAACACAAACAATTAATTAATGAGGAACGCGATTAAAGAAGAAGATATTGTATAACAGAGAAGCAGGAATCACATCAACACTGTACAAATTCCTTTATGAAAAAATTGGACCCACTCGAAAATGTACTAAAAAGTATCACATACGTTTTAAGGCTGTTTTTACCGCCACCACTGGGTGAAACTAGCTATCCAATAAAGTACGTACCAATTCTTAAAAGGCCCGCAACGCAATTGCGAGCCTTCTGGAGGTGTGATTGTCCATGAGCGGTATTACATCATCATCAACATCAGATACTGAGACTCCTGCCCGGTGGTCCAGTTTAAAAAAAAAAAAATCTTATTTGTATTAATTGTCCAAGATTATTGAATGTATTAAGCATTATTTTATACAATATTATATATAGATTTTTCTAGTAACCGAAATTTTCATTTTTGGTTCTGTTCTGGTTTTAGTTTAAATGTATTTTCCTTTAAACTTGCATAATATTCGTAAGTTCCCATTTAGATTCAATGGTTTAATCATAGATCTAATTTAATCAACCACTCAAATTATACATTGTATACTCTATGCTAATAGAACTACATCGCTGACGTGAGAAGGCCTGTTTGATTAAGCACAAAAATACATATGGAACATTTTGCTATGCCCCATTGAAATCTCGCTTATCCGGAATAAAAACCTAACCTATTTTTCTTAAAATGTTCCTCATTTATTTCTCATAAATAAAAAACAATATTTGAATTGGTCCAGCCGTCTTCGAGTTTTGCTCTTAGCAACATATTTTACGATTCATTTTTATTTATATAAATATACTAGCTGACCCGGCAAACGTCGTTTTTACATGTATATTATTTCTAGGAAACCTTTTTTTAGTCCAATAAAAATAACTATTTGCAATATAAAAAATATGGGTTGATCGTAGAGGAGTGACAATTAAGGGTTGTATGTATTTTTGTATGTTGTATCATAAAAGATAAAAACTAAAAGTTTTGTCTAAAAAATAAAAATAAAAATGACCACCCTTAACATTTAGGAGGATGAAAAATAGATGTTGTCCGATTCTCAGACTTACTGAATATGCATAAAAAATTTCATTATAACCGGTCGAGCTGTTTCGGAGGAGTATTTATTAACACTTCGTTGCTGCATATACATTAATATAGTACAATCATAATTAAATAAAAAGGAGAGCAACTGGCGGCCTTATCGCTTTCGAGCGATCTCTTCCAGGCAACCACTGTGAGAAAACAAAAAGTATTAATTACATAAGATAGGCAAGAAGTGCAAAAATACAAGTATTACATTTAGTTGGAAACAAGGAACAAAAAACAAACTAAATTAATAAAGAATACATGAAAAAAAAAATAGTAATAAAAAAGTGCACATGAATCATTTTTAATTTCTTAAATTAAGATCAGTCTCAGTAGGTACCTATTATTAAAGTTAGGGATACGAAGTGGACAGGTAATGTTTGTAAAGAAGAAATTTAAAGGAAGATAGAGAAGGAGCTAAGCGAATAGGGACTGGAAGTGAATTCCATAGCTTAACTGCAGAGACCTTTAAGGAATCGCCAAGAAAGGAGGAGTTATGACATGGAATTTCAAGGATATAGTTTTCGGAAGAGCGTAGGCTATAGTTATGGGATCCCAAAAATTTGAAATCATTTTTAAGATAGGAAGGAGTTTTACGGTTGAACAGGATGGAATATAAGAGATGGAGAACATGAGCATCACGTCGCTGACGAATAGGTAACCAGCCTAGCCGCTTACGGAACTCAGAGATATGATCGTACTTTCTTAGACCGAATATAAATCGGATACAGAAATTTTGGAGACGATCCAGTTATTTAGCAACTCCTCATTTAGATCGGAAGAGCAAGAATCGGCGTAGTCCAGTAATGGCAGGAGGAGAGATTTAGCCAGTGAGGTTTTAGTACTAAAGGGAAGAAAATTACGAAGCCGTCGAAGGATACTGGAGGCACCGTACAATTTGCGGCTAACTTCTTTAACATGCTGCTCCCAGGATAAATTTTGATCAATTAAAACCCCTAAAATTTTAAAGAAGTGGATTAAGTATGCGATTTCTGTTTAGGAAATCATTTAATTGCTCATGTATAAGGCGTTTAAGTACCTTAGATAGAAAAGGCAGAATCGAGATGGGTCGAAAATCAGAAAAAGTACTAGGATTAGCCTTTTTGGGGATAGGGATGATAAGTCCATCCTTCCAGCAAGAAGGAAATTCACCTGATGAAATAGAAAAATTAAAAATATGTGTGATCACAGGAAGTATAAGAGAGACAATAGGAATGATCATAGCACGACCAATCAGGTCAGAACCAACAGCATTGGAATGAATAGATGAAATACTCGATTCAACATTCTGGCTAGAGAATTCAGTGAAAGAGAAAGATGGAAAACTAGGACGAGGGAGAGATGATATATACTCAAGAGTTGAGGCCAGATCGATATTACTTAAAGTAGAATGAGAAGTAAAATGGGCGTTTAGGCTGTTTACTTCGATATCGGGAGGCATGGAAGGACGTGGTGGCTTACCGACACCCAGAGATTTTAAAAATTTCCATATTTTCGAGGGATCCCCATTTGATACTGAGTCGTGAATGTGTCGTCTTTGCGCATCCCGACAACGCGTGTTGCAACGGTTTCGCAAGGTTTTGTAATATACACGTTCCTCGTCCGTTTTGGCTGTTCTCAATTTAGCTTTAGCGCGGTTTTTTTGTTTGATCAAAGATTTAATTTCATCATTGAGCCAAGGAGCAGGTAAATGCTTCAGTTTAACGGGCCTCAAGGGGGCATGTATATCAAAAAGATTGGTAATGGAGGCATTTAGTAATTCAATTTTACCATTGATGGTGGGACACTCGTAAATCGAGTTAAAGTCGATTTTGGCCGCGTCTATAAGCAGACGCTCAGTGTCAATCGCAGCGAAATTGCGTCTAAGGACTACAGTGGGTTTTAGTTTAGGAGGTTTAAGATTGAGAGATAAATAAAGGAGGTCGTGATGAGAAAAAGCGACAGCTGGAAGTTGGCCATGGTTAGTAACTAGGTCAGGAGAAGAAGAGTATGGGAACGAACACTGTGACACGAGAATTTTATACATTAGATATCGACTAATTCAGGCCGAGACTTAGCTCTGAGTATGACTCCCGTACGTCATATATATTTTTGACATTTAGTGCTAAGGATAAAACTCAGCAACGAGACCATTATTGTCAATCCCGTATCCAAGTTCTGGATTTTGATAGTTCGCATTCTCGTACTGTTACTTACCCTAAGTCCCCACTTTGAATGTGAATACTATATGAGACTACTAATTTGGTTTATTAATAGTTAGATAGACTGAAGTGTGGGCTTTCTTCTTTAAATCTGGGGACACTATAAGATGTTGTTAGGTTAGCTAGGGTTAAGGTTAGGGTTGTAGGACTCCTTTTTCCGCAATTAGACTCATGATTGGTCCGTTGTGCGTTAAAGTCCTGGCTAATTTAGCCAGCCTAGCTCCTTCCAGAAGGACAGAAGTCTCCTGGGCACTTCACAGGCTTCCCGGAGCGACCTCACTGTTCCGAGGATTTTTTCACGTTGATTAGCCACAGCCTCGCATTCCAGGACTACGTGTTAGGTTAGCTATCGATCTAAAAACTTTTATTTATGGTAAAAAGACTGCGTTACGAGACTAGGTTTTCTTTTGTTTTTGATGGCTATAAAATATTGCCAAGGCCTTGCTATCGTGGTTCTAGGTTGAACTAAACTGTTGTATTAAATTAAACGCGAGTTTCCTTTACGGCAATCGACAATAATTTAGTTAGCTCCTTAATACGTTGGCGGCGTCCGTTGATGGTTTTCCGATTCTATTAACCACAGCGTCAGAGGCTTGATTAAACTGAATCGTAAGGAAAATAGCCTTATTTGTTTCTGTTTTCACTCACAAATTAAACTTGGGGAGATTTGAAAAATTTTTTCAGTTAAACATGTGAGAAATATATACGTACAAAATATTAAAAAAAAAAAAGGTGTGTGTGCGATAATGTTCTGTGGCTGTCGACCATATTTTCATACTAAAGGTGGTAAGAATATATGTTTTTATAATATAAATGTTTGTAGTAGTAATAAAACGTACCTACATCATCTATGCCCAATGCCCAAATAGGATTTTCTTTCTGTGACCAAAGTTACCTTTATAGTAAGAGAAGAATAAGAATGAACAATCTTTTTAGTTTTAATTTCACTGACCATTACTATTGACAATACTCTATGGCACGCCGCTAGACAATCTACTTTTATTTTTTACACCTTTCAACACTGACAATGTTGTAACGTGGCTCTCAAAATGTGAATTCAAAATAGAAAAGTCTACATAACGCCTCAACTTTTCGTGTTACACATAACGCCTCAACTTTTCGTGTTACACTTGATTTTACTCCTCATAAAATTTCCGTACCGGGCCTTATAACTCAAATCGTTTCTTAAGGAGTAAACTCCAATATTAATTATTGCTAAATAAAAATAAACGAAGCATGCTAGTGGGTGGTTTTTCCTTTTAAAACGACCCTTCTCCATCGCACCACAATTTTTCGAAACCAGTTGCCATTTCAGGTATTTGGGAACCTTTATGACATAGGGGCCTTCAAGAAAAGAGCGTACCTCCTCCTGGTGTTGCAGGTGTTCTTAGGCCGCGGTTCACTTAAATTAAAGTAACTAAACTTTGATAAATAATAGCAAGCAACTGTACTTCAATAAATTACCATCGAAATTAATGAATGATTTAAAATATATCAATTAATGATTTGTAATAATGAAAGAATGCGGTTAACATTTATTCAATGATAAAGTGTTTTGTTTACAAATGATCCGTGTAACGTGGATTCACTTCAGACCCTCGTCAATGGAAAAGTACTCCTACGATCGAATTACGTCACTCACTACTTTTGTGTTCATTTAGATTCCCATTGTAGACTTGCGGTATATTGTGTTAGTACCCAGATTTTTGTTAACCTATTCTGCAATCACATATAATACATAACATACCAATTTGTCTACAGCGTGGCGTTCTTCTCTTCTTTAAGTTTCTTCTATCAATCGCCTAGTTTTATTGTGTTGTACATGTGTTGTCCCATACAGTTGGAATTGCGAAATTTAGATTACTCAATTAATATTCATGTATTCCTATGCAGATAATATTTTCTAGTCTCATAGCAAAAGCCACTTTAATATCATTCAATTACCTACAAAGTAAATACTTAAAAGGAACACGGATTTTGAAACAGGCCTCTATTTACGTACCGTTCGAGGGCTCTCATAAACGCACGTTGAATGACGTGTGCCAAGCTCTCGAAGGTTCTGCAACGCTTCGCGATACATTAATAAAGGGATGCTTTAAATAGTTTTTGAGCTTTGAAGCTGTGTTTGGTTTTTGCCTATATTATATAGAATTAAATGTAGAATTAGGAATAGAGCGCGTTTCACACAATACTAAAAATCTTTCCCAATCCCCATTTTTTGAAATAGTGAATTCATAATATCAGAATTGTGACTCCGTATACAGATACCACCACTGACGAATTGACTAATGTTTTTGATTGATTAATTTAACTTTTCTATTGCGCTGTATACTGCAATATCTTTATTTTGAAATTTTAACTTATGCCTTCAACTCCGTCTGAACTTCCTTAATTACGTTTTGATGAGAATTTTCCACAAAGTATTACAAACAAAAAAATAGTATTATTAAGCTTATTCCGTTACGAAGTATTTTTTTGCAACAAAAATAATCTAGTTTCGGTGCTCTTTTGCTCAACATTTATAACGAACTGCATCGCAATACATCGAGGTAATGCCGCGAGTATTTGCGACAGAGATCAAATATACAATATACAAACTTTAACTTATTTCTTTGTGCATATCCAGTATATACAATATGATTCCCCAATTGCATACCTAGACATAATGGGGATTTGCCAATCATTGAGATATTTTTATTAAATTAAGGGCCACGTAATAAAAAATATTAACAGTACTTTGTAATAAAAGTGCACAACTGCGTAAATTCCATCTTTCATTGTCAGCTTTATTGTACTCTACATTCCTTTTATATTGCGGTGTATTATAAAACGTTGGTACATTCTCGATTTTCTTTACACGAGCTAATTTTTACTGAAGGATAAGTCAGAAAAACGTCTAACCGTGGACACCAAAAAACATCTGCCGTGAACGGGACGGGAATGTTATATTCCATTTGCTATTACTACACACTCCCTCTAGAGGGGTGTGTTTAAACCCGTTCGGGGCTATGCCCCCTTCGGGTGGAGTTTTGTCTCGCGCCCTGCTAATACAGGGCGGTACGGGGTCGAGATATATCTCTTGATGGGGGCTGCAGCGCGCAAGGAGGCGTTGGCCTCAACTCGCTGCGCGCAGCCGATGGGGTCTAATCCGGGGTGTCAAATCCGGTGGTTAGGGGCCAAGGAGTATTCTCGACTTGGCCCTGGCGTCTTAATAGTTGGTGTCGGGCAGCTACGCGGCTCGCGGTCAAGCTCCGCCGGGTGAGACCCCCGGTGGCCCCGGGGGAGGCCCAGCGAAGCGACCAGCGGTCGTAGCCGCGGTTGCTGCCCTGGTGTCTCGTCCGGTGGTTGAGGTATCCGCGGAGAATAGCTCACGCGGATACCTGTACTTGTTTGGTGGCCTGGAGTGCCACGGCGCGATGTCCTTGAGGTGGGGATGTTGAGAGGCGTCCGCTCGATCAAACATCCCCTTGGTGAGCCGTGCGACGAACTCGTCGATTGACTCCATCCTCAAGTCCCGCGCTATGGTGGCGTTCCGGGAATGTTAAATGAGTGGGATTGACGGTATATATATCTATACAACATGGACTGACCCTAGCAGGTCTAATGGTCAGGCAGTTCAGCCTATCACAAGTCTTGATGCATTACGCTTATTGTTTAGGGCCAAGTTTGCGCCCTAAAATTTTTTAACTTTATTAGTTGTAGCTTTCAATAGAGTTTTTTTCGAACGTTTGATCTTCGAGCTAGTCGATTACAACCTTGAAGTAAAATTTTTAAATTACCGTTCGTGTTGTATTAGGCTGTTGCATAGCATACTAAGATAAGTAAAACAATTCTGTGGCGCTAAAAAACCCCCGAAATTCAATTATTGGGTCATAAACGTGATGGTTTCCTTACTGTTATTCTTTCCCTGTACGCGTGACCTCAGAGCTTTTAGACGTGCTCCCACCTACTCATAGGTACCTATAGAATTAAGTACCTTAAGGACATATTAATAACTGGATAATCTAACAAGCATAACAAGCTTTTCATTAACGCCTGAAATGATACCTTTTAACCAGAACAAACATTAATCACTGCCTTATGATTCCATTAATGTATGAAAAATAAATAAGATTAATGCGCGACGCGGTAAACGTCTTTCTGGTCCCATTAGAGGCTTCTCTGGTAGAATTAGATCGTTTGTGAAATGCGGTAGGTAAGTATATTTACTACCTTTGACGTCATTACCATTAATTTCTGTTTTCCGTAAAGGGCTAAGGATAAGGTCAAACAATCGTCAAATGCGGGTTGTTGAATATCATCGAATTTGTATAGCCACCCCGATATTAACTTTTTTATAAATCTTCCAATCTATGGATTCTGAGATAGTTTATCCAGGTATGAACTCACAAAAAACATAAAAATTACGCTAGCCAAATTGGATTTCGTTTCTACAGATTTTAGACAAACCATGTACCATGGAATAATTGTTACCCAAAAACACATTGGAGTGGGGACTAGCGATAGATGATATTTGTTACTACCTTATTTCTGTCTAGAATAAAGTTTGATATGATTTATTCCCTTTAACATAACATAAGCATCTTAATGCTTATTGTTTTTGAAGTTATTATTTGTTTATAAAGAAACTGAATGAGGATAACTAATCGCAAATTTTGGGAGTATTGTTTGCAGTTCATGCTCATAATGTGGGTAGACAAAAGTTTTTTGTGAATCAGGTGCATTTACTGTGAGTTTCAGCACCGCGTTTTAAAAGACGATTTATACAGTAAACCTGCGATATTATTTTCGTTTAAGTTTCATACATTTTATATTAACTAAAATGGATGAATTTGAGCTGTACTGTATAGTAAGATCAAAACAATTTTAATATTAGCTATTTTAAACAACTGCCGAATCGTTATCCATAGCATAGCTCCACCATTCGTGGACCAGCTGGATGATCAAGTTGTCAAATGATTCCAAAAATAGCTTATGATGATCTAAAAAGAATAATTCATCATCGTTTAATATATTTAATTCATTTGGTTACACACCAATGAAAAAGGAATTTATGTAAATTTATTCTAACATTTTGCTTGAGTTTGTAGTGTACATTTAATATTATTACATTTAATTTGCAACTATTTTGTTCGTATAATGTTTTTGTTGCCTTTTATACAATATATTATGTTTATAAGGTAATACTCAAAGTAAAGAAAGTGGCAGGTATTTTACATAAAATACCAATATCGCAAACTCCGCTGCCTATTCTTTATTAATTTATAGCTTTAGAAATTAATCTTGCAAATTACAATGGTTATTAAGAAATTAGCAATTCTAAAAAGCTTTTCAACTTTCGCCTCCATTCGCCTTCATAGCTTATTTATCACGCATTGGTTTATATCACTAAATATATAAACCTTTTGTAAAATGTTGTATTTATCCGAGTCATTTTCATTGAATTCAAAATTTAATTTCACTTAATAACATTTATTAATAATTTAAACACACACGCTAACGTTGTCATATTACCTTCCGTCCTTCTTGGTCGTCTTCAATGCTATTGTGGTATGATAGCCTGATACCATAAAATGATTTATGATATGATACATACCATTTAAGACGTGGATACCATTTATAATATATATACACAGTGAACGGCGTCATAAAGTGACACAAACAAGATAAACTCTGTCCCTTGACACGGTTTCTTCTAAATCCTGACGCGAACGCAGTTCTTCGTCTACTTGCTCAGCATTTTCAAGGGGTTGAAGTGATTGACGAAGGTAAATGTTTACGTATGTCTTGTACATAAAACTCAAATATACCAACAAACTGTAAATAATATATCAATTTGTATATTTTAATATAGGCAAACGAGCCTACGGAACAGCCGGAAGAGGCATTCAGGACACCCATTGTAGTGGATGCGTTGCCGACTTTGTTTCCACAAAGGTCTGTTTTCCACGGGGACCACGGAAGTCTTACAGGCGAAAACATCTAATAATGATATCCTCTTGTCTTGGGCGCCGCTTTTATTAGACTACTAAATATCAACCTAACCTAATAAAACGCCCTATCCAACTATTATTCTAAGCAATAATAATATAATTTTTGTGAACACGTGAACGAATCAATATATCAAATGCTATTTAAACTTCAATTTTCTAAGTAAATGGACAGAAAAAGGAATTTGTTTTGCCTATTTATTAGTTCGCAAAACCAATACTGTTGTGGGATCCGAACAATGTTCCTCCGTCAGTGGAACAGAGACAAATTGTTCTTAGGACATGAAAGAATGTTGATAGCTGTCCTTTGGAGCCCTTTTAAAATTAATGATGTGATCGTATTGTGTATGTGTTTTAAGTGCGTATATATACAATATGAGAGTCTTGGTACTCTGGTGATTCAAGCGTGTGACTCTAAACCATGACGTCGTGCGTTCAAATCTCGGCTGTGATATTTCTTTCTATCTTTGAAATTAACACTTACTTGTATGGTGAAGATAAACATGATATATCTTAGCGATCATCAAGTAGGCTCTGTTCGAAGTACTTACATAAGCAATCTTACGTCCTCTACGAATTATATAATTACGAAATATAAGTCAATTTTTTTTATACACACGTCCAAACGGATCCGGATGATCCAATCATAGTAGCTAATGACAAACTAAGAGTAAAATATTTTAAAAATAGTCAGATGGTGAAGGTTAATAATAGTATATTTAGAACGTTCCAGGGTTCCAGTTTTCCAGCTCTATTTCAATATAATATTTGAACTTATCATAAAGCTCTGGGTACATACTAAATAGCAAGGCAACGAAGTCGTTAGCAAATGGTTGTGATTAATTAAAAACAGAATATTCCAGAAATTCATTAGTTTAAAACGTCATGTTTGCTACCGTAGGTGGGTTTATGTTTGCCTCATATTATGCAGGAAACATACGTCAATAAGCCTAGTAGTATAAGTATATTAATCTATATGAATTTCACCCTTTCGTTTGCAACGAATTCACGCGAATGATATTTCTAAATGAAAGCGTTTCGTACAAATAGCGAACAGTTTTGTATACGAATAACACAATTTTTTTTATCTTAATCTACTCATTAACTCACATACTAGTCAATTGATACAATTTGAGGGTCAAACTGAACATTTGATAGAGGATGCAATTTTATTTATGGGACATGTAGGGGGGTCAATATAAGCCTTACTCCAAGTTTGTGGGGTTGGCACCCTTGTCCCCCGGCCGCCATCTTGGAAAAAGGGGTGAAAACACGTTTTTGGCTATATCTCCTAAACTATCCATCCTACAAAAAAATTGTAGCAAATCACTTTTACTACAATTATGCTTACGGGTCTTCTTATCATCAAGCCAAAATTCAAAAGTTATGTTAAGTGATAAAAATCCTTTTTTGCTTATTAACTTTTTTTTGATTTTATCAAAAAATTATATCATAACAATTTTGTAGAGATCCTCTTTTTGAAGATTTTACTCTATAATTTCTTTAAATTTCGTTAATTGGAAACGCTGTTGACCGGGTTCGTCAATGCAAGCCAAGCCGGTCAAAACAACATTTATACTTTACTTTTCGAGTCGAGTTTAATATCTCAACTAGTGAGATATTAAAAAAAACATTGTTAAAATGTTACACTTTTTAATTATAAAATATACAAAATGATTTAAATTTAATTAGAGCTTAGTGCTAGGGGTCATGTGAATGACTGTCGTTAGTCCTCTGTTTATAACTACTAAAGATGCGACGTCTGCGGCATGAGTGCCGGTGGTCGCAGTATGGGGATTGTCACTCTCCCAGTCCAAATTTGAAATCCGAGGTGTCCCAACCTTGAAACCGAGTATTAATAAACTATTATAGTTATAACACTGATCCAAGTATATTGAATTATTTCGATTTGTCTGTTATTGAAGGAATCTATAATTGTTTCAGATTGGATTAATTTTTGTAGCGTCGTAAGTAATTTATATTTCAGATGCAGTTTCTATAATTTGAGTATCAATGTTAGCAAATATTATGTTATCTTTTGACTCTGTACATTTTAATACCAGAAACATTTATTTCACAATTTTCTCCACACAAAATATTTGATCCTTTTATTTATATAGTTTCTTGTTGACTATTACGTCTATTACGATTTGCACTTACATCTGTGGTTTTATTAAAAATACGTATATAGCTTTTGGTGAAATTTGAAGTACTTCGTGGATTTATTGAAATGCTTGATAGGTACTTGTCACTTTCCTTTTTCTCTAATATTTCAAACTCACAAGTGTTGGTTTTAATTAAGCTTCCTTTACATATTAGAAAATCAAAATCATGACAATCCTCTACTTCATAGATTTCTTCATCGTTGAATGCTAGAGTAACCTTTTGCATTATAGGATAGGTAAAGGAGGGGTTGTTTTGGATAATGGGAACAATTTTTCTTGACTTATATACTTGAATCTTAACTAAAGGTATATTAATAATCAAGTATATTATCTAATTTATAACTCAGCTATTTACTGTATAAAAGATTCTATATGGTTTATATTGTTAGATAGCATTACTACCTTTGGTATACTATCAATAGTATCCTGCAAAGTATGAGATTGTAAAATACTATAATGAAACATATTATGTTCTGCAAAAGTAATCACAATACTTTCAGATACATCTTGTAAAGTTTGAGCCTATAATTATAAAGAAATCGTTACTTTTCGTATTTTTGAATTAAATCCCCTCGAAATTTTTGGTTAATTTCTTGTTGAATTAAGGTTATATTATCAATTGTTTATTATACTCTTCTAGTGTATCATCTGTTACAGATATATACTCCTCGTAAAGTTTCTAAATCTTTCTGAATACTGTCAAAACGTTTTGATCTAAATTACCTGTAGTATATTTAATTACAGATCCTAATCCATTTATTAATCAACACTTTACACGACTATTGTTTTGTATATTCCTTGACATGTTCTCAGATAATACTATTCTTCTGATATATAAGTTAAACACTTTTATTCTAACATCAATTCTTTAATAATCTATTCTTCGTTATTTGGTGGAATATAAAAATACCACATTCCTCTTTCCCTAAATAAATTTGGCCTAGTCTAAGGTGAGGTGCTGTTGGCATCGGTAAATCAGTTGTTTCGTTCGGCAACCGATTTTGTTGGAACTTTTGATGAGAATAATTTTGCTCGTGACCCTTGAAATAATCATGTTTTGGTCTAGCAGATGCATTATTAGGATTCGGTGTCCAAGAATAATGTGGTCTATTTCATTGTACCTTTTGGCTAATCGACCGTTGCGTCGGTGGATAAATATATCTCGAATTATGCGGTGGCGCGTTATACGATCGCGGGTAGTGATAGCTAGGTCCTGCTGTATTATGTATCAGTTGGTTTAGTCTTACATAATTTTGTTTAATTATTTTCGGTGGAGATAAAATTTGCAAAAATTTTTGCTTAATGTTAGCGAATTTACCTTCTGCCTCTAAATGTAATACTCGAGCTACAGTTTCCGAAAATCTACAATTGGTAACATTTTTCTGATCATTATACGGAAGATTACTGCGCAAAGTATTTTGTGCTAGGTTGACACGCGGTATAATTATATCATCTACCCTGTTCCTATCTTTAAAAGTATCCATTAACATACTTCTAATGAAAAATAATTTCTGTTTTAATTCGAAAATTAATTCACGAAATAAATTATTCCTTTTCAAATTTATTATTTCTATTAATAATGTGTTAAATTCAGGATTATCGCTACATTCACTCCTAAAAAATTTGCTCTATGCTTTCCCACTTAAACTCATGATCCATCATACTCGCACATTGGGACGCTTTGCCCTCTAATTTACTTCTTAATAACATAGTATTTTCCAGGGACTCACGAGCGCTAACCATTGCTTCGCACTATTTAAATAATTAACAATGTATTTGCGTCACTATTGGATGATGGGACATATCCTAATAAAGTTTTGGGATTCATTTTTTAAAATTCCCTTTTTATTGTGAACTTAAAGTATCTTATGTACTTGGACCGCTATGGAGCGAGCTAGAATACCTTACTACACGGAGGGTGATTCACACCACCTACTCTATTATATACAAAAGTCGGAGGTCTGAGAAAGAAAGGAATTTTGACGGGATTAAAATGCAAAGGTACTTACAGAAGGCTTTGTGTCCTTCTTCACTTTTCCTTTTAATAATTTGTTTTAATTGTTTCTGTGATTCTCAGCGTATTGTTTTAAGAAACTTCGTAACTTTTAGGTCGTTTGAACCAACTAGATTATCACACAACTTGCTTTAATTATTATTCGACGAGAAATTGCTGCTGACGAGACGTTGGGCGAGTAAAATAAAAAAACTTTTGAAAACCGATTACACTTTTTCATTATAAAACATACAAAATTACTTAAATTTAACTAGTGCTAGGGGTGATGTCAAAGAATACTTGTCGTGAGTCTTCTGTTTATATACTAAAGATGCTGCGGGGTAGAACGCCGATGGTCGCTGGTGTCATTGCAACGATGCTCCATTAATGATACCCGATTATATTTCATGTTTTATCATCTCATTCTTCGTAGTCAACGGTGTCATTACTCGGAGTTGTTTATCTTTATGCGAAGTATGGGATATATCGGGATTCTCAAAATGAGATTATTGTTTCTTTAGAAAAGAAACTCTCGTGACTTGTGGTGGCTTCAGTCACGTATGACGAAGCTATTCATACCTAGATTCGGTTCCAAGTGAAAAACTAATTGTGATTCGAGTTGGGAGGCACTTAATATAGACATATAAATGTGCTTTCCCCATGCCTTATACAACAGTAAAATGAGAGTTTTAGAGCCCATTATTGTTTTCTTAAAATTTGTTGATATATTATTTTAATCGAAGCAAGTGATCCTCTACTTCTATTGTTGTTATTATATTATTTTATTATATATAAAAGTTTTTTTAATTGAACTGGAATTGTTTAGAAAATACTTTTTGTATGACGATCAAGACTTATAATAATTTACTGAAACACTTCGACCTCCCGATCGACCCTCACGATCTCCCTACTAAAGCTTTTAAAAATAGACTTATTATACTACTTTTGAAAAAAATAATAATGATTATTTACGAGAAACATTTAATTAATATTAATTTTATAATGTAATAATAATATATTCTTGTTATGTGATCACGAAGCAATAAAAGAATATAATTATGATATGTTTGATAAGGTAATGTAATAGCTAATATGTGATCTAAAGTTTTATCTTTTGGTTATGTAAGGTTTATTTGTTCGCGTCTGGCAGAATATGTGAAACTCAGATTGTACCTTCACTCATATGGTGCAATTATATTATTATTATTCTCTTTCGTCTCTTTCTATCCAATTGTATTTACGTTGTTAGGAAAAGAGAAGAGTACTTTAGTCAAAACGGTGCAATTGGACTGATTTATTATTAATACGTTAGTCGCTAAAGTAGAAATATTTATATACTTTTAATTTTGTATAATCTATTTAGGCTTAATTTGTGCAAATTTAGAAAGTTAAGTTAATTTTTCGAGGGCGGAACATCTGCGACCACTATAATTTACAAAGTTAGGAAAAGCTCCTAATTAATTATTCAAGTTATCGACAGGCGGAGCCCTTTATTTTTACGTTTACCATCAAGCCTTTTATTTACGAAGCCACGAACGAAAACTTTATTGAAATCTATTAGCAAGAGATTTTTAGTGAATTTGTTTGAAAGAATGCAAGTAAGTTTTAAGCTTTATCTTATTTGGCCTTTAAAAACTATATGTAAACCACCAAGTAGGTGCTATAGATCAACTGCAAAACTATTTATAAGATAAAATTGAGCTTAGAACTTATGATTATACTAATTTTGATACGTTTTTACTTAATAAAAAGGCCTTAATATAATAATATATAATAAAAAGGCGTTGGCCTAGTGGCTTCAGCATGCGACTCTCATCCCTGAGGTCGTAGGTTCGATCTCCTTGCACCAATGGACTTTCTTACTATGTGCGCATTTCATTTTGCTTGAACGGTGAAGGAAAACATCGTGAGGAAACCGGCTTGCCTTAGAACCAATAAGTCAAAGGCGTGTGTCAGGCCCAAAAGGCTGATCACCAACTTACCTATAAGATTGGCAAATGATCATGAAACAGATTTAGAAATCTGAGACTAAAAGGTTGTAGTGCCACTGATTTATTTTATTGCTTTTAGTAAATATGATATTTCGCGGAAATTAAAGCCATAAAAAATAATGTTGCTTATTTTATTATATTAAGGTTTACCATCGTAAGATATTATTGTTATTACATACATTTTGATTTCTGGTGAAAACTTGCCAAGTTCTCATCGAAGCTCATAACGTAGACTAAAGTTAGTGTTTCGACATAGTAAAAATTTAATTTTTAATTAAATTGATATTTTCTTATAAACTATAAGAATCTGAAGCGATCCAAGAATGCATATAATATTAAATGCATTATGTCCCTGTTACAAGCATTTCGAGACTACAACGTGAAATTGTAGGGTAACCTACGACATAACTTATTTTAATAATGTACTAAAGTCTGCATCGTTATAGTCGATCATATTATAGCAAGTTAATAAAACGCAACTTCATTACTAAAAATCACATTTACTTTAAAATAATTATACTGCGTAGACGAACAAATACAGGATATTATTAAGTAACATAATATACTAGTAGCGAAGTGAACTTATTTATAACGTTTTCAGACTCAACGGTTGGCAACTGCCTACGTCGTCAGAAACAAAAATGAGACCTACAAATGATAAATAAACATCTACGTATAAGCGATGGTATTGCCGAGAAAAGCAATATTCGTGAAAACCCTTTCATTGAAAGTACAATTAACTTAGTCATGCGAAAGAATGTATTTTATTGAATGAACACAATATCTGTTAGCTAAATATGTATAAAAATAAATTCTAACGGTACATAAATATTCAAATATTTAAAGTTCCTAATAAATTGAAAAGTTTGATTATTTATTTAAGCATTAGAAATCAATTTAAGATTCATACACGTAATAACGAGTTTACAAAAACATTTATATTGTAAATATTTATATATTTTTATTATATTAATTTATTTAACACAAAATAATAAAAAACATTAGTAGTAGAATGCACACATAGGCACTCCACACAAAATGAATTGAGTTGCAATAAAAAGAGTGGCGGAGAGTTTATTGCCAGTTCTTCTTTTCCGTTATCCACCCTTGATTTGAGAACTGGCAGTAAATGTAAAATTAGAAGCATTTAATGTATATTTCTGTTTTGACGTTCATAAGTGTACATTGTGTTACCTACATGAATAAATGATTTTTGACTTCGACTATGAATTGCGTCTAAATATTTAATATATATATTTACCAAAACTGTATCATCAATTACAAACCCAGTAGGTATGGAGTTTCTGGTTGTAAAACCTGTGCCATTTACAACCAAAGACGCGTCTGATATAAATCGTCATTGAGTCGAACTTGCGTTTGCATCACTTAAAGATATTTTGCGAAGGTGTTTATAGATTTGAGTACAATACGCATTCAGGGCCCAGGTGAATAATAACCTCTAGTGGCCTCGTGACAATGACAGATCGCTATAAAGTACTCTGAGGATTGGACCCTTCAAGTCGTGATTATAATGTTCATTGATGATTGATCAGCTGTGATCACCTTAACAATCGATAGGGCTTATATAATCTAAAAGTGCTATTTGAGAGTATTACGAATAAAACACCGTACACAGAAGATTAGAAGTGTTTACGGAAAAAAAAACGAAACAATTGTTATAAATATACTTCCACCAGTTGTGTAGGTACTTGCCTGTCTTTACTTTCGAATCCTTTATTATTTGTTTGAATCCACAATTTGTGTTTGTTTTTTTTTTTTTTTTTTTAGAAGACAATTCACACCAATTGACCTAGTCCCATGCTAAGCTGGTGAAGCTTGTGTTATGGGTACTAGCCAACGGATATACATACATATTATAGATAGATAGACATATAAATACATATTTCAACACCCAAGACCTAAGCACAACACCAAAATGCTCATCACATCGATGTTCGTCTCAGCCGGGGATCGAACCCGGGACCCATGGATTCGCAGTCAGGGGTACTAACCACTAGACCAATGAGTCGTCAGTTTCTTTGTATTAGTGGTCTTATAACAATGTAGCGTTCCTTTTTCTGATCAATTATATTAATATAAGTAATAGAACCATGATACGCTGTGAGTGAAGCAAATGTTTAAAGTTACAAAGAGATTGAAATTTAAATAACAATTAACGAAAATTTGGCATCAATTCTAAAAATTTCCGATCCATAAGTGTTTTTTGGATGTATTTCATCGAATTAAATACACTATGAGTCGTAAATATCAAGAGCATGATTCCCAGCCATTGGTGAATTGGCTTGAGGCAATTTGGCAATGTGCCCGACCGCATATCATTGTTCGTTGAATAGGATCTGGATGCAGGAAACGTTTATTACATGACTGCCGAAAAGGAGGGTTTTAAGAGTTCATATTGTTATGATATTACAAAGGTACGTGTTTCATATCCCGTATATGGTCAGGGTATTTGGGTTCTTCCTTTCTTCCATTTCTGGATTTAAATCATAATATTGTCTTTGATTGACATAACCTTTACACATTTAAATAAAACACTTTTTTTACCGGATTAAAGTTATGTATTATTATAAATTTACAATTATTTAAAATAATTTTAAATTTATCCGACGTTTCGCGTGCTTTACAGCGTGCGTGGTCACGGTGACTGAAGACAAAAGGTGTTGAATGTCAAAAAGTATCACAGCTGCAGAGAAAGTTGCATTATCTGTATTTATTTCCCCGGAGTTGGTATCGACTAAAAGATGGAGGGTTTTGGCAAAAATGGCTCACGGTGTCCTCTATTTTCGCGGATTGTTTTTCTTTTTGAGATTTTAATTTGGAAAGCTGCTAAGCACGCTGTAAAGCATGCGAAACGTCGGATAAATTTAAAATTATGTTAAATAATTGTAAATTTATAATAATACATAACTTAAATCCGGTAAAAAAAAGTTTTTTTTTAGATTTAATTCATATTTTTAGAGTGATCAAAAAGTGCCTAGTGTACAATAAACACATTATGTACACTGCTATTACAGCTGTTTAGTGTTAGTAAATAATGTATTTAGTCAAAACAATTAAGATTTTTTTTTAAATCTTGATTAATCTCTAGATATATCCGACTTGAGTCTTTAAAAATCGACTTGATGTATTACTTTTGGATAAATAAAAAATATTATTCAATAAATTATAATTTGCGTGAGGCACTGTAGTTGACATAAATTTAATAACGTATGATATGATATGTACGATACAAATAATATAATAACGGACCAATTCATATGACTAATAATGTAAAATGTAAAATTCCTTTAAAGACAAATGCGCGGCATTGTGTGTGACAGAATATGCGAACTTACGATGGTACCTTACATATTTTTGTACCATATTCTTGCAATAAATTATTATTATTGTTATTATATATAAAATAAACGAATGGAGGTAAATAATATGTGTACTCTTGAAAGTATTTCTAGATATCAATGGTCGCAACATTTTTACGAAAAACCGTAAATAATTCACAAATTATGCTTCCCACCACCAGCAATCACACATTGCTTGACTACCTCAGCGCCACAGTTTAAAGCTCCCGGGTCACCCTAATAATCACCCTCAAGCATTACAGTTGTCAATTGAATTTCTTATAGCAAGGCATTTTGCAGCAGAGTAGTAGTGTAGTGTACGAGTAGCTTAAGAGCAGTGTTGGAATAGAGGCTCAAGCGTGCGACCCTCATCCCTTAGGTCGTGCGTTCTAATCACGGCTGTGTACCAATGGAATACTCTACGTGCACAATTAATTGTCCTACGGTATAGGACAATATCGTGAAAAAATTGCCCTGTCTCAAACCCACAAATTGATTACATATGTCAGACACAGAAGACTAATCACCTACTTGTCTATTAAATCAAAACGATCGAAGAAACGGCTGCAATCGGAGGCCAAGACCCAGGTTTGTAGAGGCACTAGATTATTAACATAATTATTAGGTACTTACTAGCTGGCCTGGCGAACATCGTACCGCCTAACAGTCGATTCTTTATTTTTTTAAAATACTTATTCTGCTATTCGGGACACCGGTCTAGCTAGTAAGAAAAAAAAAGAAAGTTGATAAGACAACAAATACATTATGTCAAAAAATAAAAATTTACCTTCCCGGAACCCCTCCACTAACATTTGAACTTTATATAGATATGGTATTAAAGTTCAAATTGACTTTTAAGTATTATTACGAATATTTTGTATGGGAATATAGAAATTTGTTGTTTTTAGACTTTTTCACCCAATTTTTTTTAATTTTTCTCTCTGAAGAACCATCCCCGTACTTCAAGGAATATTATTAAAAAAAATCAGACAAATCGGTCAAGCCGTTTTCATGTTATGTCGTGACAACGGAAAACGGGTTTCATTTTTATATATATAGATTAACAGCGACTTCTAAGACTTCTTTCTCCATTCAGTTATTATGGGTATAAATAGTAACAGAGAGATAAATAAATAAGACATTCCGATATAGCTAATCGCGGTAAGTATAGAACAAGCTGGAACATTAGTTCGGATTATTGACAATGTTGTTGCAACAGTGGATGTAATTTAAACTAAACATTTAAGGCTCTGCTCTCGATATCCTGGAGCTTAGTGATTAAATAGAGGCTACTGCATAGCGTCTCCGCGGACTTAGGGGTGGAGCTTTGAAATAAGCGAGGGCGGTAATACTAATCTATGGTAATAATAACTGGAGGTCTGCAAATTATAGATTTTGGATAAGTTTGTATGTAACAAGTAGGTACATTAATTAGTATTAATGTAATATATGGTAGGATAATTCATTTAAGATTTTTGAAGTGAAACTTCTTTATCGGGGTTGGAAAAAAAATTTGTGTAACATTCTTTCGTTACGCATCACATTTTTCGGTTACGCGTCACATGTTTCGGTTACGCGTCACATTTGACCGTTACGCGCGTCTTTTTCTTGTCCCTACCAGGGTTGATTCAAAGAGATTCTAAACCATGATTAACAAAAATGTATAATAACGATAACAATGATACTAAAAATTCTATTACAATTTATGAAATTCTGTAATAATCTTAGTGGTAATAAGGTAAAATGAAATAATTGTATTATTTGTATTTAAGTCTGTGATATTAAAAGCCTTTTGTTAAACTTTATCTAATTTAACTTTATTTAACCAATTTCTGTAAAGTTGCATATAGATAATTTTTCGAAAAATAAGGTCATAAAGAAGTTTCACTTCTTAAGCCTCGTATCCACTTGAGCATGCTCGGGCGAATGAGCGGCTCCTTTGGCCGAGCCGCTCAAGTGGAGACGCCTGAGCACGCTCGGCCCGAGCAAATCTGAGCGCGCTCAGGGCGAGCCGGCATCTGTCGGTTTTTGTCCGTGCTCAAAGGCGCTCAGTATTCGCTCGGCGCTCAATGTGGACGATATTTTTGTTTTTGAGGCGAGCGCGTTGAATTCCCCGAGTTTTAATTACGTTTACTTTTTATATTATTTGAAAAATGAGTGGCTTGTGGGATAACGAGACTTGTTTAACATTAATTGATGCGTATAGTTTCGATATTCAGCTCCACTATGGGGCGGTGCTATGATTTGAATATGCTTGCCATCCATTGCCCCAACACAATGAGGGTAGTTCCACTTTTTTTTCGAAGTTTTGTGATATATCTAGCCATTCACTTTCTGTTCGAGGAACCTGAAGCAGAATAACAAACCATCGAGCATATACTGAGCAGCCTGAGCACAGCTTATTAAATGTTGAGGCTCGTTCGACCAAAATATTCATTTTGTTCCTCTGAGCATGCTCGAGCGAATGAGCGGCTCATTCGCCCGAGCATGCTCAAGTGGATACGAGGCTTTACGTGTGTACACCTAGTACACGCACACATTTTTTTTGTTTTAGCTAGTACTTGAACCGCGTTCGTGCAAGTATTATATTCTTAAAATACATGTTTTTATACAATTTTAGCATTCGTTATAAGGGTTTTAATTTTTTTACGTCACGTTTGATTTTGTACATAATCTTTCACAGTGTAAGCAAACATATTTTTTCTAATGCATCGGTGCTGTTCAGTGTTCTGTTAGTTCTTTGTTAGTACAGGTGAGGAACATGTGTGACACAGGTGGACAATTATTTACCTGAGTTAATAGTACTGTCGTATGATTACTATGATTAGTAATTGGTTTCGGAACAAATTGACACTCTCATTTCCTTTTCTGTAATTAGCGTGACATGACAAAAGTACACTTTATACATATATGTTGGTATACATTGTACAAATTAAAACACTAAACACTGTTATAACAGCTGTTTGGTGTGAGTAAATAATGTATTTAGTGAAAAAAAAGGGTGCGTGTACTTATGTACGCGCGTAAGAAGTTATACTTCTTTGGCATTATTAAAAATAGTTTTTGATTGCATGAAAATAATTAATAATTACAATTAAATAATCAAAGACTGGAAAAGGAGTCATTATAGTCAATAATAAAAACTCCTTTATTTGTTTAAAAGGTAAATGACAAATGTGATTATGATCATTCAAAATTCTTGGCATACGAACTTCACGCATATTCTATTTCTTTTTACTTGTAGATTGTCTTATTCCTATCTCGCTCGCGCACGCTATAATCACACTCCCAATTTTGTGTCACAGGTGCGAGCGCATCGTAAAATTTCACTCTCATAAATTGTTCATAACGCGCCTAAAGAAGTATAACTTCAATAATCTTTTTTTAAAAATTTTAATATACTGTTTAGATATACATATAATAAAAGGATGGAGGTAAATAATGTCTGTAAGGGGTGCTCTTAAAAGCATTTCTAGATATTTATGGACTCATTTTCACGAAATACCGGAATATTAAGATTTTTAAGGCAACTTGATGTTTTTATAGTAAGAGGGTAGTGTTAGAGCAAAATTAGTGGCCCATAATATTAAATTGTCCGTCTACTTGTTATAGAGGGTGAGAGAGTTTGCGGAGCGCGGAACTAGACTGTTGATTTAGTAGAAGTACTGGTCGCAATTCCAATCTCAAGAGAACTCAAATTTTCATAAACAAACAACAATGTATACTTAACTGAGAATCTTTTCTGCTAGTTTATGTAGTATAGGATTTACTCAAATTACAAAAGCATTACGTTAGCGATGCAAAGTAAAGACATTGATATTTCTTTATAATTTTCATTCTTTGTATTAAAAGCATCTTGTTGTCTTGACTTTTAAGATGTAATGCATTTTTATTTATAAAAGTGATACATAAAAATAATATAAATAAGCATTGTGATGGATAAAATTAAAAAAAAACGCTCAATTAGATATAATAATATTTATTATGTTACGTTCTCAAAATGTACAATCTAACAGCCTGGCCACGGGACATTCGCCGACGCGAATATTCGCGCGGTGCGAACCGCGATGCGTCTAGCGACTGAAATAAACTCATAGCAATGTACTAATCAAGCCACGCGCAACGGCGACCGGCAATGCGACCGGCGAAATGTACCGAGCGAATCGCGCGGGCGACTGACGTCGCGACGGGCGAGCGAAACAAATGCATGAATCAGTACGGTGCAAGCCACGGAGTCGAGCGGCAGTCGCGGCGAATAGAGAAGGGAATAAATAAGTTTAGTCGTGGTCGTGGCGAAAAATGAATACAGAGTTTTTTGTTACTGAAATACTGGCTAGACCAGCTATTTGGAAGTCTGGCCATCCACAGCATTAATTTAATATACCTTAATCTCAAAAACAATTTTTCAGCGGCACTTAAAATTCTATTTGCATTAACTTTTTTCTCCAATTCTGGTTGAATATTCATAAGAATATAATTGAAGGTTTCAATACTCATTCTGGTATACTCAAAAAAATAATTCTGGATATATTCTGAATTTCTCATACTTCTTGTGGAATTCTCCACAATTTCTCCAAATATTAGGTCTCGCACCAAAAGCTATTACTTTCCAAGCAATATCGAGATGATTTCGATAAAGACATTTCGCTGTCGAACTTCCTTACTGGTCGCGGCGGCAAACGTGACTGGTCCGTGGCCTGCAAACGGCCCCGCGCGAATGGTCGCCTCGCCTCCCGCATCGCCGTTCGCACCGCCGATCCCCGTGGCCAGGCCGTAAGAACACTATAGAAAAATGTGTTTTTAAAAATCACCTTCCCCTTGAAAATATTATATGTCAGTCGTGTGAATCAATAGTTAGATTGCCATGGCTTAGCTATTTTTTAAATACGGTACTGTGCTAGATGCTAGTAACCATAGCCATGATGGTTGGTTCCCTCGGTAGATATTGATAATAAAAATAAAATTTGTTTTTTTGACTATAAAAAAATATCTTATCTTATAAAAGTAGCAGTAAGCTAGTTCTCAAATCAAGGACAGACGAGAAGATTGATTAAAAAGCTCTCTACTCCTATATAATAGTCATATTATATTAAAACAAAATTGTTAAATGCGGTTTTGTTTTTAATAATATCCTTTCGTTCAAGTAAATTAGTGCTTCAGGTAAAAGCTTTCACTATTTATATAAGTTTAATTAAAAAACTTTATATTTTAGGTACACCAAATCATAATTCACTTAAAGCGAATTCGAATCGCATCCGACCTGTTAAACGCAGGTGTCACGGGCGTGGACAGCAAAAAAGATGTCATTTATCGTGGTCTGCGAGCTCCAGTTATTTCGTTAAACTAAAGTAATTTGCATGAAACGATTCACCTCAGAACTTCTATTCAAAACCAAGTTTTAATAGTTCTTGTAACTTTCTTAGACTGTGAATTATAAACTTCTTAATGTTCTATAATGTTTCTTTGCTTGGCGTAGTTCGATATTCTTGTTACTATGACTTCAAAAGTATTCTTTAATCAAATAAATTAAATGACAAGTACATGAACCATTGCTCTGAAGAAAGAAATAAATTACAGGAATGAATTCTGTATGTTATATATATATATATATATATCTTATATGTGTAAGATTTAGAGACCCGATATATATGACTCCCGTAGGTGTGTTGAAAACGTATTGAATTCAGAATAGTCGATACTTACCTCTACACTGAATCCTAAGAACTACGTGTCGACATGTCTTATATTAACACAGCCTTGTTATCAGCCATAGAAGCTTTTATGACAGATCATGTGCAGAAATATGATTCATTTGAAAGTTTTAGCCTCTGTATGTAGACAGGAAAAAATTACTTGGCACCAAAATATAATAGATTATATTCAATTTAGAATATAACATTTAAAAACCAATGCCAAGAAACACTATAAGGTTTAAACTTAAGTCGAAATTCGTAATAAAACTGTAGCAAAGCTAGCTTTTATGAAATTATAAAAGCGACGTACTTTTTCATAAAGCGCTCGGAAAAGTAAGTTACTTTTTCCGCTCAGAAGCGTTTTTAATTTCTAATAATTTTATGGTAAAACTAACTAAACGAATTATTTATATTATTATCTATTATAAATTCTATAATTTTGATAGTCGAGCGTCATTGGCTCAAAAATAGGAAGACTATAGGAGAATAATATAGCTTTATTAAGTTGCATTAAAATGGACTATTATTCGAAATTTGAGGGCTGAATATATCCTTTTTTTTCGGCAGCAGGCTCATCTGATGTTAAGTAATACCGCGGCCCATGAACACTCTCAATGCCAGAGGGCTCGCGAGTGCGTTGCCGGCCTTTTAAGACAAGAATATCTATATAGAGAGAAAATACACATAAAACAACAACAACAAACATGCTAGTTTGCAGGTGCTAAAGGCGGCTTTTGTTGCTCCACTTATAATATTTCTTAATAACTTTTAGTTGCAGTTAATGCGTAGCTTATTTGAACATATGCTCGTCTCGTCCAATTATTATACTATATGTATTAAATTAAATTCATTGAGTGACGATATAATAAATTTGTGCTAACTCAGTTTGATAATAGGTGTCGGTATGAAGTAAGAAGGTTTAACCTATTTCTGCGTATTCTGATGCCTACGATCGGACTTTGACTAACATAGGGAGTCTTACGATAAGCGCAAGTTTTCTAGACTAAATAAATAAACATTGATAAAACTAGTATCTAGTATGGTCCAGCAATATACAATAATCGTATTTAATGTACTGCTAAGTGATATATTCATGATTATTTTATCAGAATAATAAAATTCACTACTGGATTCTTCAAAATCTTTCCTGTATTTGTGCACTCATTTCACTACTTATGTGATAGACAAAGACACAGGTTTACTTTCAAAATACTAATTCTATAAAAACTATATACTTTTTGTCAGTAGTTCAATAGTCGCAAGTATCACTTTTACAGAAAACGATTCGTAAGATATTAAAACCAAGCGTAAGACATGTTTAATTGTAGTTTACAACCCGACAGTTCATTATAATCCGCCAATCTCACGGAACATTTCTAGATACGATAATTTTGAAATCCTTTTTATAGTAAGAACTCAAGGTCATTCATAATAAGATTATGATATTTCATATAAGTTACCAATTAAATAACTAATGAAGATTAAATACGATAATTTATAACACACTTAATAGACAAATAGGTAGGATATTTGCGTACATTTTAAATTGTATTTGCGCGAAGATACATTGCTTTGTTTATCCAGTTTCTCAGCTATTTTTAATAAAACTCACAACGGGGTTAGTCACGAAGTCACGTAGACATTTGGTATGTATACAATTCTTTATTCTATTCAATAAGTTACAGTGAAAAGGGGTTGTTTGTGAGAAATCTTCTACATGGCACTTAGTTAGCGCCCGACGCGGTGGAAAAGAGGAGTGATATTCTAGTTCGCCATAATGTATCACCAACCAGTTTTAGTTGTTTCGTAATATCTCTTTTTGATACTTTTTGTAAGGTAAAATATTCCTGTGCCGGAATCGAACCCAAATAACACTGGTTTGTTAATCACCAAGCCACGGAGGTTCGGTTAGTCCTCGCTTTATTAGACAAGTGAAATTAACTTATAAGGCAGAATTTTAGTTGTATAATCTTCAAGCCGCTACAGTTTAATCCTCAAAACAACTAAATCAGTACAATTACACTGTTTTAATTTAAATACGAGCCAAGGCTCTACATTTGGCTCGCTCAGGTTTTCATAGTTTTATAAGCGTGGCGATAACCTAAATCGTCGGGGCTACTCTCCGACAGTATAGTAACGCTGATACTCTTTTCAGCACTTACATTACATTTAGCATTCAACTGTTTTAAATCTTTTGATTAATGGGGGGTGAATATAAATAGTACAGTATATTTTACATAATTTAAAACATCCCCACTGACCCAGGAACCGTACAGTACTCTTTTGTCTATTTCAAATTGTCTTTACGCTGTAATGACAGATGATAACTGATTTAAAACGTAGCCATTAGACTATTATACTATGAATTTTATCGTATAACTTAATATTATCTTCAATACACTCAATAAAAAACTATAAATAGTATGTCCAACGCAACAACTCATCAGTACCAATCTAGTGGATATTATGAAAAAGATACAGGATGTAGATTTTTTAGAATTTTAATAAGAATTAGTCAAAAAAGTCATTACTTATAAAAACGCAAAATAAATTATAACTCTGCAGGGGTTGAGCTTGCTATAGGCAATGTAATCTAAGAATAATGGCACACGTGTTAATGCAATTAAAAAAGGCGATATGGCTGTCCATGACCTCAGGTGTCTTTCTTAGAAATTTCGGCGCCTGAAAAGGTTAGTTTTGTAAGCTGATTATAAAAACAATTACACTTAAGTATGTTGTTGATGTAATTCAAACTATTTCTTCGTTATAGAGAATCCCTCTTGCGTTATAAAGAGCGAATTAATGTATGGGGTTTGTGTTAAACCAAACAACTGTAACTAATTTATACGTAACTTTTTTCGATATAACGAATGACTTTATAAAGAGATTACACTGTATTGTTAACCTACAGCTGTCTGTTTCCAATATGATAGAAATCGGAAATAGGTAGACAGTATGAGGTCTAAAACCTGTATTGACTTCGTGAAATATTCAAATTTCGACCAGACATCGACGCAGTACATAGCCCTACATAAAGCCATGTAATGTCATACACTGCCGGTGACCCATTTGGCTTGTAAATGGCACCCTACGAGATTTATTGCACAGGTTTCATACTTACTATGACTTCGAGGTATTAATTTCACTACTTTTCATACATTTTAGCATATACGACCTGTTATTGTGCTGATATTTTTAAATAATAAGGTCGCTTAGTATTCTAAGTTAATTACTTGGGAATAGGATATCTGTAGTAAATTAAAATATAAGGTAATAAGACGCTAGTAAATTTAAAATAAAACAAGCAAATTGATATGGCAACACTGCGCAGTGCATTTTATTTAAGTTATAATTAATAGTATTACATTCTTCAAACCAGTAAACGATGCGTTTAACTAATGCTTTAATAAATTAATGGATAAAGTCGCACAATTTAAAACAATAGACGCTTACGAAAACAGATAGAAATGAAAAGCGTTCCGTTTCTGTAGTGTTGTCATTTGTTGGACGATATTGTAGTATATCCAATGCATAAAGGTGATACACTTCCAAGATTACATATTTTATGGATTAAGAAATGACAGGTGTGGCGTTCAATATCTCATATGAAGTTACAACAATACATCTATGAAAACATCGATTAGTTAAAAATAAGAATAACCATACCTCCATTCCGTAATTTTACACTCGTATAACAATTGAAAACGTTATTTATACTACGCATTAAAAATTGTGTATATATATCACATAGATTAAGTTAGATTTTAATTCTTTCTAATCTATCTACAACATACAGCTAATATTATTGTGAAGTTATAATAACTTTTACCTAAGTTCATACTTTTAACTGAAAATACATATAAATGATGAATTTATATAATTCAATTAGGTACCTTGTATGTTGTCAATTATTTCAGGTAATAAAAAAGTGCAGTTTCCGGCACGTAAAATGGCTCATTACAGGCTTTACACGAACAATCGAATAGTTAAAGTCATAAAATAGTTATGATAATTTTCCACCGTTTCTACGAACTATAATATAACGTATGTAACTTGAATAGTATTCGTGCAGTAAAGTATGCTTACTGCGTGGAAATTTCGTTTGAGCTAAAAAAAATTGCCAAGATAACTTAACAAATTATGTTTGTATTAAACTACAGAGTTCGTCTCAGGCTTTTCTGATAGCCATAATCTTGCCAAAATACGAGCCCACGTGAATACAATGTAATGATAAGATCGATAGATTTGTCATAAATACTATACAAAGATTACAATAAATAAGAGAACGAACTTAATTACATACTTACATAGCTGAAGGATATGATATTTAAATATTAGTATAATATGTATTGTATTGTCATTTCATTATTTTACTCGCTAGTCTAAATTCTATCTATTTGTTTAAGGTGACTTAATTATTGTTCATTTGTTTGTATAAAATATTCATGGGCTAGCAATAAAGCAAAATTAATAAAATAAGAGTGCCAATGGACTTTGTATTCGGCTAATAAATAAATTTAAAAAAATAAATAAATAAGAACACCACAGAGGAGTAATAAGTGTGGAAGTGAATAGTGTACCACAAGTATAACATGTGTATAGATAACTAAAGACAGAAGGCCGTTCCAATGTCATTAATTCTACTATATATGTAGTCTGTTGATACCACACATAGCGGTTTGTGATCGCCAATTCAATTAGGGACGTAATTTAAATTTGGAACCATACTTTATAATAAGAATTAGACCACAAATTGCAAAACAAAATTTTCATACAAAATAAATTATACTTGATTTTATAAGCTAAAGAAGGCCTTCATAGCTTGCAAATAAAGCAAGCAATAGGCACGAAATTTTAGGCACACACTATTTATAATCCAGTCACATTTATGGTAAAAGTTAAAGACACAGAAGTGACCAATGGTCTTGTGTACGTTGTTGTTGTTGGTCATCTTTATCTAAAGCTGGGGTATAGCGATAAAGACTATGAACTTAAAAGTGTACATGAGCCTATTTCCAATTATCTGTGCCGATACATATCATGAAAACGGTACAATTTCTTGTTCTTATTCGTTTTGGTAGCAGGCCTACACTGTTGTTTCTACAGGAATTCAGATGCCAATATTAAGCGATTTGATATAATGAGATTAGTTTTACATAGTATGCTTATAGGCTTTTACGCCTAATATATTTAATTATGTCTTTACTACCAAGATAAACCTATAGTTATTAAGAGTAATGCGCATAGAGTCAAGCCTAATTAAAACGATTCCATTGGTTATAAAATACTTAACTATCTTCTATATACAAACATCAGTTACAATTTTATATGCATATTATCTAGAAATTTCTACAGCTCTCTTTCAGCTATATTCCCAACGGGCCTTGATTCCCTCTTGTCTCGTCTTGGACCTAATATATAAATTCAATAAGTTTTACTAATTGTATCGGACCTATAAAACAACTACCTATAAATGCGTGAAAATAAACCCCATCTTAATATCTAAAACGTCTAATATTTGTAGTTACATAAGGCTTTTTTAAACTCCAACGATGATCTGAAACAAAAAATGTTGAGTCATTATCAAGACTATGAACACCCAAGTACTGTGTTAAAAGCCTGGAAGTATAATAGAAGATAAAGTTTCGTGTGTCTCTGAGTAGAGAAGATCTTCACCGACGGGCTGTTTACCTACTTGTCTAAAAAGAAAAATGATGAAGGAAACAAAGACAAAAAAGAAGGGCGATTTTTTAATTCTAACAAATATTTCAATTTCTACGCGGGCGAATCCGTACCAGAGTTCGTACATGAGGAAAAATAATTTCATCAATTACGATGTAAGCAGTGTAATTAATGTGCGATTCATAATTTTAATGAATGTACCGACGTTTCTTAGCGAAACTCATTTCAGCACTTAGAAATATTTTTATTAAAGTTCAAAGTGTCTTTATTAATTATACTAATTGGATTATGTCACAAGTTTAATACACTACGCTGTACGGGCCTGTACTGTCAACAATTAAAACAAATTATTAAACACGCTTAAATTGATTTTTTAATTAGTTTGTCAGTTTTATTTTTACTTGTGACTCTGTAGTTTATTATATAACTTAGGCACTACAGCATGTACGTAGGAAATCTTATTGAAGAAATTTCCTATGAAGGAAGATCCACCCTCAAGATTCAAAATCATTATCTACTTTTGATGACACAAATATGAAAAGCGTGAATTTATAACCATTTACACAATTTCATACTAATATATCCATGAAACTGTGAAAATCACTTGTCGTTAATCATAAATCAATCCAAACTTTCAACCATAAAATACAGATATTGGAAATTTCGTTAAAGTTAAATAATATTGACAAATTATATTAATTACGTTCAAATTACATTTGACTTGTAAATGGTTATCTATAATTAATTAAATGCGTGAATGGTTTTATGTGATTCACATATATTTCGTGGCGTAAACAAACGGATTCACTTTGAAATAATTGTTTTAAGTCAACACAGTAGGCTGATCACTATATTGAGAAAAATTTTCACGGAAATACATACAGAAAGCTGAGAATTTTTAAGTAATATTTTGGTTAAACTTACTTTCCACTTATACTAAACAACGTGAATTGGACACCCATCCTTCCTAGCATTTTCAAGCGGCGGTGATATAACAACATATGTATCTCTCTCCTTTTGGTAATCATCACCTGCGAACAGCGGTGGGGGAGGAATGACGTCACTTTCCACTTCTTCTTGCGTCACTTCCTGTCTCTTCCTCCCCGGCATATAATTCATGATACATGTAACAGCGATGAGGAATAAGAAGAATACAAATACGACGTCAAACATGATGAGGAAGTTGACCATTACAAGTTGCATCACGCCAAGACATTACAATCTGCGGGTGACTTCAGGAGATATCCTGAATGCCGATACTTGGTCTCGAGTCTGGAACAAATATTAAAATAAGATAGCATAAATAATTTTTGTCATAATTAATATGCTTCTATAAACAGTTCAGTGTTTTATGGATTGTCTGTGCCGTTGAGAAAAAAAATAAAAAACTGACATAGACCGGACAATTTTTTAAATTCTTTTTTAAAAGCTTGCTAATGGTCGGCACTCTGATACATTGATCTGATGCATAAATAACTATAAAATACAAGGTTTACTGTGACTTGCACTTATAGGCAAAAATAACAAACACAAAGAGAAAAACAGAACAATGATTTCTAAATTATAAAAACTAGCTTAATCTGGATATGGGTCAGTTTTGGCCAAAACACATTGTTCTGAAAGGAGGGAAAGACCTAGGCTATCTAGAGGTAACAAGAAATTTAAATTTAGTTAAAAAAAGTAAATTTTGTTATAATCAACCTCATTCAATAATTCAAATCTAAAAACGTATACGATATATCAATTATTTTAATCTATTCTAATTAATGAACATTTTTTCTAGGATAACAGAACAATAATGTTTTAATATAGAACTAAAAGTAAATTTACTTTTTCAATCAGAAAACGTTTTTAGATTTAATATAAATCTCTTAAGAATATATTTACGGTCTTATCATGACGTAATACGTATAAAATTGAATTAATAACACAATGTTTCTTGTATACACGTAAGTGATAAGGACAAAAATATGTTAATGAATTAGGAGAATATTTTTTTATATATTTATATGTAATGCAAACGGGCAGGAAGCCCATCTGTTGTTAAATGATATATAATGCATAATGCAAGCCAATCAACGACCTCTCTAATACTATAGACCTTATAGCTGCGGGACTCAAAGAGAAATCCTCCTTCAGTAATTTAACTAGGAGCGACGACGTTTGACATTTACTTAAACATTCTCTTTGAAAATCAAATGAGGAATTTTAAATACTATTAAGAATATTCACGATAAAAATAAACTTAAAAGAACTCGACTAAAATTGCTCCTGGTTCGAAGAATTATGTACAACATCAGGCTAAAAGAAAATATTTTCATTCAGGAGAATGCGTTCATAAAACTTTTCATTTGGCCTCACGTTAGCAGTACAAGGCTTTATTTCGATACCCTTTTGTGCTTTTCTTTGTGAGAAAACACAAGAAAGTATTATTTGGGAACCCTCCAATCAGCAGTGACTTGTATTTTGTCGCTGATGTGGCTTCGAATATGAGTATTACGGTAATGTCGTGTCGACTTATTTTCCTACTTAAGACTTTTATAAAATATTTATCGATGTCATAACCACATCGATTCAATTTGTTCCAAATAGATATTTTACAAATTTTGTGGTCCAAATTTTTTTGCGCTTGGGTGAGATGCACTTGAAATTGTTTAGATTAAACAATTCTACTTATTGAATAACCCCCTAAAACATATAATATGACGATTAAATAACTATATGTTTATAGCATCTGTATCTTAATTTTAAAAAAAATAACTCTCTGTATAGTAACTTATCATTTAAAAAAAATCAAACACACCACCACACGCAATACTCGTCGAGCGAGTTTGCTTATCTTGCCGAAGCTGCGTACAAATTATTTGAAGAAGTCTATTAAGTTTAAGGGTTTGCAATTATTTAATCAATTACCATCTAAAATTCGTAATATTAGCTCGTTTAACCAATTTAAAAGGGGATTAAAGAGAGGACATATCAGAATTAGCCTAGTAGACTAAAATTGGGACAGCTGATGTCAAGCGTGTATGTCAAGCGTATAATATATTAAGTTTCTCATATAAATAAAAATACATTTTTTTTGTAATAAGAAATGAAGTTCGTTGACATTATTTAGTCAGCGTTTGACTGACCTGTGTACTATTTGTGATTTTATTAAAGGCAAAACTTTGTAATAGTCAGGGTAACCTTTCTCATTGTTCTCTACGACTGATAATTGGGGACGCACTTTGTGTCTTAAATGATGTCTTAAAATGTCGAAAATTATTGAAATTAATTAAAGGCCACATAAATACAGCGAATGATACACAATTATTGCAGTAATAATGTAATGATATTTATTTTTGCCAATTAGAAACTAAACAAAGATATTTATTTATTCCAATTATAATTTACTACGAGTATTACTTTTATTACACAAGTTGTTAATAACAAACTTATATGAAATTTATAAAGATTCATTTAGTATGTGAATTATGAACTGCTAGCCAGTTCATTAGGAAGCACTGTGCTTGCTCACCTATGTCTTGTCTAGCGATAATCGTAGTACTTGGAAATCACTACTATTACAATCTAGTAAATAATATGTTTCATTTAAGTTACAATTGCGACGCTGAATATTGATTTATTTAAAATATTAACAAAAATTTCCAAAACTGATGAATTAGGTACGTGTGCTCCATTATTATAAAGAAATTTTTATTGTTATTTGTTATCAATAAAATCAATTAATTGATCTTAATGTGATTGAAAATGATAATCATGAAAGGATATTTATCTACAATAATAAATTATTTATGAATTGTATGTTTGTTTGTTTTATTTAGAAACTACGGTACGATTAAATAAAAATAATATTAAAAACATCTAAACTGTTCTGTTAATTTGTAGATTTATTAATATTGGCAAATCTAATAAACAATAGAACTAATTTTGACTTTGATGTAATTAAATTGTAATGACAATGGCAGCTGACACTATCGCCATTGCTCCGATATTCATAATAATGATTGAAGTTATTATTACTTCAGACTATCAAAAATTCTGTAAATTTTTAGATTTATTAATATTGGCAAATCTAATAAACAATATAACTGATTAGAACTAATTTGACTTTGATGTTATTAAACTGTAATGACAATGGCAGCTGACACTATCGCCATTGCTCCGATATTCATAATAATGATTGAAGTTATTATTACTTCAGACTATCAAAAATTCTGTAAATTTTTAGATTTATTAATATTGGCAAATCTAATAAACAATATAACTGATTTGAACTAATTTGACTTTGATGTTAGTAAATAATGAAAATTGCAGCCGATACCAGCGCCATTGCTACGACAGATATATTTTAAGCACATGACTGACATCTGCTTCTATCTTATCACCAACCTAACAATTAACCTTGCACTTGCTCACTGATTAATGTACGGACCAATGTATAAAAGGACAGTTTCTGATAGATATTTTTAGCCTGTCATTTGAAGCCATGAGATTACTTATATTAATCAGTGTATTGATAACTATCAATAATGCTTTTGAGTACGAGCCATTAGTAACAAACTATCATGGAGAAGTTGGTATCCCGGAAGCAGCGCGTATCAGGGCAGCAGAAGCGGCCATGAGCCCCAATAATGAAGCAGTAAAATACCCATATGTGGTGAGACAAATTTTGTCGTTTATTACAATCATAATAAATACCGCTTTTTATTAATAATACTTACAAATTGCCTAAATTACTTTAAAGAACTAGATTAAACAAAAGCAATTAAATGATTACAAAACTTTGTCTGATTATGAATGAGAGTCATTTAATTATCACCGTACTTATATTTTGTTTTAAATTCAAAAACATTCATCCCTCCCGATATTTCATGATTTTCCTAGTTTCTTCGCGAGTAAATCGCTCTTTCTGGACAGGCTCTTAGTCGCGTTCTTCATTTCTCAAGGTCGTTTTAGCGTTAAATAACTTACTAAGTTTCAGTTAAATTCAAGTTCAAGTATCTTCTTCCTTTCGAACGCTCGTACAGTCCAGGTTTCAGTTTTTAAACCGAGATATTACGATATTTTCAATAAAAAAGTTTGCAATAGCTTTATTATGGTGTCTTTGGTCTAGTTTAATAGTAAACTATGTATGTTCGTAGGTTGAACGAAGGAATATAAGAAATTAATTATTTATTATAATATTAAAATACTGTTCTCATCTAATTTTCATAATACCTACCAAATAAGACGCAGTCTATATATCTTCTTTAGTATATATTTTTTTATAGGCAGGTTTAATCATCAAGTTAACGAGTGGTGAGGAGTCCGTGTGCAGTGCCTCTCTTCTATCTAATACTATATTAGTGACAGCTGCTCGATGCTGGCGCACCAACTATCACCAAGGAGACACGATGACAGTTGTCCTTGGATCCAATCTCCTTTTTTCTGGTGGGGTTCGGGTCAACACCAATCATGTAGTAATACATCCACGCTACAAAATGGACGAGCTTACACAAGACGCCGCGGTGGTCACCATAAATCATGTTGATTTTACTGGCAAGTTAATTAGTTTATTATTAGATGTCGAACCACAAAATTTAAATAATTAGGAAAGGAACGAGTAGCCTTACTTCAAACAATGTGCTCAAAGCAACACGGTAGGAAAGAAAATAGAAGAGTTAATCGGAAACAAATTCAAGTTATTGCTAGGAACACTAGACGGTTAAAACATGTGTGATTGTCACCTAAAATTAAGTGTATAAGAATGTTCCAGAATACGTACGCTTTTCTAGTAAAAAAAAACAGAATAAGAAAAATAAAGATCTAAACACGCTAGTGAAGTAAGAAATGCTGTTATAAAAATATAAACCTGCGCGAAAGATTCTTATTATATTTATAACCAGACTACTTCAGCAATTTAGTTGAGATATGGTGATGTTAATAAAATTGTTATACCTGTTACAGACAATATATATGCAATACCATTGGACTCAAGAATGAACCCTGATTTCTATAGAACGACAGCAACTGTAGTCGGCTTTGGTACAGTTGGAGCTGGTGAGTTAATGAAGCAATTTTTAATTATGATGTAAAACTTTTAAACACGGCACGCAAGTTTTCTAGTATATCTATATAGTTTATATCCGTGGTCACGGTGACTGAAGACACAAGGTGTTGAATGTCAAAAAAGTATCACAGCTGTAGAAAAAGTTGTATAATCTTTTAGTCGATACCAACTCCGGAGAAATAAATACAGAACTTTCGCTTTCGCTGATCGCAATAATGCGAATTTCTATGCGTTAATTATTACGAAAACCAGCATATATAGAGCATGCTACATTTTCAGTATAATATTCTAATACAACACAGAGACAGTACACTCAATACAGTGAATCATATAATAATAGTCGTAATGAATACCTTTGTTTTAATTAACGTAAACCTATATATAAGCAACCCAAAAACCGCACTTTCTTCGCCAACGCATTTTCTCCTTCCAAGGCCCTTTCATGTTTAAACACTTCCTTAAAAACAAAATTATCACTAAAATTTCAAAACTCACATTACATTACTTACTTAAAATCACAAACAATATCTTGTCTGTCTTGTCTGATGTATAAAATATTCTTATTGTGCAAAAATAGTTTCAATATGCATTAGTGCTATGTAGAAATCATAAAGTGAAATACAGTTTATTCAAAAGGTATTCTGATTTATGATTGAGTGGGACTGGCTGCCCACAACACAGGGAATGCTAGTGCACTTTTTATTGTGTAAAATAAAGTTTTTTCTTTCTTTCTTTAATATTTAGATAAGGATCGTAAGTTTTCAATGAGGGATATTAAGGTCGAAATAATACATCCAAACCAATGCTACTTAACATTTGGTTACACGACAATAGTGGCTTCAGTGAATTGCGCAAAAAATGTCGTTGGTAATATTTCCTGTACTGGTGACACTGGAGGTCCTCTTATCATTGATAATATGTTGGTAAGTATATTTTTTACAACTCATATAGATCCTTTTAGCGACTTAACGTTCAGGTTGAGGGTACAAATTTTAAATGGCTTCTAGTACTAGGAAGGATGAATCAAGCAATACTCACGAGATGTTTTTAAATTTATATGTCAAATTTTGTTAAGAAATATGGGCATACAATAATAATTTATTGACGCAACAATCCTTCATAGGTCCTGGACTGGATTGTAAATTTTCTTTTAAATTTTTTAAGAAGTAGAAAACTGCTTTTGACACTCAATTAGCCTCATAGGATCTTCACAAGTCTTGTATATAAATAGCATTTCCTTCTTATATTTTTTAATGTATTATGTAAGTCAGTGCAGAGCAGTGTTGGCCTAGTGGCTTCAGCGTACGACTCTCATACCTGAGGTCGTAGGTTCGATCCCTGGCTGTGCACCAATGGACTTTCTATCTATGTGCGCATTTAACATTTGCTCGAACGGTAAAGGAAAACATCGTGAGGAAACCGACATGTCTTAGACCCAAAAAGTCGACGGCTTATCAGGCACTGGAGGCTGATCACCTACTTGCCTAGTAGATTTAAAAATGATCATGAAACAGATTCAGAAATCTAAGGCCTAGATCTAAAGAGGTTGCAGCGCCACTGATTATTATTATGTGAGTCACTATATTATTGTTTCACTTTTGCCGTAAATAAATATGTACTTACAGGCAGTAAGTCCTAATATTTTCTAATTATTAGTGTATAGCTGCATATTGAAGACGAATATATATTTTTTGAATGGATTTATTCATAATTTATACATTATTTTTTCAGGGCGGCATCGCATCTTTCACCGGACCCCAAGGTTGCGAACGTAATATACCCGTTGCCTATTACTTAATAGTTTACGCTGATTATTGGATTCGTCAATTCTTGTAGACTGTTTAAAACTAGGAATTGAGTTAATTTCATTTTTGACTACAAAAACAACTTCTATCTAAAAATATAAGCGTTGGTTTAAATATAAATCATATTTGTATTATTTCAGAGAATAAATTAAATTTTGAGAATGTATTCAGAATACTTTCGTCCATAAGAACATTTAAAGATCTATAGTGACAAATATCCTTGTTTTTATTAATAGCAAAGTTACTAATAAAAACTACTTACTTTACTTTAAACTTAACAGAATGCGAAGTAACTTCTAAAATTGAGCTTTGTTCGTGGATTATCTTAATTATACAAACCAGACGTTCATGAATATTTAACCGTCAAACTTCTCTAACTTAATTTCTATACTGTACTTGATGGTAACAACATCTCAACGTCATTTATAGCATTAAAATACATTTCTATTCAAAAAGTTAATGTTTTCGACAGAATATTTATAATAGACGGCGTTTTGGCTTTTGCCGATGGCTAGCCATGCGTCATACTCGTGAACGGGTGCTACTTGTGGTGACTGGTCGTACTTGAATTCTTGTATGCGGTGATGTTATTTCGACTATGTGTTTGCGTGTTGTTCCCACGAGAATGTAAGTGCGTGCTTCTATTTCACCACGCCTCCTGCTGATAGAGGACAAGTCTTTATTTTTAATTTATGTTATTATTGTTAATTACTTAAAATGTTTTGTGGATTATGGTGAATTAAAAAGAGTGGCGGACAGTTTATTGCCAGATCTTCTCTTCCGTTCTACGCCCTTGATTTGAGAACTGGCACTAAATGTAAAGTTAGAAGCTTTCATTTTTATATTTATGTTTTGTCGTTCATAAGTGTACATTGTGTTACCTATATGATTAAATGATTTTTGACTCTTGACTGGTGACCCACAGTTGACAAGGGTACATAACCATGTAAAACAATCAAGTAATTAATTAGGAAAAATGTTAAAGAATTACATAATTAAAAAATGAATTAATTTAGGCATTAACAATAGTAGAACTTTTGAAGAGGTCTTACAGCGGACGTCAGGGCTGACTCTATAAACATAATACTAAATTTCAGTCAGTCTAATAGAGGAACATGAGCTAAGAATGAAACCAGTGTACAACAAATAAATAAAAACATATAAATAAATTATACTGTATAATTCCCTTTCGGTTTGGAAACCGAACAATCCTATCCATAATATTTGTCAGTAGAAAATTCTGCAATAGCCAAGCAGTTGGTGTTGGAACCATTGATGAGATTAGATAAAACATCCAAAAACTTTATTTAAACTTTGAGTTAAAAACGACTATTTAAACCTTCGCCTGTTGTTGGGTTCAAAAGTACCCGAAATCTAATCTTATTACAAAGAAAAGATTGAATAAAATTTTGAAAGCTCCCTACATTGAAGTTAATGGATATTGGCATTTTAGCATGGAGAATTCAGCAAATAATTCAGATTTTCTGTGAAACGCTCGAGTAATATCCGTCCCAAACGCTCCACTAGCGGTCCCGAACTCAAACGACTTTGTCGCCTGACTTTTATTGTACTCGATTTTTAACGCATAAATGAAAAATGAGCACTGTTTAATATCAGACATTACAGTAATATATAATGAGTATATTAATCAACGATAATTGTATTTTAATTTACATTGACACGACTAGCTATGAACCTTAAAAACTAAAGGATATTACGGCTTATATATACATATAAAATATATATAACTCAATCTGAGCTTTTCACATATTGATCGTTTTCTTTAACCTCTTATATGTAATCCGCCTTTTGGCCCCTATTAATCTATAAGGGTATAAGTCATTTTATATTTAAATTCTATTGTAATAACTTCAATAGTAAAAAAAACGACGGGTTGCACTCAGGGAGTGCCGGCAGAAGTGAAAACAAGAATATTAACGTTGTGCATTTTTGATATTTTGGAATGGTTAGGGAATAATTTTGCACGAATTGCTTTAATTATCAGTATAAAGGTATTATCGTTTACGTGGTAGAATACAATATGCATTTATTGCGCTATCGTACACAAACATGATAATTTATATTACATTAAATACTATACATCCGTCTTACGAATTTTCGATCAGGTCACGTGTCCTGACGCGAGTTTAACATTTTTTACCCATTCCAAAAAAAGTGTACATCGCCGCTAAAGAAGTTTTCACTTCAAAAATGCACGGCTGGGGTACAAGCGCACGATTAACCATCTCACACACTATCGATCATAATAATCTTAAAATGGTAAAATTCTGAAATATTAAAAAGCTTTCGAATAAGTTTAACCTCTAAGCTTGAATTATTGATTCCCATCACCAACTTTTCGAGTATCTAATGTTGTCTGAATAGTTTTGGCCGATACTTACGTACAGCAATTAATTATTTGATTTATATCGGTGATAAACAACTGAACTCGAACTTTATAAGTTCATGAGCTTGATACTAATACTTAAAACTGAAAAAAATCATGAGTATGTAGTAAGTAACCTATCGACATCAATATTTATGTACATTGGTTGACGATTGTAGCATTACGTTACATACTCATTATTTTTTTATCATTACACACAGATTTCAATATTAGCGTCAAGAACGTGAACTTATGAAGTTCGATGACCCCCTCTGAAGCACAAATATTGTTGATTCATACTTTTTAGTGCATTTTGCAGACGGTTAGGTGGGAAGATAAATATTCACCCGCAATCCTACCCACGATGGATATTGCATAATGGTATCTTGCGCCCCGTACCAACCCACCAGAACAGGTTGTCCTGTAAACTGTCTTAAGTAACCCAACCAACCAATGGAATTTATTATTATCCGTACTCTTTTCTTACATTATTATTGATTGACTTGATTTTTGTTTATTTTATAACTAGGAATTCATGCATTCATTTCTATACATTCTATTTTATAATCATACAGGTTACTGATATTCTTAGATTAATTTGATTTTTGTTATTAAAAAATGTTTCTTAAATATCCTGACTAACATATTTTTTTATTATTTCTTGTTTCCAAGACAATCTAGTACCTACGTGTAACATCGCCCGTTCGTTCATTGCTTCTATACTTTTCAGGTTTCAATACATGCCTGTAAATATGTTTCCACTCTTTTCAATGAATCAGACGCAAAAATATGTCTGGGCCATGTGGTATTTAGATTTCATATAAACGTTTTCAATTCTTTGACATTTATTAAGATTTTTAATATGAAAAAACCAAACGTTGAATTAAAGGATTCAGATTACCAACGAGATCCGCCTTTCCAAGTCCATCCAAGCCTAAATATTTCATAATGTATTTGCATTGTGATAAATATTGATGTCTATTGGGAAAATTGCTTAGTCATAATATGATAAATGGTTCTGTTGCGAAAGGTTCGCAATCCCCAAACTACAAACTTCATGAAAATTTAATATGAGATTTACGCTTATTAAATAGCACGTGAGTTAGCAATCTCCTTTCTGCATAGTTTTGCTGTTGAATAGTTGGAAACTACTAAAGGACTGTTTCACCTTGTAAATTAAGGTTGGTTCTAAACTATGCCTAAATTAAATAGCATTATGATATGTTCTATAAATATAATTGACTTTGAAATGTACCTCCTAAATGAAATAATTTGAATAACAAAACCTCTTTATTTCATGGATAAAAAATATTGTTGACTGGTAACGATGTTTTTTTACGAAAAATGTCAACTATGGTTATGGTAACGCGATACTATCTTTATAACCATATTAAAATAAAGAAGGATAGTTTATACTTGTATGTGTGTGATATTGTTAGAATTGCATAATATATAAGTATGATGGCCTAAAAGCGCGCGTGCAAAATTTTGAAAACTTATGCAGATGTACCTTTGGTCATTTGTTTTTTTTGTCAGAAGTTTTTGTGATATCATTTCTGGTAAAATATAAGAAGCGAGGTAAATAATATTGACATGTGTTTAAAGTCGGTTTATTTTTTTTGATGAGGTAAGTGAAAAAAATACATCTTTTTTATAAAACATTTTTTGACAGTCAGAGTACCTACTTGAAGGATTAAAGAACATTTTACTCCTGAACATCCAAATAAACACATTCAGGTCACGAGGTCAAGTCGTTTTTATTACTCGTAAATAGGTAATTGACAGTTTAAAACGTATGTTTTGTGTAAAATACTTTTCTCATAAATAATGACCTGCTGTGTATGACCTTTATTAATTATTTTTTCATTAATCACTCATGCTCTCTTGTTGTGATTAATTTTTAATTTAGTTATTGAAACGTAAATATAAAAGTATAGTATTTCGGTTTGAATTTTTTTAAATAAATCTCAAATAAATCAATTAATCAATGACGAATTAAATCCATTTAAGTTTCAATGTGAATATTAGAAAATGCAAACTTATTACTTGTTAAATAGAAATTACATAATAATAAATCCACGGCATCTAATAGCCTATAGAATATATATACTTAACCCAAGACACAATTTAGTCAGTACAATATTTTACTTTCTGTACGCCGTAAAGGTTTTATTGAAAACAAGATGAGTGTCATACAGCTATCTATATATTTGTTGGGTGTAAAATATTTATTAGGGCAGGAAAACGAAGGCATGTACCTGTAGGCGATGGCACGGTTTCGTGAAAAAGCTTTTGCAAAATCGAATCAGACAGGCTTTTAAACGCGGCATAAGGTCATTCACCTTAAAGTTTTGTTATACATTTTTACTAATAAATAGAATTTGCTTTTAAAGTTGAAGGCTAAAAAGGTGACAATTGTCAAATGACTGAAAAGAAAAATTATCATAAAAGGATATATGGGAATATATTACAGTTTTGCATAAACTAATATTTTTATAAATCAATAAAGAAAAGTTTATGTAGCAAAGTTGTAAATTTTATTATATAATATTTATTGCGTTTTTATAATTATAGAAATCAAGATATAGCATAAGGACAACGTCTGTATAAAATAAGATACCTATAACATACATATATGTAACGCTTTAGTCTATAAGAGAAATGTACTGTAATTATTAAGATATATTATAATACGAGATGAACGTGTTTACTTGATTCCCTACATCGAACCTTACATACCCAGCCAGAATGATTAGAAAGCATTTATATCATGAGAATAATAAATCGTTGTATATGTTTATAGATTTTCTTAGTAGCTTTCTTCCTGTCTATCGTGAGTATATTATTATTATATATAATTCCAACCTTATAAAAATAAAATATTTACAACACGACACAAAAATATATATAAAACTAGCAGACCGGCCAAGTGTTGCAGTGGCTAAGGTTTTTGTTCATTCAAGGGAAACGGTAGGAGAACACCAGTCATGGGGACCACCATGCTTTTTTGGTGGTTATGCCATTAAATAGTACCTTATAGTTATTTAAAGAAAAACGCTTTTACCGGATTAAAGTTATGTATTATTATAAATTTACAATTATTTGACATAATTTTAAATTTATCCGACGTTTCGCGTGCTTTACAGCGTGCGTGGTCACGGTGACTGAAGACAAAAGGTGTTGAATGTCAAAAAGTATCACAGCTGTAGAGAAAGTTGCATTATCTGTATTTATTCTCTTTAAAGACTAGACTCTTTCAACTCGCTCTCTCCTCTGCACTCGTCTCCGCTTTGGTGGAAGTACATGTTTGAAAATCATCGTTATGAGTACAGCGGAGTCCGTAATGGGCCCGTTTCGCTCGCAGTAGAAAGGGGGCCTTAAACCTCTGCTATATAGACCCAAAATTAAGGCGGAAAGACGTTGCGGGAATGTATAGCAGCCCAGAGCATTTGGATTTGTAACTCGTGGACCTGGGCTGGTCAGGAACATAAATGCATCCATAAGAAATGGCGTGTTACAGGAAGCACTTAATAATCCGTAAGCAGTTATTATTTAATTATAGGTTATTATTAAATATCTGCGTATAATCTGCTTATTGAAGATTATACGCAACTTGACTATGATAATCCATATTTAATCTTGTATGGTTTTGTTTATTTTGATAAATAATTGATTCATAGTATACTCATGCGTGAATTTTTTATGCGAGTGATATTTCTAAGATCGGGGCGTTTTTATACTCCTTCATAAAAAAGAGATAAAATTAAGAACTTTTATTAAAAGCAATAATACAATTTTGTAGAACGGGTAATTTATTTCCTTATGATAGTGTTATAAAACCTGATAGTTATGAATAAAGCAGCCATGCGATGGTTATAAAAAATATTACGAATTATATTAGCGGTTACTTAAGAATTATTTTATTAAAATTAATTATTTATTTTAAACTTACAGATTGTCCTGACGTTTCGTGATGTTATCAGTTATCATGGTATATTCAACCTATTGTTTGCAGCAAATTCAAGCTATTATACCGTCTGGTATCTTTCAATAAAAATAATAATAATGGCGGTTTAATAATTGTGTAATCGGTGTAATGTAATGGGCGACTTCCATGGTTGAAATTGTTTTCAAACCATAAACTTATATACATATCTGAAACATAACACGATATGTTTTTAGTATGAGCTTTGATTAAACGCGAATGTAACATGATTATGTCTGAATTATCCTTTGATATTGATTGACAACAAATTAGTTTCAATACTGACATATAAATGAAATTTAATTTGAAGAATCGTGTAATTTACCTATTTGTACCAGTTCCTTGCGCAATTAACCATAAAATATCATCTGATTGAGTCTCTTATCTTACTCCTTAACTATCCTAGCGTCATTATATATATTTTATATAAGCTAAACATTTAGGCTTTCTTTAAGTATGACAGATATATAGCCATTCATTTGTTATTGCGCAAAACTCATTCGTGGATGTTTTTATCATGAGATGTACCTATATTGTATCGCCCGTTAAAAGTGTCAAAATCATTTTATATATGTATTGATAGAAACTCAAGAGATTTTTAGAAATATATTATATACATATTCTCAAGTAATTATTATAGCGTTTTGTTATCATTTTTATTCTGTATTGTTCATGTATAATACGTAAGAAGATACGTTTTGTAGTGATTAATGGAGGATATAACTTTTTATGTTTCGGGAAACGAATTGAGTGCCTTATATTATATATACCGTTACGAAAATTGTAGTCGTATGATTCTGTAGATTTATATATTATAAATCCTTATGCATTGCAAATTTCAATGAAACTATGTCTTTTCTGTGTTTTAGTATTAAAAAAATTACCTCTTATAAATAAAACATTGGTCCAATCGCAATAGTTAATTCACAATACATTGTTTTCTTTTTCGACACGATCCCGAAGTTTCCGTAGAGTCGGATTTAAACTGACAAACGCGCCGGCCGGCGTCTAGCGGCTTACTGCCGGACCTCTCACCGTATTCGGGACTCGCAACCCTATTTTCATTTACAAACATTATAAATTCATATCCCATTGATGGCTCGTAGATTACAATTGAATATCGGATAGCTATTTCTGTTTAAACAACATTTTGAAGCAATTATTCCATAGTCTGTTAGAAATCTATCACTGCATTTTTTTAGATGAAACCTCTCTTTAGCAGCCATCAAGAGAAGAGGGAACCGATTCTTATAAAAGCCCCCAACCTACACGCAAGCTTTCTCGCTATGTGTGTTTCCATATGATTGATGATGAGTGAGTCTCCTGCCAGTTTGTGTGTTTTATAAAGGAAATTAAACCGGTTTTAATGACAAGCAAGCAAGGCCTCAAGCGACATTTAGTATAAGAATTAAAAGTATGGGTTTTCAAATATATTTGCCTATATAAACTTTCAATATTATAATATACTCTTTGGGACACTACACTAGTTTTTGAATATAATTGGTTTCCGTTAAATCCAATATGAAGTTCGAAATTCAAATGCATTTTTGAATTTCGAATATCCGAAAACAATATCCGACGCGTTCGCCTCGAGCCGCCGGCCTATTAGCCCGTATGTGGAACCAATCTGTGATTAAGTGACACTCTGTGAACGCTCTTTTCATAAATTTCTTTAGAAAAAATTAAACCGATTATGCACTAAAAAATATTTAATCCTTTTTTTATGCTTGGCCTAAGAGTTTTGAATGTAGGAAACGTGTTAGTATAACCAAATGTTAACACCTAATGATAAAAGTACTTCACTTCACTTTATTTATAATGGCGACATCTGTGTAAATCACAATTCCGCCAATGTCACGTTCTAAGTCTTCACACATTTGATAATTTTGATAGATTGAATTAAATCTAAGCAGAGTTACCCAAAACAAAAATGACATCACAATAAATACAACACACACAGACATCTAATAATATATACAAGAAGTTAATATTTTACTACAAGGTATGGAGGGGAGAATCTTATTTATAACTTTAATTTATTAACAGAAATAAATTTCCCTAAAATTTTGACGATCGAGCTGGATGGGAGGGAAAGTAGGGAGTTAAGGTTACATGGACCAGGGAAATCTGGAGAAAGATGGTCAAATAACGAGTCATTAATTAAAGAACAGTTAAAAAATGATAAAAGTAATTTAGGACAATAATTGATGACTTCAAATATCTGTCAACATTAACTAACCGAGGTATCTACAAGCGTGGATACCCATATCTCAAAAAGTACTGAAACGATTTTGAAGAAACATAGACTTCCTGTTATATTGATAAATATAATATATCTGACTTAAATCAAAAGGATCATCTCGACATGACTTTAAGTTTTCGAGAAATTTGAGCAGACGGTAGCACTCTAACTTCAGGGTTAGATAGAAAGATACGACAAGAATCCACCGTGACCGTGGGTAATCAATCCCGTTAATTTTATTTGTTAAATTACCAAAAAAGCCGAAGCAACATTTGGAAAGAACAACTTAATTATATAGGCTTATGTTTTTTTTTTTAACAATAATAATCTTTATTTCTTCTCCCACATATACATACAAGGGTATTATGATTAAACTAAGATGACAACATTAGGAAGTGTATGTGAGAGACTGGTCTCTGTAACAGGAGACCTGAGTGACAGATAGCCAGCCTCTCCACCACCGGACCGGAACAGGTACAATCAGGTCATCGTCATAAGATACAATAGAAGAAAATAAGTATTAAGTGCTAAAAGAAAACATTGCAAACGGAAGCGTAAAAATAAATTTGGTGTGTGTTTGTGTGTGTATGTGTGTGTGTGTGTGTGTGTTAAAAAGTATAGGCGTACTACTCGTTCATATTTCATCGTATATAAATCAATTTTAAACATATTCAACTATTGCTTGTGTACAGTCCCATGGCTACAACTAGATTATTGATTCCCCAACTAAATTCTATGGTCGAGAGCCTTTGAATGAACTGTTAACTCGACATTCAAATAACATTATCACTGAAAGCCAAAATGTAAGTGTCAGATGTGTCGGGTGATGTTCACGAAATTTAATTAAAGTTGAATGGGACACAGATGGCCTCTTCCTCGTTTGTAATATAAGGGTAAATGCCTCTATTGTTTTCCAAATATTAGATTCAAACAATTAAACAAAGGAAAATGTTTTATGATTTGAAGGTTAACTTTGTCAAGATGATATTTTGAAAGCGCGTCTTTTGTGGAAAGACTCTTTTGAAAATTGGTTTTATTATATACTAAAAACGTGGGTAAGTAATTAACGCGTTTTTATTACATCAGTCACATATGTAAGACTAAAAAAATATTAAATTATATTTGTAAAAATGTAGCGGGAATCTGGATATTGCCAAGAGCAACATTGAGTTAATATTTATTTTTATTTATTTACACTTCAATACCTTTGTAGAAAAACAATTAACATAATACATTAAAATTATAATGGATGCAACGGGCGGCCTTATCGCTAACAAGCGATCTCTTCCAGGCAATTATAGTAAGGAAAAATCTAAAAAAATAAATATTATGGATGAAGTGCAAGAAGTGCATAACTAAATCTCATAAAAAAATTATAGAATCACCAACCTTAATCTAAAATAATAAAATAAATTAAAAACTAAGCTAATCTCACGGATTTATGAAATGCGATGCAATCTTTTATGAATATTTTTTAAATAAGAAATACAAGAATTACAAAAGTCACGATAGAGCGGGATAGGATATGGTTAAGAAACGTTTAGGTTGAAGAGTTTTCAAAGATGTTTTGGTAGCGAATCGTATGGAGTCGGGCAGCGTATTCAACAATTTAGTGGCGGAGATACTAAACAAATTGCCTAAGGATGAGCTGAGAAAAAGATAGTGTAAATACGATATTTTTATAAGCTTTAATCATTATGTCAAAGACAATTTTTACTAACTACTACTTTGTCTTTGTAATATTGCATCTGTCAAGTTATGAAGCAGTATTTCGCTGACCGCGTTTTAACCTTTTTTTTACTGTACATATCTCGCATAAATCCATCTTTATGATAAGATAATATTTTTACCTAGACGCAAGAGAAACAATAAACATCTTTTATCTAGATATAATACCGTATTAAATACTGCAGAAGGCTTCAAATTCTTAAAAACATCGACCTTACTTAACGCAAAATACTCATAAATAAAAAGATTTTCCAGCGATTTTCCGAAACGTGACTGGGTGGATTTTAAAAATTGGGTCAACTCATTTTAGTCCCTAATATTTGATATCAGTGAAGCTATCGAGAATACCTATTACATTTATTTATTTACTGATCCATTACACGTTAAAATATCGCGTCTTGGAAATTTCTTGGAAATTTTGAAGAGTATAAAATTTTTAGACGAGCTTACAAAGTAAAAGATTGATCTTACTTATTATAGAATCCTATTATCTATCTCCGAAGATTTTTACTTTATATTATACAATGAAAATAAGCATTTCAAAACTCGCATTCAAAAATTACTTTTATTGTAAATGGCCAATCTTAATAGATATTAAATACCGTGGTACAATGTGGAACTCTACATTGGTTTATGGTTCCTAATTTGTAACTCATAAAATAGTCCTCGGTATGTTATTCTTTACTTTATATAAACCGGAGCTAGCGTTTACATTTCTCACATTCAAAAATAGTAAGTAGTACTCAAACTAAAACAATACATCATTTTATAATTTGCTTCTTCCTGACAAGGCTTCAGGGCATAGGGTTATGACCTCCCCTCACACATACTGTTACAGATAATGAACGACCCTGAACAGACCCAGCTGTTATCATATATATATGTATTTTAATTTTTAATTAATATTTATTATTATTTTTTCAAAAAAACTTGGTGCATCAAAGCAGACGCTTAACAGTGAAGACCTAAATTTCTCGATGAAAAGGCTAGAAAAATACAACGATGAAATTGCAGCCACTCGTTGTCACAATGAGAGCAGAAATATTTTACAAAACGTTGAAATCGACGCAGGATAATAGGACTATTGTTAGCGTTCGTAGAGTAAAAATGTAAAGCATTTTTCTTAAAGTTACGAAGTAAATAAAAACAATACATCAGTTGTATGGGAACAAGTCATCGTATTCAGGTTTTTCGAGCTTCCTTCTGTTTCGCTGTTTAATTTTTTTTTTAAGTATTGCTATGCTATTTCCACTTTTGAAATTTTTTTCAATCTGTCAGCCATAACTTAATTAAAACTAATGTTGTTTTACGTTAAATAGCTGTCAAATAACACTTTAACCCTTTTTAAAGCTTGACACTATAAAGATAAGTTAGTTTAGTTAGGTTAGTTAAGTTATTATTTAAAAATAATATAAACGATTGTGTCAATTGTCATCGACTAACGACTTGTACAATGTACAGTGTAGACATTGGCGCTTGTTCTTTAATCAATTAAATAGCTTTTAAAAACAACTGAAGTGTAACATTTAAAGCACTAATATTTTAACAAAATGTATTTACACAGCATACTAATTTGTCGCTCAAAATAATTAGCGTCAAGTCAGTAGTGTAATTAAAACAGGAAAGTTATATTGCCTTTTGCAAAAGGAATGCCGCAACGCATTTTAATAAGTTTGCTAAAAAATGTTTGCAGGCGTTACAAAATTTTACTAGCTTCAAACAATTGTTATATTATATTTCCGTTTGGCATGGAGTCCTGTGTTCCATAGTTGATTTATAAGTCAAATATTGAAAGTTTATTATTGTGAAAAATTGCGCTAACGTGAAGAGAGTATGCTTGCGGTATGGATGCGAAACGTGGAAGGCCACAAAAGCCACCACGCAACACGAATTGCTAACGTTAACCGGTATCAGAGACAGATTCTGGATATCTTCTGCCTTAGAAGATTTCTAATGAACATCTACAGGAACGGAGCTGGGAAACGCCAATTGGTCACCGTATCTTGCAACGCAAGTGATCCCCAACCAGGTACTAGATTGGACTCCCCAAGGTATAAGGAAACGTGGCCGTTCTAAACAATCCTGGCAACGCTCAGTTGTCAACGAGGCCCAATGGCTCGTCGACAACTGGGCTCACGCGGTCCGCCGGTAAGTGCGTGGCTCTAGAAAGAACGCGATGACGAAGCATTGTGGACGTCCTCTGCCCCACCTAGTGCTTTAGAAAAATAAAGTCATTGTTTATTGTACAACGATTTAATAGTGATTTGTATCTGTGCATGATTTTATGGAAAGGGTTATTATATAATTAGGGATATCATAAATCATTTTCACAGAAGAAATGTATGTTCAGTTTTATAATTATGCTTGATAAAAATAAGACTTTATTAAAAAGTAAAATTATATTATTATAGTTTTTAAGCTATTGTATAGATTTTATCGTGGGCTTTGAGCGTGGCGACCGAATCAAGAAATTTCGTACCGAAAATAAACACATAACACACGATGACGTAATATAGGCTTTATAGCGGGACAGAACGCATACTGCGTCTGACATAGGTCTGGCGTGATCGGTGACGCAGGTGCGTTAGAGTGGGACAGAACGCATACTGCGTATTCATATCTCTCTGACGAGATCAGAGACGTAGCGTTGCGCGGCCGGTGCAGCCGGTTCAAGTAGAGTGAGACAGTATATATAGGCGTATTAGCCTGAGTCTGGTACAGTAGTGAGTAGATTGAATTAATATCAAAGAAAAAACTTGGATAATTATAATTATCAAAGAAAAAGAAAATACTGCATAAATAAACAATTATAATTGCATTAGTTGATAAAAAACGCTATGCAAAAGCTTTACTACGGCAGTCCCCGAGTGCCACACGTTTTTTATATGATAAAGATGTTTAACTTTAAACCTCACTCATCTATTTAATACTTTATCCTTATCACACTTGAGCCCTCGTACTTTGTCTAGAAGAAACTGCTCTAATAGTAAAACCGCCCATTTACATCATTTGTCTTCTTTTTTACAAATAACAAATATATACATTCGCAAACATATATATCGTATATGAATCTTAAGCAACAATCCGTGAAATGGCACTCATTAATTAGTGGGTAATGTGTAATGCAGAATACCGTTGGCGCCAGATACCGATCAGGTTTTGCTTGACTGACCGTCGACCTATGCTCCCTTTAAGTTATGTTACATAACTGACAGACCTAGTAACCTATATGGTCTTTCCGTTGCAATACGCTAAGGGCTATCGTTTGTAATTAGGGTTTCAAAATAGAAATTTAATTATTTATTTGCCAAACATTTTTTGAACAATGATACATACGAAGAAATGTACTTGTGTACATGGAACTATAAGAACTTTTATATTTGAGTTAATAGTTGTCTTGAAAAATCAAACACTGAACTTTAACGTGAATTACTTATTAATTAGTTTTCGTGTTTACCAACGGTCTTTGATTATTCATACAATTTTTTTCTTGCAATAAAGTTCACAAACGATTTTACATGAATTACAATCTAGCCTATACAATAATTATGGCTAATAAGTAATATTTTGTTGATTTAATTTTCTACCATACTAGTGAATAGCTGAAACTAGTATCTACCTCAGATGTTCAGTAACAGACTTAGTGTTAGTGTTTTATAATGACATTGTGTTGATACTATGTTTATACACATACAAACATAGTGTCAACACATACACACATACATATACTTAGCGTCATATAATTTTAAACTTTATCAGACCCTTAAAAATATGAAATTGTCATTTATTATTATTACTTTTTAATTTTATTTTTTGGATGTCGGAACATAAAAGGAAGTCACAGGCTTCTGAAATAAAGTCCCACATCAGGATCCTGGGATATGTTTGTTGCCAATAAATTATTTTAAAATGGTACCTACATAATATTATCTTTAGATTTCGCGACGCGTTATTTAAATAATATATTAATAAATAGTTATAAAACCACTCGAAACGCCCGATTACATAAATAATGTGATAAATTCGCGTTTATATCAGCGTCGAAGTTTTGTATTAGTTTATTGTAGTTTAATCGTACCTCTATTTTTTACAACACAAAGCACAAAACTGTGGGTTCTAATTATTCCGTATAAAAAATGTCATTGGACGCGACGATCAAATACGAACCACATGCTCTTAATTGGTCACATCGCAATTAGTCTCACTGTCAGGCACTCGGAATCACGTAATGCAAATCCATTTCGAGTATCACGGCATTAAATTAAATCTGAAACGCAGAGTTCATTACATTAGTGTAAATGTCCACATAAAATGCTAAAAGAGGTCACATTATGTTGGCCCTGGAACACGAAGTCAAAACATTCCCTTAGAACAGCTATAAAGCCTCGTAATTACGGAATACTTGGTACCGGGCTAAAACAGGATATTTATTTAATCATTTTGACGAGAAAATAATATGGTGCGCCGTCGAAATAGTTGGGGGTTATCGCATGTCATGTATTGGTGATCGAAGTACGCTGCAGCTTATTACGACTAGATTATTATAGGTTGCATTGGGAAAGTTATTATGGAATTTCACGTGGAAGATTTACAATAAACAAATATTGTAGTTAGGAGTTCCCGAAGTTTTAAATGCATTTTTAAAAACGGATCGCGTCGTTTCAATGCTATTGGTTAACATTGCTTCCACCAATGACAATCATGCGATTTGATTAGTTGTCCTAATTTACAATGTAATGTTGATTTATAAATATTGAGTCTGTGGGAGTTGCCATAATGGAATTGGATCGCCTATAACGCGACCATGTAGTGCCATACAAAATTAATATTATATAATATGTTGATAGAATGTTAAGCTAATCTTAGGCCAGGCTTGTAATATGAAATCTTGTGTATCATACGAGTGCTCGTAGATGTTAAACATATGAATTATTTATTGATAAATTAGCTTAAATCTACTATAGTAGTTATGCTATTTAATGATTACTAGTATGCAAATCGGTATCAGGGTATAAGATACTATAAAATTGTTATAGTGTAAAGCACTAATAGAATTAAAGTTTGTATCCAAATGCATGTTTTGGTAGTAAATCTAATTGTACGATTTATCTGCTAGAGATTTGAAAACATCATGAATTATCAATAAATCATAATCAATCATTAAATCTTCGTTCATAATGAAAACTGACACCTATAACTTCATGTTTATAGTTGAAGGAACTTAAATTCTTTGTGATTTATATTTTGTTTACCGGGAATAAACAACACGACTAAAAATTACTTCGAAAATTACAAAATTGCTGCTTTCAAACTAATGAAATATTGAACCTTTTGGAGAGGCGTATTAGACGTTTAAAAGCTTTTGTTGATTATGTCGAAGGACAAATAAGTATGAATAATATTGAATAAAAATTTGCTATTTTTAAAGGTTCTTTTAATGAAAAAACCTTTTAGATAAATGTCTAGGATTTTGTTTCCATAATTAAATAACCATGTTTTATTCATTGTTTTGGGGAACTAAAATGCATCAGCTACTTACTGTATGACTATATTTTAAAAATTATTATAATAAGACGTACGTTTCTACCTTTTTGAAGTTATACTTCTTTAGGCGCGTTATGAAAAATTTATGAGAGTGAAATTTTACGATGCGCGCGCACCGTGACACAAAATTCAGTATGGGCGCCGAGCGTGCGCGAGCGAGATGGGAATTAGACAATCTACTTGTAGTACCTTTTAAACAAATAAAGCAGTTTTAATTATTTTTTCAAAGAAATTTAGCACTGCTTTTTCACAAAGACCTATTTATACTTAGTTAAAAGGTTATGAAACATACCTTAGTTATTAAATTGAATTAATAATATAATATAATAATTATTATTATTAATATTAATTAATAATTGAATAATATACTAAATATTAAATATTGTTAAAATAATTAACGCTTAATATTGATTATTAATTATTTAATATTTAAAAAAATAAAGAAAGCCAAAGAAGTATACCTTCTTACGCGCGTACATCAGTACACGCACCATTTTTTTTTTATTACTTTTATAACTATCACAGCGGTTAGTATAAAAACATTTTACTCTGAAATTAGTGTTGAACTAATTGGTGTTAATAACAACACTAATTAGTACTTTAAAAAACTTTATAAGTTAATTTTTGGTTTTATTTCAACGGGTTTTTTTTTGTTTAAGGTCAGTATAACCAAACCTATAGTTCTGGTTTTTGAGTAAATTAACGTTATATTAAAAAACTCTTTTAAATTAAATAGATTATCTCTGTGTCCTATCTAGGACACAGAGGTCTAGTTTTAATTCCCGATAAGATACAGAATGTGGTGAATAAATGTATACTAAATAAAGAAAATTGTTTTCCCTATGACCTATTGCGACTGTCGTTTCTTACAGTTCAAAAGTTACTTTAAAATAGTAATATAATCATATTGAGCAACGCAGATTGTAGATCATATAATAAAAGTACCCACTCATCTTTTATTAATAACTCGTTCATTAATCGAGATACGCCCCCGTAGATTAACTATCCGTATTTGGTTAACGAAGCTGTGATATTAAATACGATGGGATACAATTAAAGAAAGTCGCATTTTAAATAACTATAGAACTTCTCTAGTATATTTCTAGATTCGTGATCAATGCTTAAAATTTTTGTGCCAAAGCAACCTAAACACGTGTCTTACGGTTCGTGCTTCAGCCGTTGTTGAAAGACAGTAAATGGAACGTTGTGTTAAATAAAAAATCTCATTTATATCCATTTAAAGAAGAATTTAAATAGCGATACTGGTATGGTCCTTTAACATGTTCTCATGCAGGCACCATATGCACGAACGCGTAAATTGTAAGCATTATAAAATTCTTTGAAAAGCGTTTTAATTAAAAGTCTGGTGTGACTAAAATAATGATATTTTATTTATTAACACTTCGTTGCATACATAAATGTGATACAGTTGACATAATTAAATGAAAAGGAGGAATACTGGCCTTATCGCTTTCGAGCGATCTCTTCCAGTCTACCAATGTGAGAAAAAAAGGCAAGCGCAACAAGTGCAAATATAGATAAAATGTGACGATTGTCCGATCGTTTAACTATACAGATTTTTAGAAAAGTCTGTTATTATATCGAGTTCAATCTTGTATTCGTTAAAATAAATATATAAATGAAAAGATCGGAAACATTGCTCTTTACTGCCAAAGTTACAGTAATAAGACTCAGTTTAATGTGAACAAAGTAATCTTTTTTTTTTTTATAAATGTTTTCAAGATAATTCCCCGACTGTGTAGTTGTCGGAGGTATTAAATAGCTTACGTAATTGGCATTGATAACCCGGGTGATAAAACACTACTTATTTCTTTTAACAACTTTTTATACGACCTTTACAGAAAATACCAAAAAGATGCTTCTTAACCTAATGCTGAACATTATTTCCTTTAAATTGCTGTGACTTTTATGCCCATAGCTGGCTCAGTGTTACACCTGTCGCATCCATACATTGGACAGTCGGTCAGAGTAATCTTAAAACGATTGCCTTTTTACCTACTATGCGTGGTTAGCTTACGTAAAATAGAGCAAATTTTTCAAATAATGAAAACGGGAAGCCTCTTATAACTCTCTCCGTCTCGTTCAAAATGATTTGTAGTGCGATATATCATACTGTAGCAAATTTTAGTTCCAATAAATTCCCTTCGCCGACGGGTGTATAGAAAGGGAAGCTGCGTAGCAATCTGTAAGTTGTAGCCCTGTCAAAACTACATTATCGGGCGGAAGCGTTGATAAATACTACATCTACATCTGGGTAACCTTGTAAGTGGAAAGTTGGGCTTCACATATTCGCTCTACCCTATTCAATTGATTGACGGTCCTATTCATATTAGTCGTAGCTAGGTAATTTAACCGTTTATTAATATTTGAACTGATAAGAGACAAATTTCATTTTTCATTATAGAACTGCGGGCAAACGGGCAGGGCTCACCTGATGTTAAGTGACACCACCGCCCATGGACACTCTCAATGCCAGAGAGATCGCGAGTGCCTTGCCGGCTTTTGAAGAATTGGTACGCTCTTTTCTTGAGGACTCTAAGTCAAATTGGTTCGGAAATACTTCAGTGGGCAGCTGGTTCCACATAGTGGTGGTGCGCGGCGAAAACTGCCTTAAAAAACGCTCAGTTCAGAACGGCGGACGTCGAGGTGATACGGGTGGAATTTCGTATTCTGCCTCGACGTCCGATGATGAAAGTTAGAAAACGGCTTTTAGTTCTCTTTAAAGGAATAAATTTGATGGTGAATATAATTTGCGACTATTGTGGTATGTTAGGAACCATGGTGTTTTGTATAATATCAAACGTTTAATAAAACCTAAACATAACAATCAAATATACAATATTTACAATTCTCTTAACCTACATAATAATCTTAAAAATAATAAAAAAGAAAATGAAAACCAATTTAAAAAGTTTGGTCCCTTTGGGAGTGTACCATTAACGCTGGCAGCATTTCCCCGTTGTATTGCGATACTTATTTGTATAATTATATTTAAGAGAAGTAATAAATTTACAATAGAAAGATATAATGAATACCTCTTTTGGAGGTAGACCTGTTTGACAGAAGGACTTTGGAAGAAGACAAGAGAGGCTAGTTTTAGTATTTGTTTTAGGATTTAGATTTTAAGTTTAAAATTAAAAAGTTTTTATTATAAAAATTATTTGTAAAGGCAAGAATAAATAAATGTTTTACAATTGACATCAAATTTTGCCCTAATTTAGAAGTGACCCCATTTGCATTAGAATTCATTACCTCTTTGAAATGTCTTCGACGAAATTCTTTGCCTAACAAGCTTACTTTATGGTATTTATTATAATCATTATTGTCTCATTCAAGTAAAATGTATTAGGGCGGGTAGGATTGCGTTATATTTGATTTCGTTTAGAATTATGTCTTGGAATTGTATAAATGTTGAAACGCATCAGATTTTCACGTGTGTTTAGGAATATATTTAGTCATACATATTATAAACTTTTTAAAGGAATGAATGCATTGTATGTATGACGAAATGTATTATACGAGTTTTTGTAACAAAATTAACCAGTCATTTTTATCAATTTTAGTCGCACGGATTATTTTGAAAATCGGTCAGCACCAGCTCTCTAAAACTCCCAATAGAAATAGCTATCCCAACCTCTAAATTACTTTTAGCGATCTTAATGCTGCGACAACTTATATTGAAAGAACTATATCAACGTAAGCAGTGTTGGCCTAGAGGCTTCAGCGTGCGACTCTCATACCTGAGGTCGTAGGTTTGAGCCCCGGCTCTGCACCAATGGTCTCTCTTTCTATGTGCGCATTTAACATTTGCTCGAACGGTGAAGGAAAACATCGTAAGGAATTCGACATGCCTCAGACTCAAAAAAAAAGTCGACGGCGTGTGTCAGGCACTGGAGGCCGATCACCTACTTGCCTATTAGATTTTAAAAAAATTATCATGAAACAGATTTAGAAATCTGAGGCCAAGTCTTAAAGAGGTTGTAGCGACACTGATTTATTTATTATTTTTTCATTATTTTATCAAAATTAGGTAAACGTCGGGCTGGCTAAATATTAGAAGTATTAATGAAAAATAACCTCTCTTCACAAAACATACCAATTAAAATCTTACTGCACTAAGTAATCACATCGTCCTAAATTAAAGTATATGACTCGACATAGAAAGCTTTTTTACTTCTTATAACGAACGGTGGCATTCCTAATGGCATTACGCACTTTGTTGAATTCGAGGTAATCTTGGATGCTGATCGTTGTTAGCCACTAATAAACGCCACACGGCTTGATTAACAAGCCTTTTTCTGTTTTAACGACATCGTTACTGAATACAACTGTCCCTGGATTAATTTGGAATGTGATATACAAAGATGCTCCAGAATGCGGATTTATTAACGCCTCGGTAATGTTTATAACCGCTGGTTTATTATAAGTTGACCAATGAACGGTCACTGCACTTTATTTTCGTATTTAGTTGATATTTTAATTGGTAAGCAGGTGTTATTGGTACATTGACAAATTATGGCTGCAATTAAAATTTAACGATACCGAACAAAATATAACAATGTTCATTACTATATCGAATACACTAAGATAGTGATAATACATACTATAAAACATTAAGATGGTCACGAAAGACAATCTAAAAGTCTCGGAACGTAATCAGAGTAATTCTTATATTGACCTGATCCTATTCATGTATGTTACATGTGTGGCTCAGTTTCCGAACTTAGACGCCCATGAGTGTTGTGGCTAATTAAGTTAGCATAGCTCCTTCCAGAAGCTCAGAAGTTTGTTTGGCTTCACAGAGCGACCTCACTGCTCAGAGGATTTCTGTTCGTTGGGAAGCCACAGCCACGCACTCCAGGACTACGTGGCTGACTAGACCTGATGCTAAAAGCACCTCTTAAATATTAAAATCTACAGGTGCTACTAAACAATATACATGTTAATTTATGTATGTGTAGTTCGAAATTGTAACAATCTCATTCTTGCAAAATCATGTAAATTCTGTAAAAACCAATATATTATTTGACTGTGTGTATAACATAATAATAATGTTGATAACGTTGATCCTAAATAATAATAATCATTCATTAAAAGTAGGTAAAGGCTTTAAATATAACATTACTGATTCGCATTAAAACAGCCTTTTCTGTAATGAATTAAAATTTTCTGGAATGATTCAAAATATAAAAGTTTACTTTCGTCTAAATGTTAGAGTTCCGTTAAATCATGCCTAAAAGCCTCTTTGTTCCCACATTTTATCACAGACATTCAGCGAAAATGTATTTTAACTTCGAAGATAAAAGTTTATATTTTGAACTTTCACACACCATTTCAAGAATAAAGTTTTTTATGCTTCAAAATGTCTTTAACTTAAATTTCCTCATCAAATAACAACATTTGAAATCAGAAATACCGATCAAAGTCTTTAATAAAGACGAATCATTACGCAAAATCATTAAACTAAGAAATATATTTATCTATTACATTACATTTATGAGGCCTCATTACACCATTGATTAATACAACCTAGTTAAACTACGCGCTTGAAGCCAATCAGATCCTTATTGCGTTTAGATAGGATCTACATTAGCATGCCATTGCTAAAACAATGTGATCTACTGTTGAGCTTTCGAATGTGCCCTAGTATGTCAAAATAACAATTATGCAATGAGATCCGCGAACGGAGGCGTGGCTAGTGAAAGCTCGATGCTCACGATTCCAGCATTTGTCCTTTATTACATCAATCAATGTAAACATAGTAAGTTGTTATACCCCATTTAAATTGGTGGTAGCATTTCTATTATGTAAGAGTAAGGTGCGGCGTCAAAGAGCCTTTAAAGCGTTTGAAAGCTTTGCGAGAGTTTTATCTAAATTGGAATGAGTTTAATTTTCCCTTTAGTTTCGTAGTATTTAAAATTGAGCTCGTGTTTTACGTGACTTCGTAATGCTATTATTAAGGTTTTAACACACATAAAGATGTACTAAGATTATTTAAGTCAACAGTTGGGCTGTATTTGTGATATTAATCAACAGAATTTCGCAATTTTTGTTTTGGAATTGACTCAACACAACTTCATCTATGTAGAAGTTGCATCGTTCCAAGGAAACGATTAATAAAATGATTATGAGAATATTAAGATGGCTAAGAGAACTTTATTTGTACTCTTATAACAAAAGCGCTTATACATATATGCGATTTTTATTTGTTAGACAATCTTGGATATAGATAAAATTTAACATTTTATCTTGTCCAATTAACATTCGGGTGGAAAGCATTAAAACATCACGATGAAATAATAAAAATTCTTATGATTAAAGAACTCTATTTGATTTATTTATATGTCTACCACATTTTCCATGTTTAGAGGAGCCGTTCGGATGACATGCGGCTAAGTTTCACTATCCGTCTAGGCAAAATACGAGTTCCCGTAAGAATACCCGTATCACCTCGACGTCCTTCGTTTCACAACTGAGCGTTTAAGGCACTTTTTGCCGCACACCAGCGCTATGTGGAACTAGCTGCCCGTCGAGGTATTTCAGAATAAATGACATAAGGTCCATTAAAAAAAGTTCCTACCAACTCTTAAAAGGCCAGCTGTACTTGTGACCCCTCTGGCATTCAGAATGCCCAGGCATAACTTAACATCAGGTGAGCCTCCTGCACGTTTGCCCTCTGTATTATAAATAAATATTACTAAGCTATAAAGATATATAGCTTCTTTAACTAAGATAGCGCCTTTAATATTGTCACCTAAATGTGAGGCATGGACGAGTTTCGTTTTTGTTCAGTTTTTTACATTATTTGATTGAATACAATTTGAATTGGTGTTACAATAGTTTGGAAAGCAATCAATGTAACGAACCAGGATGTTCTCAAGTTCCTTTAAATTATGTTTTAAATGACGAACGTAACGTTTTATGTATGCAAGCACAAATTGTATATAAAAATAAATTTTCTTACCAATATTTTGTATTCGTTTACACACTCATACGTCGAGATATATCGTCCAAATCATTATTAATAAACATTTGCGTTTCATACAATAATAACCTATGTATGACTATCTGGCAATAACTTCGACCATAGACACAGTTGACATGAAATTTGTGTTTGTCTATTCCATGATTCTTAAACATAACTGGGAATACTACATGTACCTATCCAGACCCTCATTACAAATTGTACTATAATATTTCACTAACTATTCAATGTTTTATCGTAATGAAACATTCTATAAATTTTTAGGATATTAGTAATAATAAAAAGTCATTAAATCCTTTCTTGGGTTTTAAAATGTTGGCGTTAAAAGTAAAACTTAAAATAGTTGTGTAGTGAATGTAATTTACGAGAACGGAGTTAAATGTAGCAGTGAAAATCACGGATGGACGTACTACACACCAATAACTTGTAGTTTATGCTTTAAAGGAAAGAAATGTGAGAAAAGGTCCCTCTAGAAGTTTTTATAAGTAAACTAGCGAGACGTTGCATTGCCATACATGTTATATACCAAAGAAATAATCTAATTGTAAATCTTAACAATTCTCAAATCTATTTGAACACATTAAACTAATTTATGCCGTGTAGGCGGTAACACACACACATACGCAGAAATTTTTATATATAAAGGTTTAATGAAATTATGTACAAATTTAAGCAATATCTAATAAATTATAATTCATATATACTAAGAAAGTCATTTATAATGATTAATTACAATCTTTATTTATATATTTTAATATTAGATCGGAAGCGCATTGAATACACGACAAATATACCTACTGAGATTCGTAGTAATTTTGTATCTCTTTTTACGTTTTAGAAATTAGTTATAAAAAGACTATTATATTAATTAATAGCCTAATATTATGAAGAAAAATTTGATTTTTGTTACGAAAAAGTACAACTGGACTAATTTCAAAAATTATCTTTCATGAATACTGAATTATACATGAGAAAAAATAAAATCCCTCGCCCTACGATTGAATACTGCTATAAAACATATGTGTAGCTCTATCTAACTGATCCAGTTTGTCACCATTAGTAGAGGTGAAACTTTGTAATGGACAATGTGTTTGCTCTACCTGAATTATTTTGAACTAGTTCTACTACGTGGTTGTGACCAGACACGCCTAGATGTACAAGCCCTTGTTGTTGTTCTAGGAAGGCATTATGCGTTAATTTTAAAAAAAAGTGTATGTACTTATATACACGCGTTAGAAGTTATACTTCTTTGGCGTAATAATTTTCTTCGAGCACTTTAGAGGGACATTTCCATCTTTGAATTGCGTTTCTTGTCCATTTTAATGGTAACTTCCAATCGAAACTATTGAATATGTACTAATTATGATATTTTACAACAAACACTATGTTTTTTTATCACATTGGACCGGGTTTTCTCGTATAGAAATCATTATTTTGGTTTAAATAAACTCGACTCTGAACAACACTATGCCATGACAGACAATGCAACTTGTCGATAAAACAGAGTAAGCGCCAACTAGCAGCCCAGACTGTTTTACCGACGTTTGAACAGATATTCAGGGTGTCGGTTTTTTGAGACGGTGTGCGCGCGCATGATAAAAATTTACTCTCATCATTTTACCCTAACGCGCCAAAAGAAGTATAACTTTAAAAATTATGTAGTAATATCAGATCGGATGGATCGACAGAGTTTGGAAGGAGAAGGAGGACATTCTGCACCTGAATTTGCTGTTTCTCGTTTTCGCCGCTCAAGACACATTTTGAGTCGCAGAGCCAACGGAGTGAGTGAATGTCAGATGAAATAAACACAGTTCAAAATCAAACTACAAAGGAAGTTCTTGATGTTTAAGTGTCAAGTAATCAGCTCAGCTGGAATACAGAAGAGAGTGTTATTATCTGGCGAATGGTGTACATTTAAAGTTCACATTTAATAAAATAATTAAGTATAGTGCGGCACAATTTTTGCAAAGTCAAATAAGCTGCATATATTTTCCCGAAACTATTTTTGTTTTACCAATATCCAACAAATAGGCCGAGAAGGCCTCCGTATAACATAATAATAAATAAAATTTATACTTGGTAATTATGTCACTTAGAATTTAATATTCAACACCTTTCAGAGCGTTATCTAATAAAATTCTTTGGTTAAAAGCACGTTTAGTCTAAACTTATGTCAATTACGGTCAATTATTGACGCCAAGAACTATTTAATGTGACTGGAGCTGTGAAATATATTATGTTTAATTATAATGTTTCGACATGAGTCTTTATTATCTAGAACTATAATTATTAGCTTCGGTCTGCATGACAAACTAAATGCTATTGAATTTCGGACATTTTACCTTTATATGACACTTATAGCTTACGCATGAAAATTAAATTTTTCAGCGTCGCGAGTGATAGCATTAATTAATCATATATCTGGGAAAATTCCATCCCGAGGGGTCATTGTTTTATGTTATGATTAAAAAAATAATTAAAACTTTTTGTATTTCGTTGCAATTTTGGCTTACCTTTTTTATTAATGTGTTTTGTTTCACAATAAGCTTAGGGATACTTTTGTCTCTAAATAGAAAGTATGTGCTTTAAATGCCTCTTTTATATCGAACAAACGGCTACAAATTGGTTTGCAAGAAGCAGAAGTGACAAAGTCGCAATTAGTAGCAGCTTAGTTCTTAATTCAAAAAGAGCAAAATGCTTCATTTTGACCAGGACTGCTGGGCATTCATTCATTCTGCAATTGCAAACCAAATCATTATATTCTCAATAATGGAAACTAGATTATTGAATTCACTTGCGAACTTTCTTCACTAAACAAATTGCATGGTCTTATGAGAAAAACAGTATAAATTTACTTCAACAATAATATAAATATTACTTTAGAAATACATGTGGTAATGAAGAATAAATATTAGTTTGGCGCGTTTAAACGCCAACTAATTGATATTTTTATCAATTCAGATTGAAAAAGAATTTACAAAATGACTGTTATTGAATTCTTGAAAATATAAATGAGATCAAAGCGGCATACTATAAAAATAGACGCCATTTGTTATATAGGGGCGGGAGTGGCAAGATAAAAGGCCGGCAACGCACTCGCTAGCCCTCTGGCATTGAGAGTGTCCATGGGTGGCGGTATCACTTAAAATCAGATGAGTGTCCTGCCCGTTTGCCCCCTATTCTATAAAAAAGGGTGCGTGTACTTATGATATTATGTACGCGCGTAAGAAACTATACTTCTTTGGCTTTCTTTATTTTTTTTAAATATTAAATAATTAATAACAAATATTTAACGTTAATAATTTAATAATATTTAATATTTAGTATATTCTTCAATTATTAATTAATATTAATAATAATTATTATTATTATTTATTATTTTATTATATTATTCATTCAATTTAATAACTACGTATGTTTCATAACCTTTTAACTAAGTAACAATAGGTTTTTAATTAAAACTCCTTTATTTGTTTAAAAGGTAAAATAATGTAATTATGTTCATTTAAAATTCTTGGCATAGCTGCTAACTTCACGCATATTCTATTTCTTTTTACTTGTAGATAGTCTTATTCCCATCTCGCTCGCGCACGCTATAATCACACTGACAACTTTGTGTCTCAGTTGCGCGCGCATCGTAAAATTTCACTCTCATCAATTTTTCATAACGCGCCTACAGAAGTATAACTTCAAAAAGGCGGTAAAATTTAAATTTCGAAACAACACGGCATTCTTTATTACGTTTTTCGTAATTTTACGTAAAACTACAAAATTATTGTTAGTGCTATACAATTACATTTTTGAATGAAATTGCATTAGACTTGTCACGTGCATTGTATCTTGACGCTCGGTTGGGCATATTTCAATTTGCGTAACGTCTATTCCTGCGTAAAACGCGAACGTGCGACACCGAATGTGTCAATCGTGCATCGAATGCTATCTAATGGGTCATTGCGCTGTCATAGTGAAATGCGAGATTTTAGTCTGGACTTTAATTATTTTTTTTATTTACGATAGCTTGCCAGCGCACGGCCCACTGTTATATTGGTACATAAAGAAAAATAATAACAACAAACACGAGGAGAAACAAAAATACATCGATTCATAAATTATAAAATCTAAAGGATAATTGATTCCAAAGTGTGAGTGGAACAACTATGGATATCAAGACATAGCCTAGACCTAGACATAACTATTTATATTTTTTCACATTATATGGAGACGCCTGGGGCTAACTTGCTATTTGATGCATTTTTTTGCCAGACAGCGTCCATTGATACATATTTTTATTTTGTTATGCCATTGTAGTACGCAATATAATTGTATAGCATATAAAATAATATTTGTTATTTTAATGGTGTCTATAATTTACTTAATAATCATTTAAGGGCTGGCACTAGCACTGTCTAACCAGTCCTAAAGTCGATATACGAAATCCATGTTTAATAATCTTTTCATATTCAATAACACAACTTCGGGTCTCGATAATTGAAGTTATGTGTCGTTTGGTTATAAAGCCCGACGTGGCATTAAATAGATCCATCTCTTACAATAGTTATCTTCTAGTTAAACTCAATTCAACTCCGTGACAAGTTACAGTGGGAACTTTAGGGACTAATAATTGCTTTGATGTGTTATTTGCAAGATGTATTTACACGTTATAATAATACACAATTAATTTAGACTTACTATCTACCAACTTTACCTCAATAGATGGCGTTATTAAAGATATAGAAAAACTGCTTTAGACAAGGCACCAGGGAGAATGTGACAGAGAATTCGTAGGCGAGCAGAGATGGCTAAACAAAGTCAAATCGAAAAGCTCAGGGCTTTAGTCTCGTCATATTTTTGTACTTATATGTTTGTAATGTGCACCGAAAAAATATATACGAATGTGGTAGTGGAGGAGAATGTTGCGAATACTATGGACTGCATATAGAACCAACAAGTCCATGATCCACCAACCACCTTAAGATCCCCACAAGACTATCAGCTATCATTTACAAACAGTTGCTATATTATTGCTATATATTGCTATGAGGAAACGCGATCGCCTCGGCAAACTGATAGTGATAGAGAGTAGTGATGGTAGGATAAGTCGGGGTCGATTGCCTTCTCGCGAATTTTAATATCCTTGATGTCTTTAGACAAGCGGAGGATAGAGCAGTGTGGAGACAGCCAGCCGACGACGCTTAGGGCAAGCACGACCTTCAGTAATGAAGACTACGAAGAAGTGAGACAACACACGACTAAGAACACAGTTTTTGCCGCGCACCACCACTATGTGGAACCAGCTGCCCACTGAAGTATTTCCGAACCAATTCAACTTAGAGTCCTTCAAGGACCGTACCAATTCTTAAAAGGCCGGCAACGCACTTGCGAGCCTTCTGGCAGTGTGAGTGTTCATAGGCGGCGGTATCACTTAACATCAGGTAAGCCTCCTGCCCGTTTGCCTCATATTACATTTAAAAAAAAGAACTAAAAATAAAGGTGTCAAACTCGTCGTGTCCATCGTCTTATGGTCTATACCTAATAATTGATAGTACATATATATTTTATTTATTTACATAATAAGTTTTCCGTGCGACAAAAGTACCATTTGTTGTGTTAGTGTATAAAGGATAACGAAATTCGCCCGTTATAGTGGAATTTAGAGTAAAATAAAGCTTTGAAGATTCTCCGTCGTGTTGTTCGTTGAACTCGTATCAAGTAAGGATAACTAGCTGCTCGTATTGCGTGAACGCAACAAAGATCTCTGCTTGTTGTAGTCTAAGAGATCACATCTGATAAAATCTTTAGGAGAAAGAATGTTTTCAGTTGAAGAAGATCTCAGTGGTATTGCCAATGGATTCACAACGCCCGAAGGCGAGTGCCTTTTATTCCCACATATAAAATACGAAATAAGAATTATTATAAATACATTTGTATGTATACGGAATATAAGAGGGTCTGATTTGGTTTCAAAGTGAAATAGGTTTTGTTAGACAATAGAAATTAATGAAAAAGATTCAAATGGTATGGACCATTTACTTAGTAACTTTATAGTCCCTATATAATTAATGATACTGATTATATAAATATTTAACTCTTAGTCTATTTTAACCTCTGGGAACGGTTCCGGGCGCTGTAATAAGGAAATCGTTCCTGACTCGCACGAAAATCGCTCCGGCGTGAGCGAGCCCTCAGCCGTATGCCTAATAACTGGCCGCATCGACTTCTGCTACTTTATGTAGCTATATACAACTTCACTAAAATCTTGCAGGTGAATTCAAAGTAAATATTGTATTGGTTAATTTAAAATAGATTAAATGGGAGTCACTATGTAACTATCGAATACATTTATCTTAATTGTTAATATTTCACCTTATTTACTCTTGTACCAATTTAATTCTTTTAAATACCAAAAATGCAAAAAATAACACATACAAACACCGCCACCAATGGACACTGTGGTAAATGTGGAAGAAGATACAGAGAGACCCCACATCTCTACGCAACGCAAAGCGATCAAGCTGCTCGGAAAGGTCGTCGACGATTGGAACCATTCTTCGTTGAATACGGTCAAAGGGAAGGAACTGGTACGAGGGAGACTGCCATGTGGGGCCCAATTTGCTTGACCGCGAAACTAAACGTCTTTCAATGTATCACCTCTCGTATTCCGATGCTAGCTGTGGCTTTAAAAAGAGAAAATGCTCATTATAATCTCTCAGTTATTTGACAGTTATTTCAAGAAATAAGCTAAATCTAGCTATCATGTCTTATTTTTACTTCTATACAATTTTAAGCCTTCGTTTCCTTAATAGGCCGTATATAACCAAGTTAAACTTCTGCATCTGAATGATGAGAATTATATGATAAGACCTAAGCTTTCATATATTATCAACTCAACAAAGAGTCACAAATTTCACATGAAATTAGCTGCAAAGCTCCTTAATCGGCCATCAACAGCCAAGCCAAACGTTGGTAGTAGAAAATATTACTCGTATAATATAATACTTACCCATTCAAATCCTTAAACATATGATAATAGGGATATATTATGGTTATACCAATGTTTTGTGAATCCATAGGCGTCACGATAAACCCTTAAGGAGAGGCTTATACTGATCTTTCTGTTTATTTTCACGTTACACAATTTAATAAATCGGACACGGATTTATGAATTTGTTTTACAAGGTTCAAGAGAATGGTTTAATAGCAACGTTACTAAATGGGAGCTTAAAATGATGGATTAAGGTTCATAGATTTATTCATTAATTAAAGATACCTGGTAACATACGATGCAAAAACATTTATACTACGAGTACAAACTGATGTTTCAAATTCAATTTCATAAATTATCTGTGGAATAGAAAAAAGTAAATATACAACACTATACTCGGGACTTAAAGTAATATATGTAATTATACATCAATATATTAATCATATGTGTATATTAATCATTACCTTTATAAAATTAAATGGAGTTAAAAGCCATCGCCTTAAACCGACTAAAACTGTTAGGGACATCGCAATGGCGCTAATATGGTGACTTTAGAAATCAAAATTGAACTTTATTACGTACTGTTGAAGCTTAAAATGGTCTGAGTTTGGAGAATAATGGGATAGGATGCCGGAAAAGTGGACACCCTGACAGACGATGTGATGAAGGAACTCTACAAACTTATCTTTTTATGTACGTGGGAAATACTTCGGGAAATAGATTTGCATGTTTGTAATAAAAACACTGGCTGCATGGGTCACGATTCATTGATTTTTCTCAAGATATTGTTTCTATGTATTTAATAATTTGAATAAACACGTATTTTCAATTCAGTCGCTCTAGTCATTTTTATTTTCTATCTGCCATGGCATGTTGGCTTTGGTTTTAGCAAGTAAAATGGAAATAGGATAATATCTCATAAATATTGCATCAAGATAAAAAGATGTTTTTTACACTTTCATTTTGAGACCCACGTTCACTTCCTCATACATAAACATGCTTTGTTTTGAATATAAATGTGTTATTCTTATTAATATCCGTGACATTTGATAGTTAATTAACGTGACAAAGCAATTTATAACTATTTGAGCTTTAAGAGTATAAGAAAGTGTATGAATTCATAAATTACCTTAAATTCTTCGAAAGTATAACATGTCATGGGTATTGAACCCATTTGAAGTATGTATAGTTAACTATTTAGTATAAAATCAAACTTAACACATATTACCTGACAATAATCCGAAGTCAACGAGAAATACATGGATAGTAATTACACATCTAAAACGGAAAACAATTACATTAATCATAAATGAGAAAATAGATATTTATTAACGCGATTCCCACAGTAAATAGAGGTGTGACTATCATCTCAAGAAACATTGATTCCTTTATTTACTAACATTCGCTGAGTTACAATGTACAATTCATATTGCATGGCCAGTATTGCACCGCCCACGGCGAGTCAAGTCAAACATGGTCCATAGACAAATAGAATAGATACTCTTTTCAGGTACAACCTTTTTTAAATAATACTCGTTTCGTAAAATTATCTATAGTACTCGATGCCTTGACTAAACAAAAGATGGATCAGAAATAGCTTTTGCCAACGAATGTCAAAGCTTTTTATGTTATAAAAAAAATAGTGTGTGTAGACACGTATGAAGTGAAACTTCTTTATGACCTTATTTTTCGAAAAATTATCTATATGCAACTTTACAGAAATTGGTTAAATAAAGTTAAATTAGATAAAGTTTAACAAAATGCTTTTAATATCACAGACTTGAATACAAATAATACAATTATTTCATTTTACCTTATTACCACTAAGATTATTACAGAATTTCATAAATTGTAATAGAATATTTAGTATCATTGTTATCGTTATTATACATTTTTGTTATTAATGGTTTAGAATCTCTTTGAATCAACCGTGGTAGGGACAAGAAAAAGACGCGCGTAACGGTCAAATGTGACACTGACGCGTAACCGAAACATGTGACGCGTAACCGAAAAATGTGACGCGTAACGAAAAAATGTTACACTAAATTTTTTTCCAACCCCGATAAAGAAGTTTCACTTCAAAAAGACAGCATATATACGTAGTTACATTGTCACACATATACCCAGAACGCACCATAAGCGTTAATACAAATACTACGACGAATGCTTAGTTTTATTATTTTATCATGTAAGGGTTTTTAGCAGTAAGAATAGAATTATATTCAGATCAATATCGACCACCGTCGAAATAAGAGTCTAACATCGACCACCGTTTAAAATAACACTTGTATTTTTTTATCAATAAAGTTTCTTTTATATTTTAAAAAAATCTTTTAAATACCGTCGCGATTTGACTACGTACGTTATGTTTAGTATACAACTTGTTTGTGTACTATTTATTATTACTCTCCTAACTATCTTGATATAATCTAATAATTATTTTATTTCGATAAAGTAAATACTTTTAACAAACCTGCTCTTAAGCTATTTAAAAATAATCGCAGTTGATAGTGCATTAGTTCTCGCGTTGCGGTCTTACTGGCACTAAATGTTCAAAGAAAAATGAAACTATTGCATAAGCTTCAAGTCGGACATACCACAAGTTATAAAGTCAAACGCTGACCTCTACATTACAAGACAATGGGGCTCATTATTTGTTGAAAACGAGCAGTAGCTACAGCCTCACTGGGTGGACATGCTAAACGATTCGTTGTTGTATGTCCTAGTTACTTTGAGTTCCATATACGACCCATACGATATGTACCATATAATTATTATATGAATTTAATTTTCACTTATATTATCTACCTATAGTATAATTGTTTGAAACATGTACTTAACTGGACGTTTTAAATAGCAGCAGCCGTGTTCTAAGGAACAGACCTCTCCCGCTAACCTTCGCTATTAAATCTGTAAAAAATTATTAAGAGAAATATTTATATTTAACGTTATTAGTATGTCGTGGTAATTTTTATTAAAAATCAGCAGTATGTCTGAAATTACTATTTGATACAGTTCTATTACTATTTTACACGCTTTATATTAGCTTCATCTGTATGTATGTATGTAACTGACTCCTTCGGACCCGTTTTGACCCACTTTTAACGGACAGATTTAATTTAAACTTTGCGCACCTGTTAAAGATCGATGACAATGCAATAATCCGAAAAAAAAAACTTAACTAAAAAGTAAAAAATAAATATAGTTAAAAAAAACAAAAAAACACACTTTTAAAGCACATCAAACTAAAAAGTGAAAAATAATTCCTAATTTAGGCTGAAAATGGTAATGAACAAAAAATACTGGTATTATTGTGAAAAAGCGTGGGGCGCTCTGTGCCATATTTTTCGTCTATCGAGCAACCGCAAAAAAGCGTGTTTTTTAGTTTTTTTAGACTATATTTTTTTAATATATGTTGTACTATTTAAAACCAATCCTGTTTTCATATTAAAACATATCTTCTGAGACAGTCACGTAACCAAACTTAAACGGTTCCATAATTTTCTCCGCCTTGGTATAGCAAACATTTCGTTTTGTGAACGACGCTCAAACATCCTTGACCATTCAGGTAATTAGCATATCGTTTGTATGTCAGCTAAAAGATATACAGCTTTGAGCTTTGCCCTAACTTATGATGTCTTAACCATAGGAACGTTCAATACTATTTGCTATCGACTCGACCGTCGTATATCATTAGCATCCATTGGAATCTGTACTGGTACATTAACATTCGCGAGGCTGTGCTCTTTGCGTGACTCACAACATTTTGTAAACCTTATACCGCGAGATAAAGAAACACGGGGTAAGACTTTAATTAAAAGATTGGTACTTCATTAACATTCATTTGTTCAGTTCTAGTGTCACGATTTATTGTGATCCCGCTGCCCGATGACTTTTGGCGTAGATAAGGTACGTTTGCGTTCTTGTGTATTCTAATTACGAAAATCGGATAAGTCATGTGAGTGCTGCATATAATACTATCGCAGAATTATATGGAAGAGCCTTTAGTAATTTCTACAAGAGTGATAAGGCAATGTACGAGTAATAAAGTCATTGAAGTCACAGACACATATACTAAATTGATGAACTATGATTATTAAATCACGCGACACGAATGTCACGGATATTATATAGCTGCTATTACTTTTTCATTCAAATTATTTTGTTCTGTGGCAGCTACGATACAGCTAGAGATTTGAAAATGGAATGCGAAAATCGTTTTGATGCAAACTTTTTTTGATATAAGTTTGACGTTAATTAAATTGGGCTGTCTGTCAGCTGTCAAATATAGTCTGAAGTGACGTGTGACTGGTTTTAGTAACATATTGGGTTGCGGGTTGTAGGTTGTCTAGACACCGTATTTAAATTGAAACTACAATAATATAGTTGCGATCAGTGTTAGCCTTATACCATGCTATTCACAAGCTTAACGTTGCAGTTGAATCACAAGAAATCACAAAGAAAACATCAACGATGATTATCCATTTATAGACTAATAAATAAAAAAATATCGTAGATGCCACTGGATGAAAATCATAATAGAAACATTTACACATATTTACAACCCTTTATATTGAAGAAGAAAATAATAATTTATAAGTTCGAACTTAAAAATAAATGCTCATGCAATAAAACGAACCGTCAATAGTGAACATTTTAAAGCGATTTTTCAATTTAATAGTAGGCCACACCTTCCCATTTAACTAAAGAGGTTTTATTTAACCCTTGCAATTTTAGCGTTATTTCAGACGTTAATTTATTATTGCTCTTCCCACCACTTACACCTGTAGATATTATTATCGAATGTGAAGTCGTGATCAATTTAATAGCCCGTAATAGTCACAAATAGCCACTTTATTTTTGTTGTCTTTTGATTCATTTTGACTTCATTAATTTCCTTGGCTCAACGCCTAGATTAAGGAATTAAGTTCCTTCATTGATGAATTAAGAATTGGTACGCTATTTTCTTGATGGACCCTAAGTCGAATTAGATCGGAAATATTTCAGTGGGTAGCAGATAATAATACAAAAACAGAACAATAAAATACAATATAATAACTAAAATTACATATAACTATACTAAGGTGATGTTACTCGCTGCGTACGGGTTAAAAAACTGTGTTAGTTTAAAAAGGATTATATGATTGATTTTGTTTTGTTTTTTTTAGGCTGGCATGGCGTCTTGAAGGGTGCAGATTAATCTGGGTATATCAATATACGAAGTAATTGTTTTGTTGGAAATAGAATCTAAGACCTTCAAAGTAAAAATGTTGTGCATTGGTCTTTTAAGAACTGTAAATTACCGATTATTTTGCTTAAAAATCATTTAATTTAATTATTTACATTATTAACCTACATACAGAATAATAATTAAAAATGTATAAAGATAAATTTCAAATGAATTTCTTCGCTGTATTGGAATACTTTTATTTATTTATTAGTAAAATTCGTAATTTTTCGTATTCGTGTTTGTTCGAAATACATAATTTTAATGTAATAAAATTTGATGAAGATGATCCCAAATATTTTTACTTGGCCGATCGTCACATTTTTTGTAAGTCGTTGTTGAGATTTACTCGGGTTACGTTAGACGCATTGTTATGTATACTTTTTGTTCATTATAATTGTTAATAGTTACGTCCTAAATTTAGAATTTTATAGTCATTGCATGTGCATTTTTGTGAATTATTGTGAGGCATCAGTCTAACCTCTCTTTGTTCCCAAACTAATAGAATTTCTCCAAATTTTTACGTACGTACATTGTTGTTTGATTCTATTTACATAATTTTTTTAAATAATTTATGTAAACATCATCATATACCCAAGCTTACTGGTGAAATCAAAATATCTGAATTCTCAGTTGAAATAAACAAAGCACCGCGATCAAACCAGCTCAGTAAAACATTCCTCGCATCCCGTTGATCGAAGTGGTAATGACACTATAATGTATCCCATAAATTTTGTGGGGTCGTAATACACCTCTATAAATATACAAGTAACTAAAGTGGTGATTTACTTGCCTATGAGCGGTCAAAAAATGTTTATGTTGAACGGTTATAGGTACTTAAAAGTATGGTAGAGTACTTTCTATGTGTTTAACTGTTGCTTTACTGATAACAGTGCCTTGATAACTGCTTGATGTGTTCATTTAGAAAAAAAATATAGCTTAGTAAGTTCAAAGGAGTTGTTCAGATGAATTACCTCTATTTCATCGTCGGACTTCAAGGAAGAATGCAAAATTTCACATCCACTTCCACAACTGAGCGTTTTAGACAGTTTTTGCCGCGCACTATCACTAAATGGAAAATTTCCGAACCAATTCGACTTAGGGTCCTTAAACAAAAGAACCAATTCTTAAAAGGCCGGTAACGCACACGCGAGCCCTCTGGGATTAAGAGTGTCCATGGGCGTCGGTATCACTTAACATCAGATGAGCTTCCTGACGGTTTGCCCACTGCTATAAGAAAATTAAAGAAAAAGTAAACTGAGCTATACTTAGAAAATCGTTGTTAATTACAAGGACGAAAGGATACCATACAAGGTACTATGTTCACATTTTTTTTAACGTAGGGAAATTCGTAACGCATACACACTCTTGGCCGTATCCTTAGTCTATCAAAACCAAGCTAGTTCAATGTTTGGATTGTAGTGAGAATTATTTAAGATGTCAATCTTCGCAGAATTCCGGTGCTCGATTGCCGGCGAAGGGATAATTTCAGTTGATAGTCTTGATTCTGATTTTGATTATCTCAGCCGAAAATGTGACTGCTATTGAGGTGTTACGAACTACCCATCAGATATTTATGAATCGTAAAGTGTAGGTCTGTCTAGGATTGTATGTAACAAAAATTATAAGGACTCTTAGCAAGATTATTTTTATTTTTTTGAAATAGATAATATTTTACGCTTATGGTTGTCTAAATATATTGACCTCAGTCATAGTGTATATGATATATATAAATATTATTTGTAAAAACTATTTTATGTTATTCAAAGCTTTAGTTATTTTCTTTTTTTATGTAAAAGCTGGGAACTCCAGCACGTTTTTTAATAGTCAAAAAGTTTCGTTTTAAATTTTCTTTTCGAATATTTTATAAAAAATATAGCCAAAATACATCTAACTTTTCAATTCTAATAGGTAAAATATTCAACAAATACATTTGATATCATAATAATATGTCTAAATAGATATGAACTTAAATAACATTACTATACAAATCGACCGGTGATATCTTCATGTTTTAGATAAAAAAGCCTAAACAAACCATCCCACGCCATACATAAACAAGTAAAGATCGCCTCAGTAATCAAATCTCTATAAAGTTAAATCGATTACGATTTCCGACCCATATAAATATAGCCTGTGGACAGGGGTCTTCGAAATACCGCGTTTTGGGAACCAGTTCCGTCGGGAACGGAGTTTTTACGTCAACATTTTATTGGCTCTAAAAGCATTGGAGAGTTTTTTATTCAAAGGAAGTGTGATTTCAAAATTCGAATGTGTCAAGACGATCGTAATATTTTTTATAAAGATTTTGTGTGATAAATTTATAGGCACCTAAATTAATCAAAATTTCGTTTCTATTAAAGTCGCTACTTTAATAGAAACGAAATTTTGATTATTGCGGTTTTGTCTATTGTTCGATTTTTAAAAATGGGTATTTGTCACAAAATAAATATGTTTAAAAAATTGTATTATATTTCAGTTCAAACATAGGTCTTCTAGGAAGCCATATTAATATCAGTTGCACCCATAAGATTCTAGCAATGCCCCGCGGTTTCACTCGCGTAGATAGTAGATACCGATCTCGTGGTAGTGATCGTCGCAACATCAGTACTTTTTGTAGATATTGATAGTTTATAATATCTGTACCACATTTTTTTGTTCTATAATCAAAAGTTTCCACACCGCACGCGATTATATTCTTGCATTTTTATTAGAGATCCCTATTTTTTGTGAACATTATATATTGCCTATGTCAGTCAGTCAAGAGGCAGTTTCTAATGGTGAAAGAATTTTTAAAATCGGTCCAGTAGTTTTTGTTTGTAAACATTACAAACATACATACAAAAACACAAATGTTTCCTGTTTGTAATACTCGTATTAGTATAGATTAACATGCATTGCTATGTCTTAGATTATATACTTTATATTGGTTTGTATAATCCAGTTATAATAATAAGAATAATGAGGGCGTTGTGCTAAATAAATATATATCCATAAGCAATCAAGCGAAGCAATTAAGCAGTTAGCAAATATCCGCTGCCATAGCGATGTAACAATTATTATTATAACTACCTGTGGGAGTACTAAAAATCAAATAAATAAATTGGTTCCAGCCGAATTATTGATTGAAAGAACAATAATTTAAATAATGGTCCCCCAGGGATATTAAAAACCACCACACTATTAGAAAATTACCAAGACTTATTGACTGTTTTAGAGCAGTTGTGGCCTAGTGGCTACAGCGTGTGACTGGCATCCCTGAGGTCGTAGTTTCGATCCCGGCTGTGCATCAATGGACTTTCTTTAATACACATTTAACATTAGCTCAAACCGTGAAGTAAAACATCTTAAGGAAACCCCTTAAGGGATACCCCTTAGATGCAAAATTTCCGGCGTGTTTCAGGGGCATGTGGCTGATCACCTATTAGATTATATACCCCTATTAGATTGAGTAATAATCATGAAACATATACAGAAATCCGTGGGTCAGACTTAAATAGATTGTACCGTCACTGATTTTTATTGATTGTTTATTGTATGCATACTCTTGAGTTATGGAACATGTTACTAATCCTATAAGAATATTGAATCCTTTAAATTCCGTTACACTAACAATGCATTACAGTTACCTGTAAACTATCAGCTCATGTAGGTATTCACTTAACATCCTCTCCGCTCTATTGAACACGGTTCGTCGCCGTAATTACTTTTTACATCACATTCTATGACAAGAAAAAACATGTGCTGTAACGGAGACCGAACAATGAACGATGATATTGGACTCTCTTGTAAACAACTTTGTGTTATCAAAACCACTTCTCGGAAGATCGCTGTACTAACAAGGTTGACCGTACTATTCATTACCTACTATTAGTACCGTTACAGATATTGGAACAGACATACCTCTTCCTTCGGGTTTTTAATATCAGTAAACAGAGGTACTTTTTTCTCCATTTGTCAGTAACAATATGTAGAAACTATCAAAAATCCTTTTAACGTTGAGAGTCACAGCACAGTACCTATTCAATTAATTCAAATTTAAGATTTCAAAATATTCATACAATTACAGGTTGAAGTAATAAAGAAAAGAAAATCTATCCTTCTTTTTTAACCATAGATACGATAGAAGATTATTTAAATAAAACTTGTTGATCAGTTCTGTTTAATACTAAATGCCCATCAAAATTTCTTATATTATATATGAGCCATGGTCCATACGATGAATTACGATGCGATTGCTCTTTTATGTGTCTTACAGAGTTGTTTATTTATATAGAGAAGTGGTGTCTAACGAACGCATTTGTTAATAAATAATGAAATACTATAATCTAACTTAAAGGTATCATGCTACTAACAGTAATCTGAAAAATAAAACTAAATATTTTATAAAGAATAGTAATATTTTAAAAGATATTTTATTTGTGTATACTTTGATTAGATAGCGGTAGCGGATAGTCTCATAGTGTATATTTTCAAATTTCGTTTAATATTATTAGATTTCATCACTATTTTTATCGATTTCGAACAGCAAGGCATCTAAAATGTTTCCTGTTTCTAGAGCAATAAACAAGTTTTTATTTACAAAAAATACATGTTGCAAAAAGTATATCAAAGTCTTGAAGCAAGCATCACCATTTCACGCAATTCAATTTAAATCCATCAGATAAAGCTCCGCGCCCAAAGCTAAAAACCTTGCAGACTTATTCGGAATCCTTATACCTGTTCACGTCATAACGCGGGGATAACAAAGCGGGTTCAAGGCGTGACCTTTGGGCGAGCTGCGCGGACGCAGCAAGAGTTAAAAAACAGCCGGCACGAACACGCAAATGAAATCGAAATAGCGAAACTCTAGAATCGTGCCCCTTACCATCATATTTCGATTTGTACTAGAAAAATTATGGATTAAGTAGAAAATTTATTTATAAATATAGAAAAGGTTTTTGAAGTGAAACTTCTTTATCGGGGTTGGAAAAAAATTTAGTGTAACATTTTTGCGTTACGCGTCACACTTTTCCGTTACGCGCCATGTTGCTTTTTGAAGTCAAACTTCTTTATCGGCGTTAAAATATGACATATAGTATGTTTTTGACGTTGAAGTTGAACGGATTACATTTTCGACTTGAAATTTGCTAATCGCAATTTTCAGCAATTAATTTGTAAATTGTATGCTAGGCAGTGTATCAAAATTTACTGTGTTTAAAGAAATAGTTTCGGACCTCTAAACTTAAAACAAACCATTTATGGCTCTGCGTACAACAAAGGTTTTATATAAGTTTCACTTCTTACGTGTGTACACCTAGTACACGCACACATTTTTTTTATATTATTTAGTTGAAAATAAAAGTGAAGTCGTTTAACCCATCTGCTTGTTTCAGTTATTATTGCACCGTAACTTTACATCATTGAGCAATGTTAGCCTATTGATTTCAGTGTGCGACTCTCATCGCTGAGGTCGTAGGTTCGATCCACGGCTGTGCACCAATAGACTTTCTTTCCAAAAAGTCGACGGCGAGTGTCAGCCACTGGAGGCTGATCACCTACTTGCCTATTAGATTTAAATTGACCATGAAACAGATTCAGACATCTGAGGCCCAGACCTAAAGAGGTTGTAGTGCCACTGTTTTTTTTTAACTTTACATCAATCTTTGTGTTCATGTCTGACATGTCAAGCAAAATATATTTTTTATTTTTGTTTTCTTATATCTGAAATTATTAGGTTTATTCAACATCATGCGCATCTAACTAAAAGTGGTTATTACATATTTTAATAAATATATCATCCGTCATATTCATCAGTGCGTGAAACTTTGGGTAGGTAAACCCTCCATGTACCGACCGATCAGGTCAATTTCTTTGCTTCACCATTCTTTATAAATTCTGGTATTAGTATTCAGTGGTAAGACCTTTGCGCAAAGATACTGTTCTCTGATTAGCTGTTGTTTGGAATCGAGACGAGCGGCTTTCGCGTTTGATATGACTCTTATCTAAATCTTCGTCACAAGTTTATTGCATTTTTAAGGAATGTTTCACTGAATGAAGCAATGATATATATATCTCTCTGCTTGTGTTTATTGTTAGCCGCCTCTGATTAATTATGTAAATGTATAGCAAATTTTATTCTTCATTTCCCATTTTTCTGTGTCTGTTACATTTATATTTAAAAAAAGGGTGCGTGTACTTTTGTACGCGCGTAAGAAGTTATACTTCTTTGGCATTATTAAAAATAGTTTTTGATTGCATGCAAATAATTAATTACAATTAAATAATCAAAGACTGGAAAAGGAGTCATTATAGTCAAAAAGTTCAGTTTACATTTGAAACATTAAATAAATAAAAAATATTTATTAATATTATATTTATATTTATTATTATTTTTTGATATTAATTAGTATTCATTCAGACGCAGGCGTGCTTGCTAACATGGCACCACTAACTTCATTCTGTTAATTTTGTGTCACGGTGCGCGCGCATCGTAAAATTTCACTCTCATCATTTTTTCATAACGCGCCTAAAGAAGTATAACTTCAAAAAAGCCATGCCTAACACACATCGTTATTAAGTCTTAGACAGTTTGATACTGCATAGTTACAACATGACATAATGACATATGCATCCATTAGTACAAGTACCCATACATACTAGACTAATATCGCTCGCAAAATAATTCTATGTTACCCTTTCGCAACCTATCATTCGCGAGACAGTGTCATCTTAAAACAATTTAATGCAAATATGGATGCCTAACTCGTATTCCTTTTAACATGCGCATTCTTTAATAGCTATTTCATAATTCTTGGTTCGTAACATATTAATCAATAGGTTGTTCTTTTTCATAGAATTAAGACAACTTAATAGCTCTTAATTTGCTTCGTAGAATTTATGAATATAGCTCGATGTTTCTAACGATACTAAGCGCAGGTTAATTATTTATTCACTATATAATGCAAAGCGGTGTAATGTATTTGATCAACACTCCTAAAACATTGTGCTTGGTCTTAAATATGGCACGAATACGTCATAATTAATTGTTTTGTGTCAATTTTCTTTATCTATCATATATGTATCATGTACCACGGAATAGATTTAGTCTAGTCGCAATACACTGATTTAAACTAGCGTGTTCAACTTGTAACAGGGGAACTTAGATTATATTTTTAAAAGATTCTTACTTTTCTGTCTGAGTCATTATATCGGTCCTTTACTGTAGGGTATACATATACGTAGGATAGATAAATGAAATTATTATTTGTATGAATTCTATGAGATATATTTATGTAGAATGAACAAATGCAATCACAATATTCAGTGTAATATTATAAAATGCGTCGGATTAAAATTGTATTAAGTTTAAAAAGAAATACTAAAACGCTTAAAATTCTCTCCTGCATTCTCCCGTATTACTTTGCTACATTTAAATACAAGTTTAGATTTTTAGTTCTATTTTGCATGTCCACATTTACTCGCGCTAAAAGTGTTCGCGCTGTTCGTAATTTTTACAGTTTGTTTCGGACATTAATCTGTCCCAATTAACAGCTTGATATTCGTTGTGTCAATAGCGCAATGGAAGTATAATTTTTACTGGTTTTTGAAGTTATACTTCTTTAGGCGCTTTATGAAAAATTGATGAGAGTGAAATTTTACGATGCGCGCGCACCGTGACACAAAATTATGAGTATGAAGTTAGTGGCGCATATTGACACGCACGCCGCCTCTATCCACTGTGTATTTCTATTTATAATATTTATCCACATGCTTTGAGTTCTAAATTTACATTAATTTAAACACGTGTTTTCATATTGTTTTCATTATACAAGTGCGATTTTTTTATGTGCGTCTGAATTATAATCAGAAGTAATTTAAATTGAATATTTAAATCAATACTAATTAATATTAGAAAATAATAATAAATATAATATTAATAAATATTTATTTATTTAATTTTTCAAATGTAAACTGAACTTTATTGACTATAATGACTCCTTTTCCAGTCTTTGATTATTTAATTGTAATTAATTATTTGCATGCAATTAAAAACTTATTTTTAATAATGCCAAAGAAGTATAACTTCTTACGCGCGTACATAAGTACACGCATCTTTTTTATTATTGTGTGTGTTTGGTTTTTTATTATAGTGGATACCATTCAAAGAAAAATACTTTTCCAAGGATTTCCCGTCTTACGCACCCTTTTATTACGTTATGACGTTAAATCTGAAAAGGGACTGTGGCGTCACGCGCGGACGGTTTTGTAAAGGGACATCATACGATAAAATCGTACTTCCATTCATTTGTATTAAATAAAAGACAAAGTGGACATAAGCGGCATCAAGTAACGATTTTTTTAGGTTTTCAGGTTTCAATTTATAGTGTAAATTTGTAGGTATATAACGCTGATTCGTAAATAATTAACAACAAATAATTTTACTATTATGTTAAAGTTTAAAGCTTTAATAAATGTTTGTCGATGAGATGTCTTTATTTTTGTTTTTTTAGCCTATACACCACGCCAGTGCCGAGACGCTAAACCGCAGGTGAGTGTATACTCTCCCCTTTCCTAAAAATACTTTATTCACCTAAGCTAGGTCCAGTCGCATTTCCCGGGCGACTATTACTTCGGAAATATTCTCATGAATTTTGAAAACCTTAATTTCGAAAAATGATAAAGTTCAGAATCGAGACTGTCAAATGTTTTTTTAACATATCGGAGTCAAATTTCGCGTTATAGTTCTATATCAACCCTCAGAGCTCAGCGCTTAATAGTTTGGTAAGATTTTGTTACTCGTGGGTTTAATGGCTGGGAGAAGAATAATAGGAATAACATTTTTTCTAATTATAATAAAAATAAACTATATCACTAATCCTTCTTATTAATAACTAAAAGCAATCAATGAAACACAGAAATATGTCAGATTTGATCCCATATGAGGGTTAAGGCCAGGGCCGGATTTAGGGGAGGGCAACCGGGGCCTCCTCTAAATCCCAAATTCCGACTAGTAAACACTAGTAAACAAATTTTCTTTTGATATATATTTATGTTTGTTAAATACTAAAAGAAACTACTTTTTTTAGAATAAATTATATATTGAAAAACTAACAGATTTTTTTTATTCTACCTGGAAAATAATTTGGCCAGGAAGCCTCCACTTCTTTCTTGCCTTGAGGTCTCCAGACCTCTAAATCCGGCCCCGGTTAAGGCTGAAAACAGTTCAGTGTGAATGGTGAAAACGTTGGCGTGTAAATGGACGAGAAACATCTCATTAAATATATTATCGTATCTACTGCTATAAATCATTACTATCCGAAATGATATTATTCCAAGTCGTATAGGTATCGTATCGTATAATTTAAAACATCCGCCGAAAACTAGCGAAGTTCGTTTTCTTGGTAATTATAAGCAAGCGGCCATTTCACCCCACATACGTCACGCGAACCGTCGCTTTCCAATAATAAAAAAGGTCCGTTTATTGTTTAGCATTAGCCTATTGATTAGACGTGCGATGTACAACCTTGTATGTGTACGAAAACTATACATATGCGCAATTAATACTCCTACGGTGAAGAAAAACTTATATATAAGACTGGAGGCTCACCTGATGTTAAGTGATACATGGACACTCTCTTTTCTTTCATGGTACTCTCTTTTCTTGAAGGACCCTAAGTCGAATTGGTTCGGAAATACTTCAGTGGGCAGCTGGCCAATAATCGTGCACGATCACTTGCCTTTATCAAATAATATCATCTATGGAATAGGTACATAAATCTGGAGCCAATTAGGACGGCAGCTCGATTGGATTTTTAAGTAACTGACATAATATGTTTTTAGTAGAAATCGAACCCAGAATCTCCGATCCAGTTATTATTATAGAAATTATAATGGACAGGCAGTTAAAGTATAACTTATTAGACAATCTTGAAAACTGATTACGTTTAAGTTACAAGTTTCCACATTCGATTATATTACTGCATTTTCAAATGGCTAAAGTACTGTTTTAGTGAATTTCTTAGAGCTTTTATAACGAGTTCAATAAGAATATTTTTAATTATTCTAAATTACAGACGTTAAGAAATTCCTTATCACTTAATGATAAGGAATTTATTGTGCGTCAGCTCTGAGTAAGCAAAAAAATATGATAAAACCTAAGTTTAATATAATTGAGAGGTCTCGATAGCAAAAAGGTTTAATATGCTTATGAAATCATTTATACTTTTTAACAGCTAACTACTTGTACTTTAAAGTAATTGTCAAAGTTTGTCAACGGACGACGACGTACTGATGAAATTTTCGTGCCGAATACTCGTAAAACAAACTCTCTGTCTATATTTATTATATCTAACTAAACAAATACATTTTACGTTAAATATAAAAAAATCTACAAGTTACGCCAATTGTAATGACGTCGTTATTAATTGGTTTAGCGTTTTTATTTTATAACATCCATAGGCTTGTATGGCTTGCAAAACCCCGCAGAAAATGTATAATTAATTTTTAAATTTCTTATATATTAACCGGGGTATTAACATTAATTATAATATTATTGGGTGGAGTTGGCCTAACGGCGTCAACGTGCGACTCTCATACCTGGAGTCGTAGGTTTGATCCCCAGCTGTGCACCAATGTCTATGTGCGCACTTATCACTCGCTCGTACGGAGAAGAAAAGCAACACGAGAAAACTGGGATGGGATGCCTTAGATAAAAAGTCGACGGTGTGTGGCTGGCACAGAAAGTTGATCACCTACTTGCCTATTAGAAATGATCACGGAACAGATACAGAAATCTGAGGCCCAAACCTAAAAGGTTGTAGCGCCATTGGTATATTTTTTTAAATAGAAAGTACAAAAGCATAGGTTCTAATTACTTTGTAACCGTAATGATCACGGAATAAATACAGAAATCTAAGGAATACACCTAAAAGGTTGTAGAGCCATTGTATATTGGTATTAAAATTAAAAACTAAATTAAAGTCATGTGTACTTTTCATTTATTAACGTCTATTGAAACCAAGTATCGTAGTTAATGATTTTCAAGATTGAAATTTAATAATCTAACCCTAATTTGTGATCAACTAAAAATAATACACGCGCTAATTATAGAGAGATTAGAAAATGAAAACCTCCCATGATTATAACAAGATCTTTCTTCATAAATTACAAATGTTTATAGTCTCCATACAAGAGGTTTACGAGCTAAAGCAGGACAGGAATAAATTCCAGTAAATATACACGGGAACAAAACCCTGTAAACTAAGTTCACGATCCGATAGGTTGGATCTAGAGTGATGGATCGCGATTGTGAACACTATTATGTGCGTAAGAGTAGATGTTTTTCAGGTGTATCATATCACCTCGACGTCCGTCTTTTCACTTCCATTCCACTAAGCGTTAGGTTTTTGCCGCGCACCACCACTATGTTGAACCAACTGCCCACTGAAGTATTTCTGAACCAATTCAACTTAGGGTCTTCCAACTTCAAGAAAACACTTGCGAGGCTTCTAGAAATGTGAGTGTTCTTGGGCGAACACTTAATGTCAGGTGAAACTCCAAACCGATTGTTGTATAAAAATAAGGATACTTAAAACCTACTAATTGATGTATCTGATGCAGTCAAGGGTGTAGTTTCATAATACTGCTTATTCGCCTAAAGCACGCAGGCCTTTTCTCTTGTATTTTTTTCTCAGTTCTTTACAATCTAATAGAATAAAAATATATAGCAAAATAATAGTCTTTGATTTACGCGAGCACTACACATTATTATAAAATTCCGTAACGCGAGTTTATTACATAACTTTTAACTTAACTTTTCTGCAGTAGTGGGTAGTGAGACTGCCATATCAAATTCACAGATAACTATAGCAAATGCTAACATTGCACTCACCATTATACAGCGTCCCTGTGGTAAAGGCCCAAGGTTGATAAATTATGAATGAAAGATGTAAGTTAATTATGTACGAAAGTACCCCTAACTACTAACTGACGTGAGACTGATCTTAAATAATGTGCACTTTTTATTTTTCATGTATCTGTGTTAATAACTACGTATATATGTAATATGTATTTTTGCACTTCTTGCCTACCTCATCTAATTTGATACATTTTTTTTCTCACAGTAGTTGACTGGAAGAGATCGCTCGAAAGCGATAAGGCCGCCAGTTGCCTTCCTTTTCATTTAATTATGTTCACTTTTTATATTGTAATGCAACAAAGTGTTAATAAATAAATAAATTTCCGAAATAATCATTATTATTTCTTAATAGGTATGTAATGTGCAGATTAGAACTATATATTTAAAAATCGTTACATTGTGCATCAAAATGTCTTTCACTTTTCGTCCGAAAATCGATTAAAGATATATTTCAATCCAGGCAGAATTTGTTTTACAAATAACGCATACAATGAGTTACCCACTAAGTGGAACCAGCTGTCCACTGAAGCACTTCCGAACCAATTCGACTTAGGACTCAAGAGAAGAGTATACCAATTCTTAAAAGGCGGCAACGCACTCTCGAGCCTTCCGGCATTGAGAGTGTCCATGGGCGGTATCACTTAGGTGAGCCTCCTGCCCGTTTGCCCCCTGTTATATATAAAAAAGATACTCCTAGTGTGCGATAAATGAATTTTGTCACAACCAATTTCTGTCATGAATAAAGTTTTTATTTATTTATTTTATGATATAATACATATTTTGATGGTGTTATGTGTTGTTTTCGCGCTCTATAATAGGCCTTACTCTTAGAATCTATCTTATGAAATAAGTTGATGGGTTAACAAAGCTAATACCACTATAAAATTTTACTATTAAAAGCTTTCTTGGCGTTTTAGACTTGATAGTAAATTTATTGAAAATAGATCTGCATTTAAAGGCATGTATCTAAATACTTGCCTTTGCCACTAATGGCAAGCAGGTTGCCACCCTATACCAAGTAATTATTATTCTAAGTAGTCGAACTCAATACCTCTGGTTTCAATTAATTCAGCCAAGTGTTTTGCATTAACCTGACAAGAACGTTTGTTTCTGACAATTGGTCAAAGTAAAAAATAATATATTTATTATTTAAATTTAGCCCTCTCTTTAAAGATACATCAATGAATAAAAGTTCTTCTACTTGTAGTGCCTCTCCACTACTGGAGGATGGCGGTCAGCTTGTCATACCTCCATCCATACCAAGCGCTTCAGATGTTCTAATAAAACTACTAAAGGAATAAAACTTTAAGCTAATTTATATTAAATATTCATGCCTTATATTAGTTATATAATGTTATCCAAGCTATATTTGAAACGGCCCAAGAAAAGCCCTTAATAAGTTCACGTGTTGTCCATCGGTGGGTAATATCAGTAGCCAGGCCAGCCGCTTTGTTCGCACTAGTACGATACCAGCCAACTTGCGTGACGGACGTGCGCGGTACACTGGCGCGCGCAAACGAAACATTTTTTCCCAAACATGTGTTAACAACATTGAACCCTGTGACTGTGACATTTAGTGAGGTGATTAGGGTTATTTTGGCGCGAATCGGAGTTTATATAATAGCTTTCGCAATTGTCTCGATAAGAGTAAGTACTTTGATTTAGTCTTAATAGCTTTTGTGGCAAGATATTGTTGATAGCGGTATTCATAATGGTGTTATGTTGATTAGAAATTGTCTTAAAGTGCCATTTGTTATTTTGTATGTAATATTATGTAATAATGCATGTTAAAGACATTTTGTTTTATATATAACTATTGCTTGCATATAAAAAAAACGTAGAGAGAATGATGCGTGCAATCTTATAGTAAAAAGCACCTACCTAGGTACTTAGATACATTAACAAATAGTGCGGTATAAATCATTCACGATAAGCCTTTACATGCAATTTTCACATACAATTGTTAGGCCGATTATAGCATGCCATTTTACGCTATGTTAGAAATTTACAAACTAATTTTGTATTACATTTTAATTTGTTATATCTCTGTCTACACATTTCTCCTACCCTTAGCAAGACAGTATTAATTGTTTACACGTAAGCATAATACAATATCAAACTCTCTTCACGAATCAACTTTTGTACGCGTCTAACTAAATCTACGGTACAAGAATTCAAACGAATATTCAAATTGTAAAGTGTACATTCTCGCATGCTGTCTCGGCTAACGAGAGGCGAGCCTGTGATAAGTGCACTGAGATGTGTCGTTTAGATACTCGCAGAATTTCTGCCGAGATGGACATCTAGTGTCTAGGGATATCAGAATTGGCAGGTATTTTTACATGAATTACAGTTATACAGTATAAAATGGACACTGGTTTGGCTTAAAGCTCTATATAAACTATCAAAATTATAATATGCGTTATCATTCATCAAACAAATTCTTTTTATTTTATGTTTCGCTAATATTTTATTGAATTATAGATAGCTATTTCCATATTCCATATTCCGTATTTAAACCGAGCTTATAACTAGAATTATCTAGAACAAAATTGAGTCAAATATTCAACTCAAAGTTTGCGTTGAGTATAAATAACAAATCAACACAACATAAAAACACGATTAAAATTGTCTAATAAGATTCTTGTTAGTTCTATATATAAGAATAAAAATAAATACAATTAATTAATTTATCCCGGAGGTCTTCAACAATAAATAACCAGACTTCAATATAGAATTTTTTATCGCGATTGTTAAATAATTCCGCGATACAATCGAGTTGAGATCCACAATCTACTCCATCCCATACATTATCATTAATACGCTTATAACTGAAAGACTTTTGAGATATCAGTTTATTTTATCTTAAATTATTAACTAACCCTATCATGTCTCAGTCTTATTTATTACCTTTGGAATTTTGCGCCTTTAAACAATTTAGTTTTAAGCTTTAATTGATTCATGTAAGGATTTGCTGGTATGTGGATGCTGAGACATGATTTAAAATAATGTTAGTTATTTACATTGCAAGACAGCAATAGATAGCTGAGCTAAGATCAAAGCTTTCATAAATCAAAAATCAGACCGTGAAATGTCCATCCGAAGACAATTACTTCTTCATCTATAATTGATATTTATTATTAAATAGTTGAGTTTAAAGTTGATTCTAATCTTTGTTAATAATAGAGAATAAATTTTTAGTATAATAGTTTTAGCTTTATTAGATTAACACTTAAGTAATAAAATATAAAACATACACAGACACACACCCACACACATATACATAATTTACACATACACACATACCCCATGTGGCTTCTTCTATATATTGTATTGTATAAGATCTTCTGTCAATCCGAAGTGGTGGAGGCCTGATGACCTGTAACACAGGTACTCTTATCTTTAGCAGGCACCAGACTCACACAGATTAGCTTTTTCCATAAACAGAAGTAAGAATATAACAGTCACCTGCTTATGTAATAAGTTTAAGTTATTGTGAGAAAAAATAAGAAAAAAATAAAAAAAATTGATATTTATCAAACTGTCGTGAAAGCCCAAAATCTCTACCAATATAAGAAATAATTACATGCAAAGTCATGACTGACCACGCTATTACATTAGAAATTAAATTATGTTCACACTATTAAGCCTATCTTACATTTAAGAGCCGATTAATTCGCCCACGAAACGACGAGCTCAATATTTCATACATAATTAAAATCTTAAATACCAAAATAGACTTGTAGGCTTAAAATATGTATCTACAGGCTAATAATTTAAATAACATGCAAGTCTATTCTAAATAATAGGCACTGGACATAGGTAAATGACGGGTACAAGGCGCGCTGCGCAGACGCCGTTGAACTCTTTTGTATGCACAGAGTAAGCGACTCTTGCGCATCGATTGTAGTATAAATTTAATGTTTTGTGTTTAAATAATAAATCTTTTGAACATTTATCCTTACAATAGTTTAAATACGTATAAGGAAATTAATAAATATATGGATATATCTGTGATGTATCAGATAATAAAAAAATGATAAAAAAAGATTTGAAACATACAATTTTAACGAACCGATAGGATTAATAAATCTATCACCAATGTTATTCGAATTAACAAACGCATTTGAAAATGGAATTTAAACGAGATCTTTAACAGGCTTACCAAATAGGTATTAGACAATCGTGAGTTGAAGACAATATGACCAAGCCGCGGATAGCCCATTAGAGAAATGTCCCAGCCACTTAGAGCCAATTACAATGAACGTCTTCCTAACTTAGTTCTCCCATAAACGTATCTTAGCTGCATTGTAGAGTCGATTCTGCGACTCTATTTCAACTGTAACACTTATTCAGTGATTAAATTATAATAGTGAGAATTTATTTCAATGTGTAAATTTCTGTACGTAAATATAAAATTCTGTGACAGTTTTAGTAAAAAATAATATAATAAATTAGCAGAGTAAAATATGGACTTAAAAAGTGAGTAGGGAGAGTTCATGGATTATAAGTTTTTTTTTTAATTTCTTACACAAAGTTATATTCGTATGGTCTTCATTGAATAGTGTACGTTAGTAACAAAGACGCAAAAATCTGCTATTTGAAATAAAAAAATAGTTAAAAACGTATTAGAAATTATCATTGATAACTACAATAATGACAATATAGTTTAAGATTAATAGAAGAGCTTACAAATATTAGGTTATTTGGAGCTACAGTATAAAACCTAATCTATGAGAAGTTTATTGTAGTAAACATAAATGAAAATGGGTTAAAAAGGGCACGCGTTTACGTGGTTGAAAGTAATAAACATTAAGGTTTGTGGTCAGCCCTCGCTACTTGTGTTACTAAATTAGAATTTTTAGGCGCAATCTTTTCGCTTCATTGTAGATTACCTATGTAATTTTATATTATACCAAATTAGATTTTTTTCAAGTGTTTGACGTTGAATATATAAGTATTACGAATATATTATTGAACTTTGATATTTTGTTTACGATAGGATGATATTTTATTGTACGCCAGATTTAGTAGGAGGTCTGGCCACAAATTATTTTCCAAATATATTTTTTGAGCCAAGTATTCCAATTAATGTAAAACCAGGAGGTATATATTATTTTAGTCACTATTGCAGGCCTGGTCCCCTTTTTTTTGAAGATTTTTGCCCACCCCTAAATTCATCTAATTTAAACTACAATAAATTATTTAATTACATTTTCAGGAATAAGCAATTATATATAATCAAAAAGCAACGTCACGGATTGATCTCTCAATTTACGTTTCTATACCAAAATGGACGCCGAGTTATCAACGGATTATGAGCGCTGAAAAATTACTAGACGGCGCAATAAAATTCAAAATAAATCATACAATTCCTTATAGTCAAATAACAAGTACGGCTAATTGTAGAGCCGGTTTAGATCTAGGCCAAAGTTTGGTACGTGCTCTCCATTATTCATAGTAGATTGTTACTTTGACGTAAATTCGTTAGCGCTCTGTGACTCATTAAAGAACTTGTAATTTTATGCTTTTCTGTTTGATTTTACGATAAGAGATTATGAAATTGATAGATTGAATGAACAAAGCAATTAATTCTTTAGAGCTTCAGAGTTTGTTAAGAGTTGGGCTGGATTGTATTGATTTTAAGATTTGTCATTAAATTTTAATTATGTTATGTTTTTTGATTAAAGTGCTGCATCATATGACAGAATTGTGTAATGAACTTTTATTAACAATGGACGAAAGAAGAAAATAAAATAGTTTAAAAAAAACTAAAAAACACGCTTTTAAAGCACATCAAACTAAAAAGTGAAAAATAATTCCTAATTTAGGCTGAAAATGGCTCGTCTATCGAGCAACCATAACTATTATTTATTTTTTTTTTATTTTTTCATTTTTTTTTCGGATTATTGCATTCTCATCGATCTTTGACAGGTGCGCAAAGTTTGAATTAAATCTGTCCGTTAAATCGGGTCAAAATCGAGTCCGAAGGAGTCGGTTACATACATACATACATACAGGTGAAGCTAATATAAAAAAGAAAATAACAACTGATATGGACTGATAACCACTTTTTCTAATTCTAATCTATTACTTTCAAAGTAAACTTAAAAACTAAAATAACCCTTTGTTTTTATGCTTGAATACCATTTGGTCCCTTAGAGATGCCGATACAAGCGTAATTAATCGGTGATTTGGCGGTACGTCCTCGCCTTAGGGCTCTGTCGGAAAATGATTTGTTGTGTCATTAATCTTATTTATGGATCCAGTGACAATCAAATGAAACGTATATTACATAAATTATAGTATTATTTCAACTCAACATGTGCACAAAGCTAATTTTGTATTCATTTATTTTCGTAGTGACTGGTGAACCATTTTAAAATTATGTTTAGATTTAATAAATGCATCATGTTATATGCAAGACGATAATATTGAAATTATTTACATGACGTTACAAAAGAGTTCATCTACAGTTGATAATGTATTTCGCGTTTGTCTAAGTAGCTTTTACTCAATTTTGGTTTGATCTTATCGAGTTTGAAAATCGATGAGACGATGTCCTATATATTACTATTAGAAAAACTTATGATTGTCATACAAAAACTACTGGACCGGTTTCTCACCATGTTATCCCTGTTTATAGCCGGCTAGGTATTAATATTCATTAATTTACACACATTCAAACTCATACATAAATAATAATCATCGTAGCAATTAAATAAATTGAAAAATGCTTTCTTCGAAAACGTATATGACATGAAAAGCCTCAAAACTCAAATCGATATCACCCACGCAAGCTTTACAAATCGTATCAAAGAAATTGAGCAATAACAGGCATGTGTCACCTTTCGACCTTGAATTATAACATGTTTGAATTAAAATGATACGTAATCTACTTTAATAACACCTGCAATACATATTTATCTATAACTCGTGGAATTTTTTATTTTTTTATGTATCTGTCACTGGTATAGCTTTAGGTAATCGGTGAAATATAACGATATTATTAACTAAATAAACGATTTAAAAAATCTATGCACTGTGCCTCATTATACAGTTTTACAATACAATACACGGGACAATTAATAAAACTTTTGATTAATTGTCCTGTGACAGACAAATAATTGAACATAAATCTCATTATCGTATAATAAGAATTATATTCAATCAAAAGAACATAACAGAATAATCGAATGTACCAAAAGATAATTAGATAACATAGTTTATTATTAAAAAAAAACTTTGACCATGAAAAATACGCAAAAAGTCAGAATAGTATTTACATAATAATTAATACGTTATCTAGGAAATTAATTTTCAATACGATATTCATAAGTAAAGGTGTATTTATGCAATAACAATAAAGATAAGTGAACACGTTTGGGTCAAGTTCATCGTAAATGGATGCTCTTCGGTGCCGGAATTTCAATTTCAAGCATTATTACTCGCGCGCGATAACATCTTTGTTTCGTAAGCTTTGCGGTAGTGTTTTGTATCACGCGAAAAACCTTCGTAACCTTGTCAAACTCTACGAGTAGTAACACTTCATGATATCACGGATAAATTATGTTTATCTTGGGAAAGCTCTTACGCCTGAGTTGTAATGGCCTAGATCTTTACACTTTTTGCGCACCTCTTTATTTTAGTACCTATATGTGTAGTGCTAAGTGTATGCAAGTCATACTTTGTAATAATAACTTAATTGCTATTACATAGCTTTAGTTATAAATAACTTTTGTTAAGTATATACATATATCGAATATATCATAATTAGAGTCAAGAAAAAACTTGCAATTAAAGTTAAGTGATTTCAAATTTAGAATCATAGTATTTAGAAGGTTAGTTTTAGTGCTCCAATAACTTTTAAATTTATGCAGATTTAAAAAAACGAATAAATTTATAAAACCTACCTGTGTACTATATTTCCACTTTTTTGCGTACAAATGACAAAAACTAGCTGACCTCACGTAATTTGGTCGATAATGGGCACAACTGTATCAAATTGAAATCGCGTGTACAAAAAATATTGTGATACCTTATACTCCCGACTTTATCTGCAAAGAGTTTTTAGTTTAGTGTATAAATAAGATAGTTCAGAAAGTCATCCACCCACGGTAGCATCAAAATGCGGTGGAGTTTATTCTAAGTTTTTTGACCTTATCTGCGTCGGGGTGATTGTAATTCCATAAAGCACTCTTTTAGATGAATAGCTTATCTATTTATGTATATCTATAATAGAAGAAGTTAAGAAACGATTGATAATAAAGCTTTATACATAATCAAAATATATCATCGTCAATACTTTATGAAACTTTTTGTTCTTTACTATCCATAGCGACATCGTAGTATCACAGTGAAAGAGACACTTTGTGTTCATGAATCAAATAAGTAAAATAATATCCCTCCCTCAAAGGCCGGCAACGCATCCACTAAAAGTGGTTGTCTATGGGCTTCTTGGTCTTCCCGCAAGTTAGTTTGCCCCCCTATTATATAAAAAAAAAACTTACCCTCACTTTTAAACCATCACACAACAGCCAAATTAGGTATCTCTTAGTTAAATGTTTTGAATAATTTTTATTGTTTGTTCCCTTTTGTAAATTTTCGAACGTACTTCAAGTATTATGAATTTCCGGCTATATTTTTAGTGTAATTGTTTGTTATTAAATATAATTTGTGTGTGCACATAACACTCGCATTTTTAGTATCGGTTGAGAACGCTTAGATTTAAGAGAGATTTTCATCAATGTCAGAAACGTTAAGTACCAATGTACGTGACCTACGGCTGAATAGGTTGTTTTAACCATAACATTCGTGTAAAAATTCGACTTGAAATTTCCGATTCTCATTTTCGTGCCCTACTTTTTAATATTAACCTTGTTTCAGTATTCAAATAGGTCTAGATTAAACATTTTTTTTTATAAAGACAGTTTTATTTTTTCATATCATTCTGGGCTAAAATATATTCAATGCCATTTTAAACGAAACACGTTAATATTTAGAATGTTTGACGGTAAACTATTAATATGTATAGACAGGAATACTATCACAACGAGTCCTATGTCTGTCTTTCATTGTATATATAATCATAGCATAGATACAGTATGATGTATTATTGCATAGTAAATCAAAATAAAAGGTATTATAAATTGAAAATACTTTACCGAATTTATAGTTGAGTGATTTCAGTCACTTATTAGTATGTACAAAATATAATGTGTAAATCATAGTCTTCTAAAGAATGTAGACGTAAAAACTTCACTTGCGATGTACGCTTAGCGGAATGTTATCTTACTAATCAATGGTTATAAAAACGGATAACAACAATTATCTCGGCTAACACAGCCTTCGAATCTGTTTATTGAATAAGATGATACAATCGGAATTATCAAGGATTGCTCGCGGCGTTTTCGCTTGAGTTGACATTTAATTATCTCTGGCTAGGAAATGTGTGGACCCCGTGTTATATTCAACTTGTCAGTCGATGGTATCGATAACTTATAAATTTGTTGGACAGTGTTTCAATGTAGCTTTAAATCGGTTCGTTTTAAGTTTTATTTTCGGTAGAATTAAATTTTCATAAATAAGAATGTACTAGCGTCAATATAATTAATTGTAAGCGGTAAACGAACCCGTGTATACGCCAAGAATTAAACCAGGACCAAGTTCTTTAAAAAAACTCATTTGAAGACTATTACATTGGCATTGGCTTAGATATTTTCTAATGCGCAATACATATTAGTACATAAAAGCTGTGTTGTTAGTTAGTGGTTTACCATCCTGTCTTTGTGATTCGACCTTCGTGTGTGCATTAATAGTACGTTTTATTGCACACTTATGGAAATTATAGATCTTCAACGAACTGGCTTAGATTTAAATATTTACATTTTCAGACATCCAAAAATGCGTTCCATATTTAAAAATATCTTGAAAGGTTCGGTTACGCAATGACTTAAGTTTGTCTATATATTGTGGCCTTTAGTACTTCCGAAAAATGGTAATGTGTCAACTTTATTTTAAATTAAATGTCAAGGTCGTTAAAGGTTATAAGTTGTAACCAGTTTTTAATTAGTTATGTATGAAATGTAAAAACGTTACCCACCTTAATTATGATGGTCTATTTATGACACAAAGTATTTTATAGGGTAAACGGTATACAATGTTATTGAATGAAAAATCACCTAGCGACTTCCAACGTATTTTATATATTAAACTAAGTATAAATTACGCTACTCGCGCGTTACATCATGTTTTTAACTGTAATATCACTTTCCATATAGCCAATAACTCTGTAACATTTCTAATTAAGGGTAGAATTTAAAAACCTTCAGGTTTGGTCTCATCGTGCATCAGTGGATACTGTTGCGTTAAAATGACTAAGTTCAGACGTATTTTGGTTTTTCCAGTTTCCTTACGTTTTTTGGAACGAAGTTCCTTATCGCGCGTTGTGAAAGGGGGCTAGACGGAATAAATTCTTACGAAAAGTTGTCAAGACACTTTTTTGCTATTTGCTATTGTAATACACCGGTTCTCGTCCGATCACCGAAGTTAAGCAACGTCGGGCGAGGTCAGTACTTGGATGGGTGACCGCCTGGGAACACCTCGTGATGTTGGCTTTTTTTTCGTCGTAAGATTGGTGTCGAGAAAATCTATCATACTGTTATGATACCAATTAACATATAAATTAATCGAAAGGAATTTCGTTCCATCCGGGTGTCCCTTGACACCTCTAAAGTTTTTTTCTCTTTAATTTTCGCTTATGTCTGGGCGTTGGTTTATGACAATCTCTCATTGCGGTGTTGATTTAACTTCTAAGAAATCTAATTAACATTGCAAGTAGTTGTAGCAGCCTATTCCGTAGCTTGCCATATCAAATGCCGACCCAATTCCATATCGAAAGGACACAATCAATAGTCACTGATATCTGTCACTGATTTTGGCTATTCGCACTCGTTTCACTTTCTCACGATTCATGTGTCAATCTTACATCACTGATGACTAGAACTCGAAAGTACGAACATGCCGGCGCCATACTTGTATTTCCGCATTGATTGAGCTTAATTTACTAACACAGTGCACGTAGCTCAATTAGCTACCGACTTAGAAACCACTAGTTAGAGTCACCAATTAATTATAATTAATGATCGACCGAATTGGACCCCTAACCTTTGGCATTACGCGTACCATTGATTTTTAATCAGGCTATAAAAAGTAGCACTGTTGATTTAAATTAAAGAAAGTCTTTACTGTATTTTTTAATATACATAATGTTTTATTTATTCCCTGACTTGCTTTTATTTTATTTTGTTATTACATTTTCAGAAACAGACAAAAATATTTTCCTTTACTTAACTTGCCATTGCAGAATAAAGAATTATCGCTTTACTATTTTGAGTGAACCGAGTTAAATTTCGAATACAATTCATGTCTAATTAAACAAAAAATACACGTCAAATACTACCCTTCATTGTGTTCGTCTTTTTTATCATAAAAAAGGTTTCCCTACAACAGTATAAAATTAAAAGTCCACTCACGGAACTTATCTCCTAAAAAATTGCATAACGGTACACAAAGTTCATATACCTTACGTCATATCTACAATATTAAGTAACATCAAAGATTTATCGCGAGGGTATAAAAAGTTTTTGCAAAATGTATAAAACATGTTTGCACCGAGTTTTGCGTCGATTTCTCGTTTGCCATATATAGACAAGTGAATGAGATATTCTGTGGACATTTTATCTGTGAACTAGCGAGCTGCCCGGTCTTTGCATCAGTGCACTTAATACGATAACTTTGCGGCTGATAGATATTAAGTATAACAGTACAAATGAGAACACAAAACGTTTCTCGATATGCCTATCACTTGCATGATTTAAACAGACGTACCGGCCTTTAAGAACGTATTTAAAATGGAATTAATTTTTCTATTCGAATTATCTTATAAAAAAAATTTAAATATAAGGAAATTCAGAAAAGCTTTTGCTTCGATTTTTTTTGGCTTCTGTTGTCGTCTGGTGTTACGAGAAAGTTTAACGTAATATAAACTCTTTGTATACCCTCTGAAATGTCATTAAAAATCACGATACCCTATGTTAGTTTTCCTGCTTAATTCAATTTAAAGTAGAAAAGCTTCGACAGTAACACCAGACATTGACTATGACAGAGTGAGTTCGCAAGTCCCAAAGAAATCGTCTTAAAGCAGTTGTTAATCTATGCTTTTAAAGATTGCTTTACGCAATATCATGTAGGCTATTACATCGATAACGCTGGTTATGGCGGCGGCCCTAAGGACTTCAGATTCTTGGAATTATTAATTAAAACTTGTTTGAGACATCCGCGAATATTGAGAATGCAATGCGCTTCGTTTATGGAAACTTGAATGATCCCAAGAAATTGGTCAATCGACAAAATTTTTCGCGTTATCCATAGATATCTTTATTGGAATTCCTTGTTAAAGATGCTACATTTTTAGATAGAATTGGAACGAACAATTTAGCAACACATTTCGTGGTAATGTACGATGTTGAATCTTTACATATTAGTCGCTTCTATGCACTATAAAGTATGCAACGACATTTATTTAATTTTCGTCAATTCATGTGGTCATCATTATCATCGAGAATGTTTATATTATTTTTATCTTTGTTATTATTATTAAATTCACAATTAATTAATATTGTAATTTGATTGTATACTTCTATAAATTAAATGTAACTGAGTAGTTACCGGCTCATAAAATTTAGTTAAAAAATTGCCAGAATTTACTTTACGCGTATTAATTTACGCGATTATACAGACTATAAAATTTAAGTAACTGGAATGAAAACTGAAACCTTAAAACTACAATATTTTTAAAGGAATTTATATAGTATTATTTATGATTATCTACATTCCATTTTTGTGAAGTTGAGACGAATAGCTATACATATATACAATTCGTGTTCGTTGTAACAACTCACAAACAAGCCAATCTTAGTTCTCAGAATCTCGGTGCCCGCTATCAGTAATAATTGTAGCAAATAACTGTTTCTATTCGAGTGAAATTCAAATAAATTCAAAGTTTACTTGCACTCGTATCGATCCAATTCCAATAACGCATTGTAAAGCTTTACGGTACATTTAATGTGTATTTAGATATAATTTAGATCTATATTAAAGACATCGTTTGGGCATATACAAGAACCATTAAATTTGAAATAGAATAGTGGCTATACTACATGTATTTACCATAGTTATTGGGATACAATAAGATTTGTATTGGTTATCATTATATATTATATACATATTTAATTTATACGAAGTACAAAGAATTATATGTTATTAATAAAAAGTATAATACACACCTGTCAGTATCGGCAACCAATGATGGGGTAAGGATAGTGTATCAACGAATAGTTTTAGCTTTATGTACATAAAACTTTTAGCATGAAATATTATATCAGTAAAGATAATCGTACTTTTGTTAGTTTATGGAGCGTTAAAGAGAGTATCAATAAATACTAAATATTTAATGAGCATAAGCTAATATAATTATGGCTTAAATCACTTCTTTATTCTTCTCATTATTTAATAAAGTATAGGTTGAAATATGTGGTACTCAAGTAAATAAAGTTTTGCATTATGAGTAAAACATTCATTATGTAAACCACAATTCTTCATAGGCAAATGTTGCAAGTTCTACACGATCTAGAATCGTGACTCGAACAGAGTATAGACAAAATATCTATTAGGATATATTCTAAGCAATATGTCACAACATAGAATCAGATATGTCGATGCTTCGATGGCAATAACGGTCAAGGGATTTATCGTTGGATAGATAATAATTGTTTTCTTGGTATCGTAGTGAGATCGTGGGTGCGCTTTCGAGATCACTCTTCCACGCTTTATGACAGAATACCGAAACATAGACATACGGCGGTAATCAATTTAAAAAGTAAATACAGATGTTAAAAAGATAATGTATGAATTTTCGTTAATCGATTTTGAAAAAAGAAGAAGGTACTTTTCAGGTTTTATCCTTCTTACCTTATTTCAAAATATTAAAATATTTCGATACTTCATAAATAATTCTACAATTGTTTTCATACGTCTTTGGTTATGGTTGGTATAGAAGGGTTATCACTGATCACCTACTGATATATTTAAAAAAAATGATCAGACAACGTATGCAATCGGAGGTCAAGACTAGATATTATTTGTTATCGAGATCCTAAAACCTAACGTTATTTCAATATATTTAAAGAAAATGTAGATAACTGTTGTGTCGTTTTAATGTCCCATTCTATGGCCACTTAAATCTTCTATGAAATAAGGCACCTAAAACAGAATAATGGTCTTTAGAAATAACATAAACTGAAACTGTACATTTATTACCTTGAATGCAAGTTGAATGCGTTATATTCCCAAAATTGTCATATCTCATTGAGACATCTTTACCGTGCAAAACGGAGATAACGTTTAGAGAATTAAAAGGTTAATATAATGTTCACATAAATAGAAGGTAGATATGCAACAGAAGTTTCAGCCCAGTACTAAAGTTAATTTTTTTCAACTCGACTGACGATTTATTTCCAGACTCAAATTGGGTCTAAATCGTCTAGTTTATTTAGTCGCATTAGTTTATTTAATAGGTTTATTAAGTCAGTGTTTATTATTAAAATACGCTGAGATTCTTTTGAGTTATTAATATAAGAATTAGACGAAACACAATAGACTAATATTTTATATCTAAATAAAAATAGATTTTGTAATATTTAAGTAAGTTTTTGGAACAAAATATGTTCTTTTCTCCTAATGGGTTGATCAATAGTGTATAGTAAATTATAACGTAGTAAGTAGTATAACAAAACATGGTATTAAAACTAATATGGTCGTACTTGTTGGGTGATGAATCACGGAATTATGTATTCTGATAAGGCAACACGCAAAGGTACGCAAAACTAAAATTAATATTGTAAAATGTAGTCAAACTACAAGAATTTTAAATGCTTTTAAAACAATATATATTCAAAATAGTTTTTAATTCAAATATATTTGCATAATTTATTTATTTATCAAAAGACGCAAGATTTTGACACAAAAATCTATGATTTTATTAATAATTTACGTATTCAAATAAATTTAATGTACAATTATACCGGAATTGACCACAATTTTAAAGTTAATTTCACATTTTTGTTTTAAATGCTACTAATAATAAATTTACTCATTAGTTTCTACGTTAGTATACTTATTAGTACTTCTTTTACGCATATAAACGCCGATTGTTACGTTTACTTTTTTACTTTACATTACTGTGGTCTACCAGAGAAAACGCTCTTTCGCTAATTAACGTTATAAATTTACTTATGTGTTTAAGAAGTTACCTAATACTAAAATAAAGAATAATTGCTTAAATTTGCTTCACTATAATCACAGAGAATCATATAAAATCGATAGTTACACTGCAAGGCTTTAAATATTCTTAAAGAAACACTACAAATCCAATAAGACGTCAGGCGAGTCCAGTCGGGCGTGTGTGGTCCTTCGTTGTCATGGTTACCCGCTATCGCCTTAACTGATGGACACAGCTAATTGTTGTGCCAAAGAGACGACACGCTTTAAATACAGACCCTTATCAATATATACAAATTAGTGTCGACTGGTACTTAATCATTTATTTAAGCCAAGCGGCACGATTAAAACATTTTTAATCATGATGACAGGCGGCATGCATTTATTATATATTTTAAAGATCCTTCTAAAAATCAGTGGTTCTTAGACAACTGTCCTACATCTTCTGTGCCAATCACATTTAGACGTCATCATGCTGATTCTTAAACTAATAGGTAAGTATTGGAAGAAAAATCCATCAGTAACCTGGGTTTAAAAGCATGGTTGAGTCACTTTTCTAGGCACCGGGCTAACACCGCTCCGCTGAATTTTTATGACGTGGTCATGAACTTATACACACATACTTACATACAGTAACTATTGAAATATCATTGGACATAATAATTAATTAATTATGATTATTGTAGTATACACTCTGATTCAATTGAACCACAAATGTTATTTAATAGAGATCAATAGAGCAATAAAAACGCATACGGTGGTCAGTTGCATAACATTACAATCTAATTAATGGTATCTTAAACCAAGCTTTGACATTAAGAGGCAAATAATAAATATTTTGAATAAAACGATAGAAGTAATTAACATTTAAATTAAGTTAATTAAATGATCTGAGATCATCGGGACTTTCCGCTTTAAAATATTCAATTGTTTTTTAATCCCGCTTTAAGATTACTGTCGTTAGCAAACCTATGATAACTTTAGTTTATTTCATAGAACTTGATTAGGATGGATACGCTTATATCGCTTGCAATGATAACGTACTCGAAACTACCGACTCCCGAGCAAACTATTTGCGAATGTTGGATTTTTATCTATTAAGTAAACAAATGAGTATCATACAGTTAGTTTATATAGTTAAACAGGCACTGGCCTAGACACTCCAAGCAAAGAGTGCTCGTACCCCGTTCCAAACAATCCAGTCGATGCACAGTTGTGGCTGAAGAACGAGCCATGGGTCGATTAAGATAGATTGCCTGGCGAAGGACTGTGGTCGCCCTGTGCCACCTAGGAGATACGAGACAAAAAGTTACTAAAGTAAATAGTTTTACTACATGAGCTTTTCAAAATAAAGAAGCAAACAAGAAAGTAGACGCATTATATGGTATCCTGTTAAATACAAAGAGAAAAAATTCTGTTCCATATACTAAACTCTTAGTTCTTTTCATCAAAGTATCAACTTTTGTGTTTTTAAGAATTTCTACAATATATATAATATATATAGTGATTTTTATAGTCCCGATTAAGTTAAACGCCTATATTAACACGTAAACTTTTGGAGAGAACACCGTATTTAGGTCACAACCAATTAAAACGTTGTTAAATCACGCAAAATAGCGGTTCGTGTAAAAATAAGTGTTACCGTGCAATAGAACCAGGTCAGTTTTAATCAATAATCGTAAGTGGACTGAATACTCATTTTATATGTGAACATAATAATATTCATACTACCCAATGTAGTAGAAAATCCTTATAGACAATCGTTGAATATATGTATTAAATAGTTTGGAAAATCCAAAGTGCACGTCATTCATAGCGGTCATTCCCATTTTAAAAAAAAAATCAATCGTTTATTTATTTTTTTATTTTTACTTCTTACTACTTACTTAATATAATAAAAAAATATATAGTGGCGCCATAACTCTAAGGTGAGGAAAAAATATACTAAAATTCGTATTTTAGTTTTTTACAAATTATAATTAAACGATACTGTCGTTAGTTTGTCTTAGAACGCTAATATTAACTAGGAATCAGCCCAGGCTATAACTTTATATAATAAGAAAAAAATTATTCTGGTACGATAAATTTTTCGACCAATTTCTCTCCCACATACATGGATCCATAAACACAGACTGACGGACGTCCAAGAATGATTGATTTTAATGTTATTATTTACTATGTTAAACAAAATAATTGTTCATAAAAAATACAATATGTGCTTGATAGATTATTTAACTCGATTTTAGTGCACTCATATTATCCTGTAAGTGTTATATTAGTAAGAAAAAAGTCATTCAAGTTTCGAAAGACTGGGTTTTTTGACATTTCGAGAGTAGAGCACTGCGAGGCGTGCAACAATAGATTTTATACTGTTCAAGTTGACATCAGAATTTCATAGTTGTTCTAACTGAATTATGAGTTATTAAAGGCTTAATAATAGTTCAACTTTGCCATTTGACCAGACTTTTCATGGGTAGTAATGCAACCTTTAAACCTTAATTACGAATCAATCTATCTATTTAGGGATAGTTTTACCATTAACTAAACTAAAGAATAATTAATTAATACCCTTCTGGACGTAATTAATCAGGGAAAGAGTTACAAAGTCATTCTTTTCTTTATATTAATTTACCATCGGTTAATTTAACTGATGACTTTGAGTACGGTTTCAACACTATTAAAGATAAAATGTTTAGCTCTATAAAAAATGGTTATTATATTTCTATATTACCACTTCATTTATCGATTACATTTTCACACGAATGAGGTTTTTGAACCAAAACATTTATACCTTTAGGGTAAAATCCTTCTATGGTTGTCATGATTCATATGTAATAGATCGAAGCTTTTAACATTTCGTGAGAGTATGAAGCAGAGCAATTAATACAATTAATAGTTACTTAAAGCGGTTAAAATTGCTGAGAGAAAACTTTAAATTATTAGACGTTTAAAATTAATTTTGGACTGCTTATTTTTTACATGCAATGTTTCTAGTACACGGAATTTATATTTAGGTGAGACAAAAGATAATTTACCCAAATAACCAAAATTTAACCTCCAATTTTCATTAGCTCTATTTCATTTAATAATCCTACTAAGATTATTAACGCGAAAGTTTGTAAGTGTGAATGGACGTTTGTTACTCTTTCACAATATAGCTTATACATCAGAATAATATATAGGCTACAATTTATAATATATATTGTGTAAATTGTCCAAAATATCAAGTAAGTAGGAAAAAATCTAACTTCTGCGAGCTATTCTGGCGTGCGCTGCCAAAACCTAGAGTTGAAGAACGCTAGAGTTACACATATGTAATGTATTATTGATCTGTTTATCTTAAATAGTCCTTTAAAAAGCCTGCCACATGATATAACTATGTCTTATGCGTAAGCCATCATAGCCAAAATAGTAGCTACAATTAAATTAGTGGTAATAAATTGATTCCTAAATGAAAATAGATACTTTTATCGCTTCTGGTGTTTAAAGTAGATAAAATATGTGTTTCACGCTCCATCATTTGGACAAATATTATTTTATCCTGCGCAGACGAAGTCTCGGCCACAGCTAGTAATGAATAATTGATTGTTGACCGCTTGAAGCGTAGTAGAAGGTATCAAATGTCAAGTGCCTGTCAATACTCCACGCTACTTCTGACCTTTGTATAAACTGCGTGATGCCTCAAATACATTGTTTTGTTACAGATAATTATGGTTACCTTTTCTGTGATTGTAGAAAAATATATGTAGAGTTAAAATATTGTACTAACAATACAATATAGCACAGGAAAAGATGTTTGTTTAGCTGAAATCTGTTGAAATTTGTGAGAGATCGAAAAAAACTAAGAAAGTTCTTATGCTACACTGCACGTAAAATAAAGTAACTTTTAAGCTTTTTCTTAGGCACATGAAGACAATACTGAACAAAACCTACTATAATATATCGTCGTATACTGTTAAAAGTCGTCAATAGCCATGTTATTTTATATTTGGCCTAAAAGTAGCGAATACATATTAATTGTTACTAAAATATTTTCTATTCACACTATACAACTCGCATGACTTTATTAACGTGTTAGAACTTAGCCTTAATTGAATTCCGACATACCTTTTCCCACAGAAAAAAAATTAGAAAAAATATGTCGCGCATAAAATTTTGACGAGAAATATTTTTTTTTTCACAAGTATAAAGCAACTGATACATTTACTGAGACATCTCATACATTTATAGATAAATTCATAAACAATCTTCATTCAGATTACATTGCCTTTTTGTATTGTGTATTGTACCTTTAGTTGCAGTAAAAAATAGTAACATCTGTGGTTCTTGTAAAAAATATAAAACGAAGAACGACCTTACAAATCCAATTTTAAAGCGTAGATGTTTCACAGACGATTTTTAAGAAATTCATAATAACAGTCTGGGAAGCTTATTTATGATTCACATTCTTTTATTTTTGTGCTAATTCGTTACAGATTTGCAATTTTGTCTGGTCCTGACGAAGGTTACCCGAAAAGTTTTGTAATCGTTTTTCTTTCTTTAAACTTATAATGACAATGCTTCTTATGTTATTAAAATACTTTTAGTCTTGCCTTAATAATTACTTAGTAATAATAAATTAACTAACATAATGTTTCATACGTGATTCTATTTTTGAAGTGAAACTTCTTTATCGGGGTTGGAAAAAAATTTAGTGTAACATTTTTTTCGTTACGCGTGAAATTTTTCGGTTACGCGCCATGTTGCTTTTTGTAGTCTTCTTCATCGGCGTTGGAATGAAAGTTCTTTATCGACGTATGGGAGAAATTTTGTAGCAAATCGTCACGTTTTTCGGTTACGCGCCATGTTGCTTTTGAAGTCAAACTTCTTTATCGGCGTTAGAATGAATTTTTTATCGACGTATGGGAGAAATTTTGTAGCAAATCGTCACGTTTTTCGGTTACGCGCCATCTTTTTCTTGTCCCTACCACGGTTGATCCGAAGAGATTCGAAGCCATTAATAACAAAAATATATAATAACGATAACAATGATAGTAATAATTCTATTACAATTAATGAAATTCTGTAATAATCTTAGTAGTAATAAGGTAAAATGAAATAATTGTATTTGTACTCATGTCTATGATAATAAAAGCCTTTTGTTAAACTTTATTTAACCAATTTCGTTAAGTTGCATATAGTAGATCATTTTTCGAAAAATAAGGTCATAAAGAAGTTTCACTTCTTACGTGTGTACACCTAGTACACGCACACATTTTTTTTTAAATATGCTATCAATGGATGTACCATATTCGTTCATTACTATAGATTGTAGTAGTGAAAATAAAACTTTTCTTACTAACATTTAATTTTGAATGTAAAACTAGAAAGTAATTTAAAAGTACAGCTCTAATTGTCTCGAGCAATAGTTACTTTAACTAATGTCTATCTGAGATCAGTTTAAGTTGAATTATTTGCACCAATTGTCGACAGTTGTATTGTTTAAAAGTTAATTAACACAAGACTTTATCTTTTAAGTTTATCAGAACATTCTTGTTGTGAAAAGTAACGCTGGCAAATAATGCGAGTAGGTAAAGAAACGTATTTTAATAATATATCTCACCTTAAACAAGTTTTTCTTATGTGTTTGGGCATCAACTATCCCTGCAAATCCACACGTAAGTTAATATAATATAATAAAGTATTAATCTAGCAGATTTTCTTAAGCGTATATTTATTTATTTATTTCATAATCTAACAGCTAACAAAAAATATATATAAAAACAAACAATTACACTAAAAATGATATGTGGGGTATGCTAATGATGCAGGTGATTTTGCGCAGTGGATATTCTTAGTACTCATTTTAATCATATTCCGCGATAGGCTTAACAAGTCAAGGCAATATTGGTCATTGTATGTCCGGGCCGCGCTATATAAAACTGAGATTTTGCATAGTTAGTGTTGATTTGAGGAACAGAAGAAAACACATATATTCAGAAATCTCATGATATTTGAAAAAACATCCTTCTATGGCCTTATAATGACCTTAAAATACAATGGTGCAATTGGTGCTCACAACTATTTTCCACAGTATTTCTTCTATAATTTTCATCTTTCGCTTCTAATTTAGGTTCTGATTCTTCGTCTGGGGTTTTCTCCCTGTTCAATACAATAAATGTTAATTAACATTTTTCGTACGGGAAAAGATTTTTAAAACTCTGTCTCTAAAATAATATGTAAACTATATGATTCTTCTATGTATATATGTATAAAGCAGGACTTGTTTATAAGAAATTTCTGTATTTCAGTAGAAAACTGAATTTGCTAAATGTACATAGGCTTTTGGTATGACACGAATAATGCATTCTCTCTACTTTCGAACAGTAAAATCATGATTTACCATAAATGTAGAGCATTTCACATAATGTAATGTTTAACAAACAATACTTATAATATTATGAGCGTAATAGCGTAATAAATAGTGGACTAGCATGGGGTCGAAAAGGCCTCGTAAAATTGCCAGGCGGTCTTACACGTCACACGTTTTACGATTACATGTATCGGTATTTTAATCGAAGGTTAAGATATATAAGTTTATGACTTATAGCTTGGTAAGAAAAGTGTTGTTACCCATAAAATGTCCTATATGATATTTCTCTTTTTTACATTATTTAAACTGTGGCCACATTTTGAATTTCGAAGAAAAAGTTTTTTCAACTATAAGAGCAAATTCGAATGTAATTTAGCATAACGAACGGAAGAAAACTGATAAAGTTACATTAACAATCATAAAGTTATGTCAAAAAACAAGATATATACAATTCTAGAACATTGGCTAGAAGCACAAGCATGTTTTCAATAAATGGAAAAGTTCAGGAATATTTATAAATTTTGGCGATTTTTGTATCTAACTTGAAAATTTGCTTGGTGTGGATCCTTAATGCCCATTTAGATGGAGACGTACGCGACTATCACCGGCAATAATCGCCATAGCATTATCGTATCAAAATGTTTACGTACAAACAAGAACTAAATTCTCATCTACGATTATGTTATACGAGATTCGCCAGTGATTTATCGCTAGGCGATAATTTCCAGCGTCCGTTTACACATCAACGTTTTAGTAAGAATACTCTTTCTTACGAGAATCTCGACTAGTATAAACACGATCTCGTAAGACATTTTTTTAAGTTTTGAGTGCTAAATGTTTCATTCGAGTTTCCTGATTACTAGAGTATTGTTCTCAAAAATGACACAAAAATCCTTGGGGCTGCTGATAATATTAAGTTAATTGAACTTTATAGAAGTTACAAGTGTTTGTGGAACACGGAAAAAGAAAATTATTAAAACCCATTTTTAACCCAAAATATTTTTTTCCGTTTCCGTTTAATTAATTCTTGCATTAATAACTAAAACACACTCACGCACTGCACTCATGGTAGCAACTGGCACTAATCCTCGAAATACGATTATTGCTTTTAAAATTCTGTTTACACGGACACAATAAATTATCCATTGCGAGGCAATTGTCGCCAAGTAGAAGAGCAAGAGGTGCGAATGTTTAGATGAAGAAACTTTTTTACATTCTTTCGATTATCGTACCTTCGAGACGAGAAACTCTCTCCATCTAAATGGGCCTTTAGGGTAATAGTCTGTGTCATAAAAATCACTTCGGTAGTTTATGAGATATTCAGACATCACGGAAGGGTATATTGACAAGTATTTGAAGGTTTAATTTTTCTAAATTTGATCATGCATAAATTTACTTATTTTTAATGAATACTTTATATTTTCTCGAAACTCGTTTACCTCAACCTTTTTCGTTATATTTTTGCTTGATACATCAAACTGGTTTTAACCTTTCGAACAATTATTCCATTCATTCGTGCAGTTCGGAATTCGAACTTGTTTAGTCTGGTACTTTACGAGTTTTTACGACAGGATACAATTATTAAGAACTCAGTTGATAAAAAAATCTCGTTTAACAACTACTGTACAAATAGTATAATAATGCAGATCGATCAGTGAAGTAAGGCCACAATTGTTGCAGCTGATATTGTGATGGGTACCTGGAATTGTACTCCTAACTTCTGTATATCCGAGAGTACATAATTTTGTCGTACTTACTTTTGGTTGTCAACTTGCTGTCTACAACATATCGAAATAAAGAGCGTTTTATGTCTGGACATACAATTAATATATTATGCAATAAAATTTTCCAGCTTAGGCCAAATATAGATAGTGAAGTATTATTAAAACCAACCTTCGTATTACAAGGAACAAGATTTTTTTAAACTAAGAAATTCGTAATTAAGACATATATTTTTAATGATTTTATCGGCGATTAGGGTTAATTTGAATCTCGGCCTATTCGTTTGATATATCAATTATAATCATCAAGTGTGTGAATATAGAACAGCGTACAAATCAATGAAAACAATAGCTTGAAGTGTATCGAATTGTATATATGCGTGAAGTACAAAGCGTGAGATTGTATGAATGTAAATTCTTCGTAATTTAAAGGGATTTCTCGTTTTATGGCTTATGTGTATGAAAAACTTGAAGCATTTTATTTAGATTCAAATATGAAATACCTAAAGACGCAATATTGAACATACTACTTAATAATGAAAGTGAAAGGATTTAAAAAGAAATTTAAATTTGCCTCGAATGATCACAGTGAATATTTATGTCAAAACTAAATACCCAAATATGTTAAAGCCCATATCTTCCTTAGGAAAATTTTCATCCCGTATCATTAATTAGAAATGAGTTTCAATAAAGGTCTTTGTGCCTTAACTACACCATCAATCATTAACCATAACAGTGTGTGCTAATCGCATACATAGAAAACAAAATCTAGTGAACGGCTAGGATTTGTAACGCTCAGGGTTGATAATAACTGCTTTTATAAATAATGGATGTAATAAACAATGTTGAAATGGGAAATTCTGTTACGGTGTATACTCGTACTTCCAAGCCCGCACCTTTGTTTAAATAATTTCGTTGTGTTATTATTATTTATTAAAACCTCTGTAATCAAATGCTCTTTAAAAAATATATGTTTCAAATGAGTGTACATTTAATTTAATATTACCATATTTAATACTTAATATAACTATGTGTATTTACAATATTCTTAACCTACATAGTATAATAATAATCAAAATATACATTAAATTATGAAAAATGCCAGCGTTAAAGGTACAAAACATGTATATAATTATTTTATTAAAAATAATTGTACACATAGTTTAACCATTAATGAGTGTTCGTTTTATTACATCAATATATAATATGTTTTTCAGTTAACTTTAAGTTAACTTTTTAGATAAAGGCCTTCCCTAGAATTATCCGTTTGGATCTTCTATCTTTTTCATGACACAAATTTCAACGATGTCATCCAAACATCACTTTTCGTCATTGGAGAGCTGTCAAATATATCGTATTTTTTTTATAGGACAATTCACACCAATTGACCTACTCCTTGTAGAAGCTTGTGTTATGGGTACTAGGGAACGGATATACATAGATAGACATATAAATACATGTTTAAACACCCAAGACCTAAGCACGACACCAAATGCTCATCACATCGATGCTTGTCCCAGCCGGGGATCGAATCCAGGACCCATGGATTCGCAGTCTGGGGTACTAACCACTAGACCAATGAGCCGTCGAATTAATGTGAAATATATACGCCTTTCAAAAATTCTAACTCCAAGTTACGTACGTTATGTGTGGGTGGGGTGTATTGTCTACAATGTAGATTCAACTAGTCAATGTTGACCAAGATTTATTTTGAGCCGGGTCATAACTCAGGCCAATACGTGACCGATCCTCACGCCTAGTCGCTGATATTCCTTAGTAGAAGTAAGTTCAGGCGTTTTAGTACTATCACTTGCTTCTCGCATCAATTAACTTGCTAAACATTGCTCTGTTAGGGCTCATTCAACTGAACGCTTTATTTTAAGTAGCTGAGGGACTGGTGTCGCCTGACCTGCGCTGAGACCTCTTTCAAAAGCATTAGTTTATACCAAATCCAGAGTCGCTTATGCTCTCTTACTTGATTCTAAATTCAATATAAATAAGCCTATAGTATAATAACTAATATATTTGTTACTTACAAAAATAATGCATTAAACTTTTAGAACAAAGAGCCTTGAAGGCTTAACTATTTCCTACATACTAAAGCTCTGAACTGTCTCAATTTATTACAACGTAAATGCAATATATGAAAGGCAATCTCTAAAAGCGACATATGCGTACATAAGTAAAACAGAGTGAGAATACTGACTTAGGTAGGGTTTTTTATGGACCACAAAGTTAACACATACAAAAAAAATATGAAAAGCGGTGCCGTCCTTATAACATGCGGACATGACCAGCGAAATCAAGTTTATATAAAAAAGTGTTAATCCAAACAACACTAAAATAATATAAAAATTACAAACTATAAAACGAAAACTTGTGGTAAATATATAGAATGGTAAAAATTTTAATTTTTCAATAATATCTCTGCGGTTTAGCGTTTATCGCTTGCGGGAAAAATTAGAGTCGCCATCTTAGGAGTAACGGATCACGAATTTTGCATGCGAGCCTTAACAATATTAGTAAAAGGTCATTCGAAAGGTAGTTTCCTTTTCCGGTTGCTTTCTACACCTATTATAAACTAGTGCAGCCGCCGGCCACTACAAAAGGTCAAGCGGGAAAAATCGCCCGGTTTCTCTGTTGCGTAACAGAAGGCTCGCAAATTGAATATTTTCCTTTATACGTTTCATAAAATTCTTTCTTAATTACTTCGTATATGAAAAATAGTTCCAAAGTTCTTTTTGACTTGATATTTGTTTGCAATTGTTTCTCTAGCGTGATTTATCAAATGTTTATTAGCTAAGTTCGAATCACACGAAAAAGTCCGGCAACGCACTTGCGAGCTTTCTGGCAATGTGAGTGTCCATGCGGTATCACTTGGTGACCCTCCTATTACATAAAAAAACACGTACATCGTCAAAATGTTATATTCTAATAAGTAGTATTTTATTTTTCTTAGTAAAAAGCTTTTATTGTTTATGAATGTATCAAGAAAATAATACTTAAGTATTGTCCCGGAAGTCAATGAGAAGAATTAATCAACCCGTGAACGTGGATAGCAATTTAGTTGCATCTTACCATGAGAACATAAAGGAATGGCCCTCTCCACGCATTTCATAAGTAGCTTAGCGACTTTAAAGGGCTGTCATATCTCAGGTATTGCTTCGAATACCTTAAATGGTCACATTTTATTACGGCACAATGAATTACATTTGAACACTTTCTACGTGATTGCGTATGTCGTTTCATCATGATGCATAAGTTACTGGAGTCATGCAGTTTCGAACAATTGCATTTTCAACGAAATTACAACAAAAGAAGAGAAAGAATTTAACCCGGACCTTTTTGATTTCTTTGCAAGAAAATAAAAACATAAAATACTGTAATAAATCTAAAGGCTGAGTGAATCCGTGCTAACAGATAGCTAATACAAAACCAGAGAAATGCAAATAAAAAAAACGTAAATCAGAAAAATCAATGAAATCATTTGAGTATGTACGCATATTTTGTGTTCTCACCATAATAATACAAAACCTGCACAGTATGAGTGCAGTGTTAGATTAGTAGCTTCGTTGTGCGACTCTCATCTCTAAGATCGAAGGTTCGATTCCCAGCTGTGGACTAATGGAGTTTCATTATTATTACGCTTTTAGCACTCGTTCGCACGGTGGAGGAAAACATAGTGAGCCAATCGGCATACAAATGATCATCAAATATAATATGCCGACAAAAGGTTATATCGCCACTGGTTTTTGTTTTATCGTTTAGTTCGAATAATTTAGATTTTTATTAAAAGTCATACTAGAATATATGAAATCGAAATATTGCAGTTCAAGTCATGTCAGTTTTATGTATTCAATTAACAATGCCACAACTAATGCGTATAATGTAATTAAAAACATATTATTTCATTAACAACGCAAGTACACAGGATAAATAGGATTAGGCTATGACTGTTGTAGTTTTTTTTTAAACAATTTGTGTGTGCCTCAGTAAATGCTTTATAATATAATTTAGACTATGTATGTTTAGCCCGATTTAATAAATGCGGCAACCGGATACACTCCGCAATAGTGGTGTCGAGATTCGTAAGACAGACAATAGTGGAGATCTATAGCGATGCCAGCAGCGGTTTCGAGTCGAGTAACGACCTTGACCACTCAAAAAGAAGAAGGAGACCTTTATGTGTGAAAATAGTATGAGTTTTCCTAAGATAAAATTGTGTAAACGAATAACGTAAGTGGTAGCAATTTTATGTCAGCGATGAGCTAAGTTTCAGTGCTAGCCTTTAAGCGGGAAGTAACTCTGCGGTCTGTCAAAATCTTACTTAGATTTGGCTTTGTAACTTAAGCTTGCTTCATCTCGCCGTCTAAAACTGTCCAAAGACAAAATGTGGTATATCTTGAAATGATTGTTACCTACGTATTCATGCAATCATGATTTGGGTTTTCAACAAAGCCAGGAATATATTTTAAATAAATTGAGGAAGAGCAAATGTTCGTTATTAATGCAAAACTATTAGGCGCTTTAGAATATTGAAATACCGAAAAGAAACGCAACGTAGTAACAAGTACTTAAATGAAATATAAAAGTATCGTACTTTCTAAATATGATTTAAACTTAATAAATATGTATGTAATATAGTAATTAAAACATTTACTGTATACGTCACATTTCCCAAGTGTTTACAACGAAACACATTACACAAACCACCCACATAGAGAGAATACTAAGCTTTGTTACCACATTAATTTGGCTTAAATATTAGTAAGCTCTGAGCAATGCTGAATCCAATGTCTATATTTTGTACCCACGCTATTCGTATGCTTCTGTAACGAAATCATTTAATCATAAATCATTTGATTTGATAAGCTTTCAACGCAACGTCCAGTATTATTGACAGTGAATATAGTTTGAGCGTACCGTTTGTAGAATTTGGCGGTTGGTTTAATTAAAAACTAATTTCACTTACAACAAAATTGTACTCATGAAACAATTTTTTTCTTATTCCAGCATTGTGGTCTGGAAAATCAATGAAAACATTTTTTTGTGCTGTTTTAAAAAACAAAGGGTATCTATGGTGTGTCAAACTTAAACCATTAGTTGGTTAAGTGGTTAAATATTAGCGTCTATTTATCTGCATCTTCTACCGCATTTACCATGGAGAGAGTTCAGAGGAGTTGTTCGGATTAATACCTGCAGCTGAGTGTTTTTCAAGGCAGTTTTTGCCGCGCACCATCACTTTGTGGAACCAGCTGCCCAGTGAAGTATTTCCGAACCAATTCGACTTAGGGTCCTTCAAGAAAAGAGCGTACCAAAAGGCCGGCAACGCACTCGCAAGCCCACTTAACATCAGGTGAGCCTTCTGCCCGTTTGCCCCTTTTTGTTTTATAAAAAAAATAGCGTAGAACTAAACTTGAACTATTTTTTATATATATTTAAGTACATATTACAAACTAAGAGGAGATATAAACAATGATGTAGGTAGGTACAGTAGACACTTTGCCTGTGACATTTATAGTATAGACAAAATACAAAATATCGTTCATAATAAAAAAAAAAAAAATTCAAGTGGATAATAATTCAAGGTACTAGGAAGTTAGCAACATGGAAGAGCTTTCTCTAAGTGGAAAAAGCTTTAGCGGCGCTTAATGTGTCATTTACTCCATTCAAGCTTGTCGTGGGAATATTGTCTCGTGTTTAAAACTTGTTCATACACGGTTAAATGTCTAACGGAATACAAATATTTGATTAAACAACTATTTTACAAACATTTTTAATGATAGTAACATTGCATTTCAATGAGAGGTAAGGTTAGTTAGGTTAAAGTTAAAAAAAAGGTCCTTTTTGGAAATTAATATCTAACAAATATGTATTTTTAAGTTTGTTAAATTTTGTCATAAAACCTTCATAAACATTTGGATTTAGATTTTGAACATTGGATTTGGAACACCCCTAATGAATATAAATTTTGTTAACATATTTTACACTTAAATGCTTCGAGTGCAGTTCAGAAATTGTGGTCAGAAAGAGCCACATCAATTTCTTTTAAAGGTCCTGATATCACGCCATCCATTGCAGAGTTGGTTTGGATAATTCGATGGATTTTAACAAATTTCTTATTACTAAGCTACTCAGGTAACTTATATAATCCAAGTGTTGTTTTATAGACTACTTAGACGTCTTTTTATTGTTTTATTAATAAATTTAAAAATACCCAATTTCGTACTTTGTGGCTGAGTATTATATCACAGAGTAATATATATTAGAATATTTAATAGTTTCCTTATAACAGTAAAACAATTGATAACAATGGACTATCAAATAGAATTATAAGTTACGATAACATCGATTATTGGAGTAATCTATATATTGTGAAAGTCAATGAAATTTCTTATGTACCCTACATTAATGCAATGCTACCACTGTTACTATTTTAATTTTATGACGTAAACGAACCACATTAAACTTAGTCGTTTGAAACTGATGGAAAATTATTTTATTACGGCTCAGGCCACATATTTTTCAGACGTGGTGATACTGTGTGTTAATATGTGGAAAATATCGCCTAAACCATTTTCATATTCATTATAACTTTCAATAAATAATACATTTAATATGACATTATCCCACACATTTGTAATACAATACCTAAAAAATGCTACAATTTATACAAATCGGATCGGAATTCCTACTTTTATGTTACATTCTGGATTAAAAATCTAAAATACGCACAGATCTTGGACAACCAGTGAATGCGTTTATAAAATCCATTTGGTCAATACTAGAATCCCACCCACATGGCACCAAGAATGTCGGAAGGTCATAAATAGATGGTAATCCGCACACGATCAACATCGTCTTATACTGAGACCGCACTGCGGGTGAAACGACACGATTACATTTTTAGAGCAACGGATGTTAAAACCGGCTTCAAATAAAATAATTGCGCGATCCATGAGTATTTATCTTTCTATCAAGAATTAGGATCGGTCTCATACATAATAATGCAACGATTTTAAATCCACATTAAAAGGAAACAAATTCATGAGATTTGTTTCACACAGCATCTAACTGATTTGATAGAAGTAATAACTCACCACATCTCAATATAATTTATAAACTAACTAATACTAAACTAAATAATACTTTAGGCTAGGCACACTATAACTAAAGAAGCTTGTAAAAAAAAGTACAAAATTAGGGAAGAAAAAGAAGACTTATTAGATATAAACACAATTATATATTTTTGAAATTAGCCTTATTCAATCAGAGATATAAAGATCAGAGTGACGGTATGTTAAATTTGGTCATAACTTAACAAAAGTATCTAATTTAGTAAATCTAATATATAAAATTCTCGTGAGGCGGTGTTTGTAGTTAAACTCCTCTGAAACGGCTCAACCGATTCTCATGAAATATAATATTTGGTATGTCTAGGAATCGGACAACATCTATATTTCATCCCCCTAAATGTTAAGGGTAGTCCACCTTTAAATTATTATTTTTTTTAATTTGTAGGTAAATTTTTATGATACAGCATTAAAAAATACATACAACCCCTAATTTTCGACCCTCTACGATCAACCCCTATTTTTTATTATAAATGATATACATGGCAAAACGGCGTTTGCCAGGTCAGCTAGTATAATATATAATTCTGTATTTAATGATTCTATTATTTGCATAATTATGTTTACTTAGCTGGACTTTGCGGTTTTGCGTTTACACCGCGGGAAAATTTTACAGTGCGGTTGTCTTCTTAGTTTACCTTCGATTGATCTAAATAAAACTAGTTTAAACTTTTAATTTAAATTTCTGAATGCACGTTATATAATTTAATTTAAAGTAGAGACTATTTGAATTTAGAAGCTATCAATTTCATATTAGTCACAGTAGTTGTATGACAATGGTTAAGTGATGTATGTGAAAGGTAGTTTGTTTAAAATGTGGCACAAACATTCGAAATTTGAATTGTATACTTGTTCTTCGTTTTATTTAATTAACCACATATTATATATGTGATTATAGATTATTTTTTAAGATTGCGTTAACCACAAACACACGTTAACGACATCGATTCAATTTATTTGTTCCTTTAAAATTTCGACTTTAAAAAACTTCAAATAAATCTAAGAATTCGTGATTCTGTGAATTCTTTACCAAATTTCCTATAAAGAATGAAAAATATTTTACCGACTACACCTATCAGATAATCTAAATTACGATTGTTTTTATTCTCATTCCAAAACAAAGAATTCTTTCAAAGGAATTCATTGACTCTTTGATGTTTGACCGCTTCTTTGAACTTTAAATTCAATGCGAGTTGATTCTGTACACATTGATTTGAATGCGGTATTTTGTAATTTGAGTGGGACGTACTTAGCACAATTTTATCCGCTGTTTCTATTTTGCTGGTTTTTGTAGGTTTATGTTACAATCAATTTAAATGAATAATATATTATTTTATACGTTACTAGTGTTTGAAGTATCTTCCATCAAATTGCAAAACACCCTTGTTCTCAACACCTCCGGGTTAAATGTCAGTCTATGGTTTCATTTCGAATAAGAATTATACGTAAATATAGGAGATGTTACAATGTCAGACACAATTATTACTGTGTTCACAATTTCATATACCCATGTCATGCACACGTGTGTTCTTTTAAATTATTCAAACAAATAAGTTCCAGTACATACAATCACACGCTTTATTTGTTGAGAAGGACGCGAGACATCCGTCAAGTTTCATTGAATTTTTCAATTTATTATTCGTTATTTTGAATTTCAAATAGCGACAAACCAGTCCCGACCCATATTAAGATTTTTCGACTTGATACGCTGTTGACAGGTTTAATTTTATCATTGACACGAAATCAGTGTTTGTATTTTGACATTATATCCGTTTCATTTGGAGGTGGTAAAATGCAGTCATATTTTTGTCAACTGAAGTAAATTATATTCTAAATTAATTAACTGTAAAAAGGGACAACTCAAACCCATAATAAGAATTTCATGATAGAACTGTATAATATGTATATACTTTTAGACAAAGAATAAATAAATAAAAACAATAACTAACCATAAAATAAAATAACTAAAATATATTATTAAAAGTCCCTTTAGGCAAGGTTCCGAATATACGCAGCTATAAAAAAACTATAAAAAATATTATTACATATGAATATTTGTACACTATCTATTTTATATTGTACTTTTTATGTATTAATTACAAGTGCAGTGTAGAACATAAAAAGTACGGTATAATAGCAATAAGCCTATATAAAACAAAATCAATATCAACCTAACTTAAGGATAAACTCACTTGAAAAAAAATAGTGGTTTATTTGGTTGACATATGTAAAATAACTGATAACGTAAATATATCGTATCGTTTTTAAAATTCAATATTTTAATCTATTAAACACTATATCTTATTCTGGTAATGCATACAAAACACATACCAATAAATTCACACAAATTATTTCAATTTTCGACTTGTCTTAGGGTAATAAATTCTAAGACTTGTAGTTGATAAATTGCATATGAATAAAAACAATTCAGTGTAAGTTGTTTAATTCAAATAGATTCTGATCATAGTCGCGTCGTGACACGAGTGGACAGCCTTGCCAAGGCTTTTGCGGTTATAAAAATAGATTACAAATGTAATACTTGTTGTGCGAGTTAGAAATCTCAGTATCATTTTGTATTAATAAAAAAAATATTGAGACGACTTGATAATAGCTTAGTTAATAAGCCCCATTTCCCAATTGGTCTGGCATGAGGTAGAGGTCTGTAAGGGCAAGTTGATTACCAATCTACGCCTAAACCAATAATCATTCACCCGAACGTACTGCCAACGTATAGCCATGCTAGAATTATATTAAAAAACTACCTGAATATTTGTATTTTTTAAACAAAGTGAACTAAGATTAAAATAATACTTTTTAGCGTGTAGTCTTCTGAGAACGCAGTCTTTCTATTTATTTAATCTTTTAATTTGACTCATTTAAAATTTGCCATTTATTTTTGTGCTTGTAATGTTTCAATGATTGAAACCTTACAGGTTCAATGAAATGAAGCATAAAAGGAATCCATTATTAAATATTTGAAGAATGAAAACTCCTTGACATATATAAGATACTTTGAATAGCATATGAGAAAAGTCATTTCTCAAGTTAAATCAATTTTCAAAAGGTTTGTTTAGGCGAAGGTTTATATGTATTGTAATACTCAACATAATATTAAATAATGTTTTGTTGTTTATAAAGATCTTTTGACGTAGTCTTACCACGCAGACGCGCGTAATATAAATAAATAGAATTCAGCGCCAATCAGCGTAATAGATGAACAATAAAACGCGTTTAACAAAGCTTTAGATAGTTATAAAAGGTGTCTGTTACTATTATGGTTACACATAATTGCGTAGATAGTGGTTAATTACTTTAGGCTGGTTGCGAAAAGCACGCTTTCCATATCTTCATCAGCAAAAACTGGTCGGTTACGAAATAGGTAGCTACTTGAAACACCGCCATTGTTGAACAACTGGTATTGTCTAGGTATGTACAGAGGTTGTAGTATTGGAATACAGAAATTGCCTTATTTTAGGCAGGTTATATTTTGAATTGTGTCTTGGTAGCGTTTATTATCATCGGCTTTATTTCCGGCGAAAGTAAAGTAAAATAAAAAGTTTATAATATGTACCTCACTTAAATCGCTTAAAGTTTAACACATAATGTACGTAAATAAAGACTAGCTTATGTACTTAAAAATTTCGGTTTGTCATGGTCAAGTATTTAGTACATAAATATTATGCTTAGTCTTAAAAAGAGTGTTTGAAATTCGAAACTTATTCCACAGATTATGTTTCCATATAAAAGCAAGATGAACATGAAAACAAATGCCACTATGCTACTATATATTTTGCTTTGGAATTACTTAACATCTAAATAGCGACCGGTAAGATTACCACATGATTTCAAGGTAGCAAAATAACCTAAATGAAAGTTGGGTTTCATAGTAAGATGACGTCAAATACTCCTCATCCACCAAGATGAATAGTAATAACCAGATCCTTTAGAAATACGTCATTCAACTTATTGAATTGTCAAATATTTACTCACGCACGTTTACCAACGGATGCATTCACGTTTAAACGAACAAATATAACGGTTTATAAACAATAGGTTTTATCTTAGAATAAACCGAAACGTAATTCGTTATACTTAGATAAGATCAGGTGGGTGTATAAAATTTTGAGTGGAGACATTAAAATTAAGGATCGCTTCTACCTTTCTAATCTAAATAGTTAAAGTCGACTCTCCTGAATATATATATCAATAAAACATTTCTATCAGACACACATTCAATGTCCAGATTTTGTATCGGAGACAGTATTTGGTACATATTACACTCGGACAACTTAGATAAATTTAAAGTCATGGAGAGGCATAGCAAGGATATAAGATCTTTATCGCAATTCGTTGTAGGTTAACGCCCTGTAGGTTATAAGCTCTATTTATATTTGTATAAAAAAACCTCTGCGCGATAATGTATAGAGTATCTTGCAAAATTCGATCTAAGTGAGAGTTTTTTTATTTACGTCTTACAATCATCACCTAAGACTAACTAGCGTTCTAAAATTATATGGGCAGGTCTTAATTCGTTGGCGTCAGTCTAGACTCTAGACACGTGCGCATTGCCTAACATTATCACAATTACATAGACAAGATACTGAATTAAACAGGCATTAATAATAACAAAAAGGTTTATTGGGAAATAGTTGAAACTGCCAGCAATAACCTTAATTTTACAAAATAAGAGCCGTGTTGTTTTGCCGGTGACTTTTGTCTATCAACTATTTGAAGTTATTTAAATTGGCTGTCGTTAATAACATTTTGTCTATGATCATAATTGGTTTCTGACGTGAATGTGAACTTTGTATAAATAATTTGTTGGCATGTTATAGTTGTTGAGTATCTTTTTATGTCAGCTTTCTTAAATACGTCGTACCGAAAAGTTATTTTAATAGGAAGAAAATGTTATGTGAATTCAAAATATTGTAAATTGATAAAAAAAATGTACATTGTATAGGTACTTAAAATAATAAACATACATGTTAACGATAGTCTTACAAAAAAAAAATACTCAAAGCTTTCACAAATTTAAATTTAAATTTAGAACCGTATAAACAATTCTTATCAATTAATATTCACGTCAATTGTCACGTAGAGAAAGTGTTAATTAAATTTGAGCTGTCATCATTCATTTATGAGTGAAATAAACATCTGTGCTCGCGCATTATCTTAGCGAACAATAGCTCGCATGCGTAATGCCTTATCTGATCTACCATACCTTCTAATGAGGAGCGCCGGTCTGATTCTACGTGCTAATTGAAGACAAAAACGGGAACTATGCCCTCTAATTGGATATAATTGAATTTCTCTTGAAACATTTCATTGCTCTTAAATGTTTGCCTATGTTAGGAGCTTTTATCAAAATTGTTGAAACACAGAATTTCAACATATTGTGAGGTTTAATTTTTACTCGTAATATTCGTATATTATTGAGTCCTTATTTAATTATTAATTAATATCTAATTTAAAATATAAAGAAAAAAAAACTTAATTAGATTAATGAAATAGTTTTAATAAAAACTCTGATCTTTTTAATTTCATCCCAGCGTTAAGGTAAAATATGACAGTAGATAGGATGGAAAGATAAATAAAATCCTTTAAAAAGTCATAAGTACATACAAAAAATAGTATTTGTACGATGTACATATACTATTCTTTGTATGTGTATTTTTATCTTCAATAGAAGATTATTAATAAGAGCATATAGTAATAGGCTCTTATTAATAAGTGTGATGTATCACGAATGTATAAAAAACAATTCTATTTTCAGGTACAAAGATATAGTGCAACGCTTCTCGAATGATGAGGAGCAAACAGAGGTGGTGGGATAGCGTTTATTGCGATAATCTACAACCTACAGGTACGATTTATTAGTTATGTTTGTCGTGCTATTACATAGGTATATATGAGGGACTAAAATGAACATAAAACTATGTATTAATATAAACAAATAGATCTTGAGATAAACTCAATTCGTTTAATCAAACAAATAAAATTGTTTTTTATGGTTTCTTTGATCGCTATACATCTATCTAAAGAACGTATTATTTGCAATTTCCGTAGTGAAGATACCGTCGAATTCTATTCAAATATAAATTATTTATTCAGTGTATAAATATAAATATATTTATGAGTACTGTGAAATGAATAATGATTGTATTAAAATGACGCTAGAGTGTCGACAGTTGCCTGTATTACACTTGGGTTTTAACACCCACGATTTTGACATTCTCGGCGCCTTTAGCATAGAAAAGGCATATTCGTATAACTTCATTTTCAATATTTGGGAAGTACAGACGTGTGAAATGAGTTTTGTACCAGTCCTAGTTGCTCTACAACGCTTGGTTTAGGCCTTAGATTTCTGTATTTGTTCCTTGTGTTTGTGCTTGAGATACGCCGTTGTGTTTTAGGTCTAAGGTCTGCTTTTCTGTTATATTTCTTTACGAGTGTTAATATGCACACGTTGAAATAAAATAAGGTTGTATATCAGGCCCTAGGCCCTTTTCTCTTGTAATTTAGGAATGACACAAAAGGGCACTCCAAAATACTCTAAAAAGTACCTTTTGTATGTATAAAAATATTACTTCAATACATAAAAAAATCAAATAAATTGAGTGTATCAAAACGCCGCATATTTACTTCATTCGTGTTCCCTTTGAGAATTAGACCGCAACGTCACTTAAAACCATGAAAAACCATTTTGCATGCATTTCTCTCGTTGTCATATCACACCTACACGTATAATTTCACGATTTAAACGTCCCAACGAAATATATCTCGTCTTAAAGCGATAAATAACAAACAAATTACATTGTTCTACGAACGTGTGACATTTGCGTTTGAGAAATGAATCGTTATTCGTTAGGATGTAGGAAGAGAATATGTTGATAAAATGAGTTCACGAGTTCAGTTTCGCCCCGTAAAGACAAATGCCTGACAATGAAATGGCATTGTTAAAGCGCTTTCTAGGAGGGTCTTTGTGCTAGACGTTTGTTATGAATTCATAGTATTGAATATAATAGATAAACACTGACTTAATATTATTTTTTGCTAGTTACAATTAGGGAGCGTTAAAGTATTACGTTACGAATTTTGGGGGTGGGGGGTCTTATTGTTAAACGTTACGATTCGGGGAATTGAATTACGCGTTATTGTTATTTCCAGTACTTTACACCACATAATGGTATGAAGAGTCACCAGGTGGCCACGAAACGTTTTACTATACTTAGGTACAGAAAAACGTTACGACACGTTACACGAGGGGGGGGGGGTCAATTATCTCCAAAAATTGCGTGACGAACGCTCCCAAAGATGTCTATCGTACGACACTAATAGTTATATGTGGCACATTAACACCTAGTATTAAGAAGTAATCAAATGTTGGATTTGTAGTTATAATACTTTTTCAGTGAATTAAATAGCATACCGTTCTTGCTCTTTTTGTCGAACCTAGATAATGTTTCTCTCTTCTTTGAAATGGGTAATAAAATTTCGATATGCGTAACTCTAGAAGCGAACAAAGAGTTGTTGGTTGCGTGAGTGTTATATAAAAGTTTTCTTCAGAGTAACGAAGACGCTAAAAGGCTTGATATTTCACAGCACTCATTAGACAGTTTACGAGTTAGAATGTAATGTGCAACATTCCTTCTACTGTAATACATGATAGCTGGTATATAGTAGTTTGTTTTGTTTCTGATAATTATATTACCAAAACTAAAACGTGACTATTAAATTCCACATTGATACTTTACCAATTAAAAAAAAGGAGGTTATCAGTCTGACCTGTGTAAATGTAATATTGTCGATAAATTTAGACTTCAGGCAGGTGTCACAAATGTGTGTTTGTGCACAAATTTCTCGAAAACTAAGTCATTCAAGACAATCGTGCCTGAGTTCATGCATTACAATTACGACGTTGCACCAATAGATTTTTCTTTGAATTTGTCCAAATTGTATTTTTTCTTGCTTACAAAATGTTTAATAATAAAAATCATTATACGAATCATTGATTTCTTGCAGCGTTATTCTGTCCTATTAAACCCAACAACGAAATATGTATACGTAAACAAGACGACCTAAAATGAAAACGTTTATTCTCTAAGCTTCATTTTAGAGACACTCAGCTTAATTCGCAACACATTCAAAACGTAATTACATTTGACATTTCGTAATGAACATAAAGGATTTGTGTTTGACATAATTTTAGTATATTTGTGCTTTGTATTTTCGGCATAGATACAACATAGCATATGTTACATCAGTACAGTATTCTGTGCCTGAAACATGTAAATTTTTGGGTTAAGTAACGCCTTCACTATACTAGCCCGTGTTATTTATAAAGAATAATTTTCAGGGACGATAGTCGTAAGCTAATACTAGATTAGTAGTGGAAGATAAACGAATTCTCTTATCATGAACGTTTTCTATTAGTAACAAATATACATGTTGAATATAAAAACTAAACTTTTGTTGGTATTTCTTAACAATTGCATACTCATAGTTGCCAATAAAATTATCTCTTATAGTAGACTCATAATTATATCATACGACGACGTAGATACAAAATTATTGATCTAAGGAAACTTCGGACAGTAAAAGCTTCGAAGAGAATTTAAATGTTTAGTAAATCTCATAAGTATCATTTATTTATGTAGGAAACACAATGTACACTTATGGACGTCAAAAAAGAAATATACATTAAATGTTTCTAATTTTTTGAATTTACTGCCAGTTCTCAAATCAAGGGCGTAGAACGTAACAGAAGAACTGGCAATACAGAGTGTATCGCCACTCTTTTTAATCGCCATGTTTGAGTGTGTGATGGGGTCATGCCTTCAAGTCCCGGTAGTGCAACACTGTATTTTCTATGCACTAGCACTTGCTCATGCGATGAAGGCTTTGGGTTATTAAAAGGTCATGTAACCATAACCGACACATTTAATTATTCTAAAACATGTATAAATAAAATTCTAGGAAAGCGTACATCACCTGTTTTAATGTCTGTTATATTACATTTAAAGCATTTAAGTTGTGTTCGTAGAATTTATTAGGCATTTAACTAAATGGTTAAATGGACTAATAATTACTTGAGAGAGAAAAAAATTACTCGAGTTAAACAATGTTCATTTTATTTTTCTGTAGGTTTAATTACATGTTCACATAGCAGAGGTTTCATCTAATTATTTAAATAATAATTCACACTGACAATTTTGCTTTGCTTGTTTGAATTATTATTATTATTAAGTCGGGCAAACGAGGCTATAGGAGACCGTGTAAAGAACTTTTTTTCATTTTAACCACATAAATACTATCTATATTTTCAACACAGTTTTAGACATATTTTAAGAAATGTTCTTATTAAATGTGTAGTTTGAACGTCAAAAATTGGTAGATGACTGTCTGACGGTATACACAATTGATGCCTTTTATTTATGTATTTTGTAAAGCTAATAGCTTCTGCAACCTGAAACAATTATTCACCGAGAATCAAACAGAACTATAGGTATTGTTAATGACTAACATATGTCTAATATCAATTCAGTACGCAAATGCATAAAATAATTTGTGTCAAACATATTTGTTATCCCATATTGGGCACACCGTGTGCAGATAACATTTATTGCTCAATATTTATAGAACACGCCTAATCTATGAAAACAATTGTATTTAATAATTGGCCGTTGGGCCGTGGGCACTTATAATATTCAAATTAGGTAGTAGATCAAACATGTTAGTTAATTTATTGATTTAAATCATTTATGCTTATAAATAATTATGATGTATCGTTGGTCATATAAAAACGCTATGAATTTACATTTTCGCTGATAATTTATGAGTATTAGTCTCAATCCTATTTAATAAGAATTCAATCTGTCAATATAAAAAATAATATAATCAATGATAATATTGTCTTTGCTTAACACAAGTCCAATGTTAATAAAACTCTTCAAATAGAAAAGCCATACATATCTTGTTGATCGTAACGGCTGAAAAGCTCTTTAAATCGTAAATAATGTAAAAAATTAAATAAATTTACAGTTATTTCGTAAGCCGATGAACATTATTCTTATATTCTATAAAACAAGTGTTTTTAATAAATATACACGCAACTATATGCAACCGTTACGTTACTATCAGAGTCCGTTAACTGCGATAAACCAATGTAATATTACAAAGAAGCTATATCACGACAAGTAATTTAAAATATCGATTAACTATCAAAGACGCTATTATGCTTTTACTTCAACAAATTTAGGAGTATCACTAGAAATTATTATAAAGTATTTTAGGTTAATATTTCAAGTTTCATTAGGATAAAATATTAACATTTTTATATCATTATATGTACATATTATATACTGTGTGTAATTGTTAGTATTTGCACTGAAGATTCCACGAAAATGCTGTGTACAGATCTAATTGGACTTCAGGTTTACGAATAATGTTTAGTGTGTAATAACTGTATGTATTTAACCAATCTGATGTCTGTTTCTGTACCTTAAATGTAAAAAATTAAAAATTAAAAAAATATCGCTGGACAACATCCCTGGTGACAACATAGAATCGAATATAAAAAAAGAAGAAAATAAAAGTTTGTCTTCGTTTGAAATCAATTGCCTAAATCTGTTTCACAATTAACTTTTTCCTGTAGGCTTTAATTTTCACGCGAACATACATATTTTCCACACAAATTCAACATTTGAAATATATAATACTTGGTTATTTTTATGTACACTATGTTAAAATTATGCAAATTAAAAGGCCGTACTCAGTCTGTCTATTAACTAACCAAATGATAAATAATGACCCTTAGTTGGTCCGAACAAAGGTACTTAAAAGGCGAAGCATGAAATGCTAAATCGTTAAACAGGCCTAACGGAAATAATGTTGCGCACTTTATTTACGTCAAAAATACTCGAGAGGAATACAAAAGGAATTTTTAATTATAAACACATTTGAACACATCTGAGATGTAAGCTTCAGAATTGCGCCTTATAAAGTCAATTCAACTCTGTATTATTACTAACATCGTTTAATAAAGTACTTTAAAACTATCAAATACATTTAATTCCTTACACTCCTGTCGAGAGAACTTGTAATATATAAATTGTTGAACCGAAAAATATGATTAAGCTTCTTAAGTGAGCCTTAAATAAATTAAAAAGAAATAGACAATATTTTTGTACCATATAATTACATCTCGTACAAAACCTATGCTTGGTAAAACAAATGTACCAAGCTATATTAAAATTACACATTTAACTGTTGATGTGGCTGATAATATTCCTTCTAGACTATAATTGTACAGTGACTTTTCACTTTCTACGATAAAGAATAGATGGGAAACGACGTAGCAGATGCTATCTAGTCCCATCGAGTTCCATGATATTTAAAAATGCAAATTATATCTGACCTTTATTTATCGATAAATCGTCTAGCTACCTCAATTACGTCCGCGATAATAAATGACTGTCTTCATAGTAGCTATTTGAAGATTTCAAAAATAAAAAGGATACTCTTGCGCAGGCAATTAACGTTGCGAGTTAACCAATAAATCGAGTGAGACGTGATTCGCAGTTGACGGCAGGTTTTAAGACCACTTAAAGGGGACCTTAGCATACGTTAAGTGTCTTGAATTCATTTGAGAGATACTGAATAAACATAGGCATAACCTGCAAATATACTTGGGGTTATAAATGTTTTTGTTTGGGAGTTTGGAGATATTTTCTGAAAAAAAAATTACAAGCACATGCATAAATTCTATTGATTTTTGGATATATTGAAAATTAAATTGAATTGCTTGTAGTGGGAGAAAAGCGAAATCTCACAAGAAAAAAAAAAGCAGTAGATACGTCATTGAAGTAATTATTCTATACTAATATTATAAAGAGGAAAGATTTGATGTTTTGTTTGTTTGAAATGAATAGGCTCCGAAACTACTGGACCGATTTCAAAAATTCTTTCACCGTTGGCAAGCTACTCTGTTCCTGAGTGACATAGACTATGTTTCATTTTCAAAAAAATTAGGGATGCTTACTAAAACTTGAATAATCTAACCCAATGTGTAAAAAAATTAACAAAAAACTTCCTTCCTGCGTGCGCTGCGAAAACTATTAATGATAGAACAAAATGATGTATTACAATTTTTCAGGACATAATTTAATGGCATAACCACAAAAAAGCATGGTGGAATGGTATTCTTCTGCCGTTTCTCTTGAATTTACTACTAAGTAATATAACAAAAATCTTAGCCACAGCAACGCTTGGCCGAGTCTACTAGTCTTATTATAAAATTAATGAAAACCCAGTGTTGACGTAAAATTATGTAATAAAATTATTATAAGCACTATAGTGCTATTTGCGAATCACACGCCTGGCACTTTCTTTGGGCGTCGTTTCAACCTATCTTGGATCGTGACTGACTCTACGTGTGTCAATACGTGCTTACTGCGGCAATTAATCGTACAATCTTAACAGACATTATTAACTGTGGTTTAGTATTATGTGTCGTTAACGTTGTTATACATTGTTATACTTGTAGTTTTTGTGAGTACGTTAAAATGAACGAGCTTAAAAACACAGTTAAACGGGATTTTGATGGAACCACAACTTAATATACACATTATCATCATCAAAGTGGTCTAGAATATTCAGAAGCAACCCATAACGATGTTATTAATCAGTGTTCTGTTTTTGTTCTTATCTTTAGGTTTCCAGAAATAATTTTACTTTTGTAGGAGAATATTCGATATTTAAAATTATAATTTGTCGTAGGTCCTGAAAAACCTTAACGTTACCGACAAAGTACTAAAATCCAATTAGTTGTACAGTACTTGTTTTTGTAGTGTAAAAAGGGCCGATACAATTAAATATAAAACCTTTTCCCCGGTTCTCCCTCATTACTCACTGGTTACGCAAGTTCGTCAGCGCAGCATGAGCCGCCTAAAATGTCCTTCCGTATAACTGGTTGGAACACCACCTAGGGTTGCCAATAAAAATTATATAATTGAGCCCACTTTTTTTACGAAACTACTTCCCGCCACTTTAAATTAAAAACCATTTATAACCACACAAATTCACAAAAAAAAGACCTATGTACAAACATAACAACAGTTATAAATAAATTCAATTGTTTTTCAAAAAGATGATGTTATTTGTGAAGTTTGTGATGTCAACTGTCATTAAGGTAATGACAGCGACACTACCAGTAACCTGTCCAGATATGGCGACTGCACCTTTTTATCCTCTGTACGCATAGATGTTTTAACCAGCGCAACATTTTAAGCGTTTCACATGAGTTATAATAGAACAACCAAGAATTTCAAAGATTAGTAAAACGTCGTAAAAAATTGAGATTCACATTTATTGTAGAATTGCCACCCCTATAAGACCCACTCAACTAGTTCCATTATACAACGTATAGGTTAATAGGGTATCAATATTATAACGCCTCTAGCAGACCGACTATCAGATTGGTCTCAGATACCACATAATGACTATTTTAGGGATATTATTGTTTGTTCAGCTTATCGTGATATTGGGAATTGATTGAGAATTAAATTTTATATTTGGTTTGTTGAAACGAACAGATTTGGAACAAGATATTCTTATCGTGTTTTTGTAATTAATAGCTTATTTGTTTCGTTTTATTTTTTAATGACAGGTTAAATGAAATTGTAGATAGGAAAGACGTTGTTAATTTCCCAGAAAATAGTTCGTGTTCTATAAGCAAGAAAAGGAACAGAAAGATCCTTGTTTGTTAATAAAGTGCCATGTTTGATATACAATGGCAAAATATTTTTAATTTATCATACATAAATATAGTCCTAAAATAGAGTATAAAACTCGACTAATGAATTGCCAAATGACTTGTATAGGTCATATAGATACATTTTAATAAATACAAAATGAAAAAACATATTATATTTTACGCAAACCATCAAACATGTGAAAGACATATTGTCATTATCACTTTACACTTGTATTGTCACTTTACTAAAAATGTATACGAACTTCAGTTAATTTCATGGTATTTAACGACTTAAAGCATCAAGCATCAGAATTTGACAAATGAATTTACGACAACCTAGCAAAACGCACGCAAATGGGGTGTTACATTCAAGCGTGTGTTATAATATTCAGAAACGAGACAGCAATCCTTGACATACCTTCACTGTTCACATATGTATTCAGAGACGCTCGATGTCAAACTTGGGCTTAGTAGACGCCAACTGATGGCATTAGGCGACTTGAGTAATGAATCTGGCGCTATCAAACGGACAAAAATACAAATATTAATTAATGATTCTTTAAACTACACAAATAAACCTTTAAAATTCTTTAATATGCTAAATTAATTAATTAATTTATAGGTATGCTTAAAATTTCTAACTTGTTAGTTTTACGCTCTTTAATTGATGTTAACATGTTTAAATATTTTACAATTAATGCATTATTATACGTTTATCTGGCTTCACAGATTAGTAAAAATGTTTTCTCTGTAATCATACCAAAAACAATAGAAAACAGACTGGGCGAAATTTGACAAGAACGACGTTTCTGAATACGATTACGGCAACTCGGCTTACCACAGACTTCAATAGTCTAACAATAACTGAATCTCAAGGTTAGAGCGAAATAGCTAGGTGTCAATCCTACTTTTACAGAGTTTTTTTTATTTCTTTTCTTTTATTATTTCGTTCGTTCGTTCGTTTTTATTTCGGTTTGGTTCTTAGGCTTGTACATAAAAAAAGAAACACGATTAAGTATCAATTAATCGAAACGCATAAACACGAATATTTTAAGTAATAAAGTAATTTTAATAAGAGCTAACGCCAAGTAATCTTACGCGTTTATTATAATAGATATTCAACACCAAAACAAATGAGTGGCGCTTAGAATACTTTGTCAACATATTCCTAAAATGTAAGGCAATTTGTTATTGTATTGTGTACCCACGTAAGATGGCGATACACCCACACATTACTATATTAGTGGTATTAGTGAAAGTTGAGATTGACGGTCCGTTGTCTTCGTCAGAACGTTACATAACTGCATATAACTCTTGAGATAAGCTGAATAACACAAACAATTTATTTGTAAATAAGGATTTTAATAGTTCTCTAGAGTTGCTATATCGCTATATCCAAAATACGTATCGTTAAGCTAATTTGTTATTCATAGATAACGACTCGTTAGTAGTAAGGATATTAAAAAAGCTAAAAATTAACTATCTACAAATAGGTTTGTAGGTATATAATATATTCTATGGTAGCTATAAGGAGTTACAGGTATATTTCATTAAATGACTCACGAGTATAAGTTTTACGTTTATCGTACGCGTCTGCGTAGCAAGGAAATGTTGACGCATGCGCGAAAGCGTTTAAATTTGCGCAAGCAAATGCGAAGTTGCTAACGAATCGTAGTGACGTTACCTTATGTTGTCAATACGGCGGCGTTAAGTTAGACACAGGTAAAATATGATTAGATTAAAGAGAAATTTAAATATGGAAGGTTTTTTATAATTGTCAACTTTTGTCACGTTTTTATATGATTTAAAAAGTACACATTTTTATAGAGTACTAGCTGGCCTGGCGAACATCGTACCGCCTAACAGTCGGTTCTTTATTTTTTTTCATACTTATTCTGCTATTCGGGAGCTAGTAAGATAAAAAAAGAAAGTTGATAATACAACAAATACATTATGTCAAAAAATAAAAATTTACCTTCCCGGAACCCCTCCACTAACACTTGAACTTTATGATGTGGTATTAAAGTTCAAATTGCCTTTAGATATTATTACGAATACTTTGTATGGGAATATAGAAAAGTGTTGTTTTTAGACTTTGTCACTCAATTTTTTTTAATTTTTCTCTCCGTAAGATCCTCGTACTTCAAGGAATATTATAAAAAAAGAATCAGACAAATCGGTCAAGCCGTTTTCATGTTATGTCGTGACAACGGAAAACGGGTTTCATTTTTATATAGATTATAACTATACTAACACGTTAGGCAATACTTACATATCGTAATTAGTTACTACATATTGTAGTGTGTACAATTATAGTTTCACAGTAAAAAAAGGGTTTGTCTGGCTAACTTCCTTTCCAACAAATCAACTTGTGATTCCAACTGTAATCAGAAATTCTCTATACAAGTGTCAATACAATAATGCATTACTGAGAATCATAAAACGACGGCCGCATAGTGATTATAGGTTTAACAGATATAAAATTTAAATGATATCCTGGATATTACAGTCACTATGAAGTGTTACGTATATTTAGTTTTAATTAAGTTGTAATGAATTTTGTAAGAAACGTGCAATTAAACTAAATTCTTGCATGAACAAAGAGCAAAAAACATTGACCAGTGCATTTACATTTCGGAGATAATTAGTGAGTAATCAATTTTATTTATACAAATTTTTGTTCTGAGTGAAAATATGAAATGAAAAATACCTCGAAGTTATATAATTCGTTAGAATCACATAGTTTGTGTTTGATTTTTCTATATTTTTATTCCATCCTAGTAAATCACGGCTAAGGCAAACGATCCTACATTAAAACCTTCAGGAAATGTATCTGTAATATGTATAATGTATATGTATGTATACATTTTTAACTTCTGCCTTGTTTGTAAAAAAAATATCTCCGTCTCTTTCTATTAAATTGCATTAACACTGTGATGAAAAGAGACTACATTATTTTAGCATTTGCTCCATTTGCCAGACTCCTCCATAAAAACACACACCTCAAGTTTCTATTTCCAAATAAACAAAAGTGAACATTCATTGAACCTTCATCAATGAACAAATAATATTTAATAAATCCAACCCTTAATTATCCTGTAACATTTACTATCATTCTCCGTAAAACGCTATAAAAGAGTCTTTAAAGTCGCAACTCTGATTGGCATGTCATGAGCACACCGGTAATGGCAGTTAAGTGTAGCAAGAAATGACGCTTGCAAAACTTGACGATGTGGCGATTATTCGCAACCGGCAATCTTATGTCTATTACTTGTACAACTATGTGCTACTTTGAATCCGCGATAATAATTATCAGTGTTTTAATGTAACAAAATGACAATCGTGCAGAAACAAAAGACGGGCGAACAGTTTTCTTCAACGGCATTTGTGCCTCTGTATATTCTCTATACAACATTATATTTGCCATGATTACTGCTGATAACTTTATTTTTTTTTAGTATCATAATGTTTCATCACCATCTTGTCATTTGCCTCATCAACGATGCTGCTCCTTACTTTAGTTTCTTGTAAAATAAAATAGCTGGCCATAATTCATTTGTTTTACTATTGTTGCTACTTTGTCGTAACAAAGTTGATGTAATTATGTGAATATTGGTCATTTTACATATTGCGTAAATTAAAACCGTACATTTCAATTAAAATTTTTGATATTAAACATTAAACTCACAGCTATATCAGTGTTTGATATGTTTGCGTTCAACATTCTAAAACAAACCTAGGTTTAAGAGAATGCTTCATGGAATCCGAGTTAGCATAACTAAGCTATATTTAAGCTAGGAATTATAGCGTTTCCTGCCCCTTTATGGATCGGTCTCAATAAATCTATGAATCTTTTTTAATTCAAATGAAATGCATTGACGAAACGTGTGCTTGTCGCATTGAAGAGGATTTCCTACATCCTGAACACGTGTTTGTATTGTCATTAGGACGAGTACATACAACATTATGTAAAGAAGAATTTATGTTCAAAATTAGTATAAGTAGGTACCATTTATTGGTACTACAAATTTGGATAACACGATAAACAGTTACATTAAAACTTATCCATTACATGAGCAAGCCTAAAAGTCTTTTTGAATTTAAAAAAAAAAAGTAATTTTGTGACTCAAAATTTAATTTAAATTGCAATATGGAAAGTATGAACCATTTTAATTGATTTTCAATTACACAAAAAACATTCATACATCCTTTATCGAATTCTCATCTTTTTTTATAACATAAATACTTTTGCGGTTGATTTCTATATAGATGTGGACTAGCCCGAAGTAACAAATTAGGTTCTGTATAACTGTTCTGTTGGTTTTACGTGCAAATATTTAAGCTAATTTTATAACAAGGAGCGGCCTTCGTGACAGTGTTAGGCATCTAAGTACCTACTAATAATATCGTTCGAGCTTTGCTTTAAGTTTGTTCAACTTTTCAAACGGATGCAAAGATTACTTAACTAAACAGCTTAATAAATACGTGACATTGCAGAATTTATTAAGCCTACTAAATATTTATAGTGCCCTTCCAAAAATTATACGAGTATTTAAATCTTGAAGTCCGCATATATTCTAAGTGTTTAAGATTTTGTGATTTGTGATGTTGATAAATGTTAGGGATTGGCTTTCTAAGCTACCTTTTCCAAGTATTTTAAGAAGACATTTTACTAATTTTAAAATCAATAAACTTTAATACATTTGTAATAAAACAAATTCAAATCATTTATTTCAAATAGGCAACAGGCCTAAAAAGGCATTTTTGAAAGTCATAATTACAAGTTAAAAATAAATAATAGTTTAAAAAAACTAAAAAACACGCTTTTAAAGCACATCAAACTAAAAAGTGAAAAATAATTCCTAATTTAGGCTGAAAATGGTAATGAACAAAAAATACTGGTATTTATGGTATGTGCTTTACTAAGCGTGTTTTTTAGTTTTTTAAAACTATTATTTATTTTTTAGTTAAATTTTTTTTTTTCGGATTATTGCATTGTACGATATTTTGTGTACATTGATGTGAAGACCATATGTCTAAAAAATCTACTATACTAAATAAAATAGGTTCATGGTGTTATAAAAAACAATAGAGCAGACAACTAAATTATTATGTCCATTCATGGTGCTCACATAAATCACATTTTCAAACAAGTTTGATACCTTGTAACCTCTCAATTTTGTAATTGCTATTGTTTAGTTGATTTTTTTGTATATTTACAAAATAATCTTATTGACCGGTTACGCATTAAAGTCCAATATTCGATTATAAATTAAAAACGCTTTATTACCGAGGTGTGCAATAAAATTATAAGACAGTGCAACCGCATAAGTAATCTAGTTAAGATATAGTGTCAACGACCTCGATGAATAATAATAGGAAGCGGATAAAGATTTATCGTGATCCCAGATTGAATACAAATGTTTACTACGAGTGATAAATAATTTCGAATGCACTCAGTTTTCAATTCTCCCTCTGATTACGATCTATGGATTTCTGCATTGTCTTATTGACAGTGAAATTTCTATAATTCATGATTTATTGTGTTGGCACCAATGTTTCTCCTTTATTTTGTATTTGTTTTTTAAAAAAATGAACTAGGCGTACGTACTACACCTTAGTGTTTAGTAAAATAATCGCCATAGCTATTGTTAACAACAAAAAAAGCCAGTGGGCCTTCGCTGGCAGTCTCCTGGGCCTCAGATTTCTATATCTACGAGTATCTATCAGTTTTCTTAATAGGCAAGTAGATGATCAGCCTTCCGTGCCTGACACGTTCTCTCATGCCAGTTTCCCCATGTTTTCCTTTACTGTACGAGCGAATGTTGCGCACTTAAAAACTTCTATTGCCGGGTTTCGAACCTAGGACCTCAGATTAGAGAGTCGCACGCTGATACCTGGCCAACACTTTTCTTTAAAAACAACAAATGTGTTTCAAATAATAAAATCCGTTGCTACTCTAATTTCCCGTCAAACGCACCATTTCATTGATTTTGAGTTGTCTATGCTTGCATGTCTTCTTTATTTGTTCATATAGAAATAAACAATAATTATCGCTTTAGTTTCGAAAAATAAATGGCTGACGTAATACAACACGTGAGAGGTCCAAGATTGCAGCTCAGAAACTACAATTGACATATAGGTGAACTTGACAGATGACTAAAATGATACCGAATGATACAACACATTACACAACACGTCAGCAACTGTATATCATTTGTATCAACAAATCGTTACCCAATTATATAAGCTCAAATTCATTGTCTAAGCCAGTTTATTGTTACAATACAATGATATTTACGGTCGGGAATAAACAGATAAAAGTTGTTGCAGATAATTTATTTGAGTTGAACCTTCGCCTGTTGATAAATCTCTCCAAAGTAGCCCAAGTGGAAAATTATTAATGGTGAACGTAATTAGAATTGTTTCGCGAGGTCGATTTGAATAAATGAATCTAATATTAACGGCCCGTTTTTCAGTAAAAATACTAACAGATTACAAAGAGCTAAAGGAACTATAGTATCCGTATTCGGTTGGAATAGTTCAACCACTCATCGAGGAGATACTTAGTTAGACACTTTATAATTTAATATTTAAGGTGAGAAACATAGTAAAGAACTGTATCTTTCAAAATAAGTCAAATTAGATTGAAGTTTTGATTCCCATAAATATTTATTGATCATACGTATTAATTTGGATGCTTTTAGTAAAAAGATAATGAAAGAGAAAGAGGCGAATGTTCTAGAATAAATATTAGAGTTTATAAAACAGAAATAAGAAATATAAACGTATAAACGTAAATAAGGTACTTTAGAAAGAATTACTATATCTAACGAAATTACATCAGCTTTTATTATTGCAATCTTAAAGCTTGACATCTAAAAGAAGGCTTATGCTTAATACGTATCTACAATCGTGAACGGCAGTCACTCAGTCCCAACAATATCTGGTACTGTCAATCAAATCAATAACCTAAGGTGTATTACATAAGATCAAAGATTAAGCATCGGACAGTCATGATTGCGAATCCAATTGTGCCAGCAATCATCTCAGAACCCTCTGTGACCCGCCTTTCATTTGTCAATGCTTTGTGTACAAGGAAAATTATTGTTTACTACATATTTAATTTTACTATTGTTATTGTAAATTACATTTATCTTAAATATGGTTAGATAAGATGTTTTGAAGTACCCAAAACATGCTAATATTCCTGTGATGTACGCTGTTGGAAAACTTTCTTGGAAATGAACTTTAAATTGCAACATGTTGGGAGTACACTTACTTCTGTAAACAGCCGTTGTAAATTTTTCTTTAAATTTTCTGGTTTATAGTAATTTTTTATAAGCGATCATTTTTTTTGATAACGCTGCCAAATAAAACAAACTTGTGTTTATTCGTTATAAGTATGCATTACAATGTGTAAGATTTGGTACTTTAAGTAAAAAATACCTGTGTCAGTGTTCCCAGCTCTTTCATAACAAATTTATCTAAACGCCTGGACTGATTTTCACTAAACAATTGTATTGTTCAAGGTCCTCTGTGGCAAAGACTTGCCAGGGATAGGAAGGAATGGAAACAGCTGGAGGAGGCCTTTGTGCCACGAAGGCAAGCTATACAAGAGGACAGCTGTGCTTGTTGAACTTTTTTTAATATACATTTATATTTTGTTCTCTTGTATTAGTTGAAAAATAAAGGCTTTGAAATTGAAAGACGTGTGTACAGGACTACGTTTGTCACGTGCACTAGTATTGTATATACTTCCAAATATTGACAGTGAACCTTGTGATAATTTTTAAAATTAACATAGCTAATTAGGTAAGCGGCAACCAGCTGTATTTCCACGATGATATGTACAATTAAAATATTTTGTTTTTTCAGGTATGTGCCAGTCCCTATTCTATTTCTATAGAAGTGAGTATTATAACATTACAAGTCCTAAGAAATTGAACATATTAATCTTTGTTCTAAGAATTGGAGCATGCCACGTGTAGACCTGTTGTAGAAAGCTAATCGGCTAGCATAATACTAAATTAATAGCTACCTTGTTCGATTAATGAATTACGCTTAATCGATATGAATATTGCTACCCAGTACATTAATTAGTGCTCTCGTGCCTTAGCCAAAGCTTTTCAATGCTTTGTTACATCCCTAGAAGTCTTCATTAAATTCTTGAAAAAAAAGGCTTTAGCGAATTGAAAAATTCACGTTAACTATTTATTTTAAATTTTAATAATACATACCAGTCTAAGTAACTTGCCCCATATCTAACGATTCCCGGCTGAGACAAACATCGATGTGATGAGCATTTGGTGTTGTGCTTAGGTTTTGGGTGTTTAAACATGTATTTATATGTATATATATATATATATCTATATCTATAATATGTATGTATATCCGTTGCCTAGTACCCATAACACAGGCTTCACCAACTTAGCATGGGACTAGGTCAATTGGTGTGAATTGTCCAATCATATTATTATTATTATTATTAACTAAACATTTTGTGTACCTATATTTTGTGATTCGTCACTTTTAAGCCAACTAACTTTTTCTATATAAATAAGTTTAAAGTGGTTTTTTTTCATGGACTACTTATTTTTTGACCTAAATTAAAACGATGTCCCGTTTCCAGTCAAATAATAAATGGTCACTTTGCCCATACAAGAACAAAGCAATGCAATTTAGATCATTGAATCTTTTTTCCAAATTCGTAACAAAGTGTTTAGTACCTGTTGCTACCTAAGTGTAGTAAAAGTTATTAGATATTGCGAAAGCGGATTATCCTAATTCAGTTCCGGTACATTGTATAAGGTAGCGATTACTTGACATTTATTGTTTGGCGCCAATACGTGGACCAAGCTGAGGGCTTGGCACAGCGTCAGTGATTAAAACACACTATCGAAATGTTAACTAAAAAGTAAACAAAGGTTTTGCCTTTGTTAATTCGCAAAATTTTGCACGCGGCGGAAACGTCTTGCTTTAAATATGATATTCGATAAAAATTAGTTTGGCATAGTAAAGAAGTTATCAGTCAATAACATATAGCTAAATCTCCCAATAGAATTTATCTAATGTCCTAATTTACTTTATGCTACAAACATTGATAATTTACCGATGATATTTACAAGAAATCTCAATTATAGAACACTAACACGCCCGGTATTGCAAAATTAATCTTAAAAGCGTGAAATCATTTCTGAGTTGCAATAACCTGACCCATTGCGAATACGGTAATATTTTGAAGCACAATACAATGATTAATTAAACATTTCGTTGGCTGTAGCCGCAAATCTATGCTTGTTATGCATACAAAGTGCTTAGGTGCCCCGGGCTGGGCTATGAACTTAGCGGGACAGGAATTTATACTATTATTATAACTGCGAAACCACCTTTGTTGGTTTTGACGGCTCTCAATTTTAATTGTTTTACAATACAATACATATAGAGTACTAATGTAACAACATATGTGTTTCTTTGAGTATAACGGTGATGAATTCTATTAATCAGGCCTCTAAATTAAAAAATAATACCGCACAAGAAACTTGTTCAAGGTATTAACTATTAATAATAAAAAATCATAGAAATTATGAGAAAAAATTTTCAGACAAAAACCCTTTGGCAAACTACAGCAAAAAATAAAATTATCACTGTCTCTTCTTTCAGACTAATGTCATTCTTATATACAAAGATTCAAAAGTACCCATAATTGACGAGCATGCACGGTAAATTAGGTGAACGACGTAAGAGAGTTAAGAGAGGGCCGTAGCAAATAAAGATCCGTTGTCTCTGCCTACCGATTCGAGAAAAAGGCGTGAAAATATAAATAAATAATATCCGTAGCTTCTATCTTAATATTATAATATTTGTTATTGATTATGTATAGTTCTAATAACTTCGACGTTCATTAAAACATCTGACGTTTTTGTCCACAAAGCAATTAACCACAGAGTATTACATTACAAATAGCAATATGTTCGAAGTTGGCATTCCATTCCACAGAATAACATGACTGTAGACACAAAAATATGTTCTTAATACGTAATGTTTGTATAAATGACACAAAGCTATTTAATCCGGCGTCAACTGGTTTTAAAATGTATAAAATCAATTTATCTTGCGACAAGTTTTTTTGCTATATGGAATAAATTAAAAAATAAATAATGATCAAGAGGATAAAACGTACTATATCTAAAGTCTTTTATTTATTCGTTTGTTTCTTATACATGATAATTTGGTATTGAACTTGAAACGGATACTTCAATGAAGATTATTTAATTAGGTATATCTATCATGTACAATATCATTCGTAGTTTATAAATTTATGTAACATATAATTATCACTACTGAGAATCGTCTAATTAGACTAAACAGTCACTTAATTTCGAATCCATTAAGGTTTAAATAAATTCTTAAAGAACCAACATCTGCAAAAAGTGTATTTCTTAACCTCTTAAATAATAATTATTTATCTGTCATTAGATATAATGTAATGGACGATTCTGATTATGGCAGATGCATACAAGTGTTTATTCAAAAATCTATGAATAATATGGGACCCAGATTTCAGTACATGATTTCGAGATGAGAGAGATGGTCGAGCCCTATGTCAAATAAATACATGTTTTTAGTTTGTCACGCGAGGTGAAGCTGTGGCACGCGAACTAAACTATCTTAAGGTATAAACACCTCTGAAGATGAAGAAAGCTTTGAATGTTAAAAACGATCATTCGTCTTTGTCACGATCTTGTACGTGAGTGCCGGTAAACAAGTAAGTTTTTAAGGAATTTTGTACCTTTAGGCATCAAGGTATTTTTGTGCTCTTAATTATTAAAAAGCAATAATAAAAAATAAAGAAAACTTACTATTAACACTCAACCCTCATATGCAGTTAATTTACTTTATGTTCTGTTTGGAATAGCGTCTTCTCAATGCTGTAATGATTATATATAAGCATGTATGAAACTTAAGCGAGAGACTGACCACAGACCACGACTTGTGTAATAAAATAAATGCGCACTGTTTAGCCCAACGTTTGTAAATAAAAGTCTGAATTAATGCTAAGAAAGAAGACACTTTTTCCGCGAATCCAACATAATATGCTTCAACAAGGTACGCAAATATTCCTACGTTACAAACCACGGAAATGTTCGTCGCTCATTTAAATTACAGTTATAAATAACATTTTACAATATGATTGAACCAGATCGTGCCTTCGATAAACGATAAACTAGCTTTATTTACTAATAGCTAAAATGGACTTGTTATTCTGTCCACGAAGCTAACAGTGTGCGGGATGATACTACGTTTTCCGAATGATAACTCGAAGTAACCACTCGTTACCATAAATTTTCCCATATATGTACTTATTAAATCCACTTACCAATGATGTTAAACATGGCCAGTACCCGATGTATTTATGTGCGCCTATTAATTTTATAATATACATTTTTCATTGTTCGACAAGCTATTAATTTTATTGAATGATAACATATTATGGGCTTTATTTATATTTTAGTGAAAATAAAAAAATATTATATAAATATAATATTATATAGTTCAGTTTAGTTTATTGAAACCAAAATATAACAATGAAATATACAGTATTTACAATTTTCTTAACCTACATATTATATAGAAAAAACAAAATTATTAAAACAAATTTTAAAAGTTTGGTCCCTGTGTACCTTTAACGCTGGCAGCATTAAACAACTTATTATATTCTGCGTTCTATGACATGCATTTTAAGGGTTTTGATGCTTGCTGTTATTTTCATTCCTTATTGAAATTTTGCCTATATGCATCTTCATGGCAGTTTTCTGGTTGAAACTTTAAACGTGGTAGCTTGATAAAAATAAAAATAGAAATTGAAAAAATGCCCACATTGTTTCAGGCCGGAAAATTTTTATACAGTCATCTCCTTGCTATATATCAAACATATAATATTAACGAATTAAGACAGAATGTTATGTGAAATCTTATTCGGAAAAACATGATAAAGATGATATTTGTATAGTAAACAAAAGCAATTCCATACCCAATTTCTCACATTATTTATCTTAATATATATAAATCTCGTGTCACAATGTTTGTCCTCAATGGACTCCTAAACTACCGAACCGATATCAATCAAATTTGCACACCATGTGCAGTTCGATCCAACTTGAGAGATAGGATAATTTAAATCTCAAATTATAGTCGCAATTTTAATTTATTGCTAATTATTTGTCTGTTATTATTTGACAGTCACAAATCACAATTCTAACAGATGGCGCCGCGCTGTGTTGAAAGTACCAACGTTTCACATAAGATACTATTTAACATCTGTAACAAAAACCTTAGCCACAGCAACGCTTGGCCGAGTCTACTAGTATAAATATATTTTTAAATAAACTCTATTCTTTGACCGATCTGAACCAACACACGAACAACATAACACATTAGAGCAAATAATAACTATCGCCTAACCAGTTACCAAGTCCGTTCTAAGCCATAGTTCATTTTGGTACACGCTATCTTATGCTTATTCGTGTGACCTATGGGAAGATACAGTTATTTTATCAATTTGAAACAAATCGCCAGTCACGATTCTATATGATTCTGATCGTTGAGCGTGTAATATCTAAGGTTTGGACTAGAAAAACTGTTCCCATGTCCCTAGGACAATGTACCGTTTGGATAATTCAATGTAACAATTTATATGTCACCGTTTATTCTTGTATTGAGACATGTAATTGTCTTTGTTATAAAGGGTAAATATTGATGATGGTTCGTCAATGAATAGATTTATTACGTTTTATGGTTGAAAAATATTAAATATATTATAGGCTCTCAAATACTTTATGTATCGATTTTAGTACAAACGTATTTAAATACTGTACTATTACAAATTGGTATCTTAAAGTTAATAGGTGTTAATTGATTAGGGGGTTAATGTTATACTAAAAAAAAGACTTTTATAATAAATTAAGGGAATGTTTAGTCCTTTGTTTTCATTAATAAAAAATAAATAGATTGCACTGATTTAACTAGTCTAGTTTAAACTAGTAAACATCACAGTGTAAACTGAATGTGATAGAAAGAATACTGAGAGAAACATGGCAATTACACAAATTCAATTAGTATGAATGCTAGGAATATTTTTTATATAGGAAAAAACGAGAATCTTATAGTAAAAATTTAAACAAACTTTTAGTTTTTGAAATATATTATACCTACTGATAACGATTTTATAACTATTTGACGAACATGGCTATAAATGAATAATTACAAGACTTTAACCTAAGGACTACACTTTATTGGGTCAACTAAGGTGGACCACCTTTTTCTACTCGTTAAAAATAATAATTACAGCTGCCTAATCCGAAACTTGGTCACCTCGATAAATTCATGGTATATTTTTACAAATAACTTCTGACATTTAAACGAAAGATTAAATTTCAAACCTTGATCCATTTTCTCTATCTCTTTAAAAATAAGTAAATATATCCATAAACGCTGCCAGTATCTTCGGAACCTTGCCTAAAGGGACTCCTTTTAATGATATATTTTAGTTTATGTTAAGTTTAGTTATTTATACGTATTTCAATGTATATTATTTCATTATTAGTTTTATGTGTCTATAGTTACTACCCCTTATGATAATATATTCCATAAACTATGTTACAATAAAATATAGGTTTTAGAATTTAAACAGTAACAAAATTAGTGATTTTATCTAAATTTTAAATTTCAAACAAAATATTTGATTTTTTTATATTTCAAACCAAAAACAACCAGTGATGGTACAACCTTTTAGCTCTGGGCCTCATATTTGTGTATCTTTTTCGTAATTAATTACGTTTGTCTAATTGGTAGCAAGTAGGTCATCAGCTGTCTGTACATGACACATGAAGTCGACTGTAGATTTAAGGCATTTCAGTTTCATCATCATGTTTTCCTACACCGTACGAGCAATTGTTAAATGTGGATAGACAGATAGTCCATTGGTTCATTGGAACCTATGACCTCAGGGATGAGAGGCGCACGCTGAAGCTACTAGGCCAACACCATCCTTGTTTCAAAACAAAACCTTAATACCTTTACGTTCTATTACAGAACATTAATTATTATATATTATCTTCCAGTAGTTACTTAACCACAGCGCATTAAAGATACCCTTGATATTAAAAATCAATTTAAATCATTAATGCTAATTTATTTACATATAAATGAGTGTAAAACTATGCATTCTTATTTTTGTCTTCAATTTGTAACGGTATGTTTCTGATGCATTATTTATCATACTTTTCATTGTATCGTGGGCGAATAATTTCTTTAAAGCTTATTTTAATAACGATTATTCATTCATATTGGAGGCTCTGCATATATATTGAAAAATGTGGCATTATACTTCTGTTAATATTATTTAAAAACTGATAAGAAAGTGCGAAAAGCACAATTGATGAGTTAGCTTTATATTGTACTAGCGTGACACGGCTTATGACGTCTAAATATTTTGTTAAAGTTTTTAAAAAATTTAGACTTAGAAAAAAGCTGTATTATGGTCAAAGAGTTTCTGAAATCAGCCATGAGTATATTCGTTACAAATATACAAATTGTTCCTCTTTTAAAACGATTCAGACTTTCAGAGAACTTTCAAACAAAAGCTTTATCTACCTCTTTATTACTACAAGGGTAGACAAGAACTTTACCTTATTGTCAAAAACCCGAGCGTTGAACCTTTTATCTCAAAATAACACATTCAGCATCATAATGCAACTCCCTCACAAACATGAGGTCATATCATTCGGTTATATAAATGCGAACACATTTTATAGTCTAACCTAAATCTCAGACTTTATTATATCATTGTTACGTTATGTGAATTTGTATTATGTGACTTAACTGTAATTGAATTTAACTTTACTTTTAAAAGAAATAAAAATGTCGAAAAATATTAATCATAGAAAATTTAAATGGTAATTTGAAAATGAAATATGTAGTATAAGAAGCATAGAACGCTTTTTGATATTTGCTTACTCTACGAGATTCATTGGTTTGTACTAATTCATTACATACATATAGTTTTTATAAATATGTAAGCGGAAAAAGAATAAAAATGTTTGCGCATTCACAGATAGCAAGTAAGTCAGCTTTTCTGCACATCTCTGCATATCATACCGAGTACAAGATTTTATTTTAAATATTTTACAGTTTCATTTTTTTTGCACATAACTGCCTATTTCTTGGCTAATACATCTTTTTTTCATACATCTATAATTTAAACAAAGATTTCGCTTGCCTAATTCTACTTATTTAACGATTTTCAATTTGCCACACTGCAACAAATAATGCAATAATGATAAGTAACGTAGAGATTCATTTATTTATATGTCAAGGATTATGTAAAGTACAATAAGTTAAGTACGTGTGATTTGTAAGTGACGTGAAGATTGATTCATTATAATATTAAATTATAGTGTTTCCGGTCATATGTACATTACTTAATAGTAAAATTTGGCTTATTTATTGAGATCTATAAATTGTCAATCAGTAATTCTAGGAAGGACTTTAATGGAAATATATAGATATTGAGTTTTTTAAACAAAAAACGCTTGTCATAGTACACACTAAAGCTAGCCTCCAAAATTATAATAATAATTGGATCTTATCGAATATCTAAACTACAGAGATTCCCACACACAAAGATGCGTATTGCCATAATTCAGAATTAATAGTCAAAGTTTGGTTAGACAGTTACGTAAACTTCGAACAATAGTGACCACTGTTGAGTGGCTCCACATAAATCGGTCAGTGATGTAATGCTTAGGTAATGGTAGGGACGACATAATTTTACGAAATTTATAGTAACAAAAATCTTACGATGCCTAACTATTCGTTAAGTATTTATCATTTGATTTTACTAAACACTATTCGAACGATGTATCTTTGCGGTTTAGTTATGTTAAAAACACGCAGCGTTTTCAATTTTCCATACAAAAATCAATCAGTTCTATTACGACAGCTATTAAATCACTGGCTAAGAGTGTAAATGTATAATTTTGTTCGTACATACAGAGCTTTGTGGGGACCTGCATGATTACTATTTTGGATGGAAAGGTACAAAAGCCTATTACTACCCAAATTTACTTTTTTAAGATACAGGGAGAAAACGGGTAAGAGGCTCATCTGATGTTAAGTGATATCGCCGCCCATGGACATAACTAACTATGTAAAATAATCAAGTCTCATAAATATATCATACTGGGTTACAAGACTTCACACTCTACAGCCTCGTAACAAAACAACCGTATAATTGTTGCAATCTCTTCAGACGGACACACAACATATAACATTTTGCATAATATAAAATATTATAAAAAAATTCGCGTTAATATGCGTTAAGGAGTTTTATTCGAATATTATTACTTAACATAAAGGAAAAGCTTTCAAAGAGAACTTTTTGAACTCCTCTTTAAATTCAGTAACTTTTTGCATGTATTGACTTGAAATTAATTTAGTTAAACCAACAGAAGCTTTTGTAAAACTTAAAGCCCTTACGGGATTTATTGAGGTCGTGTATATCTTGTAAGTAACTACTAAGTGGTATAAAATTAATAGTCAGCACTTCTTTGCCGTTATCCGCTTTGCAAAGGTCGTATTTTAGCTGCTTAAGTAATTGTCACCTAGTAAATTTAACTATTACGAAGAGATATTAAATTGTATATTGACAGTAAATTTGGTTTTAAACTTTGATTTATTTACACGCCGATTTTAATTTTGATGTAATTTTATCAATATAAAGAATTACATTCCAAGTTTTTAATGACGTTTTAGTTAGAGTAACGTTATTTAACCATTTTTGCGGCTAAACGCATTTAGTCTATAACACAGGGGTTCAATTCCCGATGAAAGAATAGATGTTTTTTTTGTAGACCAGAGACAAGGGATATATTTCTGCCCTATTGAGGCACGAGTCCTCAAACAACATTATTTAAGTTCAGCAACTTCAAGTAAGAAATAAAAATGAAACAGTCCTGCAGCCTGCGGCACTAGATGGTTCGGCATCCCATGGAATATAGTCTCAGCAAATCAAAGTATCTACAACATAATATAGTCTATAAATATGTATTTTAAATTCCGTGTGCGTCCGAGTTAGGGACGAGATGTAAGTGAAATACAAAAAATAACGTTATTTGGTGCTGTAATGTAAATAAACTTTAGACGTTTATAATTAGTAGCTTTTAAATTATTAAATAAGTACCAATTCTTGAAAGGCCTCCTGCCCGTTTGCCTCCTATTACATAAAAAAAAATACACAATTGTAAAAGCGATCGATCTAATAACCTTTACATTGTTTGATGTTATCATATGTTCTGTTCTGTGTATAGGTATGTGTAAAATTTGCAAAGTCAAATATTCTGGTATTTTTTATGCATGCATATTTTTGTAGAACCTATAAATAAAAAAAATAATAAAACAAAGTGTCGCGAATAACTTTTAAACAATCTTCTTACTACTTTACTAAAAAAATTATAAGCGTCACCTACTTTAGAAGAAGCCAACAAATTTAGTACAATCTCTGTAGTATTAGGCTCATATAATTTAGCGGTATTTCTAATACCAGATCCACTTACGGTATTAAACGGATTTTAACATAAAAGGCTTCACCTTTGGCTTAAGACACAGTCTTAATCAATACACAATTAACTTTTGAATGGATCTTTAGTACCTCTTGCGAGGTTATGTTGTTAACCTTAAACTATAAGCTACTAGATGAGGCCTAGAATTACTAAGCTCTAGTGAATCCAGGATAAATATTTTCTATAGCCATGTTTATTTTATGTACAGATAAGCGATACATACATATTCTCTTTGTATAGCATGGAAAATTAGAGGAATATGTGGCGCTATCAGTACTAAATTCAGCTGTCACCGTATTGACAATTTAGAGTCAATGAATAAAGAGTCTGTAAAGAACGTGAAACTAAACAGTTTATTAATTTCATGTGGATGACTTAAAAAAAGATATTATATTTATTTTAATCCGCTAATAATAGGAGTACAAGATGTATATCAACATCTGAGCATCAAGCATCTTACGTACTGGGAACGACCATTTCATAATCATAGCCTATTTCTTATCTATTTCATGAAAAAATAACGTTTCACTCGTTTGAAAATATTGTTTCACTGAATCTTTACGATAAAGCATTTAGGAAGGGTACAAATGGCTTTGAAAAATGCACTAAAATACCGTGCGAAAATAAGAGAAACAAAGTGAGATTAATAACAAAGAGGCAAGATAGCTGAGCGTACCATCCGTCGCATAAGCTGATTTACTGGTTCTATAGAGACTTGCTACAAAAGATATCTCAGTATGGATTAAAATAATTCAGACTTCAACTCTGTTAGGGCAGTTGTGATTAAATATAACCGCTGGAAGATTTATAAGTGTTTATTTCTGAAGCCAGCTTTGTTCAGCCTTTGTGCGCCGTTCCTAATAAAATGTTTGTCGTAACTCGAGGTATTGTTATACCAATGTGCAAGGAAATTATTGCCACTTTGCAAGAAGATATATGGATGTTATTTGCGGCGACGAAATTGGATATTTAAATATCTCATTTGAATTATGATACTAATGAAAATCATTTCCGGAAGGTTTTAGAGAATCGTATTTTTTTAATAGAGAAGCCTAGATAGTATAGACGCAAAAGCTTCTATTTAATTATTCATAAACGTAAATTAGCAATTTGTTGTGTGTTTTTTTTAATTATAGTTTCACTAGAAATTGAATCTAGTGGCTATCTTTGGGCTAAATTAATATAAATTGTATTTCCGTGCTTGCCCGTACTAAATCTTTTTAATATAATAATAATAATATATTCTTTAAAACAAACAATCATAATTTCAAGTAGTTATTATTGTGTTACAATAATATCCAAATATTATATTAGTAGGCTAGTGAATTATGCAGACTTCACCGCAACAGCTCACCAGATAAAAGTATGCGAAATTTGTGAATATAGTTCCATGTCTGTCTATAAATCATACTATATTACGAAATATATACAAGGCTATGTGCCAGATTCTAATTAACTGTCTGCTAATTCTACGTTATTGCCTTTTGGCCAATGTTCGGTTTAACTATAAATAATTTTAACGCCAGTCACTTTAATATTACGATAAGGTATTCAATGGATTTTATCTTGAGACAATGTGTCTTGACGTGACTTACTGTTACTCTGTATTTATCAGCTTTTAAATAAAAAAATAATAATCTTACTATATAAAAAACAATAAATTATTCTAAAGTCAAGGTTAAGTACGTTGAACGTCAATTTTTAGCTTATTCGAGACGAAAGTGCTCTTGGATACTTAAAACGCATGTCGGATTTAGTTCTGTTTCTACTTTTATTCTATATCAGACTAAATTATTAAAAATAAAACATTAAACATCGCCCTTAACTATTCAGTAAATTACATACCAACCCCTTAGCAACTTAAATGTCCAATGCATTGGTGCTTTATCTGCAAATATCCTTATGTATTTAAAGACTCAGAGCCCGGTGTATATGTGTTCCTACTTAGAACATTCTAGGTTGGTTCAACATTTATCGAAAGTTCATCTATACTTTAGTACTATATATGTACCGGTCAACAATCCTCACAGGGTCTCATATCACAATGCAACGCGTAGATCTCATTTGCCCCAAGGTGTAACCGTACTTCTGATTAGACGACACGCTCTTCGCTCGTGTCAGCACCGCGATCTAGTGAATTACCCATTCTTAGGCTATTTGTTGCTAATGTATGTAATCAAGGCCTAATAGCACGTAGTTGTTATCTTGGGAAAGATAAATAAAATGTCTATGTCAATAGCATTTTATTTTATATTAAAACTGTATTGAAATGTTTTTTTAAGCGCCCTCAAAATCATATTTTTTGTGTGATTATTTATAATATTGTGAGATAAATCAATAAAACAGTCTTTGCATATCCAAGGGTTTCGATGTACCACTGCCTAAAAGCTAATATTATCGTTGAAAAACTTATTAAAAAACAAATTTTGCTGCATCTTAAATAATCAAAATTACGTTAACATCCTATGACCGATAAATTATAAATTTCATTAAAACGGTCACACACGACCACGTCTTACCTTATTTATCCCGTAACTAACGAGATGGTACGAATTCAATTACATTTGTAACACATTTTGATGATAGAAAGTGTAACTTGAAAAGTAATCAGACACGCATGTGATTGTTATTTATTTGAGTTCCCGTTACAGTTTATTTCAGTATTACTTGCTCTAGTTGTATGGGAAACTGATTTTAATAAAACAAAATACAATTTGAAATAAGAATACATTCCGGGTTTTTTTTTAATGTTTTATCGTTAGGACTTTACCCGTGAAGGGGTTCCGATCGACGGTACTGAAGATAGCTAGAATATAGAATATATGTAGAATAACAAGATTAAAATAATATAAAAAAATCTAAGCTGAATCTATCGTTTTTGTTGTTGTTATGATTTGGAAATAAAACGGGCTTTATTATTATCGTTTATAGAATATTTCACAAATACATTTCGAATAAATCTTTTTTACCCGTGATTCTAAATATAGTTTATAAATTTATTATTAATCCAGGATCCCACTATTGGGATGTAAATAACATATTTTAAGGTCGTCTCATAAGGTAAGGGATTTAGTCGCCGGAAGAATAAAATTGCGCTCATACAAAGAAGACCGTAGTCTTCCACTGCTACTAATGCAAATTTTCAACGTGCTACTCTCATCCCTAGGGTCGTGCGTTCGATCTCCGGCTGTGCACCAAAGGCCTTACGCATGTGCGCGTTTAACACTCGCTCGTACGGTGAAGTAAAATATCCTGAGGATGATTGCCTTAGATCGAAAAAAACAACGTTTTGTGTCAGTCACATAAGATTGGTCACCTACTTGCCTATCAGAAATGTTCACGGTACAGATAAAGAGATCTGAGGCCCAAACCAAAAAGGTTGTAGCGCCATTGGTATAATTAGTCCAAAAATATCTATATTTTGTTACATAATAAAACAACTACAAATTTAAATGAAAATATTTATTCACACTGTTTCCCACACAATATATCATCCTTTAGACGTTCTAATATTCTCCCAGCTACAACTAACATAGCTGTGACAATAAATACGTCTCTAGTCTATAGTCATAAAACTAGAGAACATTACTAAGCGTCGAAACGTTACGATCCGACTAATGAGAGACACAGAAATGTCGTGACTAAAAGGAACTTCATCCCTTTAGTTTCACAGCTTTACTTGGCTTCGGCTCTAATTTCAATAAATCCTTTATAATTCTAGCGTATTTGCGGTTCATTACGTGTTGTTTAATTGTAAGCTGTGATGTGTGCTTTTAATTGCATTATCAATTTGCATCGTAGTCCTGAGTAATTAGTGACAATTTCAGTGACTATACATTTACTATTGCAAAAGTAAATTACTGCCAGAAATTTTTTTGTTAATGGTATAAAGCTTAAACTATTATTAATAACTTTGACAAATGGTCAAATGGAAAATTTCGAAAAAATATTTTAGATTTAACTATGTCGCGATTGTCTGTAAGTTTAACAGGAATGTTACATTAATTTTGTCATCAGTTTACAGTATTTATATAACTATCACACTAACATTGTATATTTCTTGTCATGTGTAGACTTGTAATAGATTACTTGTTTATTGTACGTATAGGTTACACACACATAAACAAATGCTGTCTCCGACACTATTGACATCTTTATATGTTCGCAGACTGAGTTCACAGTAGCGATATTATGTATATATTTTATTACATTTAATTTTTTTCGACATTACCGTATTGCCTTAGTACTGTAATGATATTGTATGTATTTTTGTGAATGAATAAAATAAATCTAGTTCATTTGCATCTTCAGAAAAAATTAGACCTAAACAAATGACGACTGTAGGTCCCTATAATTTAATGAGATACGATCCCAAATATAACAATTTGTTAATTTTTTACCCCCAAATCGTAAAATAATAAGGGTATCTTGGGGATATGATTACTTAGCTCCATAAATTTAGTATAATATTTTATTTAATATAATATTATGTATAAAATATAAAAATGTTTTTTTTATTTTTCTCTGATTGTTGTATTGTTTTCATTTCGTTGTGTTTGTATTAATAGTATTTCTTTTTAGCTCTCTAGTTTATTTAGAATTTAAATGTGTACTGTCGTGTAGGCCTTCAGGCACCAAGTAGGCACTTTTTATATTTAGTTAATGTATATTAAGGAACAATACAAAAAGGAAAAACGTCTATAAATACCTATATAAAAAGTTATCAGTGCATGAAAGCGTAAATACGCCGTTCTTTAAGTATCAGAACTCATATAAAGGTAAAGTGAGATCGCTTTAATCTACAGATTTCAAGAGCGATATAAGTATTCAAGGCTTCGAGGAATAATCTCGCGGAACGAGTGTACAATTGCCCCTTGAAGGCGTTGAAACGGGAATTACAGGAATTGCGTTGGGAATACGGAAATTTCGCCTTTTCTAATGAGATTTGACATCTGGTGACAAGCCTTTTACTGTTCACTTATGATACCCTATGACTATCTCTTCTATCATATTTATTTATATCAAATTGTGTTTTGATAAAATTAAAAATGTTCAATTCATATTAACATAAAGTGCAAACTTATGTAAATATGATTAGTATTTTGGTAGTATAGTTGTACATAGTATTGTCTTTTATTAACATAACTTTTAAACATAGAAAAACACTTTTTTAACTGATTTGAAGTTATGTTTTATTATAAATTTACAATTATTTTACATAATTTTAAATTTAACCGACGTTTCGCGTGCTTTACAGCGTGCGTGGTCACGGTGTCTGAAGACAAAAGGTGTTAAATGTCAAAAAGTATCACAGCTGTAGAAAAAGTTGTGTTATCTGTATTTATTTCCCCGGAGTTGGTATCAATTAAAAGATGTAGGGTTTTGGCAGAAATGGCTCACGGTGTCCTCTATTTTCGCGGATTGTTTATCTTGAGATTTTAATTTGGATATTATTGGATCCCAGGTGTTTTACTATAATTTTAGGCTGTCTTCTCTATTGAAATTGGTATAGTATAGTTGTAGTGATTTTAAACGTACTACAAGCGTTAATCTGTTAAATGAATTGTTTGTCTTGTTTCATTTATAGTACACATTATATTATGATGTGGCTATAAGCTTTATTATCTGTCCCAGAAGTCAGTTAAAAATTATAATTCTTTCTCTGCGTTGAATTCTTATGCAGTGTTCGTTCCATTGAATTTAAAACTCTGTATAAATTATCAAGTCACTTATCATGCTCCGAGGTGTCAAAAGAAAGATAATTTTAAAAGCCTCATGACGTAGGCGTAGCACCTATCCCAATAAAAATAAAGAACAACCTTCAAAAACTCCCACACGATAGAACAATCAATCTTGCGTTCCCAAAGGAATCTCAATCAAAACAAAACACGGGGAAGCTGCGATCGGATAAAGGGTTCAATAAATCATAAAATCAAGCGTCCATTCAGAACGCTTAGCTTCGTCCAGGTAAAAATCGGTTGTCAGAAGTATTCGTAGGCAATTTGTATTGGTGTAATCAACGCACCAAAATATTTATGACCTCATTATAATCATATTTTTTGTTGTTGTGAAGTGCTCTTCTATACAATTAATTTTAATTATCATTAAATTTCGTGTATTGACTTATAATTACGAAAATACTTTCTCATTATGACAACGACAGCTGAAAAGCTATTAAAACGAAGGGTTAGGTAAATATTGTGCCATTTAAATCTGCGAGTGAGGTTTGTTTATATAAACGGTCGAATTATTTTGTTATATTCCAAACCTAATGGCAAAAAAAAAATTTGTTAATAAAATCCGTTGATGTGAACAAAAAAATATGGTAACTATATTTAAAAATCTAAAAATTTACTGGCAATGTTTAGCAACGTCGACATTATCGCGAACCGTTACTATAGATGGCAGACATGCACAAGGTACTCGATTAACCTCTGCTCCTTACGTTACACGGTTCGCTATTATTCTTGCATCCTGGACAAGTGTAATGCTTTTGATTGATTGTAAGAATGCTTGAGCGCGGAATGAATAATACACGTTTTCCCTAACAAGTTGAGACTGATGTAAGACTGACATAATATATGTTTTGATACTTTTAACGGAATTTAATCATTGTGGAGGTTTAAATTTCGAACGTTTTGTGCGTCGATGTTGAACGATTTTAATAAACCATATTTACCACATAAAGTTACTTGCTATTAATAGATTAAAAAATGTTTATAGAGACAAATAGGAGGCTCATCTGATGTTCAGTAATACCGCCATGGACACTCTCAAGCCAGAGGGCCGGCCTTTTAAGAATTAGTACCCCATTTTCTTGAAGAAAGGAACGGAGGAAGTACGTTCGGAAATACTTCAGTGGAAATAATAATCAGTACTAATTAGTGTTATTACTAGCCCTTTAATAATATTCGTTTACTGTATATGTATATATTTTACTTACATACCTATAATTTGGGTAGGTACACAAATAATGTGGAGCAAAAGAAAGAACTCACATTACAACAGGAAGGGTGAATTAAATTCCATACGTTTTAAGGCTACTCCGACGCAAATAAAAGTTTAATTTACGTTAGGATTCCTCGTACTTTTCTCACACTATTAAATGTGACAATTGACAGTTGCCATAGTGTATTTTATCTTGAGACTTAAATAAACAAGACATATATTGACTGACAATAACAAATGTAAATATATATGTCGGAGCGATGGCATGGCGCTGGTATTATAAATGAATTGATGTTCGTTTGTCTCGCTATAACTCGAGAACTGGCTGGACCGATCTGGCTAATTTTAAATTTGAAATAGTTGTGGAAGTTCAGGGAAGGTTTCAACACACAGAGAAACTTTTATCATAAAAAAAATATAAGCATAAACTGAATTTTTCAATCCAATTAGTTTTAGCTTTAAAAAATTTGATGTCTTTTGTTATTTTGATATACATATAAATCCTCTGTGTTTGTAATTAGACTCGTCTTAAACAGCTGGGCCGATTTTGAGGAGTGTTCAAGTGGATTCGTTCGTTTGTTTTTTATAATTTGAAATGTTTGTATTTAAGATGTAGAGGACGTATGTCGGGTCCGCTAGTATTATAATAATAACTTATATATAACGGTTTTAATAGGTAAAATTATGGTTAGTTAGTTTTATAGCTATTCATTTATTAATTTTTTTTATCTATCTCAATGTTTAAGGTTCCTTGTCCGTGTATATGTTTTTATTTGTATCGCAGCCTATGTTGATTATTCAACATAGACTTTTGTATTTAGTATTTGTACCATTTCCTTAATTCTGTAAGAAGTCGGAAATGGTACAAATACAGGTGGTAATGGTACAAATAAGTAATCTACGTAACAAAATCCAACCTAGTAATTATTACAAACATCCTCAAAGGAATGTGAATTCTTTAATCCACTACAAAAGTTAAGGTCAACATAAATTCCCGACACGTCACTCCGAAGGAAGCCGATGTCCGTTATTCCAACCGCTCCATATTCAGGCATTTAACATTGATAGCTTTATGGTGATTTGATACTATTGACTAGGAAATTGGCGTTTATTTAGAAGTATCGATACATGACGCGGAACGAATCGCCTATCTCGATACAATCATTCGAAGGTAACATGCGTGAGGTTTATAGCTTGATCTTTTTGTAAAATTGTATGATGTAGTTTAAATTAAGAAGGTTAAAACTTAAAAGTAAATTCAAAAACATTGACTGGACAGTAGTACAATGGGTAAGGTACATATTTTATTACAGATACAACCTTTTTAGGTTTGGGCCTCAGATTTCTATATCAGTTCCGTGATCATTTCTAATAGGCAAGTAGGTGATCAGCCCATTGCGCCTGACACTTTCGACTTTTGGCTCTAATGACGGTTTCCCCACGATGCTTTCCTTCATCGTACGAGTGAGTTATAAATGCGCACATAGATGGAGAGTCCAATGGTGCACAGTCGAGGATCGAACCTACGACCCCAGCAATGAGTTGCACGTAGAAACCATTATTGCTACATAAAAATAATATAATTGAAATGTAAATCAACCCGAGAACCTCCAGATTATTCTCCAAAATGCACAGATTGTTTACCTAAATTATTAGCTATGGCATTAATTGGCATAGTACGATGTTACTCTGTAATATGCATGTCATGTCTTATCTGTGCTGAGAGTTGCTCATTACAGGCAACATTCCGCTTAAAAAACAACCTTGCTATGCAAATATCATAGTGAGAATAACAATGAAGCGGTTACATGCAATATTCCACGTAACGACATATCCGTTGGGGAAATGATATTCGCATGCAATAGCCAAGAATCCCCGACCCTGACCTGAGGTCGATGACCCCGCGCGTGACACTTCGATTCTCTATCGATCACGACTCGAGATCTCGCCATCGAATCTATATTTTACTCGATTTTTGTGCCCTTATCTGATCGTGTACAGCGTGACTCCACTTGCCAAATGTAATCACAAAGGAACAGTTAACCGCTTGTTATTTTTTATACCGTTATTATCTTGTTAGCAGGTGCTTTTGTATCAAAAGATACAATAGTAACAAATCGGACTTCGGGCTATTTAACAATGAATCTCTTTGTGATTTCTTTGAATCGTTATACGCATGATATGAAGGATCGCAGTCAAAAGGTCAAATATAAATTATTAACATCGACTTCCCTATTGCAAAATTGTAGCAAACAAAGCTGTTTAATTAAAATGGCTTTAGAAGTAATAAAATATTAGACATTTAGTATAGACTATTATCGTTTATTTTCTAGATTGGATAAGGTTTATAACAACAATTCAATTATATTTTGTTCAAATCACTGACTTGTTTAAAACAATAATCTGAATAAAATTTCGATTTCGTATATTTTTAGACTAAGTAGAAGCGCTTTTTATTCTCTGCTATTAAGAGATCTGTAGAAATAAATATAAAAAGCTCCGTTGCTTAATACAACGCAATATTAGGATGTATATCATGACGATTCTACTTATTATAACTAATTGTGTCAGCCTGATACCAGCCTTGCGATTCTGTAAACAATAAACTACAAGCTCCCTCCTTTTCAGAATGCCAAATCATAAAATGGCTGCTTCACGACTGATTTGAGAGCGACCGCCGATGCGAAAACCGCTGTGTGAGTTCGAAAAGTGAGTTACAGAATCGCAGGGCTGAAAGACACAGAAAAGTGTCTACCGTATGCACCGTAGTTTACTTGACTTCAAATACATATAAGAAAACATCAACGAGTCATCAAAAAGACGTTGCTTCGAAAGTAGTTATATAATTAGTACCTTTGATATTTGAAGGGTAATTAATAATTAACTGTACAAAAGAATCGAGTGAAGTTTAATTTTATAATCGTTAAACGAACAATTGAATCATTACCTAATCAAAACAGTACCATTAAAATAATTAATGTGTTTAGTTTTAACAATAGTAGATCTAACAAAATTGTAGGTATTTGATATCTCATAAACATGATGACTGTGCATCTTAGGAAGTTCTTGTTCCGCCCACAGAACATTAGAATCTTTCGACACTGAATAGTAAATAATCGCTTTTAAAATCGATTATGTAACACACCCGTTGATGACTGATAGGTTTTATAACCCGGATAACAATGTCTAGACAATATTTGGAAATTTTATGAGGTTGTTTTTCACTAGTAGTATTTATGTATATTTCTCTGGTTTCTATTATTAATTTAAGCTATTCGAAATTTAATTTTCTGTAGACTTTGACTATAGACTTATTATAAGATTTAAATCATTTCCAAAATATATATTCTGTGACAACGTTGGTAACAATGGTGTAATTATGTAGTTTTTAATGCATTTGGTGCCGGGACTAATACGAATGATAGAAATACCCCCAGCCATTTAAAGTCATCAAAATTATCGACAGATCATCAAAACTATATCTATTCTTCTTCTTCTTCGAAATACTTAAAGAAAATCATTTTTGTCCCGAAAAATACCTGTCCAAAAGAAACCTCTCCTTTGAAAACACTCAACATTTAAATTACGATGTTATTACATAACTTGATTGGCTGAATCAAGATGCAATAATATATCATGTAAAGAGTATATTTATCAATATCCACTATGAATTGAAAACAAATATCTCCAGTGGGAATGCCTGGGGCATGGCTAGGCTTGGGAACATTGATTGCACCTTACGACAGGCTAACGTCTTAGATAATAACTATTTATTGTGATCACATACATTTGTTTTGAAGACGATGATGTTAGAAATAGTCTATTTTATGATTAGGGTATGGTTGAGATAAATTTACGTTTTTTTTGGGTTTGATATGTGATACCGAACAGCAAGATTCTAAGGATTTCTTTACTATATTCCTTCAGTAATTTGCAAACAGTTTGGCCTCGTGACAACGTATTGCCTGCAAAATAAGCTTAATGAATGATTTCTATATATTTGAAGAATTCAAATAAATGCGGCTTATTGGTCTAGTGGTTGCGAATCCATGGGTCCCGGGTTCGATCCCCGGCTGAGACAAGACATCGATGTGATGAGCATTTGGTGTTGTGCTTAGGTCTTGGGTGTTTAAATATGTATTTATATGTCTATCTATCTATAATATGTATGTATATCCGTTGCCTAGTACGCATAACACAAGCTTCACCAGCTTAGCATGGGACTAGGTCAATTGGTGTGAATTGTACAATCAAATTATATTATTATAATTAACAACTAGATCTTGTTTATTTCACGGGTCTATTGCAGTAGATTAACACAATTGAATGTGTCCATAAATATTACTTTGGTTCAAATCGGTCTCAATTTTACTTTAATGTCACTCCTAATAGGCTTAAGTATTTTAATAAGAGCCTAACTGCTGAAAAGTATTCGGAAACGCCGAATGTCAATAGTCACGTTTAAATTGACAATGCTTGAATAACATAACTAAAGACTTTTGTAAAAACTTCCAAGTACTAGTTTTAATTTATACACAACGTAAATGAACTAAAAACTAAATTAAATGCAATCACTGGAGCGTACAGACTTATTTCAATCACACATGCAGTCTACAAAAAAGTAATTCAATCTCTGCTTCAATAAAATACGTCTGTATTTCTTTATTGTAATTATTAAGTGTAGGTGAGTACTTACTTGATGGCTTTCGTCGTATTTCAAACAAAAGAATCAAACATAAAAAATTATGACATTACGGACTCCGTGGTTTACTGGCCGTATGTGGCTATGATGTAATGTTATTATTGTTTAGAGTTGACACAGAAGTCAAATTCAATAATAAAATACGAACAAATGCTGTTCTATTGGACCGCCAACCAATTTTTAATTACTCTGCGAGGACTAATAATTAGGAACTGTTTGTAGTCTAAAAACAGTTCCTAATTATCAAATAATGGTAGCGACACAACCAAGATAGCATAGTTCATGTCCGCACAATTCAGCAGACTGATTCGCTTAAATAGGTGAATGACCTGAGATATCTGTATTATTTCCTAAAAACAAAAACGTATATAGACTTTAACGGTAAGAAATTACAGTCGTTATCCAAACTCAACAAACCGCTCTTGTAATTTTACAGAAACTATTACATTCTAACAAAGGCGAACAAAAAGTAACAATAATCTTCCGCCGTCAAAATCGCCGATCGACAAGATATCAGGGTCAGAGGTTAGATACTTATCATATAACGAAGGTAACGACATGCATTTGTTAGAAGATTTGGAAGAGTACGTCGTTTATTACATTTGATTATATGTGAAACATTTTAAATCTTTCAATAATTTATTACCTTATTTTGAGTTGGGTCAAGAGCTACCACTAAATAATTCAGCGTGGACTTACTGTAAAATACTCTGTGGTGGTTTAGATTATCGTGTCTTGGTTTAAGTTCGATGTAATTACGTATCATGTACTTTAGCTGTGCCTCGCGTTAATTTGGTCGTAAAATATTATATAAACCTTTCCTCAATAACTGTACTATTATAAACGATGATAATACTGGAGTCTGTGAGGAAATAGAACCGGCGTGGCAGATATGCAAACTAACATGATTCTTAATTGTTACGCATCACTTTATTTCTTCACAAAAATTAAACTGACGTAACTTTTTATTAACTAAAGGCACTGCCACCGCGTCAAACTCCATTACAGTTCTCTTTCCGCACAGGTATTATTAAACATAAATAATATTTTAATTCAAACCAGTGGTTCCTGAGTTACCTTCTTTCAACTATACAAAAAGGCTTCATATTCCGTTGTTCCACAACTGAGCGTTTCATAAGGCAATTTTTGCAGCGCACCACCGAAGTATTTCCGAACCAATTCGACTAAGGGTCCTTCAAGAAAAGAGCGTACCAATTCTTAAAAGGCCGGCTGCTTGCGAGCCCTCTGGCATTGAGAGTGTCCATGGGCGGCGGTATCACTTACGTCAGATGAGCCTCCTGCCTGTTTGCCTCCTGTAACATAAAAAAATATATTATTAAAAGATAAGCATATAAAATTGTATCTCATATTTATACTTTACTAAGTACTTATAGAAACAGCCTTTATATAACAGATGTTATAAAACGTAGCAAACATGATCCCTCTTGAAATGAACATAAAATTACACGGTTGATGTCTATCCAGGTATATTAAATATAATATTGTTGTAGCATAACAGTACTTTTAGATTGCGTGTTGTTTTCTGATTGCTCTAAGGTCAGCAGTGTCTTTCGTGCTACCGATTGCTGACCTCTGCCTTAGATCACATTCCTTACGAGACCCGTGATCGGTCCCATTAAACTACACTATGTTTACGAAAATTCCATTTTTAAATAAATTACATTGGTTTTTCAACTTTGAAAATTCATCTAAAATCGCATGAATTATTTTAAAGTAAGAATTTTCTAAGCTTGGTAATTACTTACTTCTTTGTAGATAAGGGAAGCAACTTGTGCCCTCTAAGGATTAGGCCACTAAAGTCGTCGGGTCAAATCGGGTCGTTATATTTTACGCGACGCACGTATACTCGTACATATTAAAATTATTGAAATTCTTAAAATTCTCTTCTTGAAATTCTCAGCACAGTTTTATGATATTCATAGATCCATACTGTCAGAACATAATATTTAATGTTGCATGCCCATGTTTACATACAGCGTTATGCGCCGGAGTTTAAAGCGGCTTATATTGACGCCTTCAGAGCGTAATAACTTATCTATTTTCATTAGAAATACTATTTGAGAGTTTATGGGAGAACGTTTAGGATTACGGTAATATTTATCGTAAGATGAATTCTGTTATTTCGATTTATGTGAGAAGTGAATATTTTTAAACGTACGCTGATCTTGGAATAAATCTTTGTGCACGAAGGAATAATTACTGTTGTATAGTGTTTATTCATAACTGACTTTTAAATTTTACTAGTAATGTGTCGCCTTTATACTTTAGTGGTTTTTACATAGGACCCCTATTAGTCTATCAGGCACACGGGGCAGATCTGTGGTCAAGAAGCTAGGCAGCAGGGGAGTGATAGTTCCTAAAAAGGGACTTTATTTGGTTCAAAACTAGGTCTGGTAGGCTTGGCGTCTTCTGTAAGGCCCGGGCGACTACTCCAGGAATATCCTCGTGTTATATATGTGCGAGTCGGAGCGCGATGGCTAGCGGTAGATTGGTTGATACGCATATGTATAGCCGGTAATAAAATCGACTGAGGTATTGACTCACAGAAGGCTGATTGCTGAAAAGTATATGTAGTGCACAAATAAGCTTCATTAAAGTTATACGTATCTTGTAACATATATCTATGTGACTATAGATAGATTGAACAATATTCTATAATGTTTAGGATCCGGCAAAACATATATGTTCTTTAAATTAAAACGGTCTTTCAAATTATTTGGTCTAAGCTTGGCTATTGTACTGACCACAAATCAAAACTGGTATTTCATAAACGAACAAAACAGGAAGACATACGGTAACTAACTACGAACTAATATTTCCCGGAAAATTACAATAATTGAATAATAATGTACAAAAGCTCGTCAGTACGGAGTTAACTGTTCTTAATCATTTGTTCCACATTCACTGTGCATTGTAAAATCACTCTCATTAGTTTATAAAATCATTAAATATTAATTCAACAGCTATATTTATACACAGTTTGTACTATAGTATTATTATTTCCTTTAAATTTAAGTAAATTGTCTGCGTATTCTTTAAATAATACTTAAGGTATTGGAATCTGCAATTTATATTAATTTTGTAATCAATTTGTTCTTGAATTCTTGATAGTCCATATATAAATTTTATCAATTAATACAACAGTCTTTTTACATATTTAATACTTTTAAGTTCATATTGGAGTAGATTTTTTACATCATTAACTCGACACGAAATATGCTACAATCTTTGACACAAATAATGTTATGAACTCGCTTATACATATGTTAATGAAATTTTTCAAATATTAACGGATTCGAAAGACGTTATCTACCCGTCTCAAATACAAAATAATCGCATCATATATTTGTAAATCTAAACCATTCTCAAATCAACAATAACTTTAACATACACAAAAAGTTCAGCAAAATCAGTCGACCCGTTTAGGATGAGTTTAATTACAGACAACTATACATTGGGTTAATAGGACGTATTCTGTGTCATACAGTCTGTACTCTTTGGAAATGATTGAGACACCATTATGACATTAGATCACGTAGTGAGCGTAAAAAATGGGAGCCGATTGAAGTTTTTACGAAGTGATTCTTCAACGTTTTAACGCTTTTATCGACGGGACATGATAAAATTTTATATAAAAGCCATTACGGTAAAATATAAGAAACATTGTGAGATAAAAATATTGCTAGAACTAGGTAGCCCGGAAACAGTCACGAAAAATGTTTTTGTTCCTATATCTTTATATATATATTTCTTCTGTGAGTGTGTATGGACCGATTTTGATGAAATTTTTTGTGTGTGTTCAAGGGGATCTGGGAATGGTTTAGATTCACACATCAGCCCGCCAGATGGCGCTGCAGTCGGTATTTTCATACTTTGCTTTACTAATTGCTTGAAATATCATGCAGGACAACGTCTGTCGGGTCCACTAGTTTATTTATAAAATTTAACTAATTTAACGTCTATTAGGTACATAAATAAAGTATCAAAATCAAGTATAAATATGTTATGGATAGATAAACAAACTACAACAAAAATAAGGTAATTTTCGTTACTACAAGCTAGCAAGCAAGCAAGCAAGTGGTCACACTAAAGGTATTTTATAAAATCAAATATATTGTAGTGAACTTATTATTTAAAGAATATCTTTCGCAAGCAAAAACAGTGCGAAAAATAGACGATATGTCTCGCTTATGCAATGCAATTTTATTCCTATTACCAGGGTTTAAGTTAACAGTTATTATTTTTAAAAAAAAACTTTAATATGTCGAGGTATTAAGAGGCACACGTTGCAAAAATATGCATGAACATATCTGTGTCACTTCCCTCTTTAATCGGCGGAAAACCTCGTGACAGGTCGGTTTCATACCGTCTCATTAACGGAAAAGCCTTTCGAGTGAAATGAAGAATTTCCATGTCTTTTATCTTTCGAAAGTTATACGAGTTTTAATGACGCGGTGCCCTTATAAGTTTCGTGAGTTCAAAACGATGTTCCTTTTTTAAAACTTGACAGATCGATAGTCATTAGTAATAATGATTTATGTTAACAATGCGTTCTAAATTCAAAATCTTGTTGAATAAAGAGGTTTTAGTTTTTAATTAATATCGATTTTAGTAAGTAGTCAAACATTAGAATTTCGTTTATGAACTAGGTACAGAAGGGATTTTTAATCTCTTGCAAAACTTTCAAGCTAACTAGGTCGATTCGTTCGTGTACAATAAATTGAGCTAACCAAGGGGAAACATACCACACGTTACGTAGTACTAAGAGTTAGGACGTGACTAGAGAAAGTGGTTCATATGCACATTTATAAATTATCGCTTGTCTGCTATAACAATAATGTAACAACGAAAAATGAGAGCAATCGATAAATTCGGATTAACGCGTTCGAAATTTAAAAATGTTTATCATCTGTAGTTATATCTAACCCACAATTGTATTTTGTAATCTGTAGAATAATTATAAAGAACATTGCAGTATCTATGGTCAAAGTGAATAAATTCTATTTTCTTATTATTTTTGGCCTAAAGGTCTAGATACCAGGCCATAAACTCAAAAAAAAAAATATTTTCTTATTACTATTTTATAAAATAATTGCATTTGTTTGCAGTAACGTGTGTTGCCTAATATTTTTCTTGATACTCTTTTTGTAAAAAAATGTGAACTTATATAATTTTAACTCATTCCTAACACATTATAAAACATTAATAAGCAATAAATTTACTTAGTAAATTCCGTAGCTTTGAGGCACTGTCATTTAATAATGTATTACCTAAAGTATAAATTATCGAACTAAAGAACAAGTCACGATAATTATAATGTTCCAATCAACATCTCGGTGTCAAAGCTCTCAACGTAAATACTAAATCGATTACAAAACGATTTTAATCGAATTTGATTTATTCGGAGCACTATCAGTTCGTTAGCGATTTCATAACCATATAAAAAGTCTTAATTGAAGATCAGTTACGATAATATCAATTAATAGTCTCTATGATACCAAAAAGCTCAATTAAAATTGAATTGCAATATATATTTTTATTTATCTTTTTGATTCGTTGATCATTTGGTTTTTATTAGTATCAGCTTTTGACTTGAGCTTCTTTTGCGTAATTTGTAAAAAAATTGCGACCTCTTTTGGAATAATCATTAAAAACATTTTGGTTAAATTATAAAATATAATAAATTAAAGTAAGTTTGGTAGTTTTTATACAGAGAGAGAGCCGGCCAGAGAATTAGATTTTATAATATGTAAGAATAGTAAAAACAAATGAAGTACGTTATAATTGACTGTATGTACTATTTATACGAAGTTTAAATAGTCTGTTTTAAGTTTGTGACAAAACCTCGGTACAAAAATGGAACAGTACCCTTTTTGACATAACTAATTCATTTAATCCATCACTCTTGGCCGGGCCCTCATTTACATAATTCTAATTTACTTTTATTTAGTCCAACCACCGTTCCTAATTCCACGAAATACGAAATCTAATAAGCTGAATACGATACGGTTATGTGTCCATTTCGGCCCAACAGAAAATAATAAAGTATTATTTATATCCTGTTTTATTATTTGAAGGATGTATATTATTAAAATTATGTTATCTTTGTTGTTGTACATAGCTATTATACTGAAAAGGACTGAACTTTTCAATATAAATGGATGAAGTTGTAGGCACCAAGCAGATAAATAGTTTATTTTGATAGTAAGTTGTTTTAATTTCATTAAAATTTTACTCATAAATTTGTATGTTATATGTTGCAGTTAGCATCGCATTTGAAGTTATACAAAATTAATTAGATTCACTACTTGAAATAAAATACAGAGCAATCGATGGTAGCTACTAGGAGATTCGGATTTACAATCATAATTAATTAGCCGCGCTGACTTCAATAGCCACAGATAAACGAACCATAGAACATCGATCCACAGACAAGCATTATGAACAATATACTCTGTGGTGCATTAGAATAATTGCATAAAGACTTTTACACTAGTTCTTAATACTTTGCGAGAGCAATGTATTTCCTTTGTTTATAAAATATAAATGCGGTATTGATATTATTTCAATAGCTATTATTCAGTAATTGTTCTGTTTGTTGAACAAATGGTTTTGTTACACAATGTTTTGTGTATTTGACATAATTTATGTTAAACTAGCGGGTATTGTACGATAGTATTATCTTAACTCTACACAGATAATGTTACAATATATCTGGTAATATATATTTTGGAACATTCAATAAAGTTCTACTATAGCATATAATATGCAGACGGCATCGGAATTAATCCTAATGGTAGATTATTTTTTATAAATATGTAAAGGACGAAGCAACGCAGCTCAGAAATTTAATGCTTAATTAGTAATCGATTTATCGACTAATAATAAAGGTGTGTATGTACATACACACCTTCACGTAGGGGAAGATCGTTACCCTTCGTACGCGGGGCACATTCATACAGTCAAAATAAAACTTGAACGAAACAAAGTACAGTCTTGTTTTTGTATGTGTGCATGAGTCGAGGTACCAACTATACATCAACGAAGTTTCGCGAAATTCGCACCGATGAGAGTGAAGTTACAGGCATGGACGTGTATTCGCGCTCGGTAAGTAATTTTTTAATCAATGTTTTTGTCTATTGTTACCGTAGATAAAATAAGTTTTCGGGTAGAGTATTCTATCAGAACTTGCGAAATATACTTAAGATATGTCTCCAATACTTAATTTATGACGTTTTCCTATTAATATTTAAATAAGTTATATTTTGTTGTTATTCAGTTAGTGGGGTACTTTCGGACAGCACTAGATGGGGCACATTTGAACGAATTGTACTACTAAATTTGTATGAAAATTTGTCGACACGAACTGTCATTTTCATACAAATTAAGTTTTTGACTTTCTACATACACTACTGTTAAGGCATCTTGACTAAACACTCTGGTAGGTAGATACGATTGTGTTAGTGTGCTAATTGCTAAATTTTGCATTTACTTTGTCCTGTGTTGCTATTTTCGCTATCGTCGATCGATGTGAATATATATTAATACCTATTTTTTATTATCTTTATTAAGGTTGATTTTGATGCTTGTGAACCAGATGCTTTGAATAATTTACTAATCCATTAAATAGTAGTTCCTTCGAAGTCAGTTTTGACACCAGAGGCATTTCGACCCTAACCGCATGTTGTAACAAAGTAATAAAACAAACAAAATGACGACGACGGCCAGGAAATCCACGAATTTATACTGCCACACCCGAAAATAAGAAGTGCTAATCCGCACCAAAGATCAAGAAATGTGATTCTAAATTTAAGATACATAACTAATTAAAATTTGTTTTACATAAGAAAAGCTCTGTAATTTTTGTTCACTATAAGAAAAGTATTTTATATTTGTTTAATAGAAATTAAATCTTTATATTTCTGTTTAATTTCATTGCTAATAAATGAATTTTGATTTATGTGTGTCGTTTTAATCGCACGTACGGAACTACCCCACAGCGTACGAAGGTACCCCCAACACTGTACGAAGGTGCCCCGTTGATGGGGCAGATTTGTACGTTTTCCAGATTTAGTTTAAATCATAATTATGGTTGAACCATCAGATGACATCATTTGTATTTTTTTTATATGAATCTCAGATAGTTAGACTATAAATTTAAGCTATCAGGTGATTAATTCATGGAAAAATAAAAAAATAAAATGTGAAAACCGTACGAAGGGTCCCGACCTTCCCCTACATACCCTCACTTTTACACCATCACACAACACAGCCAAATTAGGTATTACATATTTATATATATATTAAATATATTTTATTTCTTTTCCCTTTTATAAATCTTTAAACCTTTTTGTAAATATTATGTATTCCATCTTTGGCTATATTTTTAGTGTAATTGCTTGTTTTTATATATAATTTTTGTTAGCTGTTGGATTACGAAATAAAGAAATACCTTTTTGCAATTGGATCTATGATGAACGTAATTTGATCTGTAGTAAATGGCTTAAGTAGCCGTTAACATTTAATAAACAGCTCTCAATTCAAAGTTCAATACATCGGTCACCGTAAAGCTATAGCCTAGGTTTCAAAAAACATACATTTAAGATGCGTGACCCCCGAGGTTATCTCATTATCATTTTATCTTTACATCAAATATAAATATAAACTAAATAGGTATTAAGGTCAGCTAAGGTTACTTCGCGTGATCTCAGCTATAAAGTTAACTTTTTGTTGAGATTTACTGCATCACGGTACCTCCATATAGGGGTCAAATATACCATGTTAATAAACCTTAATAAGTCTCGAGATCGCTTCGATTAGCCGCTACTCTATTTTATACCAATCTCACTTTATCTCCGATAATGAAGTTAGGTTAATCTCGTAATTACTATCTTTGGAAATTAATAGCAGACTCGGGGTAACAACTGAGAAATTGTTAGTTTCAAATTGCTTTTATAATGGTTCAACATTATTTATTTATGCCTAAGTACTTGTATAATAGAATGTTAACGGTTTAGTGAAATATAGTAGTGACTACGTTACTTCACGACTTAACAGTCCTCAAGTAAGAATATTTATTTACAATTCCTGAAATAAATTAAAACAATAACTCACCTGGTTTATATATGTTGAGCACCTTATATTATTGATTAAGGTAACTATTTAATCAATCTTTTACTTATAATTGTTTCACTAGGGTTGATTCCTTCTGTGTTATTCAGTAACCACTAAGCCACAGACCCATTTACAAAAGCATAAACAATATATCGTCTGGCTCGAATAACTGACCAAAAAAATATAGGATTTTCAAGCAATATAGTTGTAAGCAGACGGTTAAAAAGTTCTTTGTACGCGTGCTAGAATCAATAAAACATAGTATTGACCAATAGCTATTTTTACTCATGTGTGGTTGAACTGGCCTCCTTTGACCGGCGACAATAAACGCAGTAGGTATTCCTTTCCGCTCCAATTCATATCTGATTTACGATTCCAACAATGTGGAAACTAGTATACGACCTACACGATAACTTAATAGATATTATTATAATTTATTCTTTCTGTTTAACGCCGACAGACCATCCTACATTTTAGTAATAAAATCGTATTCGACTGTGATTACCATAGACTATACGTTATCTATAGCTGGCCAGTTATATTCCAATTTTGAATTATAACGTTTCCTATGATAACCATACTATAGAGTCTAGATAATAATCATTGCTGATCTTAAAAAATAATATTAGTTGACAGTTGACAATTCCTGTATTTTTATTTGGCGCGTTTTTTGACATTTAAAATGTAGACCAACTTATACGTACGAAATACAATATCAGTGCTTAACAGAAAAAATTGTGGTAAGTTTATTTACTTATAAATTTTATCGACGGCTTTTACCAATTTCACATCTGTTTATACAATATATGACACACAATTAATACTTGCATGAACGTATATAAATGGCAATTACCTGTTGTGGTATACATCTTCAACCAAATTAAAAAGGTTATTAAATTCAAACCCTGTCCAATCTCGGTGGACCGTGAAATCATAAAAAGTTCATGGAATTCTGAATGTCAATTATCCTAAGCCGGGTTGGTAATCTAACCGCCATGATAAGGGTAAGATATTATAGTAATCTTCTAATGTTTTAATAAGATTTGGATATAAAAGGTTTTAATGGAAATTGGATCAGTGATGGACATGATAATGAGGAGATGTATTAAATGGAATTTAAATATAAAAGCTGTCTCTCCGTACTGTTAAACATAAAACTTATTTGTACCTATAAACAAAGAGAATCGTGGTACAATAGTACAGTCGGAACTGTGCTCGCATTCACCTCATTACCGGCGTGAACTCATCGATATAAACTGTCCATTTCACCAGTTCAAAGGTTATCGGGAGTCCAGTCTATCCTAACATTACTCTCACAATACCACATAGTAACACTAAGCGTTATGGTAATGGGACGCCGTGACCAAAACGGACAGTTTATGTGCTGAAGTTAGGGTCAAAACGACATCGTGCTTTGGCTATTTTTGCAGTCATGTTAGCTCCAGGCTACTGCATTTGAAGAAAGGTTGTATAAATGGTATCCGCCATAAACATTTATTCGTATCATCATACTTTGATGTTGATACACCAAATAGGTAACTTCACCTTTGCCTAAGGCGTAAGCAGCGAACCACGTTTGTCATTTGTTTTTATAATCTGACATTGCATACAATAGATATACTATAAAAACAAGGATATATGTATAGTTATATTCGCATATAATGCCAATGTATGAATGAATTAAGATTAAACAAAGCCTTACAAACCACAAGAATTGATTTGAAAACTTTTCTTATAAAGCTGCCAGAACTATGAATACTCGTGTAGATACAATAGCGGGATGATTAAAGTGCAAGTTCCTTCGGGATGTTAGGATAATAATCCCGTAATTATTCGCTTCGGCTTTCGAATGATCGAAGAGCAGTAATTGCTTGCCTCGACTTAAACTAGCTTAATTGGCATCACGTATGCACACATTTTATCGGAATCTCGAGTTTGATTAGAATACAGGTATTTGCATTGTATGGATTTATCTCGCATGTTGTATTGCTAGTTTGATGAAGTATGATATTTTTAAGTGCCGTGAGAAAAAAACCTGTTAATGTTGGATTCCGAAAACAAATGTAAACTTTAATTATTGTATTATCTTTTATTGATAAGAAATTCGAGACAAATATTTGCTAATATAAATTATCTTAATATATATAAATTACGTGTCACGTTGTTTGTCCGCTATGGACTCCGAAACTACCGAACCGATATCAATCAAATTTGCACACCGTGTGTAGTTTGAGCCAACTTAAAAGATAGGATAGCTTACATCTCAATTTATACCCGAAAAATTATTTTATTGCAAAAGATTTGTTTATTATATTTTGATAGTCACAACTCTAACAGATGGCTCTGTGTTGAAAGTACCTACCAACGTTTCAAATAAGCTACAATTTAATGGCATTACAACCAAAAAAGCATGGTGGTCCCCATGACTGCTGTTCTCCTACCGTTTCCCTATAATAGGTTACTACTATGTAATATAACAAAAACCTTAGCCATAGAAACGCTTGGCCGGTCTGCTAGTATTATATATAATAGTTCAATTATTTATTTGAATTTAAACTGCTTTTTTTCCAACAAGATTGAGTGAGTATTTAAAATAAACTTATGACACGAAAAGTCGGGCGTAACTTACGCGTTTATAGAAAAAATTATATCTTTATATATTTTATGACATGTTGATAATATTTATTGATACAAAATCATTACGTAATTTGCTACAAAAAAAAATATCACTGAATTAGCTGCTGCTTCACAGCTACTTACAAATGAAATAACATTAAGCCTTAACTATATTGTGTTCTTGATTTCATCCAATTCAAATATCTTTATAGAAATAGCTGTGAGCTAGGTAAATCAGGTGTTACCGATAGGGGTAATGTAGCGCGCAGCGGTAGTGAACACGCCATAAGATTTAGGGGCTTGCTGTAGTTGGCATTGTCGATATTTTACTAAAGTTTCTGGCGCCTTGATTACAATCGCTGGTTTCCTCTAGCCTAGGAGTATTACCTTTTCACAATCGTTTGAAGATGTCTAATTATAGTAACTGGAGAGTAACTAGAGTATCTTTTGTATGGGATATAATACTTTTTTTAACCTGACCTAAATCACCAGGGATGCATGAAATTGTGGCAGTCATTTGTCACGTCTACACATTTGCTATATTCTCAATATAAACGTACTCAAGAATGTTTTGTTATATTTATTTACAGATAAGGGACAATACATTTAATGTTTGGCTTTTAGATTATGAATATATTCATTACTATACTTGACTAATTACGAAATTTCATTTTTATTACTTAACATCAGGAGATAATATCGGAAAATACCCCGCCCATGGACACTCACATTGCCAGAAGGCTCCCAAGTGCGTTGCCGGACAAAACATTACATAAGAGGTATATTTAAAAATTTGTTCGAAATTCAAAAGAACGAAGAACTTGATTGAGCTCAGCTTATTTTAATCCTTCAATTCATAACTTTTTACCTTACGCCTGCGAATGGCATCGGTAATAAATAACACCAGATCCCTTTATTCGTCATTCGGTCCCATATCATGAATACAGTCAAGATTTACTTTGACAGCCCATAAATATAGAGTTCAGACAAATTCGCGACAGTAGATGCTACAGAGAGCAATCCATATTGTATGGTAAGATACATTTTGTGAATTATTCCGCGTCTCTGCGGCACTATTGTTAGTTTATATCTAAGATAAATAGAATAGTGTTAGTAGCGAGGCAGTAATGCGATATTGCAGTCTGAAGGTTGGATAAGATTGATACTTTTGCATCTATTGTTTTTAAGGTTTTAGGAGCGGACTAGACTTTTTTTACCATTTTATGCCTGTATTTTTAAAATATGGGTACCGCACAGATGTCGCTATAAAAATAGCTGCTATTTTTGGAATCACTTTAATATACTTTTAACTACATTCAATACCTTCAAATTAAGAATATGAAAAGAATGCAAGACGTTTAAAAAACGAATACGATAATTTAAAAAGTCAATTAAATTCAAAGTCAAAAATACTATTGTTTTTATTTTGATAGTGACAAATAAAAAGCAATATTAAATCGTATGTCAGCCAGACCGAGACAGAGTAAGCTTTAAATCTTGAGAGAGTTTATCTTCAAGTTGCCAACTTCGTACTTATGCCAGTGAACTTGTTACTCTGTTACCAACGATGTAGGCTAAGACATGCATTACTAAGGCTTTTCAAGCAAAAATAACTTTTCATTTGAAGGAGTAAATCCTCACTCAACCTAACGTCTTAAGCGGGAAATTATCATTTATGAATCCCAGCTCTCAAATCTTTTATGATCGATTTTCCATGCTTCCAGTAAATTTTACCTCGAACTATGTGTGTTTGTGCCTCTGCTTTGTTCCAATACAACCTAATCTTGTTAAAAAAGTATTACTTTTACCTTTCTATCAAACTGCCTCATACTAAGGGTAGCTTTTTCTCATTTACATAAGATAAATGTAGTAATTGTACAATTTAACTGTCTAAAATAGTTGTAAATACAAACATAATGGATACCTTGGCGTTTGTATGTCATATCACTTTAAATACAATTTTATTTATAAGCTTACTTAATAAACATCTTATAACACATAAAATAAAAATACTTAAGAAATTATATGCAAAAATACTTGAGAATTACTACGCTCTTTTTGTAGATGTCAATTCAATGTCAGTCTTGTTTATATGCGTGTACTTATGTACTTAAGTTTTTCACCTTTCACACTTAACAACAATAATATTTTTATTTTTAATTTGTAAAAATATTTACGTAACTTAGTGATTGTAGTTATTTAAATTATATTTTATCATAGATATTTTTGCTTAGAAGAGAATGATACGAGCGCCCTTTGTTCTGATGCAGGAAATCAAGAAATAATACAATATACTAACGTTTACTATTTTATTGTTTTTAATCAAATCTTAATAAATAAATTGTTCTTAATTAATAATTGTTCCGATAACTAAATTGCTGCTTCTTAATTTCACATGTTAGAAGAGAAACTAATTTTTAAGTAATATTTATACAAACCTAAAACTTTAGATTTCCGAGACTTAGAGGGACGGAAAAATGAAGATAATATGTTAGGAATTTAATTGTCATTAAAATATTAAGTGTCGAAAATTAATACAAATTATAAATTTAATGTTTTAAATTTATTTCGTTGAAATTAAAAACACGTGGCATTTTAATTTACAATACTTCATTTGAGATTTCAATGAATTATTTTGCATAAAATATAAAATACTAATATTTCATAAATCCTCTTTACGAATTTGTTATTTTAAAAATAGAATTTCTATAAGGTAATTCGCCCTTCTCACTCTCAAACGGTCTCAATCGATTTCTTTGACAAGAACGCTGTACATCTTCGTGATGCTAATATTATTATTATTGTGTATATATATTGTATACTTCTAAAACACAATAGTGCTATAACAATATACGCAATGCCAGACAATTTGTTAACCAGCTCGTGAACTACATTGACAGGGAAGTAGATAAAACTGTAAGGATGGGATTTACAATCGTGGATATTATTATGCTCGCCGCCTTAACCATAGATCACGTTTCGTTATCTCAGATAACCATAATCTGAGTCCTTTTCTCACATTCCTTTTATGGAATATCGCGAAGTCTGCATTTTTCACATGCCATGTAATGTCATAATCGTGTCTACTTGTTGCTATGCAGCAATTTGGTTGGATACCTTTTTTAAAGTCTCTCAGACTATATATAGGAATGTCATAAATTATGTTCTATACTGTGTCACACTATTTACTTGTGTTTTTGCCGCCTATGCAATTAGTAAAAGTCACAATATACCGATATATAAATAAATAAACTTGAACGATGTGATACCAAATAAATTTATCCGTAAAATTAATTTACCGTTTAAATTAATAACAAGATATTAGCGCCAGTGTTGAGAAAGGTCATTTCGTGACATGCGCTTTGACCCTTTTCTCATTCATCAGTGAATACGTTCATTCAGTTCCTACTTGCCTTAATGGTACTTTGCTTTAAGCCTTAAGTAATGAGGCGCTATCTAGATCATGGCTTAAATGAATTTTCGCCTAAGTGTTATTTTTAAGTATGCTTTGTCTAAGTTTGGCTCCATTTTGTACCTTTTCCAAAACACTTATTACTTATTAACGAGAATGTCTGACGTAAAAATCGTTTCGATTTAGGCGCAGATGAGTATGAAAACAATATTTTAAAGAAATAGATAAAAATCCTTCATCTCATGGAGCATTCATCAACAAGCAGTCAATAATAATTAAAAATAATATTATTTAGTTAGTTTAAACACACTTAACACTAAAATCCTTTAAGTTTAAGCCAAAGATTAACTAGATTTCTTTATTATGTATGTATAGATCCTAGTTAATATTATAAACAATAATATGTTTAGTACATAAAATATCCATTAAACTACATTACCGTATGCACGAACTCAACATGAAAATAAAACGATAACAGTGTTGTTTCGCGAAACAATAGACTGTCATTTTCTTTACAATGATTATATTTCGTAAGTCCAATTTCATGGTTTTAATGTAAGTACCATTAAATAGCATCTTTTTGCTTGTAACAAATTTTTTTGCTCATAGTATATATTGTTTTTTATTGAAATTTCCGCTTTTTTTCATAAATAATTCCGTTTTGACTATGTCTATACCTTTTTTAGTTATAGTATTATGTTTTTGTTTATAGCTTGGCTTAAGATATATTTATTGTTGCAATTTTATGTTAACCTTAATTCAAGCTAGTTAAATTATGAATGCCAACTGTCTCGGACGCTTTAATATAAATATTTATCTTGTATGTACAAACTATTCGCACTGGTTCAAATAAAAAAAATGTGTTTTCGATATACCAGTGAATCCTTTTCTTTTTCCTTTTCGCGTTAATCTGTAATTATATGACAGACAAAGAATCTTGGTAAACAAAATATGATTTTCTCGGATTTGTACATAATTCAAGCGTAATGCGTTGTTCGCAATTATTCTGCACGTCAAGTGAGGGCCTGGAATGTGGTTTATGGTGATACGCTTTTTTATAAAACGGACGAAATTGCACTTATTACGCGTTTAATTACAAATGGCAGACTTAACAAGATTTTATCCTCGACAAACATTCATTTAAACATTTTATAATATATTTTTAGAAGACTTTTATACATTATTAGCTGCCTGTCTTCGTTTCTCCTTAATGTCTAGCCTATCTTTTTAGTACATATCAACATGGAACATTTTGCTATACTACCCCAGAGACTGAACGGTTTTCCGGTATGAAAACTTTTCAAATTTTTCTGTAAATTTTCTCTATATAAACTTCAGAGTTCAAGTTATAAGTTCTTAACTAAAAAATATAAAATAGGAGTTGATCGTAGATGAAAATTAAGGGTTGTATGTATCATAAAAAAAAGTGTCAAAAAAATCAGAAATAATTTCTTGGGTGGACACCCCTTATCACTTAGGGTTTTGAAAGATAAATAGTAGTCGATTCTCAGACTTATTGAATATGCATAAAAAAATTCATAAGAATCGGACGAGCCGTTTCGGAGGAGTATGGGAACGAACATTGTGACACGAGAAATTTTTTACATTATTAAAGAACCTCAGTTATAAGTTCGGTTTTATCACCGACTCAAAAACGCCCTCCAGAAACCTGACGAGATGAAATAAAAGAGATAGCGGGGAAAGGTAGCGAAGATGAGAGACAAGTGAAGTAGTAGTATTTAATATGTAATTTAAATTATAGTAATCAAATAAAGACTATTGGATTTGCTAATGCTCTGCGGCTTAAAGCTCTCTTAATAACAATGATTAACAGACCATTATTAGCAAACCATTAATAGTACGAATTTTCCAAAATTGAATTCCTGAACTGATTTATTCATTTGTAAAAGTGTCTCTTACTATGTACAGAAAATTAAATGAATGTTGTATCTGTCTTGCTTTGACGGATAACTCCGCGGGTGGCGAATGAGCAAAAGACGTTTGAGTCATGTAAAGAAAATGGAGATTGTTCAAAGTGTTTGTTTCCTAAGAGTAGGTAAGAGTAGAAAGTTACTGAATAATTATAATTTGCTAGCTAAAAAGTGTCTAGCTAGAAATTCTTATCTCTTTACCGATATCATTCTCAAATCTAGTCTAATTCAGCGAATACTTAATATTTCAACTACTTATTTATAGCATATTTTTATACTTACTACAACTGAATGCGAATGTTAAACACAAAATGCTGGTTGCCTTTTTAGTACATGTGTATTTACTAAGACATCATGGAACATTACGAGCTAGACTAACTTAAGAATAATTTAAGCCTAACCTAATTTACTAATAAGGATTTTTATTTAAATTAATTATTTGAAAGCAAGCTTACCCTGAAGTATCTGTCTCTAGCCATATAAGGGGATTAGGGTACACAATATACTAAACAATTTTTTTCCTTTCAGGATGACGTTCAAGTTGTCGCTGGTGCTATTGCCGCTATTATTTGCGGCGGTACACAGTGGAGAGCCCGTCTTCGACCCCAGTACGTTGATGCGGCTCGTGCAGGTGCCGGCTGATGCTGCCGTGGGCTCTGTCATCTATCGCGTGCGTGCTTCCGACCCGGACTTTGATTATCCTCTACACTTTGAGCTCATAGGTATTGTTTGGATTTACTTTTATCATAATACATACTACTACTACTTACTGTTATGTATAAACTAGGAAATTAATATAATATGTACCAAATCAAATTTACTGCTACATCCAGGGATCTTTTTTCGGCAAAACAATAATAATGATAGGTTAGTGGAGCTTATCATCTTTAAAAATCCAAAAAATATGGAACAGACTCAAAAATTTATTTGTTATATGCCAAGATTATATCCTATTGCGTAAAGGAACATTAGATATTACAGAGTTGATGACTACACCTTCCTACCTAGACCAAACTTCAAACAGAACTGCTAATTTAAACTTTATAATAAACTAGCTGTTCCCTGCCATGCTTCGCTGCGGCACATTGTGATTGAATGGTTGAGAAATGAGAAACAAAACAAAGAAAATATTTCATATAGGTTTAATTTTGCAATACTTGTGGAAAAAAAATGATAAAAAAATGATAAAAATCAAATAAAAACAATTCTTGATGCGGATTATATATCATGCTAAAATTTCAGCTCGATCGGTGCAGAACTTTTTGAGTTTTTGAAGCGTCCACAACATTCTATAAATCTGAAAAGCCGTACAACGCCATCTCTGATTACACCTTGAAACATTGCTCGAGGTACATTACCCTTTGTGTTCCAGGTCAAATGGGCCGTCTAGACATCGGCATAGAGAGTCTGCCGTGTACACGATATAACTCAGTGTGCCAGGCCAACGTGATTCTTCTAAGACGACTGGAACCAGGTCGCTACGTTGATTTTCGCCTGTCAGCGCGCAACACTAGGGGTAGAAGTGGAAGAATCGCCTGCTCTATTACCGGAACAAATGCGACCACACCAAGGGACACCATTTTCCCACATCAGCCTAGTATCATTTTAGTACCTGAGGTTAGTAATATTACGAATACAACAGCATTGATACCACTAGTACCTACTTAATACAAATCGAGTAAAAAAAAGGGTGCGTGTACTTATGTACGCGCGTAAGAAGTGATACTTCTTTGGCTTTCTTTATTTTTTTAAATATTAAATAATTAATAACAAATATTTAACGTTAATAATTTAATAATATTTAATATTTAGTATATTATTCAATTATTAATTAATAATAATAATTATTATTATTTATTATTTTATTATATTATTCATTCAATTTAATAACTACGTATGTTTCATAACCTTTTAACTAAGTAACAATAGGTCTTTGTGAAAAAGCATTGTTAAATTTCTTTGAAAAAAAATAAAAACTCCTTTATTTGTTTAAAAGGTAAATGTCATTATGTTCATTCAAAATTTTTGGCATAGCTGCTAACTTCACGCATATTCTATTTCTTTTTACTTGTAGATTGTCTTATTCCCATCTCGCTCGCGCACGCTATAATCACACTGACAACTTTGTGTCTCAGGTGCGCGCGCATCGTAAAATTTCACTCTCATCAATTTTTCATAACGCGCCTAAAGACGTATAACTTCAAAAAAAAATTGTGGCTCTAGAACCTCTTATGGTCTTGGCCTCAGATTTCTGAATCTGTTTCATGATCATTTTAAAATCAAATAGGCAAGTTATCAGCCTGACACACGCCGTCGACTTTTTGGGTCTAAGACATGTCGGTTTCCTGACGATGTTTTCCTTCACCGTTCAAGCAAATGTTAAAAGCGCACATAGAAAGAAAGTCTATTAATGCACAACCGGGGATCGAACCTACGACCTCAGGTATGAGAGTCAATCCAATTTTAACAAGTTTGAAGGATCTTTATAAGAATTTATTCATTCAGTTTACACAATTTAAGCAATAAACAAAAAATAGGGAATATAATTATTTTTCTCTCCATAGTGAATAAGAATTACACTCACTAGGCTTAAACCACTTTTAAAAAATACTTATCCATATAAATATGGTGTAGTATGTGTCAACAAATGAGACAGCGGCAGATGGGTATAGCATAGTGATTGATGATGATGACGTTGCTCCTAACGGATATGAAATATCGGAATTAACTCCTTCACTATTAAAGCTCATCTAGCATGGCACTAGTCGTTTACTTGGATATATAATACTTGTAAACACGGTAATGCGTCTCATTCAAGACTTGAGAAAGAACATTAATCAAGTTATGTCTAAAAATAGACTCAGTTACATTCTACATAGCTTACTAGGTTAGTCCGTTGATTATTACTCAGTATAGGGCAGATTAATTATATTTTTATATATCTTAAGATCGTTGTATTTGCAAATTATAATAGTAGTCAAAAAAAATTAGGGAGATCTTTTTATTAAATAACTTTAGAAAATCTTTATAGCCAATTCTCCTAACGTCTTAAAAATATTTTAAATATATGCATTTTGATTTAAATATTAATTTAATTTTGTTTGTGTATACACATTAATTATGGCAGAAATAAAAGCTTTTACTTTACATTACTTGATACATAATCGTTATTCTTCGATAGGATATACTTTTTTCATCATTAAAGCCAAACATTTTTGTCGACAAATATCCTCGGGCAGTATATAAATTGAAAGGAAGATTATACGCTAGTCTTTTATCAATACAAGAATCCGACAACTGTTTATTTCCGATATGTTATCAAAATACTACCTACAAGATCCACCCATCTTTAAAAAAATATTTTTGAAATTGACCAATATCTTTATAAGTATATATATTAATAGAATTCATGTTACAGTATTTGTATCGATACTTCTGGGAAACGGCTTGACCGATTTGTCTGATTTTTTTTTATAATATTCCTTGAAGTACGGCGATGGTTCTTACACAGAGAAAAATACAAAAAATTGAGTGAAAAAGTCAAAAAACAACACTTTTCTATATTCCCATAGAAATTATTCGTAATAATACTTAAAAGTCAATTTGAACTTTAATACCATATAAAAAAGTTCAAATGTTAGTGGAGGGGTTCCGGGAAGGTAAATTTTTATTTTTTGACATAATGTATTTGTTGTCTTATCAACTTTCTTTTTTTTATCTTACTAGCTAGACCGGTGTCCCGAATAGCAAAATAAGTATTTAAAAAAATAAAGAATCGACTTTTAGGCGGTACGATGTTCGCCAGGCCAGCTAGTAAGTATATATTAATAGAATTCATGTTACAGTATTTGTAACGATACTTCTGTGAAGCGGATTAACCGATGTTTATTTAAAAAATTGTATATATTTGAAGATATGTAGGTCTGAGAATAGAATCTTACGGGTGGACGCCATTTTTTTTATATTTTGGACGAAATATTATTTTTTATGTTTTGGCCATAAAAATACAAATAAACTTTAATATTCACCCATTTACCCACATTTTAATAGGTTTTGTAATAATCTTTCTACGGTTAAGGCGGACGGCGGTTGGTGGGGTCAGTTATTTCCTCTATGAATTAATATAAAATTATCACTAATGTAAAAATACCGATTCCATTGTTTATCAATAAAATTTATACGATATTTGGAACCAGATTCAAAAGAAGTAATATACGAGGCCTAGTCGATAAATTCTCATGTGAAATTTATTCAACAGGATGCAAAACGCGGCACGGACCTTGAGATAGTGATTGCGAGAAAGAATCCTGTGTCATCGAAGCCTTTGGAACTGGAACTTTGGGTGAGTTGAATGTGAAGTTATTTATGAAGGTGAATTATTCATACATAATACTCGTCAAGAAAGATATAATTTGCATGTTACCGAAAACTGATACGAATCTTCGAAAACATTTAAAATTGAATAAATCATTGTATTACATTGTAAGGAAAAGTGAGGAAATGTCTGAGCTTGGTTGTTAATCTTTATATCACAGTTTAGAATGATTTCCGTAGCATAAACACACCTGGTTAATATTTAAGTTCCAGTAAAGTGGCATAGATGGGCAAAGAATCCAGAACACTAACTTACAAATATCCTTTGAGAAAAAAGACTCACAAAACAGACGTAGGGAAAATAATTTAACTATAAAATTTTAATCTCTTACGGTTCAGTTACTCCGTTTATAATAGAAAACTGAGTATCAGCATTGTGATGCAATTTCTTGCCTATTTAAAACAATTTAATGATGTCTTAGTAAAACTCGACACGCATTTTGTTGTAACCGCATAATGAAGTTTCACAAATGGGCCTCATTTTCATGCATTTGCCTTCATTTAAGATTTACATGGTATACGTGGGGAAATTAAAATTGAATCAAGCAACTTCTTAGAAGAGTATCATTTACACCGTTTTGATTGTTTGTTTTTAGTCATGCACTGCTGAGTTGCTTTTTATTGATTTCTGACGTGTTCTGTGAACATTAAGCGCTTTTGTTTGGTATAATTATTTTTAAAAGTAGATATTTTAAATTACTTTATTAAACAACATTTTGATTATGGCATTAGAATATAAGGTGTATATTAAATAAAAAAAGGCTTTTGTTAAACTCACTAACTAACATATTTACAATATTGTTTTATTATTACCAACCAGGCTCCAGAAGATAAGCCACTTCTTATATGGAAATTGTATTCGTTTTTACAACAAACTCCCAAGCGAAATTAGAGAATTATCACTAAATAAATTCAAAGCTCTCGTTAAACGTTATGTAATCAATAAAGCTTTTTATAAATTTGACGAATATTTAAACGATCCTAATCCTTGGGATTGATTTTCTCCATGTCAAACAATTTGTATGGCTCAAAACTTAGCGATTAAAAAGAGTGGCGGAAAGTTTCTTGTCATTTCTTCTTGCCCGATCTATGCCCTTGACTTGCGAACTGGTAGTAAATGTAAATTTAGAATTAATTTAACTTATTTTCTGACGTTCATAAGTGTACTTGTTTACCTATATGAATAAAGTTATTAAAAAGTTTATGAATTCAATTCTGGACCTAAAATATCCTTACTATTCATTTCTACATAAACGTAACTGTACCAGGCAGATTACGATGTTTTGTCCATGATATTATGAATAGTGATACTTAATAGTGCATCAGTTTCATAAAGCCGCTGATAATATCGAAGGGTATTAATGCAATGACGTTGCACAAATTAGTGAGCAATTAATAACAGGCAGCCGTGAAATCCTGCGAGCCGTAGCGAATAACTCAGCTTCAGATTGACGCGACGATACGGAAATGATACCCTTTTGACTATTTGCAATCTTAATGCTATTAATCGTGTATGATTTTGAATTAATTCAGAATTAAATTTACATTATCATTTACATTTTAATTCGAATCTTACTTTGCCACTACTGTAACATGACTTAACTAACATGATGGACTGTTTACCATGATCGATACAAATTGCTTTCATAGCTTTTAGTGATGGGCAAAACCGCAGCACCTAAATAATGGTGCAGGATGGTCCTCAAGGATTACGCGTAGAGACAGAGAGCTAGAAAATTGGTAGTAACTGACAATAAACGATAGGAATATTGTCCGGACGGAAGGGAAGGCTATGACTCTAACTATTGTATAGATGGTGCAAAGTTATAGTAAATATTTTGTTTTATCACCAATTGCTTAGTTCAGTATGAAGTTATACATATCATCAAGTGGCTCACAGTGTTACTTTTGTAAATAAAGATTAATTTATTACACACAAGTTTACTAGAATATACATAATTCTAAAATATGTTATCTATAGACTACATATATTCTACACACATAGATAACAGTAGGTACTAATAACCCGAAATTTGATGTTTGTTCCTTTTAAGGGTTCACCATTGTTCGCAATCCGTCAGCGCCGTGTCTCCACAGAGAATACCGAGGGAACGATATTCTTAGTAGGCCCTTTGGACTTTGAGGCCCAATCAATGTACCATTTGACTCTATTAGCTGTGGTGAGAAATTAATCAAGTATAAAATTTATTTTACAAAATATCGAGACGAATTAACGTTGGTGCAGGAGATTTAGAAATAAATATGCTCAATGTATTTACAATACACAGTTAGTAAAATTATTAATGTTGCCTTCTCTTTTTATATACCAAAACTTTGTTATTAAAAATATATATATGTTATGAGATACGACTATTTTATTAGTTAGTTAGTTAGGTATGGTATTAGTCTCGGCACGTATTTGGCGTTCCGGGAGAGTCTGAGTACAAAAGACCAATTTATTTGAAGGATAGATACTTAGTGGTTTTAAAGATCTAATAGATTTGTAGGAATATTTTACCTGTCAAGGGAAGAGGCTGTTAATTTACCTCACAATATTGCATTATATAGTAATTTTCTACCAATATTACAGGACCCGTACGTGGAACTAGGCAAAGACACGCGAAACATAGCGGGCTTAGAAGTGGTTGTCGTAGTTCAAGATGTCCAAGATATGCCACCAGTGTTCACGTCGGCACCACCGATCACACACCTGCCAAGACAGGTGACGCCTGGCGATGTTGTTGTTAAGGTCCGAGCTGAAGATGGAGACAAGGGAGCGCCACGGCAGATCAGATACGGCCTCGTGTCAGAGGGCAACCCGTTCACGCCGTTCTTCAATATTAATGAGACATCAGGTAATTTTAGATTTAAATAAGATAAATAATAAAAAGCAGTGTTAGTTAGTTAGTAGTAAGGGCTTGCTATCGAAATCATATTTTTTCTATCTACTTGCACGATAAAAGCTTGCTCACAAAGTGAAGGAACACATCACAGCATATATGAAAGATAATAATGTAATTAAAGGTAAAATCACAATCCAAAATAATAATTCACTCTCTGAGATGCTCTCTATGTAAGGGTAGCTCATACAGTGCAACAAACTCTACCTATCTCATATATTGGGGTTTCTTAATAAGAAATTACGTCAGTAAATTGACATGAAACCACGTGATTCCGATTAAAGATTAAATAAACACGAATAACACGATAGTTTGTAAATACACTAAATCAAAGGAAATCTAAACAATCTCACGCCATTTCGCCTTCATGGTATTGATATGTATCGAATAATTTACTTCTAATCTATTTATTCATTCTAAAATCGCTACCTATTGGTACTCTGTTTACATTACCTTTATCTCTTTAATATAGACGTGAAACAAATATGCCATACTAATATTGTATATATTTTGGAGCTATCTTTAGTGTCGTCTTAATATCTGCGAGATCAATGTTTAAGAACTTAAATATATCATCCAGTCCATCCAAATTAGGTTTTATAATAAAAATATTGATAACGCATAAGCCTTTTATAAAACCCATTTACAAAAATAGTTTAGAAGTATGCGTCTGCGATCTTATGCATATGAATATTTTCTTATTATTCTTAATTTGAAATCCTGTCACACTCGCTATGTGCTATCGCTACTGACGTTAGATAATAAGCGGTCACAGATCAACCGATCGTAAAATTATTATACCAATTTTTACTATAGCCTATTAGCATATCCTAAAACGCACGCAAAGATATTTTCTTAAGAACGACACGTAAAACTTCTATTTATGGACACGACCCATAAAGAATATAAAATAGGATTTATCTACAGGAATCCTTCCATACATTGTCGCAAGATCGCTTTAGGGAATAGCCACTAATTACGTAGGCAAAATCGTGTGTTAAGATCGTACCTCTAAGTGCCAATTTTCTTCCCTTGCTTGTGAAGAAGATATATGTACCCATTGTCCATCATTCCGACTTCCTGCTTTTAAGAATGTAAAATATAGGTTTACAATTTACCGTAATGTTTTCTTATCTCGCCTTACGTTTGGCTACGTTACTCTTGTAATCATTTTGCGAGATTACTGTTATTTTAAAAGCAAGTTTTTTATGTATTTAAAATAATTTCTATAATTTAAATATAATGTAACAGCAAGAAGTTTATTACGTTTTGTAGGCTTAGGCCTTTCTGTTTTAAAAGTAGAGAAAATATTTTTTTAAATAGCCAAGAAAACACATCCTTTTAGTGGAATTTAAATGCCAGTCGGTACTTATTATTGGTCTTGAAATCTGAAAAAAAAAATGATTTTCCGGAAATCAAAGTCGCGCATTGAACCAAGTACATATCTCATCAATTGTGCCACAATCCTTTTTCTTCCTTAATCCTAAAACAAATTTAAAATTTAAAAAAAAAACTCATTTACGCACTAAACAAACTGCAAATTTTCTGTATTCTTTGAGGAGCCAAAATTTGAGAATAGGCCGCGTGTCATTATTGCGATCACAATATTATGGTGATAAGATTACGAAATTTCCTTAAAAATGCGTGAATTAACATAGCTGTGTAGACATTAAAACAAAATATTATTTTAATAAGCATTAATGATACACTTAATAATTTCGAACAAAGGGTCGTTTGAACTTTCTTGCTTAAAATAATAGCTTGGAATTTATTAAGGCACCTCTCGTAAAATATATTACTTTTGCATAACTATAAGTTTGGTTTTATGAACGGTCATTATTCAATTTAGTAAATTTATGAGCGTTTCCAATATTTTTTACTGCACAGAACTTTATTTATGTATGCGCGCAGACATAAGAGCAGTTTCTCTTATAGTCCGATTGGACACAAAAAAAAATGGAGTCTCACACCACCGGAAAATCAGGAGATTATACGTAGCAGCACCAAGTCAGAAAGTTGGCTACTATGATATTGTTTTGTTTACAAAATCGCTCTTCTGCAGTCGACATCGTAATCATTCCGTATACGAAGTCATAATATACTTGAATTTTGTATGAAATGGGCGCCGTTAAAATGGAATTTCGTTCCGTAATGTATTTAACTTTTAAATTAGCTTTAGTAATCGTGATGTAGCCTTCACATCGCTACAATGTAGTTTAGTGTTTCACCACAGGTTTCGAACTAGGCGCGGTAAGCTTTTGAAAGGGTTGAATAATTTATTACCTGATAACAATTGGAAGCTTTTTAAAGACAAGACTATGATTTCGCAGTACTTTTAAACTTCTCTAACGCGTATATATTAAAACTCTTGGATAAAAATTTAATTAAGACCTGAATATATTATATATAAAACGCAAAATATTATTAAAACAAGATTCTCTTTGAGTTTCTAGTGCTAAACAAATAATTATAATTCCATAAAATATAATTAAATAATCATAGGGGAACATTAGAGTGCCCCTGTAGAATAGCAAACAACCCGAGCCCAGGGTGACCGATACCCACTTGAACCATCAAGTGGGTATTGGTCTGGTCACCCATGTGAATAGCAGAGATTCTTGTATCGGCAAGGGATGCGCATAGGCTTATCCACGTCGGCTATAAAAAGATGAACTGAAGAGCACGTCAGTCTTTGTATAATAAGCCACTCTTTACGTTGTATTTAGTTAGTCCTGTTTTGTGATCGCTTCACTTTGTTTGGAACTTAAGTGGAACATCTCTCAGTACATCTATTTAATAAATTGTAAAGGACGTTTCACCGTGACTTTCATACTCAACTCTATATATATGTAAATAAATATTTAAGTGAAGGCCAATCCATTATAATCTTAACTAATCGTATTTAGTTACTTGCGTGTATATAATCTCATCTCATCATTGGATTTAGGGCATTAGTTTAATCAAATAAAATATAAATAGGTATTAATCCGATTAAGTAGAAAATTCCACTCACTGATAACAATTTGAAAATGTTAAAGTTTTGTTTTTTTCGGAGTTTTAATAATAAACAAACGAATAACACCAAAATCAGCTAAAATAATTTGTATTAAAAATCACATTATTCGTCGCACCAGTGTTAAGTAAAAAAGTAGTACTTTACAAATAAATAAACGTGTCAAAATATTCTTAAGATGAGGCCTACAGTATGATCATTAGTAAAAACTGCCCCCTTATGTAATTTCTATCAGCGGTATTAAACCCGACCTTTTTGTATGCAAGTTCGATATAATATGCAAACTTGGAATCGCGCAATACAAAAACCCAATATTAAGATCAGAATCTATTGAGTTATCTTGAGGCACTAATACAATGTTTTATAGATCTGAAACTTTTAATTACATTAAACTATACCCCTAAACAAGAGCCATTTTAAAATAATTGTTAATTTGGATGATTTAATTTCTTAAAACTTTATTTCCTAATAAAGATGGTATATGTCTCCATTATACATTCAAGCTGATAATTTTTTAGTGTGTAACAGACAACAGTTTCATAATAACTTGTTCACCTCTTCAACTCCACCTTCGCGTGACCCATTTGAACACATTTATAACGTTTTACATTCAACTAAACTTTGTCAATTAACAAACCAAGCTTCCTGGTACGAACTAAAACATTTTTTTATATTTAAACAGCAATGGTATTAACATAACAGACACTATAGAGGGCCAGGGGGTAGATGAATGTCCCAGAATTAATTTATTCCATGAATACTGAAACAAGAGAATTAAGAAAATTACTTTGTCACTAAAAATTATTTACAAAGAAAAGATATGCAAATTATAAAAAAGCAAAGATTTGAAACCCCGGAGCCGGTGGGTTTACGTTCAAAATTTGTTAAGAGTGACAAATTTAAGTTTTTTAACTTTATATTTAGAAGTAGAGAGATTAAATCTGCATCGAAAAGATATACTGGGTGGCGCAAAAGTACTGGCACTAAAGAAAAATTGTTTATTTTTTTTATATGACGATAGTTTTCATTCTGTTGTTGAAAATTGTGTAGTGAACAAATGTAAAATACACTGAAAATAAACATGGACGGTTTTACTCCCCAAGAACGTGGAATTATCGTGTCAATGTTCTTACGGAATAATTCATCAGTGATAAAAATACAACGTGAATTTCGTCGACGATTTCCTGCAAGATCACCCGATCTGACGAGTCCAGACCTCTTTCTTTAGGGTTTTTTGAAATGTCGGGTGTATGTGAACAAGCCACAGACTCTCGCAGCTCTAAAAGAAAACATTAATCAAGAAATAAAGAACATATCGCAGGAAGTATTACGGCAAGTTATGCAAAATGTCATAAATAGGGCTCAAATGTGCATCAAGTCTGGAGGTCACCATTTAAAAGACATCTTAAAATCCATCTTTAAATCCTAATGGTACGAAATTTAATAGCACAAATAAACATTTAAAAAAACCTAAATCTAGTTTTCTAATTTAGAAAAAAATGTTATAGCTGAACCAAATAGGGTCTTTACTTTTGCGCCACCCAGTACAATAACAGTTGAACAAGCGAGAGACTGCCGTATCATAATGCAATACATTTTGTCCATACGAAAGTCATAAGCTAGTATCTTACCCCAGACTCTGTAAAGCTATAAATAATTATAGCACACCCAGTGCCACAACACTTTATTTACCTACCTAATACAATAAACAAAAGGGTAAGTTGCGTATCGTTGTTTCCAGTGACCATAATTTGCCAAATTATTTCTTTATTTCCCGGCTATCATTCGTCCAGACTAGGCATTCAACAAAGTGCGTGAACTGAGCAACTGAAACTTAATCCAAAACTGAAAGCTACCAATAGTTTTAAAATATAAACGCCTTAAGCAGCAGATTTTTTTAAAAATATGTTGTGTCAGTGTAGTTAGTCTTAAATAAATTTAAATGATATTGGTTTTTAAGATGGTCACTACAAATGCAAGGTTGTATTCTATTAAACACAGAATACCTCATTAGTACATGGGCCCTGCTGTCACGCCTCCAACCATTGTTTGCAAAGGCCAGCAAAAGCTTTTATTTCATAATAAGCCTCGCTTATAATATTAAAATTCCAAGCTTTGTGTACGGAATATTTTAATTTACGTTTTGTCGGGCTGCAATATGCAATTTAGTTTGTTCTCTTAGCATTAGTTCACAGCCAATGAACAAATTAGACTTAAATATAGTTTATAAATCGATACGTGACTGGGACAAGGTCAACAAGGACGACATGGACTGTGATAATGTTCTTATTTAAAAATAAAAGTAGTTTTTGTTTTTAATAAAAAAAATTGGAGATCATTATTTCTGTTTATCGCTGGTTTGGAAAATGGATATCGTTGAGATAAATGTAAATGAAACGGCAAGGAACACAGCAGTTTCAATTTTAAATTCTAAGATTATAGTGTTTCGTATAGTGGTGTAGTGGTGTATTGTCAGATGAGGATGTCATGCAAGGCTTAAGATGTGATTTGCCAACTACTTAGAAATTTTTGGTCTTCTAAATAATAGTAGTAGTAATTTCGTAGATTGTTATTTTGTTCTTAAATTTTACCTATTCAAACTTGAGTAAATAAATAGTTTAACAATAAAACAATACATTTTAACACCTATTCAAAATTAAAGGACTCAATTTAGAAATAATTTATAATATACGTATGTATATATATTGAATTGATTTTGTATAATTATTGATTTTTTTCACGTTATTATTCTTATAATCATGAATCTCAAATAATTATTGAAAACTACTATTCATGAGTCATGACATCAAAATACGGTTTAAAACATATTTTGAAGCCATCTAGTTTCGCTTAATAAAAGTAAAAATTTGTGAACGCGCTAAAATAGCATAATGTTTCATTATGTTTGTCATAGATGTCGTTGTAACAATATCAGTTAATTATAAAGGTATAATACATAAATTAGGTGAAACATATATAGGTATACTGTAATAATATCTAAAATTTACAATAATTAATATAATTTTGACAATACGTTATCAGGGGAAGCAACGCCATCTGGCAAATGGAACTAAAACCTTTTAATGCATGATTGTAAAACGCGTTGCCGATTTAAAAATGGTTATTGACGTTTATGATAGATGTCGCTTTAACAGTATAATTTAATTATGAATAAAAACAAAGACAAAGGGCATTAATAAATTTCGAATTTTAAATAAATTCAAATAAAGAATTAGCAAATTAATAACCTTTCCAGGGGAAGTAACTCTCGAGAGACCTATAGAAGAAATAGCAGCCATCTCCCATGCTGGTACTCCAATTCTTTTGACCGTTGTTGCTGAAGAGGTTCGCCTATCCAGAGAGGAGCCTGAAGCAATGTCGTCTACCGTTCAACTGGCCTTCATTTTACCGGAACGGGACAACTCTCCGCCATATTTTGAGAATGAATCGTAAGTTTTACAACATTAATTTTCATTTGCCTATATGCGCCTATTGCGCAACACAAGACTTACTATAATTCAAGGCATTAGCATCTAAGAAGGATGACCTGCTATTGAATGTTACATTTTTTTGTCATAAAATTAGAAAAAGACTTAGCTGTTATTGTTGACGAATAATATTAAAGTACAATAAAATATGACATTAGTCAGTATCTAGTATTTCTGTTATTAGATGTCCTGTGTCTTATAGGCCGAAAAATTTATCATTGGAAGTTGAATCAAGACCGGATATACGGGTAGGAACAAAAAAATAAAGATTGTAATTAAATAATATTAAAGGTTCAATATTATATTTCTCTCGCGGAACCTAACTGCTGTAAAGCTCTCGAAAAGTAAATAATGTTACATTAAATTCGCATTTATATCCGTTAAACTATTTTTATATTCACCATTACAGCTACATAACATATTTGGACGAGAACGCTCCACAAGGTACGGCGCTGACATTCAGTGATCCATTTATTCCTCAAGTCAATGACAACGACGCGGGGAAGAATGGAGTGTTCTCTCTATCTCTATTGGGGAACAATGGAACATTCGAGATATCACCAACAGTTGCTGAAAGACACGCTCAGTTCATTATCAAAGTACGAGATAACACTATGCTGGATTTCGAAGCTAGAAAATCAGTTATATTTCAGGTACAGTACCTCTTTTTATATCACTTAATATTAATATACATTGACCCATGACAACGGCAAATTGGTGGCCTTACAGTTTCTAAATCGATGAAGAGAATATATGACTATAGATGCGAGTAGTGTTAGATTGAGTAATGTTTCAATTATTATTTAGTATATAATAAAAACAAGTTAAAGAAATATTTTTATAAGCAAATGTATGTCGCACTCTTCACAAGACTGTTGCTATTGTTACATTACTACAAACCATAATAGTAACAAAAACTGTGAAATTTACAATACTAGGAACAACTAGCTAAAATAATCAAAATTACTTTTATTATTAAAAAAATTATTAGAATTATGGGTGATAAAGAATATGAAAGTATAGCCTCAGCCCTCATAGAATACAATATATTAATGCTGTATATTTATTGTCTAAATATAAACATATAGCCATTGTAAATACTAGACATTAACTATTGCTATAAATATTCCAAAACATTTCAGTCCCAAACTTATAAATTATCATTCTTTACAGATTTTGGCTCAAGAACGCGGTCCAGCAACAAACCTATCAGCAACAGCAAACGTTACTGTCTACCTTAACGATGTCAATGATAATGCACCAGTTTTCCTAGCTTTGTCATATGAAGTAGAACTACCAGAGAACATTACTGCCGGTGCTAGAGTGGTCCAAGTACAGGCAGACGACGTTGATACTGGAGACTTTGGGAAAATACAATATACTGCCATACTAGGTTATCAAAACACATCGTTAAATTTAGATCCTATATCTGGCTGGATCACAGTTGCAACCAATAACCACGGTTTTGACCGGGAAGCAATGCCAGACCTGCATTTTTTAGTAGAGGCTAGAGATAATGATGGGGTAGGTTTAAGAGTAACTGTGCCATTAATAATTAAGCTATTAGATGTTAATGATAACCCACCAGACTTTGAGAGGACGTTATATGAATTTGTATTGTCGCCGAATCTGAGCAACTTTACGTCATCGGCATTCGTGAAGGCAGTTGATAAAGACGCGGAACCACCAAATAATTTAGTTAGATACGAAATAATTGAGGGAAATAAAGATGGAAAATTTGCTATTAATGAAGGAACAGGTAAATATTAAGCTTGTTTAAAATTACATGTCTCAATAGTAACAAAGAATAATCCTGCTTACTTTTAAAGGCTGCTTACTTCCTGATGAACTTATATTAATATATATTTGTTGAGTCAGAAACTTATTGATGGAATAATTCTCCAATCCATTATTTGGTCGCAAATAAAGTTTACTTTATAATACAATAAACTCAGTCTTGAAATTGATTTAATAATCTTCCTTTTGAGCATTTCTCTTCTGCCTCGTAATTAGCTACTTATATATATTCATTGTGATTAATTAATTCTAAGATTAACATTTATAATGTACCGTTTTTCTTATTTTTCCATACTTGTTGTTGGTTGCCTTGAAAAAATCGCTTGTTAACGATAAGGCCGTCCATTCCCCCCCCCTTGTTGTGTTTGTAACACAGTGTCAAGGCCCCTCGTTGTGTTTGTAACACAGTGTTAATAAATAAATCACTAATCTTCCCGCTACTATGGCTTCGTTTTCGAAAGTTTAGGATTGTAAGAAATAGAGAAACAGAGAAATACACAAACATATTGAAAAAATTCCATAAATACGCAAAAGAGAAAACAAATTGTCTAACACGCCAATCATTTAATTTCCAGGTGAACTGTACCTATTAGAGCCATTAAAGAGAACAAAGAAAGATAACTCACGAAGACGAAAACGAGATAATGACGAAGACAGTGAGGTGTTTGTTCTAACAATTAGAGCATATGACCTCGGTATTCCAAGATTATCCTCCACAACAACAGTTAAAATCTACCCTCCAGAGAGTAAAACAAGAACCATGTCCTTCATCATTCCCGGATCAAATCCAGATAGGAAGAAATTAGAGGAATTGTTAAGTACTCTCTCAGGAGGCAAAGTCAATATAATTGAAATAAAACCGTACAAGGGCAATGATTACAGTACATCTGATCAAAGCGATCAATCTAGTCAAGAAAAGTGAGTAGCCAATGTATATTATTTTTGTTTTTAATATTTGTATTTTTCTGTCTTTTTATTATTTATTATATTCACTATGGTTGCCCTCTGTTGTTCTGTGGTGGGTAATAACCTGGCTTTGCCTTGTGTTGTCCAAAAAATGGTCGGCAGTGACGAGGTATGGAATGCAGTGGTACGCTTCTGTGAGCAAGTAATGATACAGAAGGAGACAGCAGAATGAGAGAAGGAGCGCTTTACGACGAATCCTAGGGGTAGAGGACGGGTAGTAAATAGGAGAAGATATGCCCATCTCCTACCTCCTATGTAATGTGTTCTGCACCGTAGGTTTTTGAGTGTGCCGTTGAGGTCCAGGTAGAATGCGACAGCGACCCCGGAGCATTTGTAACGCGGCTTTGTCGGAACTACTCGAGGTGGTTTTAGTGGGTATTGCTCACCCAGTCCCACATACCTCTGAAACCATCTCGGATATTAAAAAAAGGGTTGTCCCCCCTAATTAGTAAGGTTTAAACGTTTGTATGTAATAACATATCTAATCAGACACTTTTTGTTCTAGGAGTGAAGTTATTGCCGTAGTGCGATCATCTCAAAATAGTGCTATAAATGTAGCGAAACTACAAGAACAACTTGCGAAAAATAAAACGGTCTATACAACTGGAGTGGTTCCAAATGATCAAACTTCAACATCAAATGAGGATGAGTCTGTAAGCATAACAATGCATTAAAATATAACATATAACATATTTGTATGTTAATTTGGAGGCTAATTTACCTTTTTTATTACAGAGTTTATACAGAGCAGAGAACAGATTGTTGTTCTGGTTGTTAATTTTACTAGCAGTTATAGTGGCGCTGGTGCTACTGCTTTTAATATGCTGTTGTATATGTGAAGGATGCCCTCTCTACATGCCTCCCAGGTAGATATTTTTTAAAATAAAATCTTGCTTTGACATTGCTAAGAATAACAAAACTAACCTCACAAGTAAGCTTTCATTGTTCCATTGCCGCACCGACTTTACCCTTTTCGATGACACGCTTATATAACAAGATGTTATACAAATGTTTTGCTCCTAATATTAATGTATTTTGTACCCGAGTCATTGGTTATGTACTTATTAAACATTTATTATTTTTAGTCCGTGCATGCATGACACCACATCACTGTAAAATAATGGCACTATTCATATACATTGAACATAAGTCAAACCGCTAGGTACATAGATATCCATTAATAAATTCTAGGAAAAGAGTGATACGTGTCAACTCCACAGAAGACGACGTGCATTTAGTGGTACGGGACAAGAGACTTGGGAGGGAAAACAAGTCGACGCAAAAAATAGAAAATAGATCAATAAGGTCAAGCGAGTGGAGGAGACGGGAAGCTTGGAGCGCAGAACAAACTGATTTGAGAACAAAACCGACACAATGGAAGTTTAATAAAAGAAATCAAAAGTCCAAAGAGATGACGAAACCTTCATCGACACCTGGTGACATTCAGCATGAGTTTGTCCATGCCGCCGAAGACAACGATTATAAATATGATGATACTAGACATTCTTTAAGGAATAGGTACGCTTTAGTAGTTAATGTACTAACCTACTTACAATTAAGTAATAAAAATTCATCTTAATGTATTATTAATGTCTTAAATTTAACACACTATAATATTATTAACACAGTTTTAATAATTTCAGGGATGGACCTAAAATTATTTATACCAAGGAAATGCAGCTTCAACAAGCATTCGCCAACAAACACAAAGAATACATTGAAGATCTTGAAAATGGGTACGACCGGATCGCAACACTCCATCATAGAAAAGAACAAGATAATGATTCAATACGCAGACATGAAATAGACCGAGGGTCTGATGTTGGTATCGCCGTCAAGTCTGAAGGTACCAAAAATAACGATGATAAAGATGAAAATAGAACTAAACTGGAATATAATGATAAAATAAATGCTCCAACTTCTCTTGCAAGAGACCAATATTTTATACGAGATGGCAATACAGAAATATTAAGATTAGTCACACGGGGCCACAATGAAGAAGAACGTTACGTTAATCTTCCTGTACATCAACAACGTCCTGTGACTTTAATACCACAAACGCAATATGTTGTTGTAGACAATGGTAAAGAGTTATTAATGGAAAGATTTATCCGAGAACAAGGAGAAGAAGCTAAACATATAAGAGAACGTATGAACTCCAAACTAGTGACAGACTTAGACGAAATATCTATTGGAAAAGCTGGTCAAGGTAATGCACAAAATCAATACGATGGCAGTAAATTACACGACTACAACAACTTACAACCAGAGGTTCCCGGTATAGTACCATTAAAAGCTGAATATTTACAGTCAGCCTTATTGGATATCCAAAATAAATCTACAATTAATCAAGAGTTATTAGAGACATCGTTGCGAAAGCAAAATGAACTCTTACACCAAATACTTGTCGAGCGCGAAAAAATGCTTCAAAATCAAGAGACCGCTTCTCAAGTAGAAAGTAAATTAGAAACACAAAGCTTACCTGGTCATTCTGTAATGGCCACTCAAACGGAATGCCATATTGGAACCCAAACTGAGCCACAACCATTTAATGACATAAAAAGAAAATCAAGAAGTGACAATGATTCATATAGTGAAGATGAATCTCAAATCTCTACAAAGGATGACAATAGAAAACCAACATGGCTGAAGAGAAAGAAATCAAAGAAAAAAATTAAATATAAAGATCCACGAAGAAGTATGCGGACATACGACGTTAAGAGAAAAATAAAAACTCCAATTTTAGAAGAAAGCGAAGCATCCCCGTCACTGGACAGTGAAAAACATGTTAAGATAAGTAAAACAAATGAAAGGGAAGAGCACACAAGGCACTTTGGAGATGTAACTAAAAGCACAGTTATCACTTCAAAAAATGAAACAATGTGTTCCACAAAAATAAAATTAGGCGATCTTGATAAAAAAGAAAAATTAAGAAAGGAAATTCTGCTGGAAATCTCAGATTCTCTGGATGAAAAATTGAATGTGCGTCAGAAAAACAAGTTCAGGGAAAGAGATATATCTCCGATCAATAAAACCTCTGGATCTTTAGCTCTCGATCTCGGAAGCAGTAGAGGAAGTCAGAGTGTAAGTGGTAGCACTGGCAAAAGTCTTAAAAATCCATTGAAAACAGATTCTTCTACAGAAACTCGTGACGACAACAATTATGGAAAATTAACAAAGGACTTTGAAATGAAAGATGAATCTTCTAGTTCAAAAAAAGACGAAAGCAAAAGTTACAAAAGTGAAGAATCAAAACAAGGAACAGATGCAAAAGCACCATTAAAGAGTTTGCCAAGATATATGCAATGGTACAGCAAAAAACCAGCAGCAACAACCTCTAAGCCCACAGTAGAAAAAATTGTTCCGGATAAACCTAAACGGCCGTCGAAAACTAAAGCTGAGGTGGCGAAAAATCAAGAAAAATTCGGGCGTTACGGTAAAATAATGCCAAAAGATCAATTGGAAACTGACGTAAAAAAAAACTTCAAGGAAAAGGAAAGTGAATTTATTCATCCCCGTATTTTAAAGGAAGGAAAGGTAACACCTGTTCCTGAGGGACCCTTACCTGATGCTCATCCGTTACTTCAACACTCGGAGCATAGGTATGAGCGCCAATATGAAAATCAAAATCCACTTTGTCACATACAACCAACACATATTCCAAAGTACCTTAAGACAGATTCAAAAGCTCCAGCTTTACCAAGAAGACAATCAGTCGAGCAGCAACCGATCTATGTGAATCAGGATGAAGTAAGAAACAAGGACAAACAAGAAGTTCCCGAAAGTGCACTAACACATAGCATTTCAATATCTACAAGCTATGATAAAGATCGCAAGGGATCGGAAGTTCACGTTTCAAAAATAAATATAGGTGGCGAAACCTCAGTCAATAAAATTCAGACAAAAATAGATGACAATGATTCGGGTATTGCTATGACTACACTCGCTCAACAAACCGGTAATATTAAAAGGTTGCCCATAACTGAGAAGAAAAGTGTTTTTACCATCGCCTATGACGATGTACAAACTAAACAATTAAGACCAGATAGTAGTTCAACGTCCTATTAAATATTAACCATAAATAAACATAATATTTACTATACCCAATTTTTTCTAAGTAAAATATTCGTGAAGTGCCTTATTATTTTGTGGAGTGACCTGTGAACATTCCGTCCTAAAGTATTATATAATTTATAGAAATGTAAATAAACTCATAGATTATACGGAATTAAATTATGATCAAACTGCCTTCATTAAATGACTGTTTATATTTAAGTTAAGAATTTGTACTGTAAATATAAAAATAAACAACATACTATTTATAGCTTTAAATTCATTGTAAATAATATTTTTATCTAATTGATTCTACTGATCGAAATAATCGGTACCTATTTGTTACAAAATATAAAGTTATTAATAATTATATTATGAGTCCTAAATTGTTTGTTTCTTATTTTACCTGACGAAATAGCTTAATAAAAAATAATAATACTAATAACCAAGAAAGAAATATCGTAATTATACATTACAACGAAACAAAGTTTTCGCTTGTAAACAAGCCATATTGAATAAATTAAAGCTGGTTAATTATGTAAACTAATAGTATATGTATGACTTGTGATAATTAAATAGGTCATTAATTTATTATTATTATTTATGTGTAAACATTCATTATCAAACATTTAAAACCCACCACAACATTTAATCAATAACTAAAAATACGTACGACGTATTGTAATATTTTAACAGGAAAGCTAAAAGTTAAAAATGCCAAATTCTCTCACAAAGTTAATAGTTTACTAATTTATACTTTTATTAGATAACTTACATAATCTATTTAAAATGCTTTCGTATTGTTAAACCCCTATTCAATCACAATATTAAATGATGGAACGAACCTAAGGACATAAGGAGGACTGAAAACAACAAGCACGCATGTGCAAAGCAAACAAAATGGCCGTAAAGCATTGATGGAATATTTGCGGCGCGTCGCGCAATATAGTACTAGAGACTCAGAACTTTAGAGATGTTAGATTATAACTCCTCGCTCTGACGTAGTTACTGACGACCTATACGTTTTTACGTCAGCATTACCAATTCGCTTGCGTCAATTCCATTCCAACTTCAAACTAGATATCATCGTTTTGCTACTGTACACTAGATGGCGCTGTCATCAACTACAAGTTAAATAAATTACAATAACTCAATAGAGGGAGTTATATGTTTCTTCAAAAAATATAAATAAATAGTATTGTCGTAATATAAGATGCACAAAATTGAAAAAAAAAACATAGATAACATTTAAAACATGGTGCAAAAAGATTTGCGTACTAAAATATCACTTTTAATTTTATAACATTGAGGTGTTTTGTTTGCAAGTAATTAGAATTTAGTCAATATATTGTATTTCAATGCTATATTACTGCTAGTCATAGATTGAAGATATCTTTAACTTTGGTCACAGTCTCTGAGTTGATTATCGTGATTGATTGATTATTGTGTGGAACATGGCGCTAAAATGAAGAATTATAGATCCAAAGTTGCAATGACAAGATTTTAGGATAATTAATTATTTTTATTAAAGTTGCAGATCGTAATTCTATTTTTGAAAATTAAAATGTACATAGAGCAAATACGGAAGGTACCCACCAGTCTAATCATACTGTACAAATTCTTCCAAAATAAAGTTTAACATTGTTTCATCGAGTACTCAATCATTCGCATGAGCTATTTCATTCAGCTCATTTACACAGTTGACTCACGCGGAAAATTATTTCTTTTCATATTCCCATTTTTCACGTCTTACTTAAAGTTTTAGATGGCTGGGGAGTTTAGAATTCTTCGTTTATTTTGAATTTTTTACGCTTAGATTGTTTGCCGTGTTTATTCTTCTTGATTGTGTTTATTTTTTAGATATGATTAAAATATCTACAAAATATCCGTATGTATGGGGTCATCGACACTAATACTGAAGACTATAACAAAGAACGTCTTTCCTAGTGCAAGTTTTCTTATAAACACGAGAAATCCAAGTTTTCAAAACAAATGAACAACTATTTCATTAAAAATATTGTCTCAAATGACAAAATTCGCGGAAGTTTTATTAAGAAAGTACCAGGGAGACAGAAGCAGACGTAAGGTATGGAAATTACATCTCCCGACTTGCTTTCACGGTCCACTGGTCTGATCATAATAAAAACTCGCGCCGTCGCCTCCGCGCGAAGTTTGACCATAAATTCGGTGGCCGCAGTAATCGCCGAAGGCATTCCCGACCCTAGATCTGCTTTTAATATAATAATAAATATCACCAGAACACTACATTTTTGTGAAGTTTTTTCTTTGTTTCCCCTAGGGTGAGCCAAGACCATTAAAAAGGTTAGGGACGGCGATATTTTATGCGATTTTAAGTGTATAACAGCTTTAATGGTTCTTGTATTGCATTTTCCAGGCGGCAAGGTAATGTCGACTGTTTTGCAAACGTATTTTAATACAAAGAAAAGTCATGTACCACTAATATAGATATATTGATATCTATGTATTGTATTGTTTTGTATCTTCTGTCAATCCGAAGTAGTGGAGGCCTGATGACCTGTAACACAGGTACTCTTACCTTTAGCAGGCATCAGTCTCACACAGACTTGCTTTTTCCATTAACAGAAGTAAGAATATAACTGTCACTTACATATGTTCTAAGTTTAAGTTTTTGTGAGAAAAATAAATAAATAAATAAATTGATGGAATATGGAATAATGGAATAATAATCTTTATTGACATTGACATATTTGTAATTACAGAAATCCTATGAAGACTCTGACACCTAAACTAGGCTTTAGTGCCTGTATCTCAGGAGTCAGTGGCTTCTCCCAATATAATTCGTAACAAGTGTCAAGAGAGCTTATTCAAAATTTTACAAGACAATACTTTTTATAGACATTTGTAAATTCCAGATATTACATCTAATTATCCTCTTACACATAATATACTTAAACAAAAATAACATATATTGAAAAAAATGTTTCAGTATAAATTACGATGAATATAATAGGTAGTAAAATAGGTACATACACATAAAATACTAAAATACATAAATATACATAATACATGAATATACATAATTATACATTTTACATATGGGTATATGTAACACTAGTATAAATATATAAATAAATTATACACATAATTAATGAATCAAAATAACCAAAATATTATTGTAGCATGTTAGTTAAATAGATCTTCTGTTTCCTCATAATTTAAGGACAAAAGCCAAGTCTTAACAATTGATTTGCAGTCATGTAGTGAAAGAGGGTAGAAATTTAATTTTTTGTTTATTTTATTATATAGAAAGACTGAGAGATATGCTCGTTGTCGCCTTGCGAAGGTAGTACGGAATTTTGCTGTGGGGAGTACATTTGGTATACAGCGTTTGTTACTGCAAACCTCTGGGTTATAAGGGGTATGGACATGTTGTTTGGCTATTATATTAAAGACGAATAACTGTCTGACACTGAGGAGCTCACACTGTTTATATAAAAGTGTGGTTGAAAATCTGTAGGGTTTGAAAGTCATTACTTTTAGTAAAGATCTGTGGGCTCTTTCAAGCTGAATTAGATGTGACTTGCACGCTCCACCCCACACGCTCACGCAGTATCCAATAACCGATTTTACTAAGGCAAAGTAAACAGTGCGGAGTAGTTCAAATTCCGCGGCATAACGTAATTTTTTGAATGTCCAGATTAGTTTTCGCGTGCGTGCCGTTATAATCTCAATGTGAGGAAGCCAACTCAATTTATTATCTAATTCGATACCGAGGTATTTAATGGTATTGGATTTTGTTATATTAATGCAAGTACAATTGCGCTCAGAGACACATATGTGTATTTTAAGATTAATATCAGTCATATGGGAATTAATAGTTTGGAACTGAATATACGAAGTTTTAGAAATATTTAAAGTAAGTAAATTTTCCCTGAGCCATCTAGCCACCTTCTGCAGTCCGCTTTCGGCAATATTTTGTATCTCGGTCCAGGTGTCCCCATAAAAAACTATAGCCGTATCATCGGCATAGGTAAACAACCTGCAACTAGTTAGGGACATATTACATAGGTCGTTTATGTAAATAAGAAAAAGACTTGGACCAAGAATACTGCCTTGCGGAACTCCAAAAGTTACATTTGCGTCGGAACTAATATAATTATTAATCTTAACCCTTTGCACCCGACCACTAAGGAAATCTTTAAAAATAAGCAGGGCTGAGTCTCTTATTCCAATTCGCTCCAATTTGTCCACAAGTATAGGTATTGAGACGGTATCAAATGCCTTGGCAAGATCGAGGAAGACACCAAGGCACTTTTGTTTCCTGTCAAGTTTTTCTGTGACAAACTCAATCAAGCTACCCACAGCGTCTTCTGTTGACATACCCATTCTGAAACCAAATTGTGAGCTGGACAGAATATTGTACCGATTTAAAAACTGTATTAACCTCACGTTAAGCATCTTTTCTAGGATTTTTGATAGTGCTGTAAGCACAGAAATCGGTCTGTAGTTTGCAACACAATCCCGTGCCCCACCCTTGTGAACAGGAGTAATGAGAGACCTTTTAAAGACTTTTGGAAAGCAGCCTTCCCTAAAACATGTCTGAAACAAGATAGTAAGCGGCGATACAATGACATGTCTTACCATTTTTAGAAATCGAGCTGGTATAGAGTCCCAACCAGTGGCACAATCATTTTTTAAGCTTAAGATGAGAGATTCCACCTCAACCTCATCTGGTGGCATTAGTACGAAGGAGTTAGTCAAGCAATTAGATCTTGTACATATGTAGTTATACTTACACCCTGTAAGTTTTTCAGCTAGCTCTCTACCAACATTAGAAAAATAACTATTTATGTCCTCAACCGCATCCAATGCGTTACAATTCCTAATTAACTCATCGGCAGAAGATTTTTTACTTGAACTATCGGTGACATATTTTATTGCAGCCCAGGTTTCTTTATTTGATTTTGCACTTTTTAATAAGAATTTATCGTGTTCGCGCTTCAATTTTCTAAGTAATGAGCAACAAAAATTCCTGTACCTTTTATAGGTTATTTTAAGAATTTCATTTTGGGGGTCCCTTTTTAAATTAAGATGCAGTTTATCCCGGTGACGGATACAGCGAAGTAGGCCCGGAGTCATCCAGGGCTTAAGAGATTTTTTGCGCCTGGGTACACGGACTTTTTCAGTGTTCGCTTTAATAGCAGATGACAGAATTTCAACAAATCGAGTCGCAGCAGACTCGGCGTCTTGCTTGTTAGTCATAAAAGTAAAATCAGCCAATTCAACATATTTTATAGCTTCACTAAAATTTACTCTTTCAACAATGGAAGGGCACTGAGTATTAGTCCGTTTACTGTTAAGGGATAGATTTATTAGAATAGAGTCGTGATCAGTTACGGTGGAATTTATAACTATAACACTAGTTTGTAAAACAGTTTTAACCATTACATGATCGAGACAATTGCTTAATCGTGTTGGATATGTGTGGCCTGGCAGAAAACCCAATTCGCTGGTTAAATTTAAGTAAGAGTTACTGTTCCTGTCACCGTTTCCAGGTTTTATATCGATATTTATATCACCTATTAAAAATATATTCTTAGATTTTATAGATTTAACAATATCATTCAAAGCATTCAAAAAGCGCTCAGTGTAGTAAAAGGATGGTGATCTATAAATAGCTAAAAGTACAATATCTGGTACTATTTTAGCTAGCAGAAAGTTAGCATCTTTAGGATTAGGTTCTTCAATTTCGCAATTTATATTTTGTTTAGCATAAATTATAATACCGTCATTTTGATTTAAGCACTTTTTTGTGAAATAAGAATTATAATCCTTGAGACTGGGTATGGGTTTATTATCGTTTAACCAGCATTCAGTTAAAATTATTATATCTGGATCAAAGTACAGACGAGCTATATGGGCCAAGAATGCATCAATATTTTTGTAAACGCTACGGATATTTTGTGTTATAATTTTTAGGGAGTTTCCTGATTTTTTTACTAAATCATTACAATTATTTATATCACAACTGTAGGCAGTTGCCACTGTTATATTATCAATATCATTATTTATATTATCAATAAATCTAGCCATTTGTAAAATATTAAGCTTTTTGTCGCAGCTACTCGTGTCTGAGAAATGCTGACATTTTTACAAAGATAAGATCTCGATTTCAACATGATCACTAGACTAAGAATGTATAATTTTTTAGTTATGTAAAATACAATACAATGAACAGAGTATAAGTATGTATATAAAGTAAAACAATAATATAATATATAAAAAAATAAAATAATATCTATAAAAACAATAATTAAGTGCCGGATTTTCACAAACAGGAAAGTTATCGTAGGCCGGCGGAGTTTCCTGGGGGCCTCAAAAAGTCATTGTTTTAGACGAAGTTTATTTAAATCACCCTCACTATCAATTCTAATATGCCGTTTACCTTCATCTTGTCTCAGGTAGGTTCTTCCAAATGAGGTCCAGCAGAATTTATATCCATTTTCCTGAGCAAATGCACGAGCCAGATAATTTAATCGTTTTCCGCAGGGTGATAGACATTCTGAAATAAAAAATGGCTTTGCTGGTCCTTCCAAACTTAAGTGTGCCGTGTTCAATTTGTTAGCAGAATTCATTTTGTTAAATTTGCGTGCCTTTTCAATAATACCATCTTTCAATATAACGCTGCCCAATTCCACAATAATTGCTCCATGTCCAGTTTTACTTTTTGTACGATAAATATCCTTAATATCCTGTTTCTGTATGGGAAAATCAATAACATCTGCAGCTTTTGAAGCAATTTTACATAAACTATCCTTATTTTCACCGGTAATCTTAGGAATATTTCTTAGTTCAAGTTTAGTTGAGGCAGACGTTCGTTCCAGCGACTCGATTTTCTTTTCAAGCTGATCAATATACAGACGATCTTCATTCCTCTGTTTTTCCAACTTCTCGTATTTAGCTTTCATATCTTCGTACTGCTTAGAGACAAAAGCAATGGAGTCTTTTATTTCTGTATTTTGTGTCAAGATTTCTCTCATGGAGGATTGCAAGGAGGTGAATTTACTTTCATTTTGAGAGTTTGCTTTAGCAAGCATATCCTTAATTTCGGTTATGAATTTTTTAATATAGGACTCATCCTGCTTGCGCCTCATAGTTACATTGCTTCGCTCCTCATTAGATAAATCTGGCGCGGAGCCCGAAAAAGAAGCTTTCGGCGCGTTCAACCTAGCTTCCTTTAAGTCTTCGGGAGTGGGGGTGCTGGGAGGTGTGCGCTTAAGAGGCATATTTCTGACAAAAGATGACACCAGAGTACACGAAAAAATAAACTTGGACCAGCCCCCTATAAATTTCCGCTACCCGCTATCGCTTATGAATTACGGCAACTTACAAAGCTTGCGTATCGATGATGCGCGCAGACGGAGCGTACAACTTAAGCTGTCTCACAAGTGTTGTCCCGTTCGCACAGATGCACTTACTGCAACGCAACTCATGCGCTCCTGGTACACACCTTAATTTATTCGCACGGAATTTATTTTTAATTTGATTTTTAAGTTATAAAACAAATAGAATGCACACGTCTAAACGCTTCCGCGGTCCAGGGGGGAGAGGATTTGATTATGTATTAATCGATTTAGTAATTCATTAAGATTTCTAATACTTGAAGAACGAAATACCCGGATTATTATTTATAACAGTATTTCAATCCAAGATATTTCAATTCAAATACCAGAGACACACGACAGGCTATTAATAATATAAGAATTGTATAATTTCAATCTTAAAGTTGTAATGGTACCTATTATTATATATAGGTCGTTATAGTTAGATTCTATAATATAATATGTTAACCTCTGATCCAAATTTTAACGACGTGTATCTGGAAGGCACCTCTTTAAAAAAAATATATTGTACTCACGCAATATATAAACAATATATATGTAATTATAATTAATTAATTTAGATTATTCAGAATTAAAATACATTTCTTAATAAATCGTAACCTTAGATTAGAACAAGCCGCGCTTGATATCCCTCATTATTCCAACGAAGGGTTAACTTTGAAGTATCATTGCCATTTATTAATGGTCAAGTAGCCGCCGTGAACACCCCAAATTGAAACTGATTTAACTGAATTATTTAATTGCTATAATTTGTTATCTGATTTTAATATCTTGGATTCTAGAGTTTTGTAATAGCGTAGAATTTTACCGCATTAGATGATGTAACTTTAAACTTCTGATTTAATCTAGCCTATTTAATGTAATAAACTGTTATTGTATTACTGCTACTTTTTAGAGCAACGTTTCACCCAGCCTTTATTAATTGTTAATTGCGCACATAGAAAGAAGAATCCACAACCGGGACTAGAAATGGATGGATTAGGATGTAAATCTATAAAGAAATTATTTTTTTATTCACAAACATACATACACTATCCAATACGATAACGTCAAAATTCAAATATAATATTAAATAAGATAGACAATAATATCCTCACTTGAACACATAAAGATGTCGATAGTGTTGTAGACAGTATTCACTAGGCGCAACGTCTTTGCTAACGGGGATCTGTTCAAGGGACTAGTTTGGGTTCTTGGTATCTTAACCTTCGCCTTTATCCCCTTGAGGTACCAGCAAAGCGAAGATTGAAGAACACTTGGATTGCTCACCATCCCCGCAAGACCGTCTATAAGTGCTGTCTTGTTTCTAACAAAAAATCTTATTTCTAAAATCTCACAATGAATATAAAAACTACGAGTTTCTTTATTAATTTTTGGCTGATTGTGTTCGCGTTAAATTGACACTTATTGCTTCTAGTCGAATTTGGCGAAAACCAATTAATCACGTCGGCTCTGTCCAATAAATCCCCTTACGAAGTTTAATTATTTTCTTATAATTTTAATTTCTGCGCCCTCGGATCTTGGATTTGCGAACAACTGTCTCCACTCTGATTTTTACGAAAGTTCCAGACTTTTATTAATAAAGGACGAAGATAATTAATACTACTTAAATTTTGTTTAAGCATTTGCAAACTTAATTAAGATTTTTTTACGTTGGTTTATTTTTAACCTTCTGTTTGCGCGTTTATTTAATATTCATTGGGCGGTAAACGAGTTATTGTTAAAAGGAACTTTTATATCTGTTTACCATACTATAGGAATTAATATATATTATTAATATTGTATAGATTTGGAGTATAAATTAAAATTTAACATCTTCGAAACTATAAACAACGGTAACTATAAACTAACGGATGGTTAGTACAATTATAAACCGGAAAATGTAATATTTACAAACATATATCATATTTAAAATAAATCAGTGGCGCTACAACCTATTTAGGTCTGGGCTTCAGATTTCTGTATCTTTTTCTTGCTCAACTTTTTAATCCAATAGGCAAGTAGGTAATCAGCTTCTGTGCCTGACGCACACCGTCGACTTTTTGGGTCTAAGGCAAGCCGGTTTCCTCACGATATATTCCTTCACCGTTCGAGCGAATGTTAAATGCGCACATAGAACGAAAGTCCATTGGTGCACAGCCGGGGATCGAACCTACAAGCTCAGGGATGAGAGTCACACGCTGAAGCCACTAGGCCAACACTGCTCATACATCATCTTTACTAATGTAATATTTGATTTATAAGATCTTTGTTCCAAAATTACCAATAAAATTGATAATGGATTCGTCAATTTAAAAACTTATTAACAAAAAGACCATAATAGCATCCCAAGCAATTATTATCAGAATTCGACCTAAAAACCGAGCAATTAGAGCGCCATTTGTCCACAACAATAGACAATCGCGTCCCCTTTTCTCAAAATTAGTGATGACTTCAATAAAAATAATTCTTGTCTTTTAGGCAAATTGCATCGCGAAGTCCAAGAAAGCCTTTAATTAAGGTTCGCCCCTCGCCACCCCGTAAACAGCGTTGCGGCCGTCACCTTTTATTTTTGTTAATTCCCGAAGCTCTTTCTTCGCCGCATAAGTTACTTTCACCCTAGCTCTGATTCTTTACGCCTTTTTGTCACCGTTTTGAATTCTTTTGAAGAAACCCCTTTCCCATCTGCTACGCCCGTCAATATTAACTCCGTTGGCGACTTTAACTTTTTAATATCCGTTAAATTTTGTTACACTAAGCGTGATGCTATTAAAAAAGATTGTATTAGGTTGGACTTTTTGGGGTTAATAGTTGGCCCATAGTCTAAAGCGTGAATAACTGAAAACCTGTCAGTTCATTCTAAAGTATAACATTTTTGACAGCGCTAAGTAAAGTAAAATCATTTATTCATATAGGTAACACAATGTACACTTATGAACGTCAAAAAAGAAATATACATTAAATGCTTCTAATTTTACATTTACTGCCAGTTCCCAAATCATGGGCGTAGAACGGAAAAGAAGAACTGGCAATAAACTCTCCACCACTTTTTAATCGCCAAGTTTTTTGTTTTACACAGCGTTTTAAGGAGCTGCAACCATGACACCATGTTTCACATGACATCTTAAGTAATAAATAATAATAAAAGAAATTAAAAACAAAGATTTGTCCTCTATCAGCAGGAGACATGGTGAAATAGGAGCACGCACTTACGATTCGTGGGAACAAGACAGAGTCATTATGAATGTTACACTCTAAGCTAATTTTATTAAAATACTTCTCTCGTTTTCATCTGAGTAGATGCATAGAAAAATTTCCACCATCTTTTTATAAAATATAAAAATCATTAAAAGCGTTCAGTTAATAAAATTTGTTAGGGCTTTACATTTGTATAGTCTCATCCACAATAAATAACAATACAACGCAATAACTTTACAACTTGATCAAACGAAACGATATTTCTTAAGATTCCTTAAATTATTCACAAGGGACAAGAAAAAAAATGTAAATGAGACCGAAATGTTTAAAAAAAGTTGTTTAAAAACACAAGAGATCGTGATGGGGCCGCATTGAGACATGGAATTTTTAATCCATTTCCCGCAGTCGATTAATATTCAAGGCTGGTCTGGTTCATCTCCTTCGATATTGCTCGGACCGATCTTCACTTTGATTTCGAAACTAATTACTTTCCTTTGTAATCGAATTTAAAATTGAGGATGAATTCCTTGATTGTGAATGTCAAAACTATTTATCAATTTTTGTTACACGTCTGTCTCATTAGAAATGAAAATAGGTGCCAACAATTTGCAATATTCACTGAAATCTTTTAAAATTCCTTTTATCTTCACCGCTGTTAATCCTAATCTTCTGGTATCTTAGCGACTTCAAATCATTTATATTCTATACTACTGCTACTGTAGACATAACCTTTATCATAAAAGTGTAAATTTATGACGCATCTAACAAAGGAGCCTTAAATAGTCAATTGTAGCTAAAAACCATTTTGACCACATCAGTTTTCTAACCAAAACCGTATCTTTGGTCAATTCTTTTAGGAGCTACAATATCGTATACAGATAAGAATACACTTTTTGCGGGAATTAATTATAGCCAAACGTAATTAACACCCACAATAGCAAAGTTCCAATTAAAAAATATATGTTATGTAGATAAGTGTTGACGTCTATAAAATTTATATATCATAGCGTCTATATAACATATATCACAAACGGAGACCAATATTGAACATTAAGGTGTATTATAGTAACCATAATGTAGCTTACCCATGTCGGGATTTGAGCGATATTTACATTGGATTCATGGGTTAGCAATTACAGAAACACAAACCTATTTTGCATCCACAAATGGCAATATTGTCTTAATATATTCAATATCCGGGAAGATGATAATTTAGTGAGTCGGGTAGAATCCATTATGGGTATTTACTTGACCTGCGTTTAGTGCTTGGTAAGATAACAGGGGTGACCGAGAACAGCTGTAATAAGGAATTTGGGTTCTTAAGAGCTAGGCAAGATGACACTTGAGTTGCGATAATATTTGTCTAATATGCTGTAGTTGGTAAGAGCGCAAATAAGGAGCTGGTAGCATTATTTATTTTTCAAATAAGTGAAGTCGACTACATTTTCTAATATAGCAAATATTTTGTTATGTTATTTACATGCCTCTATGTAGTATAGTATGTTAAAGTATTTTGATAAGGCTGTAGGTTGCTAATGCTGTTAGACGCTGTAAGCTGGCGTTGGCTGGTTATGATTAATTTATTGATGAAAAGGGACAGCTAAACTCTAATTTATATTCTTTTATTTGTGTGAGCATATTCCTGCTTCTGTGAATTAAATGTTTTGTTTGTTTGTATCCGGTATTTGTACCCAACAACATTTCAATAGTCACAAAAATCAAGTTAAAAGGTTTTTTAAACGAGCGTTAAATAAGTTTTAATTAATTATACACTTTTAACTGTAATACTACGTCAATCAATAAGTTTATTTTATATAGATATTTTGTATAGCAAAAATTAAAAAAGTCTTTGTATTATAAACTGTATTTTTGGTGTGGCAGTATTAGTTAGTGGCTTTAGTGTACGACTCTCATCCTTGAGGTCTTAGGTTCGATCCCCGGCGTGTACTTGAGTCTATGTGCGCATTTAACATTCGCTCGAACGGTGAAGGAAAACATTGTGAGTAAACTGGCTTGCGCCTAGCACGGGCTGGTCACCTATTAGCCTATTAGATTGACAAATGATCATGAAACAGATACAGATATCTGAGGTTTAGACCTAAAAAGTTTGTAGCGCCACTGTTTTGTTTTTATTTTGTTTTATTTTTGGTGAAAAAATAAAAGTTTAGAAAATAAAAAAAATAAAAAAATAAAATAAAACTTTTAACTGATTTGTAAGACGTTAAACACCAGTAATTTGACCAAAATAAAGAAAGGGAACTTTAGAATGTTTTTGTGATAGAACTCATATACATAAACAAACAGGCACAGGCGTCGCCGATAACAAAATAAAAGAAAGAAGATAAACAATAAGAAAGAAAACAGAGGTGAATGAAAATAACCGCGACCCGAATTTGGTATTCAAATCTCGTGCGTTGAGTTTACCTCATGTCAATCGTTTGATACCTGATTTCTATCAAAAATATCGAAATATTTTTGACTAAACAACAAATATATATTATTTATTAAACAAAATAATATAGTCTCAGCTTCTGTACACATGCCGTCGATATAAGCAATTATTTATTAGAGAGAAAGCATTGTTGCACAGCCGCGGTACGAACTCACCACCTCAGGGTCAAAATTATACATTATGAAGAAACGTGGCGTGGTCTTGGGTCCACCCTTGAATTATTGTCAAATAGGTTTATGCGGTGCATCTTTGTCTTGTCCACGTATAACATTTGCCATTTCATTCCCGGAATAGATTTTTCTTGAGTGGTAGAACCTTCAGATATAATATGTAATATTTTTCATACATTTTATTACCAAAACACTAAATAAGGGTTATCCCAAAAAACTTACAAATAACGTAACAATGACTAATGTAACTATCCGATCACCGACAATAATGTCTAGAAATATGTTTATGGCCTTACATCGTATATTTCAGGAGGAAAATCCGGGATAATCTATAAATATCGCCCTCGACACTTTCGCGAACCAAATTTTAAAATGACAACCCTTATTGCGCCGTGAAAAATGTGCCACCCCTCGCTGAGGGAGTTATTAAAATTATAAACAAATAAAATTATTCAACACGCACCCTTATGCGTGGCCCGAATTCTTCATGTGTGAATCGTGCGTCTTGCTTAGATATGTATTTATCATCAACAATGAATGTTAAATGTTAGAATTATATTTCAGCTGCGAAACCTTTAAGACATCTTCGAAGTTCCGGCGACCCACTCGAGATCATGCAATTAAATTCCGTTGATGATTTTTACGTTTTATTATTAAAGTCAATTTAATGGAAGATTAAGTATGGTCGTTTGTTTTATGTGAACATAACACAGTCGGAACATTACTTTTTAAAAAAAATAAGCTATTTAAGAAAAAATGTATCCTCGTGACGATATGTGAAAATTTTCATATTTCGAATCTGTAACGGAAATACAATTTCCTTCAGAAATAGGGACTTTCTTCGATGTTCTTTTGTTTTATATTAAGGCGATAAACATGTCGATTGGATATCGAATATGCAAGTCATGGGAAATCGCTTATCTTAGATAGCGCGGTGATAGATGTGGGATGAATTATGGTGTAACATATTGCGTTTTGTGGTTAATGGCTTGAATATATTTTTAATAAAATTTTCAATAATAATTTTCTCTGTAGTGTAGTGTATTATGTATAATATTGCTATGAATTTAAGGTTTTTATTATATAATTTTAATACAATTTTTTATTAGGTTTTATTGATTAGGTTTTCAAAGTCAAGGTGCTTTTATAGCATGACCGAATATTTAGAACATAAGTTTAACAATTACTCATAAATGACTTGACTTCTTATTATGACATTTGCATCCTGTTTATGTACGGCTGGTTGTGCGGACTTTTCTTGTTGTTCGATTTTTTTTTATTTTGTACCACTATCATGGCTAATAAAGGATTTATTTACCTAGAGTTTTCCTGAAGTTATTGATCATCGCCGTCGATACATTCTAAAACTTAAGGCAAATAATCAAAATATCCAAACGGGCTTCTGATAATTTTTCACAGATAAGTAATTCATTCAGTTCCTCTGAACTAAACTATTGCGTAACTAAACCGCAGGCTTTTAAAAGTAGTATCATAAATTATGCTTCGATTAAGCGATTCGATCTCGTGGGATTTACTCAGACACTCCAACAAGGGCGTTAAAAATGGACTGGGGATACAACTGTCATCTTGAATAGCGCACCCCACTGGACGATAGGAAGTGGTTTCGTTATTTGCAGTTTTTTGGTAGAGGTCTATGATTCTTAATTTATAGGTGCTATGCGTATTTTGAAGTGTTCATCTAATAATATTCTTCCAAATGTATTAAAAAATGGGACAGTTTTGTTGTCAGATACCTATCGCAGATACACAATAGAAAAAAAACGGCTTAGTTATAAAAACAGCGTTGCAGCTTCGGTCTTTGTCTCAGATATCTTAACATATATATGTTTTTTTAATATTAAAACAATCGCAGTTATGACACACGCTGTTGATTTTTAGATCTTAAAAGTGTTCATTCATTCATCGCGATATTTTCTTTCAACGTAAATAAGAAGAATCTTTTGGCGTTTAGAGTTTGAGACCAAAGCCGTCACTGCCACAGCAGGTAATGTAGTCAAAGATGGACTATTGGCTATATAAAGAATATCGGGCAGCATTGTTTTTGTCAATGGACAAATTAGTTAACATTATTAAATAAATTATAGAATGGAGTAGTAATATAATGTCTTCAAAATTAAACTTGCTGCATGTAGCATCCTTGTCCGTGTATTAATAACAAGTACGGTATCCTGCAATAACAGGTTGTAGAGGAATTTCTCCTTCAATAGCTGAAGGCTCATAAAGCCCCGTACATTTGTTTGAACAAGCGGCCGCGCGGGACTCGAAAACTTGAACCATTCCCTTGTGGCTTGTCGCGAACAGAGTTTTACGGCCAAATTAATATGGCAAATTAATGCGTTCCGCAACCGTATAATTTTCGCGTATGGGAGGGTTTCTTGCGACATCCCAGCATATTGAATATTCTAGTGCGGCAATCACTTATTTAAAACCAATTACACGCACGCCATTCTCACTCTAAGTACCAGGAATGAAATATCAAAATCGCGTGACGATTTATTCTATCAGATCTCAACTTTGTGGATGAAGAACAATCAGACTCATAGGGTGAGATTCGTATCATTTTTCCATATGGAAATGATGTAACGAACAGAACGCACAAGACAACAGCGGTATGCTAATTAAAGGAAAACATACTGAATTTACTGTTTATTTTCGGTCCACGGAGAGGTCTAGTCGAGAGCGGTTTTGTTTTTCAATTACTGTCTAAATTTTATATCGTAGACTCATAAACGTACGTACAGTGCGTTCATATCTTTCATAATAAGCGCAATTATTCTAATAGATGTCATTGTATGTTTTAATTGCACATGTATTTATATCTTAAATAAAAGCATGAGTTTTCAATTTGGCAACTTTGAAGTCTTAATGTTCAAGGTCGTACCAACTTCTTCGGTGGAGGCGTCACTTAAGATCAACTGTTTTTGTAATTATTATATAATTCAATGTGTTTTTATTGTACATTGCTTATATTAAGCTTATGCTGATTAAATTATATTCAAGAACGACGTAATAGGACTAGATAGGAGAAACATCTGCGTTTCTTACATTGGTAATTTTCCTTCAAAGGCAAGTTGGTGTATATGTATGTGCATGACACAGATTCCATTTCTCCATCTAAGACATGCCGGTTTCCGATAAAACAAGTTTTTTTTACCGTAACGTATAGCAGCAGTGTTGGCCTAGTGGCTTCAGCGTCATCCTTGAAGTCGATGGTTCGATCCCCGTCTATGCATCAATGGAATTACTTTCTTTATGCGCACTCGAACGGAGAAGGAAAGCATCGTAAGGAAACCGGCTTGTCTTAGACCCAAAACGTCGACGGCGTAAATCAGGCACAGGAGGCAGATCACTTTGAGTCTTGACTATTAGATTGACAAATGATAATGAAACAGATTCAGAAATCTGAGGCCCAGACCTAAAAAGGCGCCACTGATTTTTATATTTAACGTATCGGTATGTTGTCCGGTCTTATTCATGTAGATAAACAATAATAAGAATGTATTATTAAGTTTATTTATAGAGCGATAAGAACAATAACATATTTTTGTTCTTAATTAAACTTAACGATTACTTTAACGGTCGCGCCCGTGACTTACCAGGAGCTCATAAGGAGTATGTAACTTTACGAGTGCTATTCGTCACGACAATTGAACACGTAGGAGGGGTCTTATGAGTCTTAGAACAGTGCAATACCATAAAAAGGTGACGCTGGAGAATTCGTTTAACTTCCTGCTCTTTAATTATCCGCAGGTAAGGTCTCCCTTAAACAGTTTGAGATATTGTCTTTTATTCACGCTACCACCTAGAAGAAAACACATTGTTTCCGCTAAAAAGAGCTACAATTTCTCGCTCTTTTTATCCGCAATGTTTCTATTGACTTAGCTTAATCTTTAAATATATAAACCGCAAAATCTTAATATATATAAATTACGCGTCACGTTGTTTGTCTGCTATGGACTGCTAAATTTAACCGATTTGTATGAAATTTGCACACCGTGTGCAGTTTGATCTAACTTAAAAGATAGGATAGCTTATATCCTAATTTATACCCGCAATATTTATTTAATACAAATTATTTGTTAATTATTTATTAGTCACAATTCTAACAGATGGAAGTACCAACGTTTCACATAAGCTACAATTTAATGGCATTACCACTAAAAAAGCACCCCCATGACTGGTTTTCTTCTACCGTTTCCCTGGAATAGTTTACTACTATGTAATATAAAAAAAACCTTAGCCACAGCAACCCTTGGCCGAGTCTGCTAGTATTTTATAAAATATTTTGATATTTATTCAACAATTTGTTTACTTCATTTGAAGTACATAATTACCAATATAATTTAATAAATTTTGATTTGACTTATATATATTCAACTGTCACGACAATAAATACGTTATTAATTTACTAATAAAACCAATAATTGATTTCAGTAGACAAGGCAAAGCTACCTATTTCAATACACCCAATCAATATAATACACTAAATCGTGTATAATGAATACATTACAATTGGACGTAGACAATATCGAGAGCAAACAATTAGAGCCAAGTCAGGGAGAGGGGAAATTAAGTTATACACATACGGGTTATAGGGTAACACTGACTCAGGAAGATTAAGATTCATCGGCCCTTACATAGCAAACATTGTATTACGCCAGTCTTGGCGATGTTTGTTCAAGGTATGTTAATTTCGTGTTCACCCTATATTAATATTTTGGAACGCGCAAAGATTCGGTATGAAGGTGCAAGTTTTCTTAGGTAGCTAATTTGCGGGAACAAACAAGGGGAGGGCCGGGACGCTATTAATGTCCCCGAAACGCCTCAGGGCTGTCCACAGCTTGACCGTCCTTTAGGGAACAATCCACACTATTAAAGTGCTAAGAGGGACATTATTTTACCCTCTTGGGACCAATCATCTGAATAAATTAACGCCTTAATTGACTATTGTTATTCTCAACGATTTCTTGAAAAACGGAACGCGGTATGAAAAATAGATAACAGAGATCCTGCTTGAATGGACACAAAATGTTTTAATTTGCGAATCAAAATCGAAAGGTTTTAGAATAGACAAGTAAAAACATATTTAAAATATTTGTAATGATGATAGTATTACACGTACTGTATTAGTAGTACGCGAATTACTCGTACAAACCAAGTATGAATCAATTATCAAAGTGAAAAGAAAAATCTATTTTACAATATACTGCATTACATACAATCTCGTGTTCGCGTAAAATTTACTTTTCATTTGTTTATTTAAAAAACAAATAATCTAATAACATGAAGGCTGTACGCTTTTAGCTTTTACCTACATAACGGATTTTATAGACACGCTTTGTCTATCCAAAAGGAAAATTTGCTGGATATAATTTTACTTTGCTCATGCTGTGACACATTTAAATAAACCGGACTAAAGTCTCGCTAGCCACTATTGCTCTAATGGAATTAAAAAACAGTAAATAATTGAACAAATTCGCGTTTACATCCCTAAAAACGTTATTTTGTTTTGATTTTAATTCTACTGTAATCTCGCCTATATAAGCTAATAAATAGTGTCGAGCAGTGTTGGCTTAGTGGCATCAGGTTCAATCCCCGGCTAAACCAATGTACTTTCTATATGTGCATTTAACATTGGCTCCAACGGTGAAGGAAAACATCGTGAGAAAACCGGCTTTTTGGCCAAAACTCGACGGCAGTTGTGTAGTCTAACATATGTCTTTAATTATATGTCACACTTGTATGTCTTTTCGTTGATAAACTAAATTATATTAGTGTGTTATTTTTATAGTCAAGTCAAATCATTTATTTCAATTAGACCACATAAAATGCCACTTTTGAACGTCAAATAAAATATAAAGATGATTCTAGTTGCCCCTTCCAAAAACTCCACACTTACTCTTTTAAAGTAGGTTAACAATATTTTGTTCTATGTCACAAGTACTATTTACTAATATACACAGTACCCCATATTGATGTTTGATCTGTTGAATAAAATGGCTAAATCACCCGTGTGACGTCAGCGGGTTGCTAATTCAAATTGCACCGGTTTACGAAATCCCCGGCTATATATGCGATAAAGTAATAAATGTCTTAGAAATTTTCATCTGTCCATGACCAGTGCATGATAAGCAAGTTAATCCGGAAGATAAATAGCGGGAGTATGATCGGGGGGACCTGGGCGGTGAGTGATGTGCTTCTTTTGTCTCGCCCCGGCTGGTCAGCCGAGACAATGTAAGAAAGGACTTCGTGTCAGCAGTCGTAGGGAATGTAGAGTTATAACTATTTAGAGAGGAGTATTTTCATTTAACAGTTTTGGTTGAACAGTATAGTTTAATACGTGTAGTGTGAGTTTAAATAAAAATAAAGAGCACTTTATGTACGATTTAGGCTAAGTTATTTTTAATAAAACTAAAAATTACTGCAATTTTTAAATATCGAAGTTCATTTGTACACAGTAATATGAAACATATAGTTTGATTTATCTTCATTAATAATGTTAAGGTCATAATATACTAGAAATATGTACATAAATCAGGATCTTCTATTAAATGAAAAATAAATTAAGCAAGGTGTCAAGCAAACAAATAATACTTAATAATATAATTATTATAATGTTTTTATTTACCAACTGAAACTTTATATCAGATCTACTAGTTTTTAGTCTATGAACAAATCAGTATTGAGGATCTAAATTTTGTAGGTCCGGCACATTAACTACAGACCGCATTCAGAGATGTCGATTGTCGATCGGAGGGTGACCGAATCGCCACCATTGTATGAAGGTATATTCCAATTTATTTAATGACTTAATATGATAAATACTAGGCTATAGCTAGTGGATAAGATGATTCCACGCCCTGTGGAATCACTCAAACATGTTTTATTCCTATCATTACCATTTCACTTCTTTAAAGGTTACTTTACATTACAAACTTAATGACGTTATTTATTTATTAAAGTTGCTAATTAAAACAGTTTTTTTACAAATCATACAATATTTTAAAGAACATTACTTTAATTTTAAAATAATATTAAAATTGTATAAAAATCATCAATAATTTTATAAACTTTTCAAGTCAACCAGAGATATAATACTACTGCTTAAACAATTTAACTTAATCGTTTGATTCGTTAAGCGTCTGTGACTCGCGAGCCCCCTGGCACTAAGAGTGTCCATGGGCGGCGGTATTACTTACCATCAGATGAGCCTTCTTGCCCCCTTGTTGCCTCTTGCCTCTTGTTTTATAAAAAAAGATTCGCATAAATCTACAAAATTATATTAAAACTTAAAAATGTATTAAACTAGATTTTGAATTAATTCCACGGCAATCGGTAGCCATTTCTATAAATCTACTAAATGACCATAGACTTCTTATCATCTATCTACTAACATGTAGGATATGCTGAGATTTGCGAACATCGGATAAATTGACCGGTAATAATAAAATGTAAGGGGTAAGAATTGAGATGGCTATTAAGATAATTGTTGGCCACGTCCGCACTAGCCACTGTATCGGAAAAGTCGTCAGATAGGTTTTATTGCCCGACGTAGGAAAACTATCGGAAGAGTCATAAGGGATCGACTATGTGAGGAATGACATTGTTTGTACAGTTTTGTTTTTAATAAATAAATATTTTTTATAACAATCAGTTCAGCCAGACTGATGTTTGAGCGAGTATTGTAGCTTTTTAGCTTAAGTGTTCTCTACGTGTAGGTACACTGAGGTAGGATTTTTACACGCTTTATATTAGCTTCACCTGTATGTATGTATGTATGTAACCGACTCCTTCGGACTCGATTTTGACCCACTTTTAACGGACAGATTTTATTCAAACTTTGCGCACCTGTCAAAGATCGATGACAATGCAATAATCCGAAAAAAAAATGAAAAAAATTTAACTAAAAAATAAATAATATTTAAATAACCCAAAAAACACGCTTTTAAAGCACATCAAACTAAAAAGTGAAAAATAATTCCTAATTTAGGCTGAAAATGGTAATGAACAAAAAATACTGGTATTATTGTGAAAAAGCGTGGGTTGCTCGATAGACGAAAAATATGGCACAGAGCGAGTTAGGTAGTGAGCGAAGGCGCAAGGGTTTTAAAAAAACAAGTTATGTGTGTTTTCTGCTTGAAGAGCAAAGCAAGACTGATCTTTTATTTATTATTCAAACTTACATCAAGACTTATCTTCTATACTTAACTAAACAAAGGGTTATATCTTAATCGTAATGGCTTCCTGACAAATACCAGGAAGTCATGTGTACAGTAATCTTATTACCTAATTATTCTAAGTAACAAAGGTGGTCCTTATGTAGTGACCTTGTTATGAGGACATAACTCCTCCCCCCTTAAGATGGAGGGGTAACGATGGCTGCGACCGAAGCTGGACTTCTTCAGGTTCAGGTTGGTGTTGAGCCGTGATTTTCGCCGATCTAGGTTTCCACCAGAACTTGTAAACTGCTACTCCAATTCCAGTGAGGAATTCTTGGGCGTACAACGTTATAGATGGCCAGCTAGGTATTGTAGGTATGGTTATTATGTCTTCTTCCGGGATGTTGATTTCTTCCGAATTTTTTATAGCATCCATTAGGTTGTCTAGCTTTATGTTGTCTAGTTTTAATTTAATTGGTGCCACGTATGGTGTTTGGTATGCTCGGGGTAATGGAATGGTTTCTCTAAGGTTGATGTATCTCTGATGAGTTGCTAGGATTCTATCTTGAATCTGAATTTTGCAGTTACTGTCGGTTGTTATTAGGAAAACACCTTTATTTCGTTGGTATTGAACATCCTTGTTGCAGATGGTTTTTATAACTTCTTCTTGTTTCATGATTACTATCCAGCTGTTATCTTTAATTTGTTGAATGATGTTATTTTCGTAACTTGCTGTTGCATAAGTGCAGTTATGCGGCTCCTGATGTTGTATTAGCTGAGCTATGCAATCGTTGGAGTGTAATAAGGTTTCCCATTCAAGATGCTTGCAGATTACTTCGTTTTCTGTTATTCTGCTACAGGGTTCGTGGGGGATGCAAACTCGTTATTTCCCAAGATAAGGTAAGGATTTTTGGGTATGAGGATAGTGTTGTTATTATTAGGGATAGAATATAGATGTAGGAGGTTATATGACTGTTCCGCCACTATAGGTATGTCCAGAATAAAGTTTAGTGTTTCGTTAGTGCTATAGGCTTTTACTTTGATGGCTTTTTCCCACAAATGAATATTGTTAATATTTGGGGCGAACGCTAAATTACCGTTAATTTCATTTTGTATTTGATTGAGTTCTTCGATTAAATACGAAACATCGATTATACTAGGGTGCATTTTTTCTAAGTGCGCGAATGTTATGGCATTTCTAAGGTTTCTAATCTATCGTAAAGTTGCTGAAGTGAGCTTTCAATTTGATTGAATATAGTTACTGTTAAGAAATTGGTTTCGAATTCCGTCCTTTGTGCAGAGTAGTACTATTGACCTGTAGATTTTCTTTTGATTACTTTTAATTATGTTTAGATTATTTTCGTAATCTTTCATGAAATTTTGCATTATATTTATGCTCTTGCGCTGATTTACTTTATTGTTATTTATTGACGATTTTATTAGTCTTATTTCGTTATCGAGTTTGATAGCATCTTCTTGGTCAAGGTTTCCTGTGATCGATTTTATAACTGAACCTAAGCCGTTTATTAAGCCACGTCTCTGGCGGTAACTTGACTTGAAACCTAAGGTATTAAATCCTAAATAAAGTAACTTATTTTCTATGTTGTCTATAAGGTAATCTATTTGTTTAAAAATATTGTTTAAGTCTACTGAACTATTTTGTTTCAATTTTAGTGTATAATAATTGCTACGTATATATCTCTAATTTTTGTTGTATTATAAATGACTGCTAAGTGATAGGTGTCGTCGATCTGATATTGAGCTTTTGCTTCTGTTAATACCAGAATACCATTATGGTTATCTATTGGTTGTATGGTTGCTGTTGTTGTGGCGAGCTGGAGTGCTGCGAGGCAGGCGATGGCGTTCCTGAAACATTTTCCGGGCGCCTTAATAAGCGGAAGTGGTCTCTAATTGTTTTAGCGTTTACATGTTTTCCTATGATTTCCGCGATTTGCTCTGGGTGTATTCGTACAATCGTATAGGGTCCTAAGTATTTTGGTTCGAGCTTGTTATTCCTGGCCGTTTTTGCTACTTGTTTATATACTATGTCGCCTACTTTAAATTGTACTGTTTCTTTATTTTTGTTGATTTTTTCTATTACTTGTTGTTTTTCGGTTAATAACTTGTTGTTTGTTAATTGTTGTGTATTTTCCATGATTTGTTTATGTTTAGTGACATATTCTTGGTAGAATTCTTTGGGGCAGTGAAGTTCTAATGGATTTCTACTGTCTGTGTGTCCGTATAGTAGTTCAAAGGGCGTAAACCCTGTGGCTGAATGAATCGTGTTGTTATAGGCTATTATCGCGTATTTCATTAAGTTGGTAGATTCATCTTTGTCTGTTAAACGTTGTATTCTAATGATTTCTGCTAGTGTGGAGTGTAACCTTTCTATAGGCGAATTAGAATTGGGGTTGTAAGGTGTGGTAAAATGTATATGTATATTGTGTATTGCACATATGTCTGTTATTATTTCATTGTCAAATTTTGAATCGGAATCTGTTGTAATCTTTTTGGGGACTCCTATTACTGAGAATAAACTCAATAGGGCCTCAGCTATGTGAATGCTGGTTGAAGCGGTTAGAGGTACTGCTTGGGCGTATTTTGTGAAGTTATCTATGATAGTTAGAAATGTTGTACCTCCGCTACTGTACAAGTCCATAAACATTTGTTCCATTGGTTTAGGCGGTGTGTCTGTTAGAGATAGGGGAAGTTTTAACGGGTTACGTTCGTACTTGCTTTTTACGCAGCTGGCACATTTATTAATAAATTTTTGAATCGAAGTTAGCATATTAGGCCAGTGATAGTTTCTATGAATATGTTTGTATGTTTCTTGAATTCCTCTGTGTATCGTCTTACCTTCGTGATATTTTCTGATCAATTCTATTTTCTCGGGATTAAACGTTGTCGTTTTATTTTTATTAAAGCTATCTTTATCGTTTTTTGTAAAAGTTCCTGGTTTATTATTGAATTTATTTTTGGACGTTGTTTTAACGGGATTAGTTTTAATAAATTGAAGTCGTCTAGCTCTGAGGTCTACTTCCTCCTGTTTGGCTAATATAACGGCCTGATCTAAGTTCTCTACGTGTTTAATTTTTATTGATAGGGACGTTATAGGGTTTAAACTGTTAAGGAACGTCTCTAATGCAATTTGTTCATAATGGGTTTGTTTATCTGGCTCTGCTGTGATTAGTGCGCTCATTAGTACCCTAATTCTATCACCAAAAGCTTCTAATGAGCTGTTGTCTCTTGTGACATGCGTTAATGCGTGTACAAGCTGAGTTGTCGTTCTAAATTCACCAAATTTTCTTAAAAGTACTTGTTTGACTTCTATCCAGGATGTTGTGCCTGGTTTTTCAGAAAGTGCTTCAGCAGCTTTACCTTTTAATTTATTTCTAATTAAACAAGAAATGCTTAAGTCATCGGCATTATGAATGAGTGATAATGCGTTTTCTACGTTTTCTATATAAAATGCTAATGTTCTCCTGTTCCCATCATATGTGGGCAGGAGTTTCGCGAAAGCAGAGTATTCGGTCTCTATTTTCTTTTCTTCATATGTAAGGGATTTGTCATCGACCATACTCTTTCCTTGAGCCATTGTAATCTCGCGGATTGGAATATGTTACTATAACGAATCAGCAATAAGGTATGTTACTTATATAACACAATAAACCTTCACACTAGACACACCTAAAGATGCTTTGGATGTGATAGGAAAATAATAAAAGGATCTCGGGAATAAACAGAGTATATGCTTACCCCACGAGCATTGCCAATTTTGAGGCTTGAGTCTGCCTGTTCTTCAAACTGCTTTTGCTGCTGCTGTTGGTGCTGCTGCTCTTCGTCAGGTTATTCACTTACTGTAGATTCTTTTTTTCGCGTCGCGGATACTTGCTTTAAAGGATACGTTTTAAAGCTTTCAACCGTTTAGATCACGACGTACCGACTGCGCCAGTTAGGTAGTGAGCGAAGGCGAAAGGGTTTTAAAAAAACAAGTTGTATGTGTTTTCTGCTTGCAGAGCAAATCTTCTATACTTAACTAAACAAAGGGTTATATCTTAATCGTAATGGCTTCCTGACAAATACCAGGAAGTCATGTGTACAGTAATCTTATTACCTAAGTATTCTAAGTAACAAAGGTGGTCCTTATGTAGTGACCTTGTTATGAGGACATAACTAGCGCCCCACGCTTTTTCACAATAATACCAGTATTTTTTGTTCATTACCATTTTCAGCCTAAATTAGGAATTATTTTTCACTTTTTAGTTTGATGTGCTTTAAAAGCGTGTTTTTTAGTTTTTTTTAAATATTATTTATTTACATAGAACAGGGCAACTATTAACATAACTTCGTTCTTCATACTTCTTTTTTATGTAATACTCTCATAACATAACATTTAAATATTGTGTTTGGATGGTATTTGTGTTAATAAATATTACTTACAGTACCTAAACCAGGTCCTCTCATTGGTCAAAATACAATAAAATATATGTATACAATTATTATATGTGGGACACGTTGTTTTACTTTACACAAAAAAATTAAATAAATCAGTGGCGCTACAACCTTTTTAGGTCTGGGCCTCAGATTTCTGTATCTGTTTCATGATCATTATCTTTTATCTAATATGCAAGTAGGTGACCTGTGCCTGCCTCACGCCGTCGCCTTTTTGGGCCTAAGGCAAGCCGGTTTCCTCACGATGTTTTCCTCCACCGTTCGAGCGAATGTTAAATGCGCACATAGAAAGAAAGTCCATTGGTGTACAGCCGGGGATCCAACCTACGACCTCAGTGATGAGAGTCGCACGCTGAAGCTTAGACCAACACTGCTCTGACTTAATTAGGAAAGACACACATGTGTGACCGAATGATAAATGATGAATCGACTGGAAATATAAACATTTCGTTCTGTGTCTAATTGTCGGAGACTAAGCCGTTATATACCTATTGTATTTAAATAAAATACTTAGCTTGGGTTAAAAATAAATATTCACCTAAATATGCAACATTTTATTTCCACCCCGTAAAATATGTCAAATTGTTCGCCGTTTATGCATCAGTGAGCGCAGGCTGGCCGTATTATAACGGGCAACTGACCAAACGGCGAAAATCAGATAAACAAACAGACCTTTGATAAAGTCTTTGTTGGCTTGTTTTGAAAGCAATCTGATAATATCTATTGTTCCTAAACTATTCAAGACTGAGATTACCTGCGCAGAACTTTAGTTGACAAGTTTATTTATCTATACTAATATTATAAAGAGGAAAGATTTTTAATTTATTAAGCTTGTAAATAAAACAGAATGTCACTCCACTCTCCCTGAAAGTTTATAGTATTAAAAAAAAATACTTGTGAAACCGACCGTTAGTGAAATATAATGATTAAATGCTCTATGTGATGTTGTTTATACCTACAAGCTGCAAGCTTACCAATGTTATATCGATTTCATTGTCTTTTTATAACACAACAAATAAAATCAAGTATCAAGAAAGTTTAATCCACAAAATATATCAAACTTTTAAGGATACCATACTAAATTGTTTTGAATTTGCCGCGCTTTTTCGTTATCTTCTTTCATTCGCCAGACTCTAATCAATTATATTGAAATTAGTAGTAATTTAGGATTGGGCGGATGACGTCATATTATGTAGCTGTATCTATTAGAGATGGACGGGAATTAACCATCACCGTCCATAATTGAATCACAATTGGAAAGTTGTTTCGGTTCTAACACTTCCGTACGTCATAAATGTATTGGATTTTGACGTACGGGACACATTACAGTTCTTTAGGTACAGTACTTGAAGTCTCGCTTCTAAATCTCACCCCAAGTCATCAAACATAGTAGAAAAATCTGTTTCTGCTCCCATTTGTGTATATAACACAGTTTGCGGCTGGTTTTCGAACACTTATGTAAATATCATAGTCAAAATAATAAATCGATGAAAAGACGAAGTATGTATTGCAAAACGTGACTAACATTATTTCTTAGTTAACATACATTTAAATTGCAATCGTACTGTATTGAAATAGAGTCTAAAATACTTTGCAGTATCTAAAGCTATATGAAACGTATTTGCAAGTTGGATGTTTAACGCCACCTGTGACGGCTATCGTCTCATAATATTCGGCTTAGCGGAATCTTGTATCACATGTAGCGATATTAAACGACTTGAGTTTTGTATGGAAATTCATTTAATAGGAAATGTTTTCTCGGTACTTCAACACTAAACGTATACTTGCATATGTTTCATTTAGATTTATTTTACATACATAGATTCAAAATTAAAAAAAAAAAAATTTTTTTATTAAAAACAAGTTAAATTTTTAGCAGATATTGGAGCCCCTGAACTAAGTCTAGGGAGACCTGTACATCAAGGTACTCCGCTCTTCCAATGGTATTAACGAAATAGTTACTTAACAATAATTGAAACCAAAATACTTTACAATTAAGAAAAACAGTAATCTAAGACTAATTACTAAACTAAGGATAAAGCTTTACATGGTTGAGATTTACAGGTTTACATTTGTAGGGACAAGAATGATAATCTTAGGGAAGGGAAGGATGAGATGGGAGGTGAAGGGTGGTTGGTAGTGTAAAATAGTGTAAAGTGCAGTGTGGAAATTAAAAAAGGTTAAATTATACTTGAACTAGCAATTCAATTTCTTCGAAGTTAAGTTAGATCGAGTGGCGTTAGAATCCTTTAGGGGTCTTGATATCAGATTCTACTTCCGTAAGTTCATTTTTTATAGGCATACAGATGAATGGTATATCAAGACGGTTTGTCTTGATTATTGGGTCAGTTTCCTCACGACATTTTCCTTCACCACATGATAAGTGTTTATACGCACAGACAGATATATCAATGGATTTAAAACAGCGCATTAACTTCTAGGCCTAGAGATAAATGAAAACGGGTTATGGCTATATTACTCTTAGTAAGCTATAAATTCTGTACCTCATAAAACATAACCCACCTATATTAAGGGGCACGTATCGCAAAAAGAATAGAGCAATTTAAAAGCGGCCGTATAATTAAATTCCATTAAGAGTTCATACGAAACAAAGATGGAGCCTCTTCAGAAACATAAACAGTGAAATAAAACACGGAGCGCCGGCCGAGGCACACGTGATGCATGGGGCTGTTGAAATAATATTATCGTTACGACTCCGTACTTACTCTCCAAGGAAAATCAACATAAAGTGAATAAAAGAAAATTATGAATAGCACGAAAATAAATTACCCAGTGTTGGCGGCAAAATAACATCACATTTGAATGCCTTTTATGCTTTATGGGCCCGTAACTATATGAAATAAGTCCCGGTGTCGTTTTATAGCACATGAGATCACGTACGCGGCATAATTTTTGACTTATTCTGTTTAGAAGTTGTTTCAAAGTTATGATGGTTCGATTCTTTTTGAAGTGAAATATCTAAGAATTTCTTACATACATGTGTTAACTTGGAAAAGAACAATTATAGTTTATAACTTTTTTAAACTAAATACTTGATAATTGATAAGACTTTAAGAAATTAATAACAAAATCTGCCTACGTAAGTCCATCATATATATATATATATATATATATATTTATATATACAATTAAGACAGTTTAGGGTCTGTTTCACAATGTATGGTTAAAGTACCAAATAGCTATGCAACACAAATTATTTGATGGACTTTATGTGACGAATACCGCTATCTGACAGTCGTGAAACGCAACAATAGTGTTTATCCTACCAATAAGTAATAAATAGCTAATTTGGAACTAATGTAGAACTTATCCGTACATTGTGAAACAGACCCTTAATGTTACAAAATGCAGTCCAATAATGTGACTTACATATAGTATGTACATACCAGTTAGTTACATTAACATTACCGATATTGCCAAAAAGCAATAAATAAAATTGTATGGAAAAGTTAAAACTGTGCCATTTTTCTAACGCAACAATGAAATATGTCGTGTGAACGCGCAACGTTTACAAACCAAGCCACTTAGGAGCGGAATAAATTTCCAATAATTACATTATCGAAAAAACCGTCCCACCTCGGTGCCGAATTTTTCTCCGGCCTACCTCGGAAGCCCATAATTCCTAATGACATGCAATAACCGTACCCCCAATTTTCGGCATAAACCCGCCATAACAATATCGACATCAGCGAATTTTTCCTCAGGAATTTTTTATTTGAGAATAAGTAACACTTTTCAGCGTAATCAAAATTTGCCCACCCCGTCCCCGCGTGTTTATCGGCCACTCAATTTGATTTTTACCGCCGCACTGATTTCACTCCTTCCACGGAATGTTAAAACGTACGTGCGAAACGGTGTCTGATTTATGATGAAGATACCTTGCAATAATTTATTTCTTCCCTTATTAGAATGGTAAGCGCTTCGTCATTTAATACACTTGGGAGTGCGAAATTTAAATAAAATCTTTTTGTTGATTGTGGTAGACACTTAGATTTGTTAAAACATTCAATGTTCTACTTAACCAAATATTCAATTCCGCTAGAAAGAGTAATTGTGTAATGAATATCTAAGCCTGTGTGAAAAATAGTTTGAAAACATTTCACCAATATAAAACAAAACGTACAATTCGGTTAGTTTACATTCTAACCCTAATTCCAAATGTGCAGACAAAAAACAACATTTTAAATACCTATATATTTTTTACTTACTAAACTAAATGAGCAGTGTTGGCCTAGTGGCTACAGCGTGCGACTCTCATCACTGATATCGTAGGTTCGATCCCCGGCTGTGCAATGGACTTTCTTTCTATGTGCGCATTTAACCTTCACCGACCCAAAGAGTCGACGGCGTGTGTCAAGCACAGGAGGCTGATCACCTACTTGCTTATTACATACAAATGATCATGAAACAGAAATCTGTGGCCCAGACCTGAAAAGGTTGTAGCGCCACTGATTAATTTTTATTTTTGAAAACTAAATGTACATCACAAAAATAATTGACTAAATTGTTTCCGTACTATTGATTCTTTGGTATTCTATTTATCTCCAAGATGAAATATACGATTTGCAGTCGTAGTCCGTTTGCAGCCATAAAATATTACGATCTTACAAATTTGCTCATCCCATGTCCAGTGATCCAGTGACGCGGAAACATCGTATATTTAAATTGGAAGGACCGACATTTCTATTGCCACTGTCACTTTACCTTCATAATCCAGTTATTGGAAGGGTGTAAAGTTTTTTTATTGGATTTGGAATTTTCAACATTATGTATGGATTCATTTTGCAATATAAGGACTCATCGAGGATATCGAGTTCTATGTACAGGCATGATGCACATCTTCGGGTCAATTTCAAATGAAAATGATTTTGGTTTGATAGGCAAAGTTTCTGATCACTGTTCGAGTTGGTAGGAAAAGAAGGCATTCTAATCTTCGCATTAACATTTTATCACTTTATGACTTTGTGACATTGTTGGGCTTCAGGATGACAAACTAATTACTAGACTAGATTCTAAAACTTTTATTTTCCAAAAGCTTATATTAAAAATCTAAAGTAATATGAGAATAATATAACACCTTCACGTACATAACCTTACTTTTACACAATCGTATAACACTGCCAAATTAGGTATTACTTAGTTAAATGTATTTAATAATTTTTATTGTTTTTTCCCTTTAGTAATCGTTTGAACTTTTTTGTAAATATTATGTATTCCACCTTTGGCTATATTTTTATTGTAATGATTGTTTTTGTATATTATTTTTGTTAGCTGTAGGATTACGAAACAAATAAAGAAGTATAAATATTGAATTTATACCTACTATTTATAAGTATTTGTCTAGTCCTTTACTTGAAAATAATGAGCTAATTATAAATAAGTACATAACAATAATTAAAACAATTGACAAACGAAATAATACATGGTCACGACTCACTACACACTACTAAACGCTCCCATTGACATCAAAAACCTTTGAAAACAAAAGGGCATCGGAAAAGCTTGGGACCATTTTCACGTAAGTGCAAACTGCGATATGCTATTGGTTTTCTGATCACGTTCTGTTTATGACTAATGACCAGCTCACACGCGTCACACCTCATGAGGTCCGCTTTATATTCAAATCATACAGCTTCCTTGGCCTGATTAATGCTGTTCTTTGCGTAGATCTTTAGAAGGATCTTACGCGTGCGAGGGGTTCATTTGAAAAAGGACAGTTTAGATGTTTGTCTGTTGTACTGTTGTTTGTACTGTATGCGACAGATGAGAAGAGCGATTAATTAATATTAGTCAGATAGTTATCACTATCGTCTTCCGACATTAGGATAATATTTAAAAAAAACGTGTGTTAACTTATGTACACGCGTTAGAAGTTATACTTCTTTGGCGTAACAAGATAAAAATCTTTTCAAAAATTGTATACTACGTTTGTAGAAAAAACTACACTAACAATAGACAAAACTAAAATCTTGACTATAGCTAACTTCACGGTGTCAGTTCTTTGTGACGGTGTGCGCGCGCATCTTAAAAATTTACTCTGGTCATTTTCCCTAACGTAAAAATAAGTATAACTTCAATAAGTCGCTCTCTAATTGATTTCATTGTAATTGTACTCAACGATCGATCCAACGCACTAAGCACACGTTGACAATTTACAACCTGTAAGATGTCTTGTATATTGGTTGGTATTGCTATTTTAGTAAAACAAAGGACATCGTGTTCTCTTATTAAATTTTCTCTGATACACTCGTATATTTTTCTTCAACCTAAGAAAACATCTTATAGGACTGCCTGAAAAAAATCGCGTGCAAGCGATGAGGCTGACCGGTTTTTTATTTACTTCACAAATTATTAAGTGATAACGCGTACTTTAAAACACCAGGAGGACTTGGCATGAAATTGTTTTATTTATTTAATTATAAGTAATCTTACAGCTAAAAATAAACACTTAGACAGTACAGAAAGCCAACACAGATTACATAGATAAACAATAAACATGTTTTGTCATGAAAGACACAGAAAAAATGGATTGTGTGGTTTTATGAAACCACGGTAAAAGTGAAACATTTTTTCACATTATAGACATTTAGCTAAACAATTTTGGAATAATATTCCATTAAGGGTATAAAAATCGCTTTATCAATCTTAATTTTATACTTGGAAAATTAAAATGATAATGGGAAATAATAAAATTAGACAGTCTCCAACTAATATTTTTATTGAACTCTGTGTCTTAGATTATATACCCATATTAAATAATAGTCTATACACTACACGGTCAGCTGCTGCGAACTATAGGCGCCGCCATATTGGCCTTGGCTGCTATGACGAGGGCCTTTCACTCTTTATCCCTACTCCGCGGCCGACCGTCACGCGACATGCAACACACAGACGAAAAAGTTTGAGACGATGTAATGAAAGTTTCACTTTAAAAATCTAAATGTATTAACTAAAATAATTCACGAAACGGATATATTAATATCCCTCATACGTAATATATAATAAATATGATTTTCCTAATTTTTAATAACCAAAGTTAAATATCTTCTGCATAGTTATATTATTCATATTTTTCTCTATTAACAAAACTGATTGAAATTGAAACAAGAAACTTAAATGAATTGCTCGGCTAAGTAAATATTTGCGTTTCTCTCTAAGACGTCTGCGCCTTAGACAAATTAATAACGAGATAAAGAAACTCGGATCTTAATTCATTAATTAACCTAATTGTATTTGCCGCAACCTCCATTATTATTCCGATTTGATATTCAGTTTCAAATTAAACTTCCATGATTTACTTCAAGGATTAATTAGTTTAATGAAATAAAATGTATAGTATTCTGATAAATTTTGTCAACGGCTATATATTTTTTTTTTATTGGTATCGCTATTGGCCTTAGGGCCTTTACAGCTCAGGCTGTTTTGGCGAGCGTTGCTCGGCCTGAATGAGCGTTTTTCCCGCGGCTAGCGCAAGGGCGTCTCCTATGAGACTCGGACTTCAGCTTGGGCCGTCGCGGGGTGGTCAATCGCCTGAAGGGCAGGACGGAAGCTCACTGGAGTGAGCAAAGTACGAAGTTAAGGTCCTCACCTTCCCCGGTGAAGGCGGTTTTTTACCCTATTTATCTGATATTGATTTTTAATAATATTGGCCGCGCGGGCGGCTTTTAAAAACGGCAACATAAAATTCGTGAATTTTTGCGCCGGAGCGCACACATTTCAAAAACGTCAAACTGAATATTGCTATCCCGGGGCGACTTTTGCCAGGCGTTGAAATTTTGGTTGACGTACTATCCACTTCTTCTTATTAAATTTAGGATACCTATACCTGAAGACAAAAAATACAAAACCTGTATTTGTAATGCAATGCTAAGAACAAAACTTTATGTTTTTAATTCTTGTGAATTTAGGTATGTATGATATTGTCGGGAATTTTATGAGTTTTTTATTCGAGGCTGGGAATCCTATTTTGCTTACCTGTCATGGCGGCAACCCGAAGGCGAAATAATTAATATGGAATTATTGGCCCTTTGTTTGATTTTTCTTTTTCACCTTTAAGACCATCTCACGGCTTTTTAGTGTTTTTGGCATGATTAAATGCACATGGTTTCTCAACCGAGTTAGGGGCAGAATAGGGGGAAAGAATATTTGGGGGTTTTTAGGGGAAATTTCAAAAACACACCAAATACAGTTTTTTGAAGTTGTAATTCTTTAGGCGCGTTATGAAAAATTGATGAGAGTGAAATTTTACGATGCGCGCGCACCTATGACACAAAAGTGGCTGTGTGATATAGCGTGCGCGAGCGAGATGGGAATAATACAATCTAAAAGTAAAAAGAAATAGAATATGCGTGAAGCTAACTTCACGCATATTCTATTTCTTAGCTTAGCAGCTTAACGAGAATTTTGAATGACCATGACATTGACATCTGACAATGACATTTACCTTTTAAACAAATATAGGAGTTTTAATTATTGTATACAATAAAAGATATACCTAGTTATTTTCATTATACAAGTGCGAATTTTATATGTGCGTCTGAATTATAATCAGAAGTGATTTAAGTTGAATATCTAAATCAATACTAATTAATATGATAAAATATTTGTGAAAAAACTGTGCCAACCTTCCTGAGTGCTTCAATACAATTGAGGTTAACTATCCGTATGTATTATCGAGTATTATTGTTGATTAAAACTGAAACATGAACCATTATTCTTTGCTTTTGTTTATTGCGTTTGTTACAGCAACTTTTTAGAAATATTCTACGACCCCATATATCAATAATTGAGAACAAAGATAAGCACGATTAAGCACGAATACTAATAAGGAGAAAATGAAGGCTTGGAGCGATATAACAGAGAAGTAAACATTTTAATAAGTACCTGCATCTCAAAAAAATGACTATATCATATATACATATAATGATCATATTTAATCAAAACATGTAATTTTTCGGATTTAATCTAGCAAATATAAGGACAAGAGACAAAAAACAATTGATGAATCAGTGGAAGTGCACTAAATTGAATACAAAAAAAGAGTTGTCATCTTATCGCCGTGAAAAATCAAACCTGGAGGTGGAACAAAGCCACCATCACCTTCTCCAGACACAATGGATATGGCAGAGATGATATCGCAATGGTTTGAAGTAGATTTCAATGAATTTGATTGTGATGGTGTCGAGGTAGGAATGTTAATTATAAATATGATAGTGATGTTCAAGGTTCAACCTCTCAAGCATAGGCACATACTTTATTCCCCTACAGGGAAGTTAGAGATATTGTAATACCTCAAAACATCCATGTTGCATTTGTAGTACCGAAACTCTGTCCAGCCCGAAGTGAGCCCATTCCCACTTATAATGGACAGTGGGTATAATACACCTTAATACCTGAATGCGAACCACTCACCATGATACGTAAATTAATAGATGTTATTTATATATTTCAGGATATTACAAATAAAATCATTTTGGAAACAATTGATATCCCAAAAGCAAATAAAGCCAACAATGACAAGGTAATAAATCAGTTTTGACATAACTTGAAGACTAAAAAAGCCAAACAAAGGTGTGCACAACAGTGACAACATAACTTAACAATTTCATTATTTTGTAGGATTAAAGAAAGGTTAAAGAAAATCATGTCGAACTGAACAACAAGAATCCTCAAACAACTCCAAAGAAACATACAAGGAAGACACCGCTATTATATTTAAATTATCTCTATCTCTAAATAGAATAAAAGAAAGTTGCTATCCAGGTCTGTAGCATGTGCTACAAATTATATTATTAACACATTTATATAATTATATTAATATAAATGTGTTAAAAATTTTATAATATGAATTATAAAATTTTTTAAGTTTTGCATTGACAGAGCTTAAATTAATATTCTCTTATTTGTTGCAGAAAGCAAGTAGTAGTTTTAGTTTTGGAGAAGCCCCGTAGATGCACAACCAAGTAATGATTAATTTAAAATTACAAACCGAAATTCTGATGAAGACATTAGAATCACATAAAAATAAATAGTATAATGAAATAAAAATGTTTTAAAGATAAATAGTGTTTTATTTGTTTAATGTAAGAATAATAATAAATATTTATTTATTTAAATTTCAAATGTAAACTGAACTTTATTGACTTTAATGACTCCTTTTCCAGTCTTTGATTATTTAATTGTAATTAATTATTTGCATGCAATCAAAAACTATTTTTAATAATGCCAAAGAAGTATAACTTCTGACGCGCGTACATAAGTACACGCATCCTTTTTTTTGCTATTGTATAATATCACGTTTCTGGTTTTGGAACTAAATTGAAATACAAACACTTCGGTAGAATAGGATCCGTGTGGTTAACCTAGCTAATTGTATATTCGTCTGAGATGTCAAAGAACGATGTGATTTTAATTAAATACAAATTCTAAAATTACATGAAAATTCAGTAATGATACTACACAATAATAATGATTTTTTTGTATTTGAAGGCATCCTAGGGGATTTCTGGGGGAAAATCAAGTTAATCTAGGGTCTAGGGGTACGTCGCCGAGACCATCTGGCAACACTGTTTTGAACATCAAGTTAATATAACGTATTTTGTTTAAATCAAGCTTTGTGCTGTGCCTGTGTCTTTAGTCTTTACTTAAAAAATAGATTTGCAATGTCGGTGTCTTATTCTGATATTTCATCAACAACACGAGATAAAAAATTGGAGGTAATGTTGTTATTTGTTTTTCTATATTATATTAAACTTTAAAATAAATAAAGTTCTAATATCAGTAGTACTTTTTCCTAAAATTCTATTAACTCTTTTAACGCTATTAAAACTTAAAAGAGACAGATCAGTACATAATATACACGTATAAAACAGTATTCATTAATCTGCATTTATGGTAAAAATCTTACGCAATATAAATACGGAAATTAAAAATTTATCAGCAATCTTACAACACTATAGGTGTAAAGATAATGCACAATAAAATATTTTATTTTTATAAGTAAATACCTTCTTATACAGGCCCTGCATCTTTTTCAGATTTATATGAAACAATTGAGTGAAGAGTTGAACACTATTCGTATTGTCAATGAAAATCTTCGCACCTATTTAGAAAATATTCAACAATTTAGGGAAAAATTGACAAATATGAATAAAACTTACAATCAACTACGTTAAGTGAATAATGAGTGGATAGATTTAATGAAAATCTAAATTTAGACTAAACATGAATATGAATCAATTGTTAGCCAGTGATCTCAATTTTTACAGATCTATCCTTACACTCATTCTCATCTGTGTAAATAAATTTCTGTCTATATGCACAATGAACACTTCCTCTTATTAAAACCAAACTTTTATTGTTAAGGCAAAACAACTTTTCTAGAAGAAAGATCCCGAGTTATACTTAGTACTAACTTTTTGTAAATATGATCCCAAATTTTACCATAAGAGTATATCTCAGTCAACACATTTAACTTACTGAATTGAAGACTGAGATAAAATGTCTCAATATGCATTCATATTTATACCACTAGTCTAAGTTTACTTAAGCAAGGGAATTGATCTATCTTGGTTTGAATATTTATTTATTAATGCTGTTCACATCAAACATGCCAGCAAATTTGTGATTGTAAACAAAAGATAAGAAACCTCTTTGTGTCTTTGGTGGCCGAATGTGGTCCCAATATCTCACTTGGACTATCACTAGGTCCATTGTGCGTAAATACCTGCATGGGATTTATAGGATTTTTTTACACATTATTTATTAAATACAGTTGTTATACCGAAACTCGGCATTACACAATGCTATAGCCATATCAATTTTGTACTAAACTATGCTTTGAATTCAAGGTGTTTAGATTTAAAATTGCTTTAACCAAGGTTGTGAATAAAATCCACTATACACATTTAATTTTTTTAACAGATATAATAATAATAATTCTTTTTTACAATAACACATGGTACAACCTGTTCTTCTTAATTCACATTTGAATTATGTAGGTATAATTTCTACATTCTTTTATAACTTTGTCATCACATTATTAAACTACTTATCAATGTTGTATAAATTAGAATGTTCATTAACAAAATAGTATGTTTTTGCCAAAAGTTAGTCCATTTCTAAAGGCTCTAATATGAAGAGGTTACAGAGCGTTTACTAAATGAATTTAAGTCTTAATTGCCATACAAAGTGCTTTTTTAAAATAGTGATTATCAGATACACTCAAAATCTTTTTACTTTACTGAAAATTTGTACCTCACACCTAATCTTCACAATGCAATAGGTTGAGGACCTATATATACTTTAAAGACTGCAAATTTAGTTCCCCTAAAAAATCTTTAACCATAACTATAAGTGACAGAGAATTAAGTTAAATTTTTAGTGTTAGTAAGATTTTTTTTATTTTTAAATTCTTGTAAGTAGGTTTTTGTTACCAATAAATATCTCCAAACACGCTTTATACTTTGGAGTTCTTTGATAACGGTGTAGATGTGTACCCTTGTATGTTATGTATGTTATAATATTGTAACAGCTTATGGAAGTCATAAAATAAGAAAAAATACCTAAAAATTGAAGACATTTAAATTGTATTTGTCAGGTTCTAGGGGTACGCAATGTTGAATTAGCGCAATGCATGGTGCAGTCAATAATAAAAATAAATAATAACGTAATGCTCGTCGTATAACTGTTATTGTAAATAAAACTATAAATTAATAATGTCTTTTATTTTTACCAAAATAAGTAAATCATGTTGAGTCCTCGTAAGCTGTGTCAACGGCGGTTTAAGTTGATTTTTCTGTAATACATAATAAAATTTGAATTATGTGCGACGGCGAAGGCCAAGGTTGTTTGCGATACCAAGGGTCAGAAGCAGTCTGTTGCACAGATCCCCGTTAACAATTTGTTGCACCGTCTAAATGCTGTCTCGACACTATCGACACCTTTGTTATGTTCGCAAAATACTTTTAGAAAGGAGACAAGAAGAAATTGTATAAGCTAATTTGTAGGTATACTCGTAAAATATCTTTATATATATAATTCTGCTGAACCTGTGTATGTCACTGAACTCTTCTTAAACGGCTGGACTGATTTGAATGATTATTTTTTGTATGCGTTTGGCAAATCAGCCCAACAGATGGCACTGCACTTGGTACTATCATACTTTGTTTAATATACTGATCGCTTGAAATATCATGCAGGACAACGTATGTCGATTGTCGGGTCAGCTAGTGGAAAATAATATCAAAGCTACCTTCGCAAACAGCTGTAAGAAAATTACTGTCAATGTAATATTGTATCAATCACATAAAACTAAATAACGTTGTTAGTTAAATTACATTTTTTTCGAGATGACACGAAACGAATTGAGCATTGCAGACCAGAGTAGCGCAAGTTCGGCTCTGTACTTCGAGAGCAAACAACGTCTATGGTGAGAGAACGTCGAGGTATTTGCTACCGCGGCTAATAAATGGACTACCCGGTCTGTTATTATATTATATGTTAACTTTAATAAGAAAAGTTGAAGAAATATTTCTATTTGAATTTCTTGCGCTGCGCTGAAGAAGAATTGTAACATTAATTCAAACCACAGTGGATTTTAAGAACCGATTTTTTTAGTCTTAAAATTATAAATGACTTCTCACACTAATTTGTTTATACATCGCATTATATTATTTTGCTATTTCATTTTATTTATAAATATTTTTAACATTCGAAAAGGGTGAAGTTAAAAAAATTAAAGCCTCTAAAAGCTTTCTGTTGTTACATCTGCAAAGTGGCTCGATTGATTGTTTGTCTAACAAAGGGTTAAATCGAAAAGTTTCCGCGAAGAAAAATTTGGGCAATTTAAAGAAACTGAGTAATCGCCGAACCAAGAGTTGCGAACTTAGATTTTTCACTTTCGGTCTTAATTGTTGAAAGTAAAATAGGGTTAGGGATTTCGACGCAACCCGAAGGCAATCAATTAATTTATGTTGTTTGTTTTTCATTATGTAAACTCGCAATTTTGAAAAGAAAAGTGTGGAGTAGAAATCATCGTTTATATATTATTCTAAACGATTTCGCGGGACCGTACTCGCCCTGGTAAGGTATATATAGGCATAGGTCTTTGTTTTAAGAAATACTTCTTAAAACAAAGACCTATGTAAATGTATTGTTAATGTGTGTTTGAATTATTAATTAAGACGTACTTTGAGGCGTAAGTTGTATTAAAAAAAAAACTTACTATCTAAAGATGTGCAATCTTAAGTATCAGAAATAAAATAAAAAAATCTTCGGTTTTTGAAGTCAGTTAAAACGTCTTTAAGAATACACGCAAATGTCACAATGAGATAATTAAATAACTAAAAACATCCTAAGTCACTCAGGAAAAATTTATATTTTTACTAATCAAATAGTCAAAATCGATGACGCATGAAACTCTATAAATGTTAAATACCAACTGTCGGCAACTCTTTCAAGACCGAAAAAGCACTTCTATAGTCTATTGTCTTCGGGCAGCACTTTATTCTAATACCTGAATATATAAGACCAAATAATGGAAAAGTAATAAGCATTAAATTATATAAATCGTAATATATATTCTCAATCTAATAAAAAACTATATACGATAAAAAGGGGAATACACAATAATTCAGTATTGCCATAACGAAAGTTAGTAAATAAAGTAGAAACAAATTATTCGATTCCCCGTGTGATACACATATCATAGGTGTAATGGAGTTATAAAAAAGTTGATACTGCCAATAGTTGACAAAGTTTTTCATAACGTTTATTGTTTGTTTTTCATTCATCATACGTAAACAACCCGAGGGTAGGTTTTTCGGATTCAGGTAATACTAGTATATTTCACGTGAAATGAGTTACCAGTAGGTACTAAATGCTTGCTATTTTTATGTGCGTGAAAACATGCGAATTGGATAAATTACTATTAGGCATAAAATGCTTTTGTCGTACAGTTGAATTTATGATATAAAATAAGTTTATTAAACCTATTTAAGGGTATAATTGTTTCGTTACCAAGCTGATTTCGTAATTAACCTTATTGCCAAACAACTTAAAAACCATTCCTGTGACATTAAACAGGCAAGCCCGAAAAAAGGGAATGTTGGATTGCCAATCACTTCCAATTACCATCTTCGGTCTCGGCCTCACAGTCTCCTTTTTAAGGTTCGATGCCCTCCATGTACGGTTTAAACCTCCCAAAGGCAGGGAACAGATTTAAAGTTAAAGAAACTTGCATTCCAACCGGAAATCGAACCCGATACCCTTCACCTAGCAGACATCTAATAAGACCGCTAGGCTACGAGGCCCTTAAACAGGCAAACCCATGCTGATTCCATAAACAGCTTTATTGCCAATAACCAATTTTTTGTTATACTAAGAATGCAGGACTTCCTCTGTAATCGATCTGTTCCTATCATACTGAAATTATTTATTTCCAAGGAATCGAATCCTGAACCTTCGCTTAAATCGACGTATGCTTAATACTGTACACTTTCATCAAAATTCAGTACGAGAAAGTGTACTACCGTTAAAACTAAACTTTTGGTTTATAAAGGGTTTTTCAACAAGAACTTTGTTTTCTAAAACAAAATAAAACAAAGAATTTAGAGGAAAATGAATAAAATTTTTATTGTATTACAAAGAGAAAAGTTTGGCAATTATGAATGAAAAATGATATCTGGCAAATGTCCACCACGACCACGCTGACAGATGTTGATTCTTTCATCAAAATTTTTAATCACTTTTTGGCAAAATGGAGGGTCTATTTCGTTAATGACATCACGGATTTTGAGTTTTAAGGCTGCAATCGATTCGATTGGCTCCGTATAGACTCTGTCTTTAACATAGCCCCACAAAAAATAATCCAGTGGTGTTAAATCACACGATCTGGCTGGCCACTTAACAGCTGAATTTCGCGAAATTATGCGCTCGGGAAATTTGGTTTGCAATAAATTGATCGTTTCATTGGCTGTGTGACATGTGGCACCGTCCTGTTGAAACCACATTTCAGTGATATCCATGTCATCAATAATAGGCCAAAATTTAGTGGTTAACATCTCGCGATACCGTGATCCATTGACTGTTACCGCATTTCCAGCCTCATCTTCGAAAAAAAACGGCCCAATCACGCCTCCAGACCACATAGTGCACCACACAGTAACACGTTGAGTATGCAAAGCCTTCTCAATAATTGCTTTAGGATTTTCAGAAGCCCAAATGCGACAATTTTGCTTGTTGACGTACCCTGACAAATGAAAATGGGCTTCGTCTGAAAAAATGATTTTTTCAGAAAAACCAGCAGGTTGTTCCTGAATGAACTGAGCGAATCTGCGGCGATTTGAATGGTCGATCAGCTTTAATTCCTGCACCAGTTGAATCTTGTAAGGCTTCAAAGCCAAATCCTTTCGCAAAATTCGCCATGTTGTGCTTTTGGATAACCCCAATTGTTGAGAACGTCGTGAAATTGACAAATTTTGATCTTCTTCAACACTGTGGCTCACGGCGGCGATGTTTTCTGTTGAACGACCCGGTCGAACACGTGTTGGTGTTGGCACATTTTGTACCGAGCCTGTCGACTCAAATTTCGCGACCAAATTCTTAACAGCGGTCTCAGAAGGACGATTATGCTGGCCGAAAATATCACGAATTTTACGAAATGTAACTTTAACAGAACCACCATTTTTATAGTGGATTTGAATTATTTTAATGCGATTTTCGAGCGAAATTGAATTCATTGTAACAATTGCCAAAGCACCTGCTACGAATACCGCCAAAAACTAAATGTCAAAACTATCACGTTCTCGGTGTTGCCACAATTGAAAAACAAACTTCTTGTTGAAATACCCTTTATTATTAAAAGGATAGGTCTGTTGTACTTGGTAAAAGAAAATATAAAGTTGGCAGGTACTGCAAGATCAACATGTCGCAACACTTCGGACACTCAATTTAAAAAGTTTGTCTTCTTTGTTTTGTCCTGAACAAACTCAATTAAGTGCCCTTTACCTTTGAAATGTTTAATTTTGCTCTGTTGTTTAATTTCGCGAATTTTATATAAACATATATAAACATTTAGACTCTACGTTAGGATAGCGCATCAAATGTATCATATAAAGGTCGCGTAACTTTAAATTAACTTTTATATTATGCATAAAAATGAAAAAATAAAGTGCTTCATAACACTTTCTTTTGCGAACTAGTGAACTGTCGAATCGACTCCCAGTGGTGGTCTTCCCTAGGAGATACGACCTCAAATTGTTTTAGGTAGAATATACTCCTCCCTCAAAGCCCAACTAATATGGATGTCCATTGTCCATGGGGTGCGACAGCCCTTTTTTGGCGTCGTTTGCCCCACTACCTATACTATAAAAAAACATTATTTTGCATATGGAAAATTACTTTAGTCGTTCTGTATTCAGAATAAGGAAAACATAATTAAACAATCAGTAAAAAAATTACATATTTTTAAATAAACGTATAATAACGATTATAATTACGTTGTGTTTTTGCAGAATGTCAATGCAGAGAAAATAAAGTAATTGTAGTACCAAGAAGCTTAATATATCACAAAAACTTTATATGAAGACGTCTAAAAAAGGTTTAGAAGAAATAAATATATAAAAATAATTTAAAAATACTTAGTGGTTTGATGAATTAATACACGTCCATAACCGCTTTAAATTCAAATATCCTAAAGGTTAGTCATACAAATCTAACGCATTTAATTAATGTTATAAATATCTCTGTTAATCCCCTATCCAAGATTTAACTCACTAATACTGATATGTTAGAGTATTTTAATCAAACCTTGTACCAGGCGGAGTGTCCCAAATTAGAATTGAATGTAAATGTGCGGGCTTTATCGCGGATTATAGTGTTGTCTGCGAATGGGAGATAGTTGAGGCTGTCCGCTCGTATTAGTATGTGTTCTGACTTCCAAATAAAGAAGACCCTCGGTTTAGGCTGGTAAGATTTTAAATAGTTTTTTTTAAAACAGTTATCTATATACGGTTATAGAATCATTATTTCTGTTACAAATAAAAAACATTTATGTATCTATAATAATTATCTGCATTGACTCTGAACAGTTACACAACATATAACATAATACAAAGAAACAACATCAATAAACTATAAATATATATAATTTAACTAGTAACACACAAATCTATATTTTTTTGTCAGTCATTAAGCACGCCAAATGTGTCTTAAAGGCGCCTACTATATTGGCACTTATAATCGGCCTGAAATATGATATGGTATGTATGCTATGGAACATACATGTAACATTTATGCGTGTAGTGAGATTGTAAATATTTTTAGAATCATTCAGTACTTGAGGGTTTTCGTTTCAACATACAACGTGCAAAAACACATATCTTATTTATAATATAGATAAAACAAAAGAAGATACATATTTGTGAAGTATTCGACTTAAGGTACTTCAAGAGTAGAGTGTACCAATTCTTAAAAGGCTAAGCCTTCTGGCAGTGTAGGTGTACATGGAAGGCGGTATCACTTAACATCGGGTGAGCCTCCTGCTCGATATTCTATTAAAAAAGAAATTCCTATGCGAATCCTAATATTCCAAAGGTTGCAGGCTAGGATTAGTTTCATATAATACTGCTGGTTCTCTGTTCGAAAAGCGTACGTAAGGCCTTCGTAAGTCCACGTAGGCCACAAACAGGAGTCTCTCAGGGTCACGTATATTACGAATTTCTTCAATGCAACATTACACATGTATGTAACCAGTTCCAGGTCTTAAAATCGTAATCACATATTTGCCATAATAATAAAATAATATTAAATTAATTAACTAACACATCGTAAACGCGGGTTCAACATAAATCGGTCGTTAGCCGTGAGGCACCCGTATCCAACCTCTTTAACGAATTTTACTACCAACTAATCCGACCCTTTCGTATACCCTTGTACGTACAAGCATATACTTTGGAATAAATAGCTGCTTAGACTCAGTTACTATTATTCAAAACTAAGCAATAATAATATTACAGCCTCTAATTTCTAGATGTGTCACTTTAGATATGTTGTAATATTTAAATTTCGCGCCTTTTGCTCCATAGACTTGAGTTGTCTTTTATGTCAAGTCTATTTCTCTTTTGTCTTAGCCCTACTCTCTACTCTGTGGATATTACTAGCCGATGTATTGTTTTTTCAAACTTAATAAAGTCTAAGTTATTTTCCACATATAAAACAATTGTTTCCATTAAATCTTAACAAGATATGAATAAATTAATAAAATATAATATCCATATTTGTAATTGTTTTTAATAAAAATATATTTATGGATCGGCCTAGACTGTAGAATACTGGATACATGATTTAAATAGTGCAATAAAATAAAATATGTTTATTATGGAACATAAGATACAGGTATCACTTATTCCACGTCATTAAATTTGAATTTGTAGGCATCCCTACTCATCGGCAAAGAAGACAATATAATGTATCGTAAGTTCTCATATCATTTTCACGCATGTAAACTATTCTGCATAAAGGAAATTTAACCTCTTCTTCAGGTCCACACTAGACGCCTTACAATAGCAGCCGGGACATTAAGTTGCAGGCAATCTTCAAGTAGGTCCCAACCGGCCCTTATTGCTTTATCAGTAATATCAGGAAGTGGTATTAAATGTAAAAAGACATATTAACGTTTACGTTTTGAAATTGTAGTACCTAATCAATTAAAAATCGTTCCAGCAATTGGTGCCATTTATTTTCCATTTGTTAATTTCAAAATTTATATTTGGAACGTCAAAATATTGCCAGAATACAAAGTAACATGCCAATACATTGTCCAATTACTAAAACCTCTTTCTTGTAAAACTCATTGAAGTATGTAGTTTGTTTGAGAACATAAATACATTTTAATTATATAACATACAGAGGAACACTTTGACTTATATATCACCTATCGGTACAATGATGTCCAATCTAAATACAATCACCGAATAACTCCAACAGATGTGTTAGAACTATCGTTAAATCAGACATTTCAAACTATCATTAGTCGAAGCAGATCCTACATGTCAATCCGGGAAAACCACGCATTACGCTAAATGGTTCGCGAAACGGGATCCCAAGAAAGGGGAGGAAATAGTAATGTAAGGATGCTACTCATGGACAATAAAGCAATGTTACACGAATGGAACCCCGGATATGGGTTATGTTATCTAATTTTATGTTGGAATATGTGTAATTGGTGATAAATATGTAGGGTTTAATAATAGTATTCTAATTATATTTAGTAACACAAAAAATTCTGCTTCTTATTTCACAACTATCAATTTAAATTTATAAATTTTTAAGGACAGATGACGAACAATTTAAATTCAAACCGTTTTAAACATTATTCTTGAAGACAATATTTTTTATAAGTTTTCCGCTGGTCATCATTTTTGTAAGTTTGTGTTTGAAATAGTAAGAACATTTAGTTTTTGAGCTTCCTGTTGCTTTCCAGCACACCTAAGAGTTCTTTTTCATTTACTTCTCGTTCACTTGTTAATTGGGTACATAAATCCCTGCAAGACTGCCATTCAGTCAGTGCTATTATTGTATACAGGTTTAAACTAAACAAAGTGTATTTTAAAAATAAATATATAATATTACAAATTATTTTCGCCCAAAATAGCCGCAATATACATTGCCGTTCAATAAAAGCGCATAGAATTCCCACAATAATACTGCCATATATAATTGGTTACGCACTATTTAAATTAGAACACACGCTCTTTTCAAAAATCGAACTTTCACGAAACGAAAAACAAACATCAATTCAGCAATATTATTCAGTCTGGAACATTATCGCTGTTTGACTTCACATTAAATCTTCGCGGCTGCCCATAAATAACGCAAACTTTTATCCCGCTCGAAATAAGCACTCAAAAATGCAGAGCAGTACGGCATAGAGCACGTCTACTAAATTTATTTTGTTTCGTACAATTCAAATAACCATAATTCAAGTTACGGAACCGACTAAGCCTATCTAACGATATAATGAAACGCCGTTAAGTTTCCGAAGTGTAGCTTAAGTTTAAACGAATCGTACTTACCTTTGAGATAAAGATGTGACTTTCGATTTATTGATTGGGGGATACTTGTGACTGGGAGTTAAATCTGAGGCTTTAAAATAACGAAAAATTTTCCTTCACTGAAACGGGAAACCTATAAATAATATTTATCTTTGATAGTTCATGTTCAAAAGGCCGGCAACGCACTCGCGAGCCCTCTGGCATTGAAGGTGTCCATGGGCGGCGGTATTACTTAACATCAGGTGAGGCTCCTGCCCGTTTGCCCCCCGTTCTTTAAAAAAAAAATCTATGAATTTACCGTTTCTTTTAGGAAATCTCTCCTACATACGTCTGTTTGTTACTAGTCAAAAATCCCGAAAAGTTGATGTAGAAATCAGTTTTACATCATGGCGCTACAACCTATTAGGTGTGGACTTCTGTTTCGCGATCATTTGTAATTGGCAAGTAGGATCAACCTTCTGTGCCTGACACACACCGTCGACTTTTTGGGTCTACGGCATGCCGGTTTCCTCACGATGTTTTCCAACGGACGAGCGAATGTTAAATGCGCATGCTCTATACAATTTTATATTTTTTTGTAAGTAGCTGCCTATTTCAAATAAACTTTAAAATTATGATGATTTAATTTAATATTAGAAGTTACGATAAAGAAAGCGCGCCATCTTGCCAATATAATTAGGCGTTTTGTATTCAGAACGCGCGGGCCGTATGAATTCTACCTATTGTCTGACATTGGACCTCGAAAGCTATATCATTTTGCACCTACCTTATCCTAAAGGGGATAGAATTGAGAGTGAAAGACAGCCCGGTAACTCTAAAATAATTTGTGTTGTTTGTGCTGAATTTTAATTATTTAAAGTTTCTAATTTTAGCAAAGGCTACTGGTTATAAACTCAAAAATTATAGGAAAAAAAATTGTGGGGCAATAATAATAATTTATTTCAAGCAGACAATATTGTCCTAAATACAAAATTTGTAGCAATGCTATAAGCACGCTATATTGCTCTTCATTTGTTATTAATAAACATCATTCCCGCTAATTTGAATTTCGTCCTAAAAAACAAAATAATTATGTAAACAGAAAATACATTTCCCCGCTAACTAGCTCCCCTGTTTGCCGAGACGCATTGCCTATACCCAGACAATCCCTTAGAGTTAAACAAATGCTTCCATTGAAAAATATTAATCTCCCAATGCCGCTTAATAGATATTTATGCTTGGTTGGAAGCAATTTAGATGAAGGCTCCTCAGAATATATTTCAAAGTATCTAAATCCAATCAACAAAGCTGTTTACAGGCGATACAACCGCCTGCCTCATTATCTAGAAAATTATGATAATGAATTTTATGTAGTATGTCTTATAAATACTAATACTAAGGTAATCTTTTTATCTTCCATACAGAAATTATGTATGTAAGATTTAAAATAATGTTTTCCGGGTCCATTTACACTGCGGCTATTCTATTGGAGAGTTATAAGAGAACTCTTTAATCCACACTTCTGATACTAAGAAGAGACGGATGTCTTACACTATCAAGTTGAAATTCAAAATTCAAAAATCATTTAATCATATAGGTAACACATTGTACACTTATGACTTGTCAGTAAGTAAAAAACATATTAAAGCTTCTAATTTTACATTTAGTGCCAGTTCTCAAATCAAGGGCGTAGAACGGAAGAGAAGAACTGGCAATAAACTCTCCGCCACTATTTTTTTTCTCAGTACCAAGAGATCAGACAGGACCAACAGTATTGACACCGAGGCATTGGGGTGCTCCACACCGCTAACTAAAAAATACTAAAGCGATAATCTTAAGTTCAACTGTAATGCTTGAAAGCTTCTACGTAACGAAACCTCCCCAACCCTGTTGAGAGATACTCTACATTTGATACTCCATTGAGTTTCAGTTGCGCTTGCGTTCAGTTTGTATTATTTTATGCTGTAATGTTTGTTTTGTTTAATAATAGGTTGTGATCTCTATATGTATGTCATGTTTGCCTTTAAGTGCTTGTCACATTAAAAATTGTATTTTTATTATTGTGTTTGTTTTTACCAATGTGTCAGTGTGCCGAGCGTTGGCAAGCTTTTTCTCAATAAAAAAAAAGATTGACGTACTATTATCGCTTGGACTTGCAAGAGTATTGAAAACAATTGAACAAAACTTGTCTACAACTGCGCTGTTCCTTAAAGTATTACGTAAATTACTTTTAAATCTGACTTTTTTACAACATTTGAGTGACCAAAAATATTATTAGATATTTATTTGCGTTCAGATATTAATTCTATGTAGTTTTAAAAGTGAAAACCGCCAATTATAAAAATGAAACGTCGCTGTTATAAAGGTATTAAAATATGTAGTCGCTTAGTCTGATACAACCGCTGTCTAGACATGTCTGTGATAGGCGAATATTTGATGATGACGTACCCAAAATTATTTAATTAGAAATACTTCTTTTGTTTTCACTAATACATTATATCGTGGCCAGTTGGGAATTGATCGTTTTATGATATAGTATGAAGTAACGGTTTCATAAAATAATATTTTATTCTAAGATTGGCCTATGACTCATTTTATTTTGACTCATCTTTAAGATATTTTTCTTCTTTTTTCTTCTATTTTTTGTGAATCGTTGTTGTAATGGTTAATTTGTATGCTCAAATTTTCTTTCCTTATGACATATGCTAGGTACCTCAATAACACACAAACAAGGGATGAAAATTACTTGACTGTCAACCAGTTAAAATTCCAGTGAAAGGAACGTGCGAAGGAACAAAACCATGAAAATGCAAATTAAAAATGTCCGAAAAAGAGTCGCCGGAGACAGGTTATGACAAATATGTGAGCCGATGGCGCTAATGAAAATGAACCTTTTGAAAAAGATACACTGAAAAGTGTAATTGTGTAACGTGTGCCGGGGAAGATTAATTGTGAAATCTATACACGGTCATTATTTTTTGGCGGGAATTTTGTAAGTATACGCGTTTTGACTGATTTGCCGTCTATTCTGCGATAAACGAGTTCGATTTTTAGTCGAAAAAAATTGAGATTTGATAGTACGTCAAACTTTAAACAAAAACAAGCGCAGGATTTTTGGTGTATTATATAGTTATAAAGGTAATTTCTGAAGATATTATTTTATTTTTAGTTATAAGCGTGGCTTTGAACCTGTATAAAAAAACCAGTAGCGTTACAGCCCTTGGACTTGGCATCTACTTTATGCTTCTATTTCGTGGCAAGTAGGTGATCAGCCTTCAGTCACACACGCCGTCGACTGTTAGCGTTGCTGATCCTGTTAGTTTTCCTTCACCGTTCGAGCGAGGTTTAAATACCCACACAAACAGAAAGTCAATTGATTAAACACCGGGGTTCAAACATACGACTTTAGGGCTGAAGGTCGAAGCCAACAGAGCTCTTTATAAATAATATAAACATTTTAGGCATGATAAAAATGTGTATCCACTATAATATCTGGACAAAAAAATGTATGCCGCTTCTAAAGCTTTTGGCTACCGCTAATTTATGTTAGGCAATAATTCTTTTATTCAGTATTTTCTGTGGAGCAAGGGATAGCCAGACAAATGGTTTAATTAACCTGATGGTGCTGTGACTGATCGCCTTGAATTCGCAAATTTCAACGCAATTAGAAACACTTGCAAATCTCATACCAATTAGGCAGGCACCCAAAATCGCGCCCTCGTAATTGTTTTTGAATGCGTAGTTTGTAATTCTGGTGATTTATTGTTGATATTAACAAATAACAGAACTTAACGTAAATCTGATTCCGCATTTTGCGTGGAATAAAAATTATATTCTTGCTGGTAAGGAGGCACTAAAATTATACAGCCAATATGACATATCTTTACGATAATGCCTTAACTCGAATGAATTATAACTATTTTATAAGCATTTGAAATTGATAAAACGACATATTATTTAAAGACAAAAGAGCATTAACGAAACTTAAACTCAATTTTAATAGTCTTACATATTTTGATTGATATCTATATAACGTTAATTATTTTAAGATAAGCGTTAAGAAAAAGACTCCTTTTTTAGATTTATTTCACAGAATACATATATGTCGGAGAAATGGCGTTACTGTCAATTGTCATTGTCACAGAGAATCATTCTAGTCGTTACTCTTATAAATATTAATTTATCGCTTCTCGGCATTTTGGCTAAGATCAAAGTGTAATATTAATTTATGACCACTTAAAACCTTTAAAACTTAAAAACAAACAATATTAAAGTAATATTTTGACACTCGTTCCTAGGACTGTCGTTCGACTATCATTGACATTCTACCTACTTCCTTTTTCCCCTTGTAATCCTTGACTTTCCTGTGTCATTATTATTCCTAGTTCCCTATTGCTTCCTTAGTGTCAACCAACCTATACTCTCCGTTATATAGACTATATTTCAAAACCAGTAATGTAACCGTAGACTTGTCCGAAGCGCGACATGATTTAAATTTTTTACTTGGTTTTTAGATTGATTACCATTTATCTTCTTTTTTATTTAATACGAGGCAAACGGACAGTAGGCTCACCTGATGTTAAGTGATACCGCCGCCCATGGATGTTACCGGCCTTGCTAGAATTAGTACGCTCTTTTCTTTATGGACCCTAAGTCGAATCGGAAACACTACTTTAGGCAGCTGGTGGCACATAGTGGTGGTGCGCGGCAAAAACTGCCTTAAAAACGCTCAGTTGTGGAACGGCAGACGTAGAAGTGAATCGGATGGTATTTTGTATTCTACCTTGACGTCTGATAATGAAACTCAGCTGCAGGTATTAATCTGAACAACTCCTCTAATAATGCAGAGAGACCCCACATCTCTACGCAACGCCAAAGGATCAAGCCGCATGGAAAGTTACTGGTCGTTGACGATTTGAACCCTTCTTCGGTGATTTTAATAACTGACCGGGTAGTCCATTTATTACTTCTACAGCTGAACTTGCGTTACTGCTCGGCTTAAGTTTTAGTGTCTTCTCGAAAATAGAATTCGACTAGATGACATTTACTTATAAGTCGTCTTTATTTAATTGTAATATTCACTTCAAGTCATTAACATTAGTATGGAAACATTACAAAATCTGTCATCAACAAAACAATTCTTTCCAATCCCCACTGTCCTTTGAAAGAAATCGCTGGAGACATCCCTTGAATTATTCTGGGACAAACGAACGGGAGCCTTGACAGCTAATTAGTGCTTTCTTTGTTAACCAAATCTTGCAATTTTAAAGTTATTCGAGGCAGTTAAATCCAAATCTTTCAGTGTTACGGTTCAATATTGTGCAGCGCACTTCGGCTTATTAGCCGTTTCTTTAAACTGAAAAATACAATAATCCTGTGAATGGCGGGCATTGTATTGAGTCAGTGTCCAGGAAGGATGTTTTGTCGGGGCGGTCTTTTTATTGCCGAATTTGCGTTTTATGGTCTGTCACGAAAGGGAGTGTGACAATTCTTCGCTTTTTGTATAGCCGTCTTGGTCGGGTAATCAACTATTAATGTTGTTCATATGAAGTTCATACGTTTCTTATGAGGATTAGTTTTATAGTGTGACTAGCTGACCCGACAAACGTTGTTTTGCCATTTTTTTAGTTCAATAAAAATAACTATGTATCTACTATAATAAAAAAAATAGGGGTTGATCGTAGAGGTGTGAAAATTATGGGTTGTATGTATTTTTGTATGCGGTATCATAATAAAATAAAAACAAAAAAAAATCTAAAAAATAAAAATTTGGGACGGACACTTATCACTTAGGTGTTTGAAATATATTAAGATAGATAGTAGCTGATTTTTAGGCTTATTAAATATGCATATAAAATTTCCTAAGATTCGGTCGAGCCGTTTCGGAGGAGTATGGGAACGAACATTGTGACACGAGAATTATATATATATAGAGATATAGCGCAAATGAATGCCAAAATGCTTTAAACATAAAAGTAATATTTCTAACATTTTAGTAAAATCACAATTGGGATATAAAATTTCCTATTTTTTTTTTCTTTTAATTTTTTTTCTTAAATTATCGTTCCAAGCGACATCAGTCAAAAAAACACATACGAATGAAAGTACGCACTTATGCACTTTGTCACAGTATTGATTCGAATTCACTCCTAATATTCTTATTCAAAACGCACGTGACTAATTGGTCAAATAAAGTAAAGTGATATAATAGCTGAGCCCTAAACAATTATTTATGAAGAATCCCCCATCTCAGTAGCCAGTGTCCAGATGCAAACGACTTTGAAATATGAAGGATATTTGTCGTATGGAACATGTTATTAACTTCTTTTGAGTAATTCTATTTCATTAAAGGGAGTTAGGGATTCATATCTTTGCTCACTTTATTTTTGGATCAGGTTATGTTATGTTTATTAATTAAAACTAGGGTCACAGCGTGAAGTGATGAAACAAAATATGGAGAATTTCATGTTCCATTAAATTATAATATTATATAATATTATATGAGGTTTGCAAAGATCACTGAAACTGTGGAAAATATTAGATACGTCACTAGCACGTCAACCGCCAACCACCTGGGCTCCTGCATGTCAAAATTTAACTGATAATTGTCACCCTTTTTTGCTCTCAGCAACATGCATACATCCATACGATTGGTTACCTCTCTATCATCTTTTAAAACTCTTCTGTATAATCATTTCTTAACCTTATCCTATCCTGATCAATCGTGACTTGTATAATTATTATGTTTCCTTTCGCATCACTATTGCTGTTCATGAATTTGTAAGATTAGCTTTTAAGTTTTTAGTCTGTTATTAATATTTTCTTTGGTATTACTTTAGATTAAGGTTCTATATATATATGTGTGTATTTCTTTTATTTTTTTCAGTTTTACTCTTTAACTAGGGTTGCCTGGAAGAGATCGCTTATTAACGATAAGGCCGCCCGTAGCATCCCTTATAATTTTTATGTATTGTGTTTCTTTTATTTGCAACCAAGTGTAAATAAATAAAATAAATACGCAAACATAATAAACAAACATACGTAATAATGACGTGGAATAAGTGATACATGTATCTTATGTTCCATAATAAACATATTTTATTTTTTTATTTTAATATAAGATTCAGAAACTTATAAGTTTCTTGACAAAAGAATGAAATTCGTTCGCGCAAACGATTCCGTGAGAATGTCATTACGACGTGACGTAATACACGCGTCATATCTCTGTGACGCAAAAGAAACGTAAGCACAAAAAGTTACATAAACCAGCTTGATTTTCACTTTCAATCACACAAAATGTCACCAGGAATGCAGAGACCGCAAGAGTCAATAAAACATATTCGAACGAGGGTCATCACGACCTCTCACCGCACCGGACGTGACGAAGCCTGACGAAGGTCAGTTTATTGCTGACCTCTGTCTGCCTCTGCGCTCCTAATTACACTTGTCGATACCTATTCGATAACCATTGTTTTTTATTTATAAATGAAACTTGTTTTATTTATTTATTCATTCTTTTAGCACATATCTTGTTCTCAAAATTCAATTTACACATAACTGTTACAAACATACGTTATTATACGTAAAATGTAGCAAAAACTGCGATCTATTATCACATTATTTAACATTTTTAAACATTCGTAATGCTTTGTGAGGCCTGAAATAGCGTCTTAATAAGAAAAAAATGCAATTGAAGTGGTTTCACTTACTTAAATTAAATGTTTTATTGTATTACACAAGCGTTTGTTTTTTGATGTATACGTATAGTATGAAATTTATATAAAATAAATATAGCGAGAAATCTGAATAGGCAAAACACATGTAACTTTAATTAAGGTTGTATATGCACGAGCTCAGTCCATTAGACGAAAGACAAACAACGAGCAGTTATAATAATCTCTCATCAAATTTGCTTGACCCCTCAACGTCCGTGTAGCGTTAGGGCTCTTCATTTTGTACAGCTTAGACGTCTTTTCTTTCGCCATTTTAATATTAAAAGGCTTAAAGCAGTATTGATATAATGTGACTTGTTAAATTGAAGTGCGAATGTTTTAAAAATATGCTGGTTAGTGATTGACTTTCTATTTAGCGTTCCCTTATTAGCTAATGATGCTCAATTCTTATTTATGGAAGAATAGCGACTAATAGTTTTCATTAAAATTGGTCACTATCGATCATTTGTAATGTGTGTAAATGGCAAAATTGGAAATCGAATTGTAAAAATCTTTTCTGGTTACAATATTTTTTCAAAAGAAAATCAACAAAAAAATATTCTAATAAAAAATATTAATCTAATAAATTCGAATATCGAACTTAAAACTTCTATGTACTTTCATTTAAATCCACTCAGATACAGCATATATTTGGATTATGCTTGCCCATTTAAACTTTTCTCAACTGTTCCGGCCGGAGCTCGTTACCGACGGATTATTAAATATTGAAACAGAGTTCGGATTAAATCTCATCCTAGACAACCATCAAGATAAGAGAATAAAGACAAGGTTTTAATAAGCATACATAATAACTGGATTCGTTTCAATCAACCAATGCGATTAGTAGAGCCCGCTCACCACTGTAATGCGATATCAAGACGTAGGTCGAAGCTAACAAAAACAAATGGCGGCAATACTTTAATTATCAATATAGATTCGTAGATCCGAATAGAGTGTGCCTAGTGCCTAGATAGGCACGTCGCTTGGCATATGTGGTAAAGGTAATAAAACTTATTATATTTGGCGTATACACGAAACCGAAAAAGAAGGAATAACGAAATTGAAAGAGAATTGAGTACGAAGTTGAAAAAGAAGGAAGGACGAAGTCGAAAAAGAAGGGCGAACGAAGTTGAAAGAGAATTAAGTACGAAGTTGAAAAAGAAGGAAGAACGAAGTCGAAAGAGAAGGAATAACAAAGTCGAAAGAGAAGGAAGAAAGAAGTCGAAAAAGAAGGAAGAGCGAAGTAAAGGAATATGCCTTAAGTCATATAACTTGTACATGTTAAGTTAAAATTTAGGAAATTGGTCAAATAAAATCAGTACTTATGAAATATATTCTTACTCCATTTTTTTTATATTTTAAATAACTTAGACAACATAACTATGTATTGAAACTTGTGGTATTCCCATTAAACTATATAATATGTACATATTATATGTAATTGACACTCTTAAATGTATAGTGGTACAATGATTACTTGAAAAGGTATATTTCATAACAAGTATAGCATCGCTGTACCTATACCCAACCTTAACAAGATTTACTTACATTTAAACGTCTCACTTTGTTTAGTATTCATCATCACGATCTGTCCATCCCAGGTGGTATTAAGCCCTGATCCTATTGTAAGCTCTGCAAAATTGTGGGATCAGAAATGAATGGACTAAAAAAGAAACAAGAAATTTCGTGTTTGGCCACTTTCATTTCAATTCAAACGTAAACATAGGGATAGTTGTTGACAATTGAACCAGTAACTGCCAATATTACAATATTCTCTCTCAATACATTCAACAGTAGGACAAGCGTTGTCGATAAATTTGATTCTGATGTTTAACTATACTCATTAAGGCTGATTAGAATGTAAAGTGTCTCTTGAACCACGAATTATTTTTTTTGGTATTAAGAGGACGCGTTCTTGTTCTTAACCGTAGTCTGATGATTTGATTGCTGATCTCATTTATATAATGACGTATCTATCATTGACTTCGTAATGTTAGTTCACGAAATAGTCTTCAAGAATCTAACCCATACTCGTATTCTATACATTCTATATATGGATAAACAAATGATATCACTGGTTAATTATTAAAGTTGTTAATCATCGGTCATTGACAAACCAATTAAATCTATGAAAAAAAATTAACACTTAATTGATTAGGATGGACTATTAAAAATACTTTTAGCTCGGTGTTTAATATAAATTTAGACTTAAATAGTAAATACTTAGTTTCGAATCAAATTTAAACAGGCCCGGCGATTTACACCGCATTATTTATAAGATTAACTTAGAAGATACGTTTGACATTATCAATGAATAGATTATCATTTCACCTCTAGAGCAGTGTTAAAAATGTGAAGTAGATCGTAGTTAAGCTAAGTTATCGTCAGCGAGCAGGGGGTGTTTAATTGTGAAAAGAAATCTTTGCTCTTTGTCAGCCGCGGAGGGGAGCTATTGATTTCTTTTGTTTTATGCTGATTGAGACACCTTCGCGATTCTCCCTCGCTAACGCCTGACAAAACACTTTCAAAGCGGAATGCAAAAAAGTGGAATAAACTGCCAATATCTGCTTATTGAACTTTTAATCATTTTTTCCCTATACGTCGAATCTTTATATTCACTTCGTGGTATTTTGATGAAGTGAAGCTACTTACGGCGTCATTGTTAAGCCATTCAAATGATATTGTAAACTTTATAGCTAGAATTAGGACCCATTTTCAAATATAGATAATGCCTTTAATTACAATCTAGGCATCAGGTCAATACTTAGGTCTTTCAAAAAAAAAAGGGCGTTCCAATTCATAAAGGGCAGCAACGCGCTTGCGAGCCTTCTGGCAATGTCCATGCCCATTTATCACTTAACATCATAATGTTACTTTTATATATATATTAATACGTTATAATAAAAAAAACTAATTATTTTAGTAAACAAAATATCTGTAATATTGAAATGTTAGACGTAGGTCAGCTACGAATATATAATTGCATGTAATTGGCTTTTATTATATCTATAAGTTACACTAATGCACAGGGGCAGAAAGTATATACATAGAGTACCTACAGTTGATGAAGTTATCTAAAGAGCTATTCTAAATTTAAAATTTCACAAGTGATATGGCTTTTAACCCCAATTAAATTTATCGTAGTTCACTCCTCGTATTATAACCAATAAAATAAACAAATTGTAAATTTTGACATTTGAAGAAACTACTATATAAATAAAGACTTTGACCGTTGTACCTAAAACATAAATCATACAAGATCATATCAAATTGGCCATCGATCAAATAAACGCGTAACGCCTTTGACACAAAGTAACTTAAAAAAGTTAATCAGGAATAGTCCCTTCGAGAACAGGGCTCAATTTTTGGCATCGGCTTTGGGAGATTGGCACCTCTCAAGCGATACCGATTCTTTCACTAATGGGAGGCTGTTTTATCTCCGACCCTAATGTCTTTATGCGGGCCACGGTAATAAGGTTTTGACACGTTAATAAAAAATAGATTATGCTAATCATTGTTTGGAGGTTGAAGTGTCTGTTAATACTATAAACAAAAAATGTATTTGTCAAAATTTTATTTTAGAGAATAATATATGTCAAAATTTAATAAATGAGCATTTGGTTAAGGGTAATTTAAATTGTTTTAGCATAAAGAACTTCACATATAAAAAACGAAATAAGGTTTAAGAAGTCTGAGGCCCAAGTATTAACCCTGTGTGATTGGAAAGATGTCCAAGTAACAGATACGTCTAAGACTACTAAGTACTAAGTATTTATGGAATAAGTTTGTACCCTTTCTTTATTTGGAATATATAGAACTGAAGCATCTTTGTCTGTTATATTAGTTCATATATAGATTTCTCGTAATTTTTTATCGCACGCTATTTTTACAAATCAAAAGAAAAACATAGTTATAGCTCCATAGGATCAGCATAAGATTTTAATTAAACAAAGATTATAAATACAAAATAAAGTATATTCAGTTTAGATGCGTTTTAGGGCATGCATATGAATGTCAAAAACGTTCAAAATTCGCGAAAGAGCAAGACTACGCCATTACTAAAAGGAGTCCCTTTAGGCAAGGTTCCGAAGATACTGGCAGAATTAGTCAAGCTATCCATATTAATCCGGTCAAATTAGACTAAAAAATAGGGGTAAGGTTACAATAATTCGAACTTGGCTGAATATTGGTAGGATTGCTCAATACACTATTATAAAGGAAATGTGAAATGTCCTCATCGATCCGGCACGTGCAAAAAAATTTACTCCGGGTCAAAGATCACAAAAATGGGTTTTTCGCGATTTTCAGCAAAATGGTAAGTTTTATCATAAAATTAGTTTAGACAAAAATTTTAGATCAGATAATTATCTATAAAAAATGTCTAAATACTTTTTTTCCTAAGAGCCACCGTTTTTGAGATATCACGATTCAAAAAGTTAAAAGAGTTGTAATCGTCATAATATGTATAAGTACACCACGTATATACATCACTGAAGCCGTAATACAAGCAAAAATATCGTTCTATCGGTCAATGTGACTTACACATATAAAATATGAAAATTTCGGGTAAAAAAAAACCAGTCCTTTATTTTCTACGCCAAGTAGTTACACACTTTCAGCAACATCGCTCTGGAGTGAAAACACGTGTTTATTGTAACCTATTTTTTAGTTTTTAAAAAGAGTAATTCAACTCCACAAAAAGTTATCACCAACGGAATTCGCTTTCTTCTCGCTATGTATGGTGCTCCTAAAAAAATTACGTGCTTAGATAAATTCAGATATGCATGTTTCGTTAAAAATACTCGAAATAAAAAACAAGTGCAGTTAGCATGTCTTCCTCCAACCTCAGCTGCTGCTCATCAACATCTTTTTCGGGTATATTACCAAGTTCAAGTGTGGCTTGGTAATCAGTTAGACCCAAAAGACTGGGATTGGAAGTTGGTCGACAATTCATTAGAGCCAGTTCAGACTTTACTTCCACCTGCACCAGAAAAACTACTATACACCATTTTTTGCAACTGTAAAAAGGGATGTAGTGCTAAATGTGGTTGCAAAAAAGTTGGACTGTTTTGTTCTGTAGCATGTACTAACTGTCAAGGCCGGTCATGCTCCAATGTTGAATTGCCAACAATTGAAGATTCATTTGATGTTGACGAAGAGACATGGGATGTGTCATTATTGGGACAATTTATTAACACCCAGAATGAAGAAGATAAAGAAGAAGAAGGAGAAGGAAGAGAAGAAGAACAAGAACAAGAGAAAGCAGAAGTTAATGATGATTTAGATTCAGACGGATAAATTTTCTTATTTTTTGTAATTTACACCCCTTTCATCATTTTCAACCCTTGTCAATATCTACAGTTATTCAATAGTTTCAAATTAAACAGAATTATAAAAGATCAGTGGAATAGGCCTGGCCAGGAAACCACATTTAAAAAAACGCGCTAAGTACACTACCTCAAAGGTGGCTTGGAAACGTGTACATATTATGACGATTACAACTCTTTCAACTTTTTGAATCGTTATATCTCAAAAACGGTGGCTCTTAGGAAAAAAAGTATTTAGACATTTTTTATAGATAATTATCTGATCTACAATTTTTGTAAAAACTAATTTTATGATAAAACTTACCATCTTGCTGAAAATCGCGGAAAACCCGTTTTTGTAATCTTGGACCCCGAGTAAATTTTTTTGCACGTGCCGGATCGATGAGGACTTTTCACATTTCCTTTATAATAGTGTATTGAGCAATCATGCCAATATTCAGCCAAGTGCGAATTATTGTAACCTTGGATGTCTAAATTGACCGGACTATATATATATATATAGTCATATATATTTGACTGGATAAAGTTCCCCAAATCCCATAATACACGCGCATCAGCTTATTAAAAGCTGCCAGTGTGTTAAGTAAATAATAATAATAATAATAATATCCAAAGGGGGAACGCTGCCAGTATCTTCAGAACCTTGTCTAAAGGGACTCCTTTTAATAATATTGACTAAATTAAAAAAAAACGAAAAGAAATAGCCATTTCAATTCAAGAATGCTTAACTTTAGCCTTACACAGCTTGACCGCCATAGTGGCGTTAGAAGAGCTCTATTAATGATGACGAAGGTTCCACATCACTGATCACATCTTAATTTTTCAATTCGTCTCAAGGTGTCCTCCCGTTTGAGATTCTCGAGGACTCTTCACGGGGGGTGTGACGTCAGCGGCGACTTTAATTGCGCACCACTTCGTTAAAGGCGGACTTGATGGCATTTATAATGAACACCCGAATTAATGTAGTGGGTGAAATCGAAAATCGAAGTGTGGACACCCTCGTCGCTAATATTTATTTAGGATTGGTCTTCGAATTACCTATTCGTCTCTTGTTTTTGCTTGTGCGTATTTTCGCAACTATATATACGCCGAGTAGAATGTGTTTGCATAATTCGATTGATATCTTTGACTCCACATAAACCTATATATTAGGTCCTTTCATATGACGTTTTGTCGTACTGGCCATTTTTACCTCAAATATCTCCTCTTTGGTTAGGAATTCCAAATTCAATTTTGTACAGCTATTTACTCATGCACTTCTTTTTCAAAAATCATGATTCATATAAAATCAAAATCAAATTCAATTTAAAAAATCAACTCTGATTAGCAGGCGAAATCGCCTTCAAAGATTTAATTAATTCCGTCCGAATGTTTTTTTTCGTAAACGGATCCATGAATTACCTATAATATAGAAAAAGTGCATAGCAATGGTGCAGACTTTGATTAATTTAAATATATTCTATTTTAAACAAAGCTACTTTTTATTTCTCCCATATAAAACGCCAATTTCATATGTAAGGACTTAATATTAATGATAAAATATATTCATTGTTACAAGACTTTATTATTGAATTCTAGTGCTTTCGCCATGACAATAAGAATTATGCTTCTAATAATAATTTTCTGTCAAATTGATGTAGTATTTTTGATTCCAAACACTCGAAGATGAGGGGTCAGTAAAATTTGAACTCGTCAAGATTGACAGGTGCGCTTTAATAACTCCAGCGACATCTGTTCAAAGAAATGAGAAAAGGTAAATGACTGACTTTATGAATTGGAAAAATTATTTCCCTTGTTGATTTTTCCCAATACTCTGCAATAGGATGCTGATGGATTAAGTTTATTATTAAAATTTTACTTTCGTTGATTTTAGAATTGCATTCGTTTATAAACAAAACAACGTATTATTTTACTGAAATATTTGTCGATCTAATTCATAAATTAATGTTATTAGACTAATATTATATACAGACTCTTTTCTAGTAATTCTGATATATAACTTCACTAATAATACAGCATTACTGATATATAACTTAACTGATAATATAGCATTACTGATATATAACTTTACTAATAATACAGCATTACTACTATATATTTTTTGTGTATTACACTCCAAGTCAGGCTCCATTACAAGTAATTATTTAAGAGATATTTATTATTTAACTAACAATAAAATAGTCTAGTCTTTTTTTAATTTGATTACTACTAGTCCAATTAATCATATAATCTCTCGACAAAAATCTCCTCCTCCTCATTTAGATCTGTCCGTCGCTGTTCATCCATTCTACCCCGGTTACCTTCTTAGTTCATCCTCCCTTAGGACTCAAATAGCCTTGATAATAGCCTTGGAATAGGTTCTTGTCCAATAATTATCTTTATCTAATGACGTAACAATCAAATTGCAGCCGTTTTATTGACGCGTTTGTCTCTTACGAGTATGTTTCACGGAACAATGCAAGTGCTTGAATCGCTTGAAGTGTTGTTGAAGCAAACATATTTGTAGCTAAGAGAGAATTCCAAGTCTGAGACCATGAATTGTTTATAGTATATATTTATTATTGCATCAGACATTTATTTACTTTCTTAAAACCAAAATTCCAAATTATTATAATATCCTTGCGCTTGATGCTAGCTGCACAGAGATTTTATATTAGGTTCCAATTCGGTTCAACGGTCTTGAATTGTTTATAGTATATATTTATTATTGCATCAGACATTTATTTACTTTCTTAAAACCATAGATAATATATGGTCACACAACGTTTTGAATTTTAATGAAGATTAAAACATACACAGACGAATTGAATAGACACTGGGCTATCCCTTCTGGTACTTATCCCGCTGGCCTAAGCAAATTTTCGCCTCTGTTGGTTTTTCGTCGGATTCCTATTTCTTCACTTCTGATTATATTATTTTATACTTTGTTTACACAATGGTCTAACCCACACTATTAGAGGAATGTGATTCTATATAGAAACGGGTACGGTACCGGTAGGATAAAAGTGAAATTTATTGTGATATTTTCGATACATTTAGATATTAATATCAATCTTCATTATTATCGGTTAAACATTAATTATTATGTGTTGGACAGCCAAGAACGCTGATCTTTGCCTTTGAATTGGTCAGAGAGCAGCAATATTCGTTATTATTACACCGTACTAGAGCAGTGTTGGCCTAGTGGCTTCAGCGTGCGACTCTCATACCTGAGGTCGTGGGTTCGATCCCCAGCTGTGCCCCAATGGACTTTTTATGTGCGCATTTAACATTCGCTCGAACGGTGAAGGAAACATTGTGAGGAAACCGACATGTCTTAGACCCGAATCGACGGCGTGTGTCAGGCACTGGAGGCTATTAGATTTAAAAATGATCATGAAACAGATCAGAAATCTGAGGCCAAGGTCTAAAGAGGTTGTAGCGCCACTGATAGTAAAATCTTATTTTAACAAAATTATTTTCTTAAAAAATAAAATAAAATTACGAAATTGAATTGTATTGTGTACTTCATCTTCATTATATATGCACTACACCATGTAAATTTTATATCCACGTTTAAGTAATGAATATCGTTATTCAAAATTCTTTATTATTAACTTAGTAACAAAATAAACACGATAAGAACAAAGCCAAGACATTATTTGAAAAAGCGTTTATAATAGAAACGCTCCATAAATATTTTTCGGTGGTTGTAGCAACTGTAAAAGGTTTTTGTATACGTTGCCTTTTGGCTCCTTTTGCTAACCCAATATTGACCAACCGGCAGGCTATTGACTTATGTTTGTACAACTCATAATTCGCCGACTACCTTTTATTATGCAAAATATTTAAATTGCCTTCGTTACAAAGATATCTATTTAATTATTAATTTGTAATTTAATAGAAGTGGGCCAAACAATTTTCCCTTAAACATATCGCACTCAAGAGTGGTTATTATTCTTTTTCATAAATAAGTAAATCTTTATCGATTCTCTACGTTTCCCAAGTTCAGCTATTTACTAATGAATTTTTTGTGCGCATTTAATAGTTTTTTCCTACGCTAAAGAATCTCTTAGAAACCAACATTTCTTAGAACTAAAGCGAACTGTCGGGAATCTTTTTTCCTATAAAGACACCATATATTATAAATAGTCACATTTCGGTGTTTCACAAAGAAACGGACATCGTAATGTGTCTGCTTCATGTTTTATCGGATCGGTAATATTCATAGGAAATTTTGTGTTGATCTAAAATCGTTAGGTTATCGTATATTTGTAATAATTATTAACGGTATGAAACAATTAAAACCGAAAAATTATCTATTTTTTTATAATAATCATCAATATCGGAGGCTAACAATGGCCTCGTTAGACACACTCATACTCTTATTATTTTTAATTTTCTTTTTATTATTACTATGTCGGTTAAGAAAATTGTAAATACTGTATTTACAATTTTCAATTAGTAATTAGTAATCATAACAGGATTGTTATGATTACTAATAAAAAAATATAAACTTTTTTGTAAAAAATCTGCACTGCACTGATCATACTCTTTTCTTTAGAACATCGCAGACATGCTCAATTCGATTGAGGTCCGGAATCCGAGCTGGCCATTTTACGTATAAACGACGGATCCCAACTTCTGGCTTGTACGCTTCCACTTGCCACACACCACACCACGTGCTGGCGAGCACTGTCGTCCTTAAAAATGAAGTCGACTGGAGAACGTAAATTTCCTTAGGTGCCCGTTTTGTAAAAGAGTTATATATAGTAATAATAAAAACGTTGATATATATTTTTATCATAATATTCCATTACAATGTTCATTTCCACGTTCCAAAAATATTGGACTTCCTTTCTTTCTCGATTAATTTTGAAATACGAGGGTGACAAAGAAGTGTATCCGTTACGAACAAAACCTTGCGGTATCTAAATGTTAATCTTTGGTCAGTCGCGCAAAAATTATGTTTTTCGGACACACAAAGTTACTGGGGTGGAAATCGCACTGGCTTCATTAATTTGCTATGTAAGACTTATTGGATTTATTATTACAAACTGTATGTGTAAATGGGAATTTCAATTTTATTTGCACAATTAAGTTTTGAGATAATAAACGTTACGGAAATGTGTTTACCGCAACCATAGTTTGATTTCGGAAGGTTGAATCTTTGCAATTTAGGTTAAAAACAATAGAAGTGTTTGCCCCCTGTTCTATAAAAAAAAGAAAAATGTGTGTGTGTGTCAGCTACGACGCACGATTGGATTTATAGTATAAATGTTTGTAGTAGTAATAAAACGTACCTACATCATCTATGCCCAAATAGGATTTTCTTTCTGTGACCAAAGTTACCTTTATAGTAAGAGAAGAATAAGAATGAACAATCTTTTTAGTTTTAATTTCACTGACCATTACTATTGACAAAACTCTATGGCACGCTAGACAATCTACTTTTATTTTTTACACCTGTCAACACTGACAATGTTGTAACGTGGCTGTCAAAACGTGAATTCAAAATAGAAAAGTCTGTGTAATGTATTCCATCTCATTCTTTATACACGTTCAATCCTACAGATATATATGTTTGTCTCTTTCTACATAACGCCTCAACTTTTCGTGTTACACTTGATTTTACTCCTCATAAAATTTCCGTACCGGGCCTTATAACTTAAATCGTTTCTTAAGGAGTAAACTCCAAAAAAAACATTTATTTGAACATATTATGGCCAAATGGTCAGTGGAAATCCACTGCTGACTTTTTATGTGTATGTCTCACCTGGACAGTGTAAGCCAAGAGAATAATTTTAAAAATCGATAATATTTCGATTTTATTTGGCTCCTACCATTATTGTGCTGTCACTCGGTATGTTTTATTGATAATTTTCTTTAGACAAATCGGTCATCAGCTTTCGTTACTATTAAAGAATAAAAATCCATTAGTATAAGATTTTTGCCAAATAGTATTGTTTAATTTAACATTGACTTGTACAATCAACGCATAACGCTTAAAGGCTTCGTTTTATTTCGCGTGAAAGCGAAATGACGCCAATTTGAATATGTAATGGCGGCTCAGTATAATCGTCTGGCTTACACTAATAAAGGTTCTACTTTAAACGGGAGTCTCAAAAGAATCGAACAATCGTTGAATTCGATTCGGGGGTCGTATAATTTATTCGAGTGTAGGTCGCCATTTTGCGGTGGGGCGGCGTTGGTTGCACGCCGGAAGCTGGCTTGAGACATAGATGCTCTCTTTTTTATTATGCGCCCCTGGTTTCTTAAAGACGTTAATATAAAACGGCCATACATAAATAGCTTTTGTGAAGATTTCGACAGGAAGCGACGCTACCCTCGTCTACGGAAAACAATCTAAATTACATTTTCACGCAACTTCAAATGTCTTATTAATTGCGACTTTTCAATGCGATAAATTTTCTTTTAACGTTCTGGAATCAGCTTAGATAATGCTGACTGAAGACTGATCGCTCAATTGTGTTACAAATTTACTTGGAGAGGCTTTTCTTATTATTAAGTTTACAAAATTGTTGCTTTCTTATTAACAATGTACTGGACATTGCTAACTTAAGAAATAGGACGCTTACTTTACTATAATCGCTTGAATGCTTAGTATATTTTTTTTATTATTTTGTTATTTTTTATAAAATAAATAATATTAGTTGTTCAAAACTATTACGTGCTATTACTTTCTAATAATTTCAAGGGAAATTTAGTAATGTAATTATATTATATATTTTGGCTATAATTTAAAAAAAAAAATAGGTATATATGCACTACATAACGTACAAATCTAAGAGTTGAATATCGTAATTGAAAATTATTTATCATTATATTAGTAACAAAATAATATGTTTGTAATAGGGGCCGTCCCATTTCCGTAGCAAATATTCCATTTGAAACAATATACGATAAGTCTGACAAAAGTCACTGTCAAACGAAAATACCTGGTTGAATGATTTACAGGTGCCGTTAGACAGCGATACGCTTTTCATCACCTCCAGAATGACCCCTCATCCCTCAAGCCAGATAATACAAGATAGTGCCATTCCCGAGGGATTTGTCAAACAAATGCGTTCGTATGTATCCAAAAAAATCGGCGGATCACTAGTGGCTATTACAGCTATTTATGGGTGATTCACGGAAGCTTTTTTATTAATAAAACGTATTATGCGCGCAAGTGTGTTTTATAACGTCCTTTTCGAGGATATTATCGTCCGTCTTCGGACATTCTATATTGATTATAGGGGACCGATATTGTTCTCCATTCATAGCCATATATCATTCTACATATTTCCAAATGAGGCTATATTCTATAAGGCTTTGTTTTGGCACGACGTAATGCGGACACGTTTTCATACGACAGAAGAAAAACAACATTAGTATATTATGTTCGCCTGTTCGCTCATGTTGATGAGGTAATTTGTACAATTAATACAATGCGGTTTATATGATTACCAAATCAATTCCACGAACATAATAGCAAAATGCACGTAAGGAACTGGTTACTGCATTTTCTCCTCGTCTTATAAGAATTCTTAGCGTCTTCATTCATAAATTCATAGTACAACTCATATAATGTTTAGTTTTCTATTTATCTGTTGTTAACTTTTATTTCAGTTTAGAATTTTATATATTTGTGTAAATAAAATATATACAGACTAAACAATTATAACGTAGTAATATATTGAAGCCCCTGAACTGATGTTTAAGATAGAATGTTTCCTTGTAAGATTATTAAGAATCAGTTAAATATGAATATCACATTTGATATAAACATTCTGAATTAGAATCTAAATTGAATAGTATTATATAAAACTCTATTTCATTCACAGTACATTAACTTTTTAACAGTAATACCATAATTGGGTACAATCACGAGCGAAATAAAAGTACGCACTTGGCCGGCTTCTTAAGTTGGATTTATCTTTGTTTTTCTAAGCCGATGGAAGAACTTTTCAATCCCTAATGTTTGTCTTAGAGCTTACTGGTTATATTTATTTCCCCCCTTAAGAAGGCACTAACACAAAGCTGTTACTAAAATCATACTTGTTATGTACGTGTTTTTCACACACCTCATAAATTACTAGCAGCCAAAGGAATAATGTCGCATTTTAAAGACTTTTTTTATTCTGTCGGATTTTTTTGTTTTTTCAACAACATTCATTATTTCATAATTAGTATACCTATATATCTTAATTTAATTGTGTATCATTATTGAGGTCCTACGTTCAAACCCTGGCACCAATGGATTTTCTGTATATGGATATAATATACGCATCACTAGCTCGTGAAAGAAAGCACTGTAAGGAAACCGGCGTGCCTTCGACTCAAAAAGTCGACGGCGTGTGTCATATACAGAAGGCTGATCACCTGATTGACTATTAAAAAAAACAAAAGATTTCTTTAAAGGTTTCTAAGCACCTTTGTTCATTATTACTTTTTATATTGTTTATAGGTTTAACAAAAAATAACATTTAATACCATAAATCATAAAGATTAATTCACATAATATAAAACCTATAATGTTAGCAAACGTAAACAAATATCATCAATTCCCGGCTTAGCACAACCCTACAGTAATAATACGGGATTGCCGCATCAACACTTCGAAAAAATCTTTTATGACACCTCAAGCGCGCTAATTCCTAGACTGACGGAGAGCACAAAAGACTGCTGACGCGGGAGAAAATTAAAATGTATTTATTCGAGAATAGTCGATATGGCAATAAAGAGAGAATGCAACGGAAATAAAAAGACGGTGAAAGGACAGACTTTTTCTTATCCATGTTATGAACTTTTAATTACAATATATGTATATATCCAATTCTACCAAATTATGTAAGACAAATTTGCACGTTTGTATTATACATATACCAAATTCTCGCTAATGAAGAATTTGTATTATTATAATCTAAACGATTGGATACTTAAAGACTTTATTAATAGGTAGTCAGTTTCTCCTCCTTCCGATTCAGCAGTACCTGTATAATTGCACATGCCATGAATCATCGGACGTTAAGGCAGAATATGAAATACAACGCGTATCACCTCGACGTCCGTGTTCCACAACTGAGCGTTTCTTAACGCTGTTTTTGCCGCGCACCACCACTGTGTGAAGCCAGTTGCCCACTAAAGTATTTCCGAAAGAAATCGACTTAGGGAACCTTCAAGACATGAGCGTACCAATTCTTAATAGGCCGGCAACACACTTGCAGTCCCTCTGGCAATGTAAGTGTCCATAGGCATCACTTAACATCAGGTGATCTTCCTACCCGTTTGCTATATTATATAAAAAATATTATATTATATTATATTATATAAAAAAACAGAGAAGTTACTCGTTTCTGAGGCCAACACACATTTTGAGTCGCAGAGTCAGCTGAGTCAATTAACTCCTCTTAAACGGCTGGACCGATTTGAATGATTTTTTTTGTATGCGTTTGGCAAATCAGCCCAACAGATGGCGCTGCTGTCGGTACTATCATACTTTTTTTAATATACTGATCGCTTGTAATATCATGCAGGACAACGTCTGTCGGGTTCGCTAGTTTATAATAATATACGTAAGACAAGTTTCATGATTGTTTAAATTAAATTTTTAAGAATTATTTTGACATTCAAATTTATTTAGTTCAGACATTTTCGTTATGTTTTGATTTTTATTACACTTTTCCCTGTCTTGTCCAAGGTTTCAAATAGGTTCAACTGTATAGCCTCTCATGTATTGCGTTGTAAATACTGTTTGCGTAGTGGATAAGACGCGAACTCAGGACCCTTAGGGGAAATTAATACCTTTTTATGTGTCGCTTTTAATGTAGAAGAATATTGAGTTTTACGTCCATATTAGTTCATTTGATAGCGTAAGTTCAAATTAATATAGATCTGTATATTGTGATAGCTAGTATGTAGCTAATATTTAGAAAGTAACCAAATATACGCCTACACCACGCTGTATTATCCAAATTGTTATTTTGCTTTTAGGATAAAAATTCTATAAACTCATAAATAGTAAAATGTTTATTGAAATGAGAAGTCTATATGTGTAAATATTTATTTTTTTCTCACGTAATATTAACCTCTTCATAATTTTCACTAACTTTTAGTGTTCATGTGATTCGTTTTTTAACTAAACTACGGGTTGTCTACCTACATTATTATATTAATTAGCATAATTTCATTTCAGAAACACATGAAAGAATCTCATTAAAAAGACAAGTTAATGTTTGGAAAATCACGATTCACGACACATGGGCCTTATTAACCGGGAAGGGCGAGACATTTCATTTCTAATTCAGCGTCGTTGCCGACGTTAAGTCGTTATGGAACCCTTGAGCTATCATAACATAGAATACAAAAGGCAAGTTATAAAGGATGTGGTATATTCGAAGAATTTTTGAACATGATATTTACGTATCGGTTACTATCAATTTATACACGTCAACACGTTATTATATCTTATCTATTTCTTCTTCAGTCCCGCTCTTTATTTCTGAAAGTCGTGTTAGTGGCGCCGCACAATTTCCTACACTCTCCCCTGACTTCGACAAGCCTCTGCGCCAGGATGATGGTAAGGCCTATAAGTTCTTAACCGACGACCTGTTACTTCTTTGTTAACTTAATCGATCCAGCGAGTAAGGGATCTGGTGCTCTCCACTCTGCCAGCCACGGTTAGTTTTTCTAAACTGTATCGCTGTGTGTTACATGTCCAAACACTTCAGGATGCTTTGGTAACAAATTGTCGTTTTACCTGTTACCGTTTTAGTATGGACACGTTTGTTTCCGTCTAAATATGACATATATTAAGATTATATGTTTAATATGTCACATTCATGAGTGTTATATAGAGGAAACAAATATGAATAATCACTTGTTTCTGCTTTTGAAAAATAATATTGCATTAAGAGAAAAGACAGCTGGACTTTTATATAAATAAACTTAATAAACCAAATAAATTCATAACTAAATCTTAATTTAAATATGCAAATAGTATAGTTTACTTTACGATAGATTTGTCGAGTCTATATATATTAATACTTAAATTTCACTTCTTTGTAGTTTCAAAGCATAGATCTTCGTAAAATTTGTAGTGGTACTACAGGATAGTTGTACCGATATAGGATATGCTACCGTCTAGTTACGTACGCACGGTACACTACTCATGTATACGTATAGTTCGCGCTATAGGTTTAAGTAGGTGTATCCAGTTTGTACATCCATGTTTTCTGGTATTACGCTGTGTTGTAACTTCATTTCGGTAAGTCTCCGTTCAAGAGTAGATTACAAGTAATTAATTTATAAGAATATGGCTGCGAACACCATTGGATTACCTGCGCAGGGGAGGTCAAAATTATGTCGTTTTTGGCTAGAACAAATGTTTATTGTTTCTTATTAAGTGCTTCATTTTCATGTGATTCTAAATTGTCTTATATATATGTAATGAGTACGTATTATATAGTATCTGGATTATATAAATAATAAATAGGACTGACAATTTTGAACGCTCCACGGCTAATTGTAATACAATTCGGGTAAAATATTAAAATGTTTTATTTGCAAATTTAGAAAAATAATGGTTTTAAGAATTTATTAACACGCAAATATTTTCATATATATGTGCGTCAGAGATTTAAAAACTCGGTAAACTAAGCTACTGGAATCGTAATCATATTATATATTTACATAATTACATATTTTATATGCCAACAATTTAAAAGTTTCATTTTTGTTTTAAGCATTTCGAAGCGTCATAAATATACTGTAATTGGTTTAACACTTCCTGCTTATATATTTTAATATTAATTTATTTTAGTACACGAAATGAAAATTTAACTTGAGATAAAGAAAACATAAAGCGATATCTTGAAACCCGTTGCGCTACGGTGCTACGCCGCTTCGCACAAGCTGTTACATTTAATGCGTTGTTCGGTTTAGAATTAATGATTTAATTGCTGACAATTATGCTGCTACGGCTTGTATCAGAATTTTGTTGGTTTAAAATTTATTTTCAGAATTTAAAGCAGCACTTATCTTTGCAATAAAGATATTATTTAAATTAAAAGTGGTTACTGTAAGAAATATTCAATATTCGTGGTGGATTATATTATTTCATTGTTAAAAGCGATACATTTTCAATAAACATATTATTCACCACCTCACCCACATAATTTTCAATAACTTATTTTATTTTTGCCGTTAATAAACTTCAACTTTACTTTACTTTTTGCTTTTAAATGTGACTATTTTTATCGATATATCCCTTATAGACTTCAAAGAATTAATAAGAAACGTAGTAGTTATTTCTCGCAGCAATTCGGTTCTAAGTTTATCGTGATGTTACCATTAAATACAGCGCAACAAAATAGTGTATAAACAGGCATTCAGCAGTCACTGAATAGTTAGTTTATATGGTTTCAGTAAAATAGTGGCGGAGAGTTTATTGCCAGTTCTTCTCTTCCGTTGTACGCCCTTGATTTGAGAATTGGCAGTAAATGTAAAATTAGAAGCATTTCATATATATTTTTTTGACGTTCATTGTGTTTTTAATAAACAACTGCGACTCTCAAAAACTTAGGCTTTTAAAATTTCTGAAGTTTCTCAGTTTTTATGCGGTACATAACAAAATCCCAATACAGCAAGACTACCAAGCTGTTCCCACATCCCCAGGGACCGATTATCCATGTACACGTAACAGGATAACAAAGTGGGATGGAGATACCTGGTACCATTTAGCACGTACCTCGGAATGGCTTTGACACGTCTGCTGAAACTTAAAGATCTGATAGGCTTTACCTTGTGGAACATTGCTTTGAAGAGTCCAGTATTAATTAGCATAACTTAGACTTAGACGTTTCACATATAGTATGCTTTAGATTGATATTAATCGTAGTAAATAAACAAATTTTGTATAGATTATAATAAACCAAAAAACCGTGACTTTATATATTTATTGAAATAAAACGCTATTTAGTATTTGTATAACAAAAACAAACATACAAAAAGTCATTTAATCATTCAGGTACAATTTGTACACTTATGCATGTCAACTCACGCCATCTCAGCATCTTTTAGCGGCATTAGTGCCCACACATTGTCAACGTCTATGAATTCCCGAACACTGTAATATCCTGCCTTTGTTTATACTTGAATATAATGTAACAGATCAAAATTATCGGTATTTTTAAGGCGAATTGCGAGAACAGATGCATAAATATTCTGACATACTTAATTTAGCGTTTATTTCTTTTTTTAGGTCGATCTACTTTTTGAGGCGACTCTTTTGTTATGATTTTTATTATTTGTTATACAAAATACAATGGTTTTATAAATATGATTAAATATTACTTATCTCTCTTAACATTAAAGCCCAAATGTAATAGAAAATATTGTCGTTTCTCCAAAGAAACACTAAAACGTATAGAAGAATATATTTTTAAATTGCTATCACAAAACCATAACTCGTTTCATAATGAATTAACGAGTTTTGTTAGCAAACAACGATTATAATAATTAAAAGTTCCATTATAAGTGCCATCAATTCGATCTCAAAGGGGACATTTGTATTTTTACTGCTTTACCGTGTTATAAATGATGTCTTAAGATGTTATAACGACCGCTTATTTTTTACCTTTAGATAAAATTTTAATGAATCACTAATTCGAATTATCATTATTAGGCAATTTATCGTTTGAAATAGCTTTATCCATATAATTTGGGTAAGGTAGGTAGGCTGTCTTTATAAAGTAAATATTATATGAATAAAAATATAACATGCTCACTATTGCTTACACTATAACACGCATTTATAAGCATGAAATTTCTATGAGATCGTCTTAAACGGGTTTGGCAATAAACAATAGTCAATGATGACTTTATGTAGCCTATCCCGGCTATGCGCGGCTGGACTATTTTTTTAAATATTTTGCTATGCTACTGGGTGCATTATCACATATATATCAACAAAAATCGGAAAAAGTAAAACTTTTCTAGTCAACTAAGGTTACCCACTAGTAAAACTAAAGGTCGGAAGAACAAGCGAGATTGTTGTTCCAAATACGATTTCTGGGGAAAAAATTATGGAACAATGTGTTAATTAGAACCCATATACTTCCTGACACTATTCATAAGTAAATAATATTTAGATAATTGACGTGTATTATTCTCTATCTCATTATTTAACATCAAAGCTCTAAATAGCATAAAAATGTTTCAAAATTGCCATGTAGATAATAAAATCTCAATCATAAATCACAGATTTATAAGCGAATCTGCGATACGGTGTTGCGAGCACAGAGTCTGAATCATTTCAGCTAATATCCTAAAACTATCCACTGGATTAAAACCATGTTATTACGTAAAAAATTAAACTAAAAAATAAAATTAAAAATACTGTTTAAGATACCACGAATAACAGACAAAATTATAAGTCGTTTATGCATCTAAATACTTTCACGAGAAATGTTCTTTCGCATTCTTATTACGACAATAATTGTCAAGTGCGCCGTAGCTGAGTTTTAATTGATCCTCGAGGGCGACTTTACAGATAAAACTCGACTCAACTTTCTCTATTATATTTTAAGAAAACCGCCAGCGCCTCATCGAGCGATAACAAAATTTCGTGACGTTTACGCTTGTAATGTGTATTCATGGTCAAATTTATTAAAATTTTGTTATTTGTAAACACATACCCGGTATATTAACACATATTTAATATTTGTTAGGTTAATCAAGACATGCTTTATGAAAATAAAGTTTAACACCATTGAATACTAATAAAACGATTTCATTGTTAGATGTTTGTGTATAATAATATGAAAATGACTGTGCAAGAAGAAACATATGCCGACTGGCAATATGGGTTCTTTTTAAATATATTATACGGTGACCGCTATAGTTTTGGGGCTAAGGTACATGTAGTGCAGTACCGAGGTACTAAGTTCGATTCTCGAACCATGTAACTACTAATTGGTACCTGACGTTTTTATCTCAAAATAAAAACATTCATAGAATCTGAAAAATATTTATTTTTATTTATTTACACTTCGTTACATTTATAGAAAAACAAATAACATAACACATAATATTATAAGGCATGCAACAGGCGGCCTTATCGCTAACAAGCGATCTCTTCCACGCAAGCTTAGTATGATGGGTAAAGTGCAAAACCAAACCTTATAAAAAAATATAGTATCACAAACCCTAATCTAATAAACTAAAAAGCTAATCTCACGGATTCATGAATTGCGATGTAATACAAAAGAATAAAATATAAAATATCTTAAGTATGTTGGGCTAAATTAACATACCGTTTGCGTTCCAAAATACAGTATATAATCAAATTATAATTCAGATTCATACAAAATCTCCCTCAGGAAATAGGCTCCAAATTCATAATAAAACGTTTAGTATAAACGAGGAACAACAAAGTTCCATATTTTATTGCGATCGTTATCGTAAAATCTTGCATCCGCGTTTAAAAGTTGGCCGTTTATTCCCTTACAACCCTTTCTAAGATTTCATTATGGATTGAACTAACCTCTTAACTGTATTAATAAATTTTAATAGTTTATGCAATGTTTGTATAGTGATAAAGCGTTTTCTCAACCCAGAGATGTGAGAGTGCGTTGAAACCCTGACTGTGCACCTATATATTTTTTTAAAGCGTAATTTATAGCTCAGGGACCGTTCAAGTATTACGGAACGCAAATTTTGGAGATTATTGATCGACGGCATAGATCGCGGATCACCTATTATTAAAAAATAAAAATTGAAATCCCTAAATCTAAACTTTATGATAAATAATTTTTAAACTTTTCCGTTGACACTAGAACTATCGGTATGATACTTTAGCCTAGCAAAGTAGGGTACTATGCACTGATATCTCTACTAATTCCTAAAAGTATTTCATCAAAATGCCATTCTATTAACAGTAAATTAATACCACACTAACATCTTCAGCGCTGTTTGAAAACTTATTCCGTTGGAGCAAAACAAATAAATTACGTGATTAATTGTTAGGTAAGGAATCGAAGGAGTAGGCAATTACGGGGAACCTCTCGAATTTATGTGTTTTCGTTGAGAAACAGATTTATCTATTAGAAACAAAACAATATCTACAAAAAGTTGTAAAACCTTTTCTTTGTAGAATAGAATATCCATTCAGTCACGACATGAAAAATATATCAAACCAAAAACTAGATTATTCATCCAAATGTTTGTGTAAAATTGGTTTCGAATTCTCCATTCAAAATCAATCAAACAAATCTCCAGTCTTAAAACATAATGGTATGTGAATAAAAGAAAAACGGCCATACGAAAAATGTTAATAGACAGGTACTAGATTCGTTTTAAAAAGAATAGCTGAGTGAGTCAACGAATGGGACTAATCGTTTTCCATTGTTCTTGGGCCACTATCTGCCCTGTTATAATGAAAAGCCGTGGACAGGACACTAAAACGCGCATCCATAATACAGACCCAACGTGGGGGCCCAAAATAGAGGTCAAAACAGAATAAAAAGTATATCTGACTGTGCGACGGCAAAAAAATATAGGTTTTATTGATTTCCTATTGATATAAAGGATCCCAAACGCCATCCATTCATTATTAAGCTCTTGAAAAAGTTAACAATGCTTTGTACAGTCTGGCTCAATGCGCGTAATTATGATCGGCGGCTGCCAACCTTCAGTCAGCAGAAAATCGATTGGCCATAGAAAACCGATTTCCATTCGCAATAATATATCTTCCTAGCCCATGCTAGCCGTCTCGTCTTTTAGTCCACAGATAGTGCAAAACACACACAGTGACTCCGACGTGCGGCGCGAACGTGACAATTGACAGCTAAGCCGCTGCAAGGAGTTTTTACTCCTTTTGCGTCCCCGTAGATATTCGCATACACTGCGCTGCCGCTTTCTGACGACGTTATTTTTTAATCAAATATATCCGGAACGGGTGACGGACGAAAGGGTCACAGCGACAATGTAAAACTAAAAGGAAAAAGTAGCCTTTTAAGCAAATAGAGGCGAGACGAAGTTGATTGGTTTTGTTAGCGAGCCAGTTGATTGGCACGGACGTAAACAATAGACTCAATGTTTAACTTGAAAGGACAATTGGGACACTACGATATACGGCGTGAGCGGTTCCTGTACGAGGCTTCTAGTATTTTGAAAAACATATTTTAGTGTTGACGAACACTCGTGTCAATGAAAAACGCTTTTAAAAGCACCGCGAATTGCATAAAAATGATCCGTGAAAAAGCCGACCGGAAAAATAATTGAATAACGAGTTCGTTTGTATTTATTCTATTATTTTTATTCGGGTGCGATGTTTTTAAACGGTATTATCTGTAAAGGGAGATTTAATAAATTTTCCTTATATTATTCACGGTGAGTAACCAGGAGGCTATAAATCAGTGGTACTCAGCCGCTATCATGGGTCCATTAGCGTTGTTGCCCATCCTCTTAATGCCGTTTTATATAAAACCGAATCCTCATTATAAACACTATTTTTATAATAATAATAGTGACAACGATTCGTAAACGTATTAAAATGATGTGTGGCTACTACATCTTACACCTTAAAACAACACTAAATACATTTTTTTTCTTTTCTTACAGTGATTGCCTGGAAGAGATCGCTCGAAAGCGATAAGGCCGCAAGTTGCCCTCCTTTTCATTTAATTATGTTCAATTTTTATAATGTAATGCAAGAAAGTGTTAATTAATAAATAAATAAAATATGTATTGTTACTATTAAATAAAATGTAAATAGTATACCCTCTAAATATGTAATAAAATATAAAAAAAATCAAAAAGTATGTACCGAATTTTAGAGCCATTCAACAGAAAATAAGTATCTTTTCTCATGCAATAGGAAACAGCATGAATGGTTTAATTTCCTGGGTGAAACGTTCGTGTTTTCTTCGTTAGGTTTGCATAAGGTAACAAATTACTTAGAACCTCTATTTGTATTTGTTCTTCATACAATATTTACTGCACAAGTTTGATCTGAGGGATTAGAAAAATATGTTATTAATATGTCAAATAATTAGGGAACACATTTTTGTTTATACTAGGTATATATTAGATCGAATATTATTAGAAAACTGTTTATGTAAATAATAATATAATAACGTTCTATAAGAAGAAATGCATTTAGTGTAATATTAACACCAACTTTTGCCAAACAAGGTTTGGAGACTTTCTGAAATTTCAGTAGGTTTTTGACTTATATTTCTGGTTTCATGTGGGTAAAAACAGAGTACACTATAAAACAGAGTCTACTTTAATATACTATATTTTTTTATATATATATTTTTATTTATTACTCTGTGTATTACAGAGCGAACAAATAAAGTAAGATATACGAAAGCCTGCCTTAATTAAAGCTTTTATATATTTCTATAAAGTTTTGCTCTTTTCTACTTAAAATACTCAACATGTCAAGAAATAAAATTTAAACTTTAGATGCAAATTCCTTTTTTTAATAGTGTCTGTGAACGCTAATGACAAGAATGTATGTATCTTAAGATGTAAGGCGTACATTTAGAACATGTTACTAAACATCACAGTTGGAGTCTTTATAAGTTTCTTGGTTTAATAAATATTTTATTTTTATTTACCAATTTAAGAATCCAAGCATTTTAAGAAAGTATAGTAGCTTACGAATCGTTAAATAAATATTTTAATTAAGCAGCGTCTTAAGTTGAATTCCACACTGTTTAAATGAGAGTAAATGAGGTATATTTTAAGCAGGCTTGACTTGTCACCTACCTACATAGTGAAAGATTACACCAAACGCCTGTCTAAATGGTTATAAATATAACTTATAAACCATAGACATTTTTTGTTGTATAGTGTAGCTACAGAGATTAGTCTTATTTGCCACCCTAAGAGAATAACGTAATAAATTATTTTTATATCAATTTATACTTGAATGCGTACCCCGACTTGAATAAATTTGACCGTGGTCCGAGAATTTCGGTCTCATTACCGTGTATTTATGTTAGGAGATAAAAATATTAGGGACACATTTAATCGGGAACGGATGAACAACGAACCCTTTACCGTTTATGTAATTTAATCAAAATTTATTTAAATTTCATTTAAGTATGATAAAAGGTTTTTTGTTCTGATTAGCGGATTCAAAAGGAAAATCTCTATGGCAATGAGATAATAGCAATAACAAGGTACTTACAAGGTAAGAATAAAATGTTTTTGGTGTTAGGTTAAGTTCTTTTAAGAACACGACTCTGTACCCTGAGTACGTACATTCAATTCCGGTTATACGCCGATGGATTTCGACACAGTTTTCAATAAATAAATAAAACACTTCCTTGTACTGTAAAGTTTGTAAATAAACCAATTGTTCCAAAAAGGGTTTTAGCGCCAATGTTTTATTACCATTGATAATAGTCAAACTTCTTGTTATAAAATTCAACGTCTGTTATCAACGCCAACCATAGACTATATATCCATTTAAAAGTATTCCTAAGTATAAGGCAAAACCATACAAGAAAAATGATCTTCGTAACCAACATTTATCAAAACAAGCATAAAGTCAGGACGTTGTTTGGGACAGTTTTAAATGCTTAAATTAATTTCCCTGATTTTCTTTAAGAAGTTGTAACCCCCCAAGTGGGGATAATGCGATGATATATAAAAAAGGTCCCAGTGTGCCTGGCCCCTAATAAATTATACCCTCGATAACAATGGGATTTTTTCAGGGGCTTTGTTGCAACTTTTGATATCACCTGAAAGTATTTTGGGTGTAAAAATACTTTAGAATATTTTTAATATTCTCCGCTTATATTATCTATATTAATTTCAAATAACGTTCGTAATTTTTATATATTTTTTTAGCATTTTTTTTTGTTTTGGCCTAGTGGCTTCAGCGTGCGACTCTCATGTCTGAGGTCGCAGGTTCGATCCCCGGCTGTGTACCAATGGACTTTCTTTCTATGTGCGCATTTAACATTCGCCCAGACCTAAAAAGGTATGTATGTAGCGCCACTGATTTTTTTTCTGTTTTATTCTGAAGGCTTGGTGAAACAGTAAAAATTAGTAATATTTCTCCTGGTCTCTTCCTCAGTGGCTTAATGGTTTACGCAATTAGCGTATGCTAGGTTTGATGTTTTTGTTTTTGCAACGATTTCATCGATTTCTTAAAGATTTCGGTTTTAGAGGTGCCTGTTTCTCGGCAACATATTCTGTACGAAATACACAGAAAAAGCTATCGTTAATAGATACTAGGATTAAGAATTGCATACTTAGATTAATAATGTTTTGATCGAACTACATGGTCATTCTTTGAACAATAAAGCCTAATAAAAAATAACACTTAAGAAAACGTATAGTGGCCAGTTTGTCACATATAATGCAGAGTTCTTTGTGCCGAACTATAAAAAATACAGCCCTAATATCGTTAAATGTTCCTTTGGGGAGTGACTGGTCACTGCGGAAAATACGAAAATGTTTAGGGTTAGCACAAGGATTTTATTAAATATCTTGCTTATTTATATTTGATACCGTTTAATCTGTAGTTTTTCTTTATTTTCATACGTGTCAATAGCTTTTTTACACGCCTTTATCACCGTCGTATAACATCGTGAATCATTAAGCCTATGATTTATTCAACTGTAAAAAATGTCTTAAAAAGTGAACGTTTTTTCTAAAAAGAACTTATGCTCAATAAAAAATATCGCGGAAGAAACTACGGGGTGTATTTATTTATTTTAAAATACAGCAATGTATGTGTCGGTGAAACAATATATGGTCACAATTTCGAATTTGACTGGCATTAATTACAATAATATCTATTATACTATTACAAATTTAAGTTAAATAAAAATCGAAAATTCAAGAAAGCATAATAATTGGTTTACAAACTTAGTGTTAGTTACAAAGTGCGACAGTACTGACCCTCGTACAGGCTGTCTTTATGTTAGTATGTTATAAAATATTCTGAATCTTACGTATTGACTAAAACTTTTAAATCTATAACATAAATAATATTAGTCAATTTTGCTTTATTTTATTAAATATCAACCCTATTAAATCGTTCGGTAACTGTGAACAATTTATATGGCAATAATCCTCGCGGACATTACGGAGCGCTGATACTATCGCTAGTTTGAGGACAAAAAACGACCTCTCATTTATCCGAACACTTCGTGGTGACAGCCCATCGCCATCGGCTCCCTTCAAATGGCTGACTTAGCATTGCGGATAGTTCTAATATATCTATTGTGTGTACATACAATAACGGCCGTACATACTATTCTATATAGAACTAATACATAGACAAAATAATACTCAAACAATTGCTAATTAAAAACTGTAAGTTAATTATTATTTTAAAGTCAAAATTTCCGTGGAACGTCGAGGCAGAAAACGACATTCCGCCTGTATACAACCTTGACCACCGTCGTTCCACAATTGAGCCTTTAATAGGCAATTGTGGCCGCGCATTACCACAATGTGGATGGTACTCATTGAAGTATTTCCAAACCAATTCGACTTGGGGTCCTTCAAGAAAAGAGCGTACCAATTCCTAAAATTCACGAGCCCTCTGGCATTGAGAGTGTCAATGGTGGTATCAGTTAGCATCAGATGGGACCCGTTGACCTCCTATTCTATAGAAAATCCCTACTGTAAAGAAAATGAAAGTTATGTATACCAATTTATGCAGGTATTATATAATACATACTAAATAAGTGTTAAAAATGTACTTAAACTAAATATATTATAAAACAATTGACGATCCTTATTAGACAGTAGAAAAACAAAAACAATGAGTTTGGACGTCTATACAAATCAATGAATTAATAAAACAATGATTGGTAATTATCGAATTCTTTTATTTACAAGATAAACACAGCTCGTATTGTGATGTAATTGGAAAAAAATCGCTGCCTCCAACTACGTTCACGGAGATACATTATTCAGTCGACAATCACGTGAAATTCCGAAAAACGAAGTGAAAAAACATTCGACTGTTGTTTCACGACGATCTACTGTATAAAAAATTCAGTGACTTAATCGCAGCGTGACCAAACAAACTCGATTGGGTGGTTTCACATACGATTTTCGGATTTCGATACTTAGTGAATGCAAAAAAAATTGGGGAAGGCGTTATTCAAAATTACACTTTTTATTATTTATGTCTAATCTAAAAAAGAGCGTACCACCTTAAAGGCCGGCAACGTACTTGCAAACCTCTTGGTCTTACAGATCTCCACGGGCGGCGGTAAACACACTATGTGATCCGTCTCGCCTACTGTCCCAAAAATCTTCCGTAACAACCTAAATCGATTGCGGGGATAATTTTGTCTCTGTAATGTGAAAAACATATATACGATTCAGACACTAACTATCTAAATTGCCTAGGTTTTAGGTTTTGTTAAAAGAAAGTCTTACTTAGATAAATTATAACAAACTTCTAGACCATACATTTTGTTTTATATAACACTGGGCAAACAGGCCGGTGGCTCACCTGATGTTAAGTGATAGAAGTAAACTGCACGTGCTTCGCAAGTGCGTGGGCGGCTCTTGAAGAATATTTTCTTACCAAATAATACTTCAGAGGGCAGCTGGTTGGTTATTAATAAAGGTAATTTAACTTTCTTTCTATGTGCCCATTTAACATTTGCTCGAACGGTGAAAGATAACATCGTGAGGAAACCGACTTAGACCCATAAAGTCGATGGCGTGTGTAAGGCACTGGAGGCTGATCAGCTACTTGCCTATTAGATTTAAAAATGATCATGAAACAGATTCAGATATCTGACGCCTAAAGAGGTTGTAGCGCCACTGATTTATTTTTTAATTTTATTTCAACTGTATGGAAATGATAATGGAAACAAGCCCATTCGCTAACCGAAACAATGATAGTTGGCAATTTATCCGACTTATTTGTAAAAACGTTGCGCAAATAGCCGTTTTATAATAGACATGTCTAGACACGAAAAAATCTCTTAGAAAGGCATTTTTGATAATTTTCATTTGAAGAAACAGTCTTAATAAAGCTTATTTTAACCGAAGAAGCAGTGGCGCTACAACCTTTTAAGTCTGGGCCTAAGATTTCTGCTTCGTGATCATTTTTTTTTTCTAATAAGCAAGTAGGTGATAAACCTTCTTCCTTCACTGTACGTAGGAGTACGTAGATAGTGTATTGGTACGCAGCCGGGATCGAACCTTCGACCTCAGGAATCAGATTTGCACGCTGAAGCCACTAGCGCAACACTGCTCACTGCCGATTTAGCTGAATTAGCAATAAAAACAGTGAATGTTTCAATATGTCCACTTGGGGTAAACTGAAATTCTTAACCTTTGTCTTATTCTATAGAATGCTGCGATATAAGACCGTAAATTCTCGACTACTTATAGATTTTTTCTCATATTTATAGTTAAACAGATTTTAGTCACAATTAATAGATTAATTAATACGTGCCCAAATTATTATTTTCTATATTAACTTTGGGTTATCAGTTAAATTAATTGTCACTGAAGAGCGACCGGCCCTTCATCCGTTGATCTTTTGTTTGAGAATCATAAATATATCGTTTCATTACTTTTGACTGTACGATATAATATATGTATATGTTACATTGTACAAAACTTAAATTACAGTAAATAAACAAAGTGGAATGATAATATAATTAAAGTAGTCTCAAAAGCAAATATCCTCAAGATTTTCCAATAATTTTTCTTGAGCATATGCGGGTCGGAAAAATCCCCGATGCAGGGGGAAAAGTTGCTTACTCATCAAAACAATAAACAAAGTATCGGAGCCCCACTTATTTTATTATGCACGACACCCTATGATTTACCCTGCATAACGTTTATGAAAAATATTTACATCAAAAATAGCATGAAAAATATTTTTATGGCAATAAATTGCCGTGGTTAAAATTTGTGTTGATAATTATTGGAATTGAAATTGAGCAGTGTTGGCCAAGTGGCTTCAGCGTGCGACTCTCATACCTGAGGTCATAGGTTCGATCCCGGTAGTGCACCAATGGACTTTCTTTTTATGTGCGCATTTAAAATTTACTGGAACGGTGAAGGAAAACATCGTGAGGAAACCGACATGTCTTAGACCCAAATAGTTGACGGCGTGTGTCAGGCACTGGAGGCTGATCACCTACTTGCCTATTAGATTTAAAAATGATCATGAAACAGATTGAAATCTGAGGCCAAGACCTAAAGAGGTTGTAGCGCCACTGATTTATTTTATTTTAATTATTGGAATTATTTTACTATTCTACCTTAATTAAATGTTTCATTATTTATTTTTAACATGGGCCATAATTATTTTAATTATGATTTCATTGATCACTGATTATGAATTGCCTAATTGTTTTATATTTAAAAGTTGAGTTTGTGTTATAAAGTGGTAATGAAAGATTTAAAATAACGAAACTATCTCATCTACGTCATCTCTTAATAGATAAATATAATCACAAATTCTCTATTTACCATGATAGAACTAGAAGCACATAGTACGAGCGGTCTTATGCTGTTACATTTATATACATTTGAACCACTATAATTTGATACAACTTACAAAAATCTTACCTATCAAATGGGTGTTCATTTTGTAACATACCTATAGGTTAGTTATTGTTATCGCTTGCCTTTTACTGAAAAGATTAATTCACTGAATATCTTCTAATAACTTAAGCAATACAAATTGTCTTATACAGAGGTTATTTTGTGAATGCACACAGGGTCAGGCACTGCACAAATATTATTGAGCAGAGATCAAAACCATCTTTTCCAAAATTTTATTTTTTTCACTTATTTATATTTCTTACTTTTTACGTCACATTTGCATATTGTGGTTGTCTGTGAAGGTGTAGAATTTGTTTGTTTCTAAATGTAAGATTTAATTGTAATAACCTTTTAGTAGAAACCCTTTGTTGGGTAAAGGCCTCCTTAAGAATGTTCAACTTGGATCTATTCTTTACTTCATCGATTTCACTCATAATATACATAAAAGAATTTATGCGGTAGACATAAAATAATGCAAATAGAATCCATTACTAATTAAAAGTAAGTTGCCACAAAACTTATATTTCATTGGTTAAAAGAAGTCCAATTCACACGCAATTGTTTTTTTAGCAACATTATCAATCAAGGAGCATTTCGCAGTACAAATTTATCACGGGCTCTTATTGTGACGCCGGATAACACAATATCCACCGGATATCCCGAGGGGAGTTGAACATCATATTTTTATCATCATTATGTCAAAAAATTTGTAATGAATTATCGCGGATTAGGCCTCTTTCTTATTCTACGGACGGTATTTCATTTTTTAGAGGGCAAATGCTTAATCGATACGTATATTATATATGTATATAACCTTATGACATATTATATTTAGAAAGATTTTTGCCTTCATCTTTTGATGCCTTTTCAAATATTCACTTCGTATTCTTAGATTAATACTCGATATTAAGTATACATAAATTTTACAAATTTCTTCACATAATAATAGAATATCCAAAGAGTAAATGAATGAAAAAATGTGCCATTTTTAGAAACACAGGCGAGTGATTAAGAATATTTTAAGAATGACTTCACAGAAGGTTGCTACGCCTTACAAAAGGACACAACTTCGACTTAGGGTCCACCAATTCTTAAAAGGCCGGCATCGCACTCTTGAATCCTCTGACATTAACATTATAATCAGGTGAGCCCCATCCTGTCAGTTTGCCCACTGTTCTATAAAAAATTACCTAAAAATATTGTATTATTCCGAATGGCATAATATAATCACTTTTAGAATTAAGATAAGTAGTAGTTAGACTTAATTAATTCTTGTTTTAACCTAACAATATTTTGGACGGATAAAAATTATCCATACTATGACTGTATTCTTAACCTCCTATATTTTTAGGAGCCCTGCATCTCATTGGCTGATTAATGATTGCCTCGTCACCACACTCGGGCGAAAACAGTTTTTATGAAGAAAATTTAATGTCAGAAGAAAATATAATTTGGAGGATTTTTAAACGGTTCTTATAAGATATACACTAATGACTTATTAGTTAAAATTAAATCAGGATAGTACTTGTCTTTTTCTGTCGAATTGTGATGAAAAATGACCGAAAATATAAGAATTATTCAAATAAATATCAGACGAGAGAAAGCTGTAATTAAATTAAAATAATATGTAGTGACCGATATATTTAAAAAAAATATTTTAGTTTTTATACTGGCTTGAGTAGACTTAAGGTAAACATTACGTTTGACCTCAAATAAAAAACAAAATTCAATTGCAAGCATTTTACATGATTAAAAGAAAATACATGGAATCTTAGAATATATTTCAAATTTATACCTTTTCTTTAAATAAGAATAAAACATTTTATTACAATCAGTAATAAACAGTGTATACACTAGCGGCAGGTCACACGGCTGGTTTTTCTTTTATATTTTAGAAATTCATAAAACACTTAGGGATAAGCATTATAATGGTGGAAGGATTTTTGAACTCGACCTAGTAGTTTTTGAGTTTATTGGCTACTATACAAAACTTTCCTCATATAAAAGAAATAGTAATACTATTGTTACCAATATGGCCTTCCTAAAAAATAATCGACATATTTAATTGGCAGCTTAACGCATAAGTAGCTTATCACTCCATTCCATAGGTATTAATCAATCGTCTAGAAAGTTAGACCGATCAATATGAATTGTTAAATAATGCGACTAAATTAAATTTTACCTTTTTATTAAACTCTCCATATTGAGCTAGATGCTCTGCATTTAGACGTGTTACAATGAATTTTCTCGCCTCAGAGATTCTCAACTGAAGGCAATGGGCGTGCACTGTTTAAACACGCCCACTCGATGGGCGTATCTTAAAGTAATATTTGATATCATATAATAATTATATAAGTTCATAGAACAAGCTGGGTAAGATCCGCTAATTAAGTCGATATAAAATTCTTAGTGAGAGTCGAATCTGAAAATGTAATGAAACGACGACATGAATTCTTAATAATAATACCTTTTACTGGTTTCAAACAAATTCGGATTTGATGTAACATTTATAACAAGCACAATGAAGCTTCGCACGTATTCAATTAAAAAAAATGGAGTACATGTTAAGTCTCAACAGAATCAATTACCGCGGAATCTTTAGTTCCTTAAGAAATTAATTCCATTCTAGAGATATAATCTCCAAAAACCAAACCTTAGTGGACCATTCAATGAAAAAAGATGACAAATTACACATTGCATTAAACAGATTAGGGCTAGATTTTTCTATGATAAAGAAAAACGTTTCAAATCCCGTATCACAATCAAATTCTAGGATAACATGTGCGTATTTATATGAAATTATTATTTAAAACAGTTTCAATACCTTTTAATCTTTACTAATATATTATATTATTGACTAAATTTTTCACTAACAAAGCGCTTCACTAAATGAGAAAATTTCACACTACCATTTCCTTTCAGGTGTCCAAGTCAAAAAGGCGGGGCTTGTCTCGATTCCAGCCGAAGTTTTCCGACCATACCCGAAGTTATCAGTACAAAGAATGAAACCACTTTAATAAGACCTCCAGCGCTTAATACCGTCACTGCTATAATACAGACTTGAGACTATTACTAGGAGGCAGGGGAGGTCAGATTAAATTGGGTTTGTAGGAGAAAATGCATGAAAATTGAGGGATGGGTGAAGGAATTTGCCAGGATCTGTTACGTAACGGCAGTCGAGTTTCGAAAGCGGTGCTAGGAGCGTGTTTCAATTGTTTCGCTGTTAACGATAAATAACAACAACGTGTTTACTCACGTAAACAACGTGTACGGCTTGGAGTTTTACTAACAGGTAGGGTATTTTTATGGATTACTTTTAAAAAAATCCGTTACTGTAGATCATAGTGCAGTTATTTTGTATTAGTATGATTCTCCAAAACAAAAAACTTATTGAATTTCTAGCAAGCATATTTTAAAATGACAATAGTATGATTTCATAAATAATTTTAAAATAATTCACGTAATAGTTTTTATAAAATAATTACTCTTAAATAGTAATTATTCAGGGGCTTGTTGAAGTAATAATTTAATATGCTTTTTGATTTATATCCCAATTTATTGATAGTAAATCGTATAACTTACTCCGGGTAACTAAATAATAATAATAATATGCCTTCATTTATCTCATTGATATACATTTAACAAAAATAGATATAAATACAATTTTAAATACTCTACGAAGCGGCCCCTGTCCGGGAGAAGGCCTAAAACTAAATAATAAAGAAACACTAAAATAATTTACGATCCTGAGATAACTACATATATAATATAAATCTATAATCCGGAGTTAAATAAAACATCATCCCAAAATTGTATAATTATAAAAATCTAGTTGTGATTTTAGTAAACGAACGTTATTTAACTTTGGAAATACTAAATTGTATTTTGATGATATTCATTTTTTTTTAAACTTAAAATAAATATTAACTTAAATAATACTTAATTAAGTTTGCAGATTGAACTCGTTTTTAAGGAATTATTTTTTATGTTAACAGTTTATACGTTATTTATAAATTTCATTCTTATGTTTTGGTATATTGCTTTATGGTAAAAAATACTTGGGGTTTAGGATAATAACATAGGTTATATGTATAATAAGATGATCATACTAGTATAATAAAATCCATCATAAATTAGACATTTGCTTTTCTAGTAATGACGTCACACACATTTCAGCCAAACCAGGCAATTAATGAAAAGTAGGCACTATCAATAACCTACATATCAACCCCTAATTGCGTTTAAAAAATTGTTTGATGGAATTCTGTTACCTTTTTCTCACCAATTACCAACGTGATTCAATATTACGACATCACACCACCACTGTGGAACCAGGTGCTCAGTGAACTATTTCCGAACCAATTCGACTTGGGATCCATCAAGAAAAGCATTCCTATTCTTAAAAGTCCGGCAACGCACTTGCGAGCCCTCTGGCATTGAATGTTTATGGGAGGTATCACTTAAGATCAGGTGAGCCTCATGACGGTTTGCCCCCTGTTGTATAAAAATAACCTAGATAAAATAAGATTTTATTGATATTAGTTTAGATTTTTTTTTTTTAAATATTTTATAGATCATTTACTACTGTTCTAATTAATCTGTTTGTCTGGAAATCCCTCCTCCAAATGTCGCCATGTTGATGTGTTCTTCGGCTTACCTTCTTACGTCGTATTCCCAACGACGGAAAAAGATGAGGATCTGCCTGTTTTGTTGTTTTTCCATCGTTAGGATACCTCTATTATCTTCTTTGTCCATTTTATTCTTTTCTTCTCTTATCATGTGTCCCGCAAATTTCCATTTCAGTATTTTACAAGTTGTTTTTGCATCAAATTTAGTTTTACTTTTTCTCGTTAATGCTTCGTTCTAAGTAATTGAAACATTTATTTTATAAGAAAGCGGTTATGCTCATGTTTGGTAGCCATATATTACATAGATACCTCAAAATAGTATTTTGTATATGTTTCTAGTAGGTAAATAATTGGAATCCAGCATCGAAGTAATAAATAAATCGTATATATCACGTTATTTTAATCCGTTTTAAAACTAGGAATCAAAACATTCTACACTAAAGACACAAAGTGATAAACTTCCTGCATGTATCGATTAAACTAATTGTTTATTGTATCGGAGCACCCTTGCACCCTTGTTTACGTCTCCCCTTTGTTTACTGTTTTCGGGTGTTCGCAACAACCCCCTTCTCCCCTACCTTTGCATCGCGATGCACCTATTTCAAAACATTTTATGAAATGTTTTTAGTCTAATACTATTTTTGCTCTTATATTTGATATTGATAGCATATGATTATTTGCTAACTTGGATATTTCTATAAAAGATATTGTTCATCTAAAATGCTTTGTTTTATGTTTATATTTAGTAACTAGAGTCAGAGAAAACCACCTGATAATAAATTATACATGCCCATGGACACTCACAGTGGCAGAAGGCTCGCAAGTGTGTTCCCGGCCTTTCAAGATTTGGTACGCTCTTTTCTTGAACGACCCTAAGTTTCTTTATAAAAATCAGTACGCTCTTTTCTTTTCACACATGTTAAAAAGAAGACAACCAATTATGAAATAGAACAAAATTTAATGTAAAAATAACAAGAGAACTCAAGAATCAGGCTGCGCTAACCAGATCCATGCAACTTCCTCACAATCGTGTAGCCTACGATATCGCACTGGACTCCCGACGCGACTTTTTGTATTGAAGAAGCCGTATGAGTTTGCCAAGCGTACGTGAATACAAAATGTACAATACACAACAAAAAATAGATCCTGCCAATTTTCCGCACTCCCGAGCCCTCTGGCTTTGAGAGTGTCCATTGCCGGCGGTATCACTTAACAGTGCAATACTTAAAATTAAATAAAAAATAAATCAGTGCCGCTACAACCTCTTTAAGTCTGGGCCTCAGATTTCTGAATCTGTTTTATGATCATTTTTAAATCTAATACCTAGGCAAGTTTTTGGTGCACAGCCGGGGATCGAACCTTCCACCTCAGGGATGAGTGTCGCACGCTAAAGCCACTAGGCCAACACTGCTCCTACAGTCCAATACTTAGATTAAAATAAACGTGCTTTTGGACTATCTGGGGATGGAAAAATAAAATTAACACGAACCTTATGAATTATTTGTAAATTACTAATTAAAGAAAAGCTGATCTGAATATTTGATTGTTCTAGAGGGTAATAAGCTAACCGCGGCTCAGTTTAATAATTCACGGATTTAAACAATTGAATCTGAGAGCGATACCTGTATTAAATATGTAAATTAGTTATTTATTCAACTCGCACTTCGCCTAAAAGGGGAGTCTCTTTATGAAAACTTTCGCAATCCGTGACATTTGTGTCATATTACTTGATGAGAAATCTTAGCTCCTGTAACTTGTAATACAATTATTTAATTTTCTTAAGTAATTAATACTGATTACTGTACTATGATATATTTAATCATGCAAAAAACCGAAATAAACATTTGTTTTTTTTCCACGCTAGCGTTCATCAGATAATGTTATATCAAAGGCAATGAATATGTAATAGGATGCAAATGGACAGGAGGTACATGATATTACATTACATGATATTAAGTAATACCCATGGACTCTCACATTGCCAGAAGGCTCGCAAGTGTGTTCCCGGCCTATTGAGAGATTTGGTACGCTCTTTCTTGAACGACCCTAAGTCGAATTGATTCGGAAATACTTAAGTGGGCAGCTGGTTCCACATAGTGGTGGTGCGCGGCAAAAACTGCCTTAAAAAGCTCATATACTTTGTCTTTAGCTAATATACTTACTTATTGTTACATGCTAAATAATTATTGTTTCGCCTGAAATTACGTTTATTAATTAACGTTGCCCTGAAGTTATTTTATTAAACATTTCTTACCAATTTATATTCTTTATCCCGGTACTTTCCATAGGGCTAATCAAAATTATTAATTGAAGTATATTAAACAATAGCAAGATATCGTCTCCCTTGAGGCCCGTTTCATTAATATTATTTATAATTTCGCGGCGACCGGCCCAAGACGGAACAAGCTAATTTCAAAAATAAATATTAGCTCAATCAAACCGCTTCGGATAGTCCCTAATATTTCATTGTTTTGTTTCAAATTATAAATGTCTTAGCATTGTTGTTTGATGTCTTGAAACCCCTACGGGATTGGCACATTTCTATGTCTTTCATTGATTATTTTCGTCCGTCTTCCGCCACGGAAGAATTCTATTTCTATTTTTTCTAGTTAACAAAGAACTTTCCGAGAGCGTTTCTTTAAATTATTTAAATAAGAGTTTATAAAAGACGTTAATTATCTTACTGTACGAGTCCTCATCGAAATTGTTTCACTCCTGAAAAGAGACACTTCTTGCGCTCCCGGTCCTCCGCTACTTTTCGCGGCCTTTTGCAGCAGTTCCTCTACACCTAAGCTGATCTACTAGCTTCCAAATAATTGACCCGCTCAAGTATGCTTTCACACCTAAACATTCCTTTTTAGCTCAAGCCCAGTCGACGAGGTGAGATTTCTTGTATCTTTTAGATTGATCACCATAGACGTTTCATCGTCTTCTCTCGTCTCATCTCAAGTTTCCACCAGTTACTATCCTTCAGTTACAGCAATTCCTCTTCAGATACCACTCAAGAATGCTTTCACACCCTATGCTTGGATTTTAAGATTAAGCTCAATCCAACACATTTACTGGCTGATTATCGACATGATGATGATTATTACAGCTAATAAATAATAGTTTAAAAAAACAAAAAAAACATGCTTTTTAAGCACATCAAACTAAAAAGTGAAAAATAATTCCTAATTTAGGCTGAAAATGGTAATGAACAAAAAATACTGGTATTATTGTGAAAAAGCGTGTTTTTTTTTTGTTTTTTTAAACTATTATTTATTTTTTAGTTAATTTTTTTTAATTTTTTTTCGGATTATTGCATTGTCATCGATCTTTGACAGGTGCATGTTTGACAGTTTGAATTAAATCTGTCCGTGAAAAGTGGGTCAAAATCGAGTCCGAAGGAGTCGGTTACATACATACATACATACATACAGGTGAAGCTAATATAAAGCGTGTAAAAATAGAAAAGAACGGCAAAAATACATAGCATTTTCTATATAAGACCATTTCATCACTCGGCTCAAAAAATTCTTAAGACTCCATTAAGCTAAGAGCTCCAAATAATGACATCGAAGATAGTGTATTGTTTTCAATAAATTAAGGACGGCCGGCTCTTCGTAAACAGCCGCCGGCCTGCGTCAACACAATTATTATCCTCGGACAGCCACCCTTGTTGATAAACATACTCTAAATAAATTATCTCGTTGCCAATATTATATAAACGTTTATTAAAATAATAAACCTCTTGATATACTTATTAACTACTTATTTTGAGAGACTATAGTTTTAAACCCGTCTTTTATTTTCGCAAGTATTGTTAAAATACCTTGGCTGAGCTTCTTTGACGCGTTTTAACCTAGAAAAGCCAAAATTGAGAAACAGACTTAGCGCAAACTATGACAACCGTAAATCAAAAGACAATACATTTTTGACGCACGAAAATCAGATTTAATGCTAAATCTTGTTACTGAATATACCCCTAAATGGTTTGTGAAGTGTCTTAATATTTGTAACTATGTTCAAATCTCACTTATTAGTAACTTGGTACAAACATGGGGTCCAGCCGATTCTGTAACTCACTTTCCGAACTCTCACAGCGGTTTTCGCAGCGGCGGTCGCGTTCAAATCAGTCGTGAAGCAGTCATTTTACGATTTGGCATTCAGATAAACAATAAAAAACAAGCTCCCTCCGCTTGTCAAGACGTAATGTGAAATTGCTTAACAGAATACCATTATTATTAACGTATAAATAAAAATAGGTAATCGATCAACCTGAAACCACGCTGCCGTAAAACTGAAAGCGTCCGACAAGTTTCATAATTTTAAATTCTAAATTGTTAAGTTTATAGTATTTTTATAAAGTACAAATGTGGGATTTCGAGAAGAAGTAAGTAATTAAGCTAGATGCCTCTTATTCAATTAAATAGTTAAATTTAAACATAACATATTGAAGAAAATATTCTTCCGTCGGGAGCTAATGTCAACGAATTCAAGATGATCGATAGATTTCAAACGTTTATTATATTATTAGGAAAGGTTGTGTCAAGATATTGGCCTGGAAAATGATTTACATTTCTAAATATTTTTACAGCAACTATATATAATCTCAATCTCCTCTTGTGTCTTTAGATACTTGTAGATTTTTTGTTAGCTCTTTATATCTTATCCATTATATTTTTTATCATACCTCATAAACAATACTTAATTATTCTTATGTAAGACAGACCTTTAAACTACGCCAAATAATTGTTAAAATTAAAATAAAAGTCTGATATAATAATATTTATTTCCAGAATCCACAAAAATGAGTGCGCGGCCGCCTACAACCGCCACCCGTACGAAGAAACAAAACCATGCCAACATACCTTGTCCTATCGAAGATTGCGCAAGATTCACTTATGGAAAACTACCAGATCATCTCACCAAGATCCATGGTCTCACAGGCGCCGAACGAGATGCGCTCAACGAGCAACAACGAAAGAGATTCTTCAATGGCGAACTATGCCAGGTTCGTTATCTCAAAGAAACAGCTATTAGAGACCTCTGGGGCTCAGATTACGATGACCCTCGCATTAGAGCTAAGATACATCAAAGCTATGCGCTAGTTAAAATACGCATCATTCCACTAGCGGCGACACAGAGAAGTCGGCCCCTGACAGAGCAAGACGCAAATGTTCTGACAGCTTACAATGCCAGAACCGCTCCAAGACCCGCGCGTGTCCAACGAACTAGAACTCGGGCGAGACCTTATGCCGTACCAGAAACGAATTCAGTTCAAAGTAGTTTGTCAAGCGAATCGAGTGAAGATGACAGTGCACGCAGCTCGTTGCCTTTATCACCGCCCCCATCATCTCCGTCCCTACCGCCATCACCGGCTCCCTATGAACTACAACCTGTAGAAACACGGCTACGAGATATTTTCGACTCTAAAATTGACGCAGGGTACAAAGCTGTAATTGATGATATGAAGAAATCAATGACAATGGGCAGAACACTTGGTACGAGGAAACGAAAAATCTATAGAACATACCGCCGATATGCAAAGCGGCTAATAGCATTCTTACACCGACAGCATTCCCCTTTAGCGTACGATGTTGACGTGTTGTTATGCGGAGAGAGACAAGTTTGCGCGTTTCTCGACAACATAAGCCGAGAGCATAAAACTAAAACCTTGAGAAACTACATTGTTGGTGCGATAAAGCTATTGGACTCACGGCTTTTCGCTTTAGAAAGGGACCCGTCATGTAAAGAAAAGGTGGTTTCAATGAACCGTGTCTATGAAGTTTTGCTCGCTCGACTAAACGATTGTGACCGGTTGCTGGCCCAAAAAGAAATGTCACATCATAAGGAAACAACACCTGAAGATGATGATTCCGAACAAGAATTTGACGATGCATACGATGGGCTGGTTTAAAACATAAGACTCTTGTATATATCTAACATTCCATATATTAAGCGAGATCTACCCTTGGTAATTTGTGTATGTAAGTATGTATTAATAAAAACCGAATATATTTGTACTTTGGTATTCGCTAGTCGACGCAATATAATTTAATTATAATTTATAGAGGACTGAAATCTTAATTATTTTAATTTTCAGATATTGATAATTACTTGCCGAAGTATTATTATGTAAATACTATTAAATAATAAAATATGTAAATATGATTGATACGTGTTCGAAGCAATAATGTAAATTACAATTAATTTCATGACATATGCATGAGAGTTATTAAACATATTTTGTAAAATGTATAATTTTAATTACTTCAAGTTGCATATATATTTCAATTACTTTTCAACTGAAGAATGAATCCCTGAACTGAACTATCAGGAAAATGTAGTGCGTAAATTTAACAAATGAGTTTTAATATTCGTTTTGTTGACAGTGCTCAATATTGGACTATTACTAGTTTAATACTTTTCTCAGTGTTTTATACTCTAATGTGATCCTAGGCCAAAATTTAGAGATACAACTAAGTTTAATAACAATAATAATAATTTATTTGCAAGAATATGGTACAACACAAGAATATGGGTAACAATTTGTGAGTCTTCTTTCCTAAAGGGCGTAAGTTTGTGCTTAGACGTATCTCCAAATTCTATCTTAAGATATACTATGTATTACTGAAAATGACATTCTACAGTGTTTTTTACTGTAACAGTATGCTGGTTGTAATAAATATAATTACCATAGTAATTATTCAATCATGTTATTAATTTTATTTAGCTTACATTATTGTAACAAAAAATTACGTAGATTATTATTGGCTGTAAGCATCGTAATATAAAATTATGTGAATATTTCTCGTAATGTTAGGCCCTAATAGTTAATAAAATATTTACTGTCTTAGACAATTGCAAAGTTTTATTTCACCTAAATGTTCTAGTGTTTCCAAAACTTTATAAATCAATCAGAATCAATAAATGCTTAGTTTGAAAAATAGTGACATGCCCTGCAAATACTACTACTACTAATATTTATTTTATAATCAAGCACCACAAATGCTGAAACATTTTTCAAACTCTTATTATATTCAACTTTTGGAGGCCTCATAGCCTAGCGGTCTTATTAAGTGGCAGCTAGGTGAGGGGTACCGGGTTCGATTCCCGGTTCTCGGCCTTTGGGAGGGTTGTGCGGTACTGGGCGAGTGCTTAAACCGTACATGGAGGACACGGTCGAGGACAGTGATGATCAAGCAGGACAACTATTAAAACAAAATAGACTACATACATTTTTGAAACTTCATTATACAATGAACACTTTCAATCTAATAAGCTATTTATACATTTTCATATCAAAGAAAATTATTACCAAAATATAAAATAGTTAAATAGCAACAAGGACAACCTTAGTGCTCATTTCGTTTTTACGCATTTCAAAACATTTTTAATTTACCGCGTAAATAGACAAGCCATTTGTATGACTTCTAGTAAAGATTACTTATCTGTGACAGCGCGCGCTTTAGCGCATGCGCTGTGTATGTCCTGGGTTTTGGCGCCATTTATGTTTTAAAGAACTAAAAAACCTAAAATTATCACTTAAAATGTTAAGTAAAAGTGAATTCATGACCATTTATTCTCCTTATTATCCATTTGAACTTATAATTTTTAATCTGTTTCCTATCCTAATAAATAAATAAAAGAAAAAGTGACCTCGTCTGTTATTTACACACTCAAAGAAACTAAGTCGAGAAAATAATGTAGTACGTCTTTAATATTAACTATATATACTACTACTATACTATATTCTGTTAGTATCTAATGGTATGTATAATATTGAAAAACAGGCTTACATCATTTTTGAAATACTTGCTCGAATGCCAATTTGTAAGATAGTATGAAACTACACACAACTAAATATTAAAACACATGTGTGCATAATATACTTTCCATACTCGTATATTTACTACCATGCTCAAAACATTAGTTTTACCACTTTTCAATTTAAAAATAGATTCTGCTAATGTTTAGTGCACGTGGGAGGATTGATAAATATTATCTATCGACTATCACCTTCGTCGAGTTTGACGCACAACTATGATAAAGTATCCATCTAGTGTCAAATAGCTATTGTTGGTAGTTTCTAATATCAATTAATAGGTGGCGTGAGATTGATATTAGATGTTTTACATAATAATGTTGCTGCTGCTCGATAGATAGCGGTTATTTAAAAAACGCCGCTAGTCTACCTTCTCCAAACTCATGTTATCCTAATACACGGCGATCGTAAGTGCCTGCTCCAGATTCTCCGCTTACAGGCGCCCACGTTCCAAGCGTTCCGTCCACATTCTCGTTAAACAATAATGAGGAATTTTCGGACATTTCGATTTCTCTCCACATATATGTTAAGGTGGGTTTACATAATGTATTTTTAATCTTCGTTTGTGTTTTTAGAGTACAAATAGTAGTCACAAAACACCATAGATTTATGTTTAATAACAGATACGTCTTTTAATCAGTTAATTTAGTACCGACTCGTGGCTAAGTTCGCTTAGAGGAGTCAGTGTGATAAAGTCATAGACTGATAAAGTAGATATTTTGAATCACGACTACTATTTTCATTGTTATATTTCAGTTAAGTTTATACTGGAAATATTATTTGACATTTAAGCTGTTTAAATAAATTGTAGATATCATACGTTATTTATATAAATAAATCAATCTTATTTCTGTCGTTTAAAGTAGGTACTGTTCCGTCTGTTTGTCCCAAATTGCGTTTACGCTGTAATGAATTTTGACTAAAACATCATATCCAATCAACACTGTTTGGTGTTGACGTTACGATTTGGAAATTAATGGAAATCAGAATTCTATATAGAAGGATGATTCTATTTTAAGCATAACATTCAGAGAGCTATTCTCGTAACAGTCTTGAACTGAAACGTCAAGTACATTCTCGACGAGGTTTGATGATTACAGAATTTTCTGGAGACATATTAAAAAGGTTATTAAGTAGTTTGGAATGTAGAACTACCTCATGCTCAGCTTTTTATTATTTGCATTTATTTTATTAGAATTCAACACATAATATTATTAATTGTATAACATTGCAATAATTAAATGAGTATTTCAATTGTTTTGCCTATTATTCCGGGCACTTATTTCAATCGAAAACCGTTTTCCTTAAGTTTTATATTTACATATACTTCATAATTCTGTAACAATTCAATCATACCAGGAATATTATATATTCCTTTTTGAAAACATAGAACCGAAACCAAAATGCACTAAAAAGTATTAAAATATTTCTTATTTGGCATTACTTGACATCTCTATCTAAGGAGAAGCTATACTTGGAAATTAAAAAAAATATACTCGTCCTATTGATAACTTCTTCGTTTGGTTTTTTTGGTTTCGGATAAAATATTATCTATTTTCTTCTGTTATGGAACCCACGTTAACACACGTCATATGATATATTGATCTGGAACGTTCATGATTTCTAGAAGCATAATATTTAAATACATCAATTATTTTGAAACAGGTCTACAAACTTTTCGGTTTTAAAAAAATTCGAAAGAATTGTGTGTAGGTGCAACCTACGTGGGAATTATTTTAAGACGGTGGCGCAGAAGTTGCGAAACTTATTTTTAATAACGGAATCCGCTATAACGGCCGTTACCGAACACGTTTTCTACATAGCTGAACGTAATGATGTGGCGATCGAAATAGATTTCGGAAAATTTATTATTGTTTCAACGATGCGCAGACAAAGGCGTTCAAATTGTATTACATGGGTTCTTTGTTGTTAAAATAATATTTTATTATATTAAGACATTTAATATTCGAAAAATAGGCGTCTTGACCTTAAAACTCCCATTTGTACCTTGCCTATCAATTTGTTTTTACATTAAACTTTCAATACTAGAAACAAAATATTGTCTTAAAATATAATTGAACAAAATAAAACAACAATACGAATCGTGCTTTACGCTGCGAGCAAAACAAATTAAATGACACATACTTGAAAAGTGCAACATCAAACAATACAATGCGAACGCGATGACGTCACCCAGATTCGGTGCAAAGTGCATGTATGCACCACGATCTCTTTCCATTTATACGGACCTAGTTAATGTTCCTTTTGTGAATGACACCAAAGGGGCCCTATCCCCTTAGGTGCACCCTTCTCTGGGTCATTGCTCGTTGTTCTGTTTTAAATTGTTTTGTTGAATCTTCTTTTAGTTTAATGATATAATCATTAAAATCTTGTTTCATTAACTCATCGTTTGCTATCCAGCGTATTCAAAAATAATAAGACGCATTACTTTTAATAATATATAATGGAATAAATGTACAATCCATACATTCATTTGTACTATTTAACTATACTTTCTCTATTAGTCATCTATTAAAAAATACAAGATTCTTGTTCAAAATTAAGGTTACAAATCTATCTAGGTAATTTTATTATTATTTACTATTTTTTAATTAATGCTAGAAACACATCACACGATAACTATCCTAAAATCTAAAATATTATTAAATTAAAATATCATCTTCACCTCAATTTCTGCCTTACCAGGAACTTGTTGGACAAGGACTGCAGATAATGAAGGAGTGATCTGATGTGATTGCAATTATCTGCATACAAAACTGCAAATTATGAAGTTGGTAAGCCTGCTCGATGACGTACCAAAAACCTGTTTGATTTACTGTTGGTAATAAATTTATTTTTTGTTATCAGTTTGTTGTCGAAACATACTTTAGTTTTATATATATATATTTTTTTTTTTTTTTTTTATTTTAAATATATTTATTCACAAAAAAGTTACACCTTAAATCAAACCATGCCCCACAAAACTGCTTACGCAGTTTGACTGCAGGTGACTCGCCTTAAATAAACATAACTTCTAAATTACTAAATTACTAACACTGCTACTACAACTAATTCTAATACACTTAATTTACTTATAGGTTACAGCATATTTAACAAATGGTTATTTCTTTTTTTTTTATTATTTTCATTCGCGTGCGACTCTCATCCCTGAGGTCATAGGTTCGATCCCCGGCTGTGGACCAATGGACTTTTGGAACGAAGTTCCTTATCGCGCGTTGTGAAAGGGGGCTAGACGGAAAAAATTCTTACGAAAAGTTGTCACGACACTTTTTTGCTATAGTTGTTATATTTTACATTTTAGATTTAGCTATCGCCAACGTCCATACCACGTTGAATACACCGGTTCTCGTCCGATCACCGAAGTTAAGCAACGTCGGGCGAGGTCAGTACTTGGATGGGTGACCGCCTGGGAACACCTCGTGATGTTGGCTTTTTTTTTTCGTCGTAAGATTGGTGTCGAGAAAATCTATCATACTGTTATGATACCAATTAACATATAAATTAATCGAATTAACATTGCATGCATTTAACATTTGTGAAACATCGTGAGGAAACCGACATGTCTTAGACCCTAATAGTTGACGGCGTGTGTTCAGGCACTGGAGGCTGATCAGCTACTTGCCTATTAGATTTAAAAGTGATCATGAAACAGATTCAGAAATCTGAGGCCAATACCTAAAGAGGTTGTAGCGCCACTGATTTATTTTATTTTTATTATTTTAATTCTGTGTAAAAAAGTTTTGAAAGAAAGGAATTATAATTAATTAGCTAGCAAATGATAAGACGGTGAAATCACAAGCATTTAATCTAGTTCTTACAAGCCTAATATCACTAGACCAGTAGGCTGTAAAGAGTGACCAGTAGAGACAGAGAGCGATGATCTTTTCTTTTCTTTTTGGATGCCACAGGCTACTACGTATTTTGGGTAGCAGAGTAGGTTAGCATAATCTCAAATCTTCTCTCTCGTCTAAACTCTCTCATTCTAGCCTTTAAATTGAAGATTAAAAAAGCTCACGCTTCAATAATTTTATTGCCCTTAATATAGTATAGACTTAGTAAGTATAAACTATACTTACTTTATAGAAACTATTGTAAATTGGTAATACATATACAATAGTTAGTAATCTTAAATAATAAAGAAAATACAGAGCCGCAAAATGTGATCTGAGAACAGACCTTACGCAGAACAGCGTGTTATCTCATATATCTTCTATATCTTATATAAATATATAATATTTATCATGTGTCATTCAATACTGTACCGCGCAGTATAGAAATATATAATTTATAATCTTAAAACGCCCAAAATACAAAATATTTATATCTCCGAACATAGTAATTACCATAAGAGTTTATTTGTTGAGTAGTTTCTTTTTACGTGAGAGATATTTTGGGTAGCATTTAGCTGTTCTGCGTAATGTCTGTTCTCAGATCACATTTTGCGGCTCGTATAAAACAGGAATAGATGACTCAATACAGGTTATTTTGTTCTTCACTTTTGCAAGAGAGCCATCTAGTGGTTGACGTGCCAAACGGGCGTGTGTTTTGTGTGTGCTTAGTGATTTGAAAAACAAATAAAATGCCTGGTCGTCCTATTTGGCAGGTAATAATAATTTTATTATATTTAGAGCCTCGTAATTTTGATTTTGTTTAAACTCTTCAATTATTGCTCATTATCAAGAATACAATAATTACGACGATTGTCTCGTCTCAATCACCGTCCCAAATATTTTATAGTATTTTTATTAATAGTATTTGTTTTCATGTTGATATAAATTGTTTTAAAACGAAAATCCTAATATCGTATGGATGACTAACGCTAATGAATCATGACCTTGGCATCAATACCTGAAAGCTTCAGGTATTAACAGCACGTGCTGTCGTAAAATCCACATTACAAGGGAATCTAAGAAAATAATGTTTACGTCAAGTCTTTTAACTCTATTCAGTATATTTATTAAAATCATTATTTACAAAAAAATATTTATCATAATAATACTTAGTTTTAGGTCGTATAATATTAGTTAGTGAGCACCTTAACAATTTATGATTTTCGGGTCTTAATTTAATGTAAAGTAGGTATAATGGCAGAAAAATATTGCATTTGTCAACTCAAACACATTGGGCAACAAACCAATTACACTACAAACAATATTATTTTCTTTTATATATTATTCTAATTATATTCTATAATTTAAAATCTAACGTCTTTAAAAAAAATATTATTGCAAAATTACTGTCCACTATTAGAAAGATTATAATATTTATTGTAAGTAAGTATTCATATTAAAAGACTTATAATAAAGGAAGCTTTTAGAATCGCTAAAATATGTTACAATTGTTTGTCATCCTTCTTGCTTAATAAACTATTATTTTTAACATCTTCTATGATAAAGGTCGCAGGTAAATTATGAAAGATTTGCCGCATAAAGCCTAGTAGAATATCTTCGATTGTTTTTGATAGAATTGGTCGTAGTGATTCGGACACAGGGCGCCAATTTGCGTTCAAATAGGCGTTCGTACTCTCCTCTGAAAAATAAAAAAGAATTGAATTTATTCAATTATTTCTTTATTCAATTGTTTGATTCAAATGTTAATATTACTAACGTGTGTCGTCTATCTGTCTAAGTCGTGTTTTATAATAACGAAATAGAAGCCGAATAAATAGAAAAAACTTCGCAAATTAAGAAAGGGTTGAGTGGTGTCTCAAACGTTGCAATTTGTAACATACTAGTACTAGGATCGCATAATTCACAGAAAGTACATAATGATAACTGCTGCCCTCTGTTATCGAATAGTAAAAATACTATGAATTAAATGTTAGGACATTGAAACAGATGTCGTTGTTATCCTGTTGGAGTAATGTATTTTAGTAACAAAAATAAATCATCATCTTGTCATTTAATCTTACCCAAGGATGAAATTCCGTCGAATAGATTGTGCATATACAGTTTGAGAACTCCAATATTATATTTAACATGAACCTGAGTAACGTTAAAGAACGTAAATCCATCTTTATCATATAATTTCACGTCACTGACGATATCAATTGTCATGTTACCTAGAAATGAAAAATAGTTGAAGTTGCTTGTCGATATCGGTAAATTTCTTATAAAAACATTTTATTATACTTACTGGGCTCAAACCAGCACCGACCACGACCAACTAAGGGTATCAATAAAATTTTTCCTTTTAAATCATAAGTTCCTTCAATTCTTATTTTTGGTACTCGTACCTTTGTGTAAAAGTCGTATGTTTTGCTGTCCACTCTGGAACAAATAAATTTATCGAATATTATGTATGTATTAGGAATCCCCAAACACGGATTTCCGATTTTTCAATTCCGACAGTTGGTCAGTCGATCAAATTGTTCCTACTGCTACCAGGAGCGCATAAAATATTAAGAACTTACTGACTCAGTAAAACATCGGTTTTACCGAAGCCGGACACGGTAACATCGTCCAGCGCTGCGTTGACATTAACGGGGCCATCTCCCTGTAATATTCTTATTTTTGGTATTTTTAAGGGGTCTAATGGAGGCAAATCTATCTCTGGAAGACCTGAAAAATCAGTATTGTTAAATTATTTTCGATTTATTTTAATTTATTTAGTTTGAACCATAATTAACATACGTAATATATGTACCCGTTGGGTCCTCGGGCCCCCTTTCAGTCAGTAAAGGACGCTACTTCTATTAATTATTATGTTTTCTTTACAAACTTAGTTATAAACGTTAGTGATCTTGTTTCTAAGAACCAGCGAAGGAATACAGACACTTTCGTTTTCCGCGCTATATTGATTTCGTAATTGAGGCTATGTAGCTTGTTCAAACCAAGTACTTATCAGTTAATAAATATAAAACTTCATTGACAAACAATTTTTTTTTTCATCATAAAAATATGCAGAGATACCAACATCATAATAACACAACCATAATATCTAAAAAAACTGGAATTTTAAATTATATCAACTTAATTAATATAAATAAATTTGTTTAAATAAAAAATGAATAGGCTCGCAGCGAACATGAAGAGGTCTTTTATCGGTAACCGCTCAAACAAGTTCCATTTGTGCAATGACGGCTGGTGTTACCACTACTTACGTAGACAAGTACGTATATTTTAATTAGTCACTAGCAACACTAATTAGTTATTAGGGTTACATATTCACGAGTTCACTATTTGATCGCCTTATATAATTTGTTTTCATAAACAAGCAAACCCTTTTGTTTATTTGTTAAACTAAATTTTATTGGTTTTAAATACTCGTACAATCTTCATCTTATGTAAAGTTTGCAGATAGCAGGTAGACTTACCAGGTCCCAATGCATTGAACAATAATTGTACAGCCGTTTTAGAGCAATCATCAAAATCGGGATCACTCAACGAACACGTTTTAACAAAGCTAGCTGAAAAAAAAGATTTCATAAATTTAAACTACACATAAATGCTTTTAGCGACTACATAGAATCGGGCATTGACATTATAATTTTAAAAATATTATCAACAGGATTAGTAAATAATATATTGTTAAAATTATCATTCGTAAATATTTTAAATCTTGTATTAATTTTATATAATCACGATGTTGTAATGCATTTGACGGCATTTAAAAGTGGGTCGTCAATGTTGACGTAAAATGTACTTACGCTTCGTTTTATAGTGTTCCGCGGTTATATGGTGTACCAATATCACTGTAACTAGTATAAACTTCATGATTATATTCTAAAGAACTGCTTTGTATACCTCGAGGTGGCCCGAGGTGGTGCGTACTAAACCCCCGCCTGGTCGGTTCTTGATGCAACACTCGGAGTGGGGCCATGCAATTGTTGACTTCGTAAACAGAACTTAACTTTGTCCTCTTTATGGAACCAGTACTTATTACATTCCACGGTTGACAACTTAAAATGTATTTTTAAAGTTCAGAAGATCCATTTATAACATTTCCGTGATACTTATACCAGTTGTAACTAGATTTCATAATTTGTCACTGTCGTTTAAATATTTGTTTATTCGTCGATTTCAAAATTTATTATAAACGAAAAATATTACACGTCAAATACAGTCACCTGTCGGGTTTTTGAAGTTGGTCATAAAGGTTTTTAACCGCCCCTTGCTTCCTTATACATTACCCAATCTGGCATCAAATTTCGTATCTGAATTGCGCTGATATTATTAATAATAATACCTAGAGATTACGCACAACTAAGACACGAACTCATTTATTATAATTCAATATGGTTCGCCATTTTGTGGTGGCCGTCTACTTGTGCATAATATAAACAAAAGCAAGTAAAAAGGATTAATATGAGTCATTTTGTTTCATACACATATATATGAAATGTGCATTTGCGACATATGCCCGTGTTCAAGGAATTGATGATACGGAACGAGCGTAACAATTTTGTACGGTTTGTGGGTTTTACGATTGCACGATTTAGATTAACCAGTCTAACTTGAAACAGGATTTTTTTGGCATTCATTGCCATTTTAGATCGAAAGTACTAATTCTGGTCTAGAATAAAGAATTTCCAATGCTTGTACATTAAACATTTAGTGTCGTTTTTCAGTTATCCATTGTTATAATTGATTAGTGGCGGTGAAAGCCTAACATTTCTAGACCTTTTTTGTTGATCTTTCTGATGACAACATACCTATTAGATTGGCATCTGGGAATTTCTTCTATTTTTTTATATTCCTCTTATATTAGCCTTTTTTATTCTGTATATTAAAATAAATACAGTTATGTGACTCATGGATAATCTGGCATTCTAATGGTGAAATAATTTTCGAAACCGGTGCAGTAGTTTTTGAGTTTATGCGTTACAAACATACAATATTCCTATACATAATATGTATATATAAGTATAGAAAACTGTATGTATTCCCGTATTCCCATATGTGAACTAAGAGGTACATATGTTATTAGAAACAATTGTTTTACCAATCGGAAGTTTAAAAATGTATTTACTACTTACATTAGTCTTCCATCACAGGTAATTTTATGAAAAGTATAAAGTATAGGGCTATTATAGCTTAGTCTAGGCTGCTGAGGTTACAATTTAGAAATTTCGTTAAAAACATCCACGTTGAAAGTATTTTTGAAATTCCATTTCAGGTTATAAAAGTTTGATTTTGAAGTTAAAACCATGACTTTACATGTAAAGTCACAGTTGGTCTATAATTATATATATGTAATAAGCTTTGAATGGACATTTTTATTAGATTTTTTGGATGTTGAAAAAATTATAAAGTTGGTACTTATAAATCTTGATTAATTTAGAACGTAATCTATATATAATTTTGCCAAGGATTTGGGAAATTTCCACTAGATGAGAGGGTAAAGAGGTATAAGCAAACCGGCCTTGAGCGGTGAATGCAGTCTCGTCACTTGCACAACTCGACAAAGGGTAAAGGACAGAGATGCAAATCTATCTTGCAACAAAATATGTACATATTTTTGATTTTAACACCCATGACACATACTGCATAATAATAATAGCCTTTTATTTCAGATACTTTTACACTTAAACATATTTATATTTCTTTTTTAGGTATCTGAGTGCCCTTTTTTGGCAAAGGCCTCTTCCAAATCCCGCCATTCCTGTCTGCACTGTGCCATGTATCACCTGTTGTTTCCTTAACTTCTATCCACCTTCTAAATTGTCTTCCTTTTTTCGATTATCCTTGGGCTCCTGTTTGATACTGTCGTGCTCCACTTTTCTGTTCCTCTAGCCATGTGCTCCGCCCATTTCCAATTAAGTTATTTATTTTACATACTTAAAGTTACTTTAACTATTGTCTTTGCTATAGCAAACATTCAACAAGAACACAACTATTCATTGTTTTTGTTTCATAATCTCATTCAAAAACGTTTATTAATTTGAAAAGAGACATAAGACATGAGGACAAAACAAATAATTCACAATTGAAACACGTCAATCTGTGGAATTAACGTCACAATATTATTTTACACATCAAGACGTGTTATAGTTCGTGCAAAAGCAGTGGCGTAACAATAGGGTGGTAAAATGTCACGGGCCCCCGACCCAAGAGTTCTATGGATGAATGTGCAGTCTCCAATACGCGTGGGGACAACAGAATATTCCCTATCGCCTAAGAGATCAAGCCTATGGCGATTAGTGAGACATATACAACGTGTAATTGAGTACGCTGAAAATCTCGAAGTTTATTTAAATTAAACTAGAGCACAACGTGACGACTTTTACTGATAGGGCCCCATCAAAAGAATTTGCCACGGGCCCCAGATGGGATAGTTACGCCACTGTGCAAAAGGTTACTAATTTGGCAAATCCCTTTTTGACATGACGAATATATGTAATTAGTAAACACTTACAAGATCAATGTGGGTGTCATGTTTAATTTCCAGCAGAACACTTGGCGCCTGGTCAAAATATATTGTGTGGGCCACAGACTCACGCATCCAATCACTTCATTTACATGTTCCTAATACTTTATGTATTCCTATTTAACGTATTATTTTTATTTTTGGTTTGCTTCATGCATAAAATCTCTTTAGCTATAAAATAGCAGTTACTCTATCAATACTTTGGCCGTTTAAATAAAGACACGCGAATCGAAAGATCTCTATATATATTGAGATTGACTTAACTTATTAAAAATTAAATAATTATAAATTTAATGTAAGAAGGAGGACACCATATATATTATTATTATATATCAGCTGTAACTGCCGCTAAAGGTAAAAAAAAATATTTATTAACTAATAATATTGAACTGAAAATAATAACAATAATATTTCAAAACTGTATTTTAAAATGAAAAGAAAATTATTGCATCATAACTGAAATATAAATCATTCATCTGCTAGTACTGTTATTTCGTCAAGAAGTTATTTTCGTTCTCGTCGTCTAATTTATTACGAAAACGTATAATGTGCTGGAGCTTGACTGGAAAATAAACTAGTTCAAATGTTTCAGTAGATTAAAACGAACAAATAACATTCGTTTTGATCTTTCAAAAATCATTTCTATATTGATTATGAGTTATTTAACTATTTTAGGACCTGTATTTTTGTTAAAATAATATATAATAGTAAAATTCAAAGTTAAATTAAGAGAGACCAACCTTTTCCTATAAAAGATTACTATTATAAACCTTAAAACCGATTTATCTCATGTATTATGTACTACAACTTCCATATACTATACATATATTTATGTATGGATTGCAGCTGCATCATGAGTTTACCAAAATATAATATTAATTGTATGAAATATCTTACAGCGCCTCTGGTGGTTGAGTACATAAAACTAAGATTGAAACATAATACCCAGATATATGCGCTTCATGCTTTGTAGAAACTTTGTCGTAAAAGAGATCTGTGGAACATCCTTCTATCGAAAAGTTCTGGGCCTCAGATTTTAGTATCTGTTTCATGATTATTTGTTAATATAATATGCATGTAAGTGAGCCTTCTATTCCTGACATACGCTGTCGACTTTTTGGATCTAAAACAAGCCGGTTTCCTCACGATGATTTCATTCACCGTTCGAGCGAATGTTAAATGCGGACATGGAAAGAAAGTCCATTGGTGCACAGCCGGAGGGATCGAACCTACGTCCTCAGGGATGAGAGTCTCACGCTAAAGCCACTTGGTTAACACTGCATGATTAAAACTAAATTTGCCAAAGTAATTTTTTCTACATTTCTGTACCTCGGTCTGGTCCATCCAAGAATGTCCGTCCGTTGCCTTTTAACAAGGTAACGAAGTGTATAACAAATAAATATTATCTGTATAAAGAGCCAAAATGTAACTTGATTGCTTAATTTATTTAGTTTTTAAAATGAGTTCTCATGAAATAGATCGAACATCGAGGGTGTACGACCGCAAGACCAAAATAAATGGAAAGTGTTGATTGATTGTTGCTCTTGACACCTGTATTGAGTCATGCTTCGGTAACAGTCACTTAGTCACTAATTACCAATAGTAATGCTAATCTATATTAGGTTTTGATACATTGGATGAGTTCACATTTTATATTGAGCATAAATTTCCTCCTCCAAACTTATCTTAAATGAATCTGATGATTAACGAATAATCCCTTGAAGCTAAAACATAACTTGAATACCTATGACGTTTGGCCTAATGTATACGCAAAGTAAAAACTAGGGAACTAAAAAATATTCATCGTGTATTTGAGTCCTTACCTAAATACTTATTTATGGACAATCAATAAGAATATTAATATACATCATTTCACTAAGAACAAATCGCGATCTATTGGAATTAATTTTAGGTAGTTCAAATCCCAAGCCAGCGCCGGCTGAAGTCAAATACCACATAGAAACCACCAAATCGTGTTTTTACGTTTACATTCTATAATAAAAGTTCCAACAAAAGCTGTTATGTAAACACGATAATGTTGAGTGGTTGTGTTACATTTAGAAGGCCGGTACATAATAATGTCATCGTAATTTATAATGAATTTTAATTTATCATTTACGCTTTAGATTAGTAGCTTCAGCGTGCGACTCTCATATTATGCCGACATTAAACACTCGCTCGTACGGTGAATGAACACATTGTATGGAAACCGACTTGCCTTACACCCAAAAACTCTGGCCCTCAGACCTAAAAAGTATTAGCGCCAATGGCATTTTTAAACGGGGATATTGGGTTAGTTAGAGTTGTATTTAGAAAAACTATGTCAGGACTATGTTTATTAAAAAGTAGCCAGAAATTACAAAATCAGATATATGTAATATTTTAAGATAAACTTACCAATAAAAAGAAACAAATTTGCGCGTCAAATGAGTCCTCCTAGCACTTAATCCATAGCAACTATAATACGTCATATTATACATATATAGTTAACCTAGTGTAGTGAATATAAGTGCAAGTGCGGTATCTCGGACACATGAACATATGTAGTTTCAAAATATTATAGAACACTAAGACTGTTAATGAACATTACCTTAGTTTAAGCTATTCATTAGTATTGTAGAAAATTCGGTCAAAATAGTACAATTACTTATTAGCCATAATTATTTGAAAGGCTAGATTGTAATTCATGTCAAGTCGCACTCTTTTTTTGTGAACATTATTGTAAGAAAAAAAAATATTAGGATTCGTCATATGTTACGTGTATTCGTATGTTATTGTGACAAGACCTCAATCTGTCTAATCTTGAACGCATAACAGATTTTAATAAGGCCATGGCCCATCATACATTATAAAGCTTTAAAATTATTAATTTAGTATTTGGCATCACTTGAGCAAACACCAATCATCGCGTTATAAATAGAATGACGTTCGCACTCGAAAATTTCGAGCAAAGTTAACTTGCATTTAGCAAAATGACAATAAATTGTGTTTGAAATAAAACAAAGCATTTAGAAAAAGATTTTATTTAAATAAAGTAAAAAAATATTTACAAAAAACGATGCACAGTTAGATTAAACATGATAGATTTTTTATTGTAAATATACCATTTTTAATCATGTAAAAACAATATAAGTAGTAAAATTTATTCCTCAACAAATACAGATAACAAAACTAGAAGCTTTAATTCATTCTTAAACAATATTTTATAATTAAAAAGAACGTCCAAACTTAGTTGCTGTCCCTATACAAACTGAATAGCAAGATTGTAAAAAATACTGATAATTTTAAAATAAACTTGTTACATATTTACATATGACGAGTATTACCAAATGAACCACAACCAGCTTGAGAAGCACCTTTGTTGAAACCCATTTGAAGGTTCAATTCTGCGTTATGGGCTCTTAATTGTTCTTCTGTGAATGATCGCTCATTCTTATCGGCCATCTTTGGGCCCAGTTGGGGACCGGTGAATTCTGGGTGTTTTTGTGTCTGTAAAGAAGAGAATAGTTAACGTTTGTGTGAGGATGTGTGTTATTGTAATATTGGAAAGTAACTTACAATCCTGCCCAATGCGTAAAGGCATAATGTGACTTGCGGAATGTTACGCCTCTCAAACAAATCAGCTGTTTGGAAAATTTCTTCCTCAGGTACTCCGTACTTTTTAATCGCAGCTTGGAACCTTAAAAATTATAAACATGAGTATAGTCTTGCCAATTTAATTACGTTGAACATTAAGGAGTAAAAATACCTTTGGATATTTTCCATTAGCTGGAAGTTTGTGCCCTTTTCCTGGATTTTCTTAACCGATCCCGGTGACAATTTATTCGCTAGCTTGCACAGAACAATACCATCCCTAAGGACGTCCTCGTACGCGCCATTTGGTAAGGGTTCTCCAAGCACAGCCGAGATCCAGTTGAGAACTTCTTGCTCCTGATCCTTGTTCCTGGGCTGTAAATAACAATTCTTGTATTACGCTATAAAACACACTTGAACACTGGCCATAAAATATTCGCTCCAGTGCCAAGTCGTTTGGTAAACTCGGATTCCAGAATCATCTCTGAAAATACATTGCGTTACGAAAACATACAACTCTTATCTTGTTGTGATGTCTGGCACTGGGTAACAGCAGATGGCGCAATTTATTTTACTTACCGTATCGCAAATGGATCCGATTTTAAATGCTAAATATAGGTAATCAGTTAATAATCAAAACAATAATAATGTAAACAAAGATAATAACTGCTTCATAAAAAAATATACAATATCGATTAAATTAATTAGTAATAATAACTTTTATAAAATAAAGTAAAAGAAGATCTTACAGCCATTTTAAGGTCACAGAACTTTACTGGACAACACGAAAGGAACGAGTTACTAGATCGGTATCAACAAGCGGACTGTGCCGCCCGCCCAACTTTTGACGCTGGTAGAGGCGCATACGTCAATCCGCCCTGCTTCAAAGTTTCCAACATAACATTACATGTAATAATAGTCATTACGACATTCGTCTTCAGCTTGCTATAGATCGATTCCGGATGTAATATTTCATTGCTAACACTATTACGAAAATAAAACTTAAGAAAATCAAACGTTTCCGTAGAGATAATGAATTAATGTTGGTGTCAGATTTCTAAGAGATTTTTAATTTTAATAGGCGTCCATCTTCATTTTTATTCGTATCAAAATATTTATAGCTAAGAAAACAACTACCATAAATTTTAAATCCAGATTTTTTTTTAAACTTGTAGGTTTTTATTCGATGGTTTAAAATAAAAGTCTTTTGACAATTATATGGATTTACTCACATATATAAAACCTTATTTCGTATTCGTTTTAAAAAATATTGCAATCTGTGCTCATTTTTAAATTTAGAATCTTTTCCATCGCAATGCATCTTCCGGTCTCTTGATTTATTGATCTATAATAATAGTCTGTTTATTTTGATATTAAACTAATCGTGACTAAATAAATTCTATGAAGTTAGCATATTATATATCTTAATAATATATATAAATTATGGGTCACGTTGTTTGTCCGCTATGGACTCTTAAACTACCGAACCGATATCAATCAAATTTTCACACCGTGTGTAGTTTGTCCAACTTATAAGATAGGATAGCTTACCCGCAATGAAATTTTATTGCAAATTATTTGTTTATTATTTGATAGTCACAATTCTAACAGATGGCGCTGTGTTGAAAGTACCAACGTTTCATATAAGCTACAATTTAATGGCATAACCACCAAAAAAGCATGGTGGAATAGTTTGCTACAATGTAATATAACAAAAACCTTAGCCACAGCAACGCTTGGCCGGTCTGCTAGTATTATATAAGAATGACTAGTGCGTCGATTAATAAAACAATTGCGATCAATTTCATGTTTCTTTATAATAAATAAAGTTTATTCAACTGTTAATATACCCCGTTAGGAACTGAATTTTATCCCTTCTTTATACGTATATAATGTTTGCAATTAAAAATGGAAGAATATTAAAAAAAATCACAGTCCCGTTTCTTCTGCGTTGATGAACACATACCATGATAATATGTTTAATAAATTCGGTCTGAGGTCCGGACTCCGGACATATAGTTTCATTTATATTTGATGGATAATGATTTGTTACATAGTAATATAAACTGATGTATTTTTGCCAAGACTTTACTTACAGCACGCGTTCGTGAACATGCCTATAAACTTTTTATATGTTGAAACGATCGTAAAATCATCCTACGTCTATGCACACACATTTAGTGTTTGGGTGTAAGTAATAAAGTATGACATAGACAAGGATTATATCTCTTAAAACATTTTCAACATATTTCAAATTGCTAAACGTGGTCTAAATATAAATGACATTCGTTCATTCACTCTTAAAGTCAAGCCATAAATATAATCGGATTATGCATTTAGAGAACGATAAAATAATTTTATTTTGTACGAACTACTAGAGCTAATAATATCGAGGTCGATAAAAAGAATCTTATACAACTTATCTTAGTTTATCGAATTCGAATTATCAATTATTTGTTCTTCTCGTTTAATTTTGCTTTCGCAACTGATATCATGTTGATTTAGGACATTTCGAAATAACATTTTTAATTGCTACGAGCCATCGTATCGTAAAAAAGCGCATTAAAAGGTAATTTGTAGAAAAGAAAAATCTACTACTTTAAATGACGGTCAACAAAAAATGTGCATATAGTATTAGTTTTTATTTCAAATATACAATAATATTTTTGCAATTAAAAATAAAGAACTCTGCTGCACTTAAATTTTTAAACTAATACCGTAATGTCGATACAGTTTTTATATATAATACATATGAAATACATTAAATCCCTAATGAATTTTATGGTACTCATTTTTTCCTTTCCTCTGAGTGATAGTATGTTTTTATAAAATTCCAGTGTGCCGGCAAGCGCGAGCCAGAAAAAGAAATCGAAGCACAGAGATGGATTGAAGCTGTGATTGGTGAACGGTTTCCATCTGATCTACCCTACGAGCTGGCATTACGCGACGGCATCATTCTTTGCAAGCTGATGAACAGGTTGCAACCAGGGATCATTTCGAAGGTCAATGTTTCCGGTGGGGACTATAAACTTATGGACAATATAAGCCAGTAAGTAAACGAATATGTAAAATAGCCCAAAGTGCAAAACCAAAAATGAAGCTTGATTTTTGTTAAGTTTACTATTCAAAAAACACTTATTATTATAACAATGTTGTATTATATAGTTTTTTAATTTTAATATATGACACGCGACAGCTGTGCTAATGAAAGGCGCATACAATTATATAATCCATCAGAAATATACTCTTTCACCGGTAAGGTAGTTTTACTGATGCCGCAAGAACATGATCACCTACTTGCTAAAACATGAAATTAACCAAGAAACAGACATTAAAATGTGGCTGTTCTGTTCCAGTTATCTTCAATATTATATTTGCAAATTCCAACACTATTCTAATAATAATATATTTATGACTGTATACTTAAAGGTAATGAAGATCAAAATATTTTCATATTACAGATTCCAAAACGCTTGCATAAAGTATGGAGTACCAGATGTAGACCTTTTCCAGACGACTGATCTTTGGGACCAGAAGAATATTGCGCTTGTAACTCAAACTGTTTTCGCCGTCGGCAGAACGGTAAATGGATCTTATTTAATATATGGTCACGGCAATCAATTGTTAAATTAACAAAAAATATAGTAGCTTTTGATTAATAATATTTCTAAGTTATCACAATAGGACGATTTCCTGCAAAGTATTTAGTAATTTTAATTAAGTAACAATTCGAGGTTTAAAACAAATTCTATTTTTAATCACAAGCTTGTATTTGTAAAACTTGGGGATTTTAATGTTAAATAAATAATAATCGATTTCTGATTTTTGCTAGATAATAAACTGTCAAGAGTTAAAACGAACAGAGTTCGTTGGTAAGTTCGCTACTAAAGGTACATGCGCAAAAGAGTCTCGCACATTATACCCGGTATATTAGTGTTGCCCAAAATCGGTCTTGGTCTTGCAGTCTTGTCTTGTTCTTGCGTTTTTGCAAGATCAAGACCAATACCAAGACTGAGCCCCGCAAGACTTGAGCAAGACAATACTTAAGCCTGCAAGACTCTTGCGTCTTGCAGTTGAGACAAACTGAGATTTGGGCGTTAATAAGTAGGTATTTGGTTTCAATCCCGATTTTGAGAAACGTTCCCCAGTATCAAAACCGTAGGTATCACTAAGCTAAGGGCTGCAGTTGTATTTGCAGTTGGCAACGTGCCGCTCGTCTGAAAGCACCCTGAAACGTATTGTATTGATTAGGTAGGTTAGTACTTATTATATTTCAACAATTTATTAAGTAGGTAGCGTGTTAATACTCACAAATCTGTTCCCACCATCCCATGTGATAAAATTTACCTAGAATAACTTTCTAGCAAAGTTCATACCTTGTAGGTATCTACCTATAATAATATGTTATGCTTGTTTATGTCTAATGTGCACATCTAACGTTAGTACTCGTAGGTTGGTATGTGCTTAAAATTATAGCTAACAAAATTATATAAACATCATGTAGGTGTGAAACTTATGTTTCAAAGTTTATATTATTCTTCTGTTTAGCAAAATTTAAAAGTAACAGCGAGTCGAGTAGGTCTAGTAACAGTTTCTACGGCAGCCAATATTATGGTACAGACGCCAGCACATCAAGCTACTACAATCTATCAAATTTCTTCAACGGATTTTCAAGTTTATCGCTAAAGAGTTAAGGTTCAAAGTTGATTGGGGAAATGTGACGTTCTGCGAATAAACTGTTGGTCGGTCGGTGTATTATATACCTACTTATTTGATAATTTACCGACAAAGACGCCGCGGTTTGCAACAAGTGTATCACAGCATTTGACACTGTTTGAGCGCCGCATTCGCCGACAAAGAGTACGGACAGAGGCACACAAATTTTTACCTATTTTGGTAGGGTTGGTACAGGAGTATAAAATTAAATGACCTTGAACATGTCCCAGCAGTAGGTAGGTATAAATTGAATGCTCTGAGTTTCTTTTATTTAAATAGGTATATTCTCACACTGGCTTGAATTCGAACACTACAGCGTTAAAAGCTGTCGGGCGAGATCATAATTAAAAACGAAGTAGGTATTGCAAATATTGAATTGCGAATATTTTGATTTCGAAATAATCATTGTTAATATCGGTAATTGATAGATAGTGAGTGATACCTAGGTACTAAAATGTGAGCAGCAAGATTGAAAAGTGTATATGCCATGTCAGTGCTTTCAATAAGTTTATTTTAAAAAAGCTCTAGTAAGTTCTCTAGTAAGATTTAGAGTTTACCATTTACACACAACAAATTATTGAAAAACTAAAATTATGAAAAAGATATTTAGACAGTACTTAGGAAATTAGTAGAAAAAATATTCTATCGTGGATACCTAGTTATTAAAAAGTGGATAAACGTTGTGTTTACTTAATTTTATTTTTCTGTGCTAATGCCAACATTGACAACCCCACCAAAATAGGTAAAAATTTAGTCCGCTTCTAGACTTTGTGTTGCCGCCGTCGCTTTCATGTCAAAGGTCGCCGCCACTGCCCATGTTCTAAAGAATAAAATAAGTTTCCGGGTGCTCAGAACGGACGCAAATAGATTATGTTGTCCTCGCAAGGAAGAATGTAGTCGTAAGGATAGGTAGATTTTATAAAAATTGTTGTAAGTAATAAAAATATACCTAGTTTATATTATTATTACCTATTATACCTTTTTAAAGGACATTGCACTGCAAAATTGGAAGTGGGTGATTTTAACAAACTTGAAACGTGGAAAAGCTCCAAATATGAGCGACGTCATATTGCTTTACGCATTTTGTTTTAAAATCACACACTTCCAAAAATCGCGATTTGCAGTGTCGGTTTATCAACTTCTATCGTACCTACTCTAGTAGCGACTATTGTCTTCAGCGATGATTCACTAAATAAATAAAAATAATCGTCGTGTAGGTACGACGATTATTTTTCTAAGGAATACAATTTTGTTGTAGTAGGTACCTACATCGTTTCTTACTTACACATACTTTAACGACAGTACCTACGTAGCAAAGCGCGCCAGTCACGAGTACGACAAATTGCCTAAAAAATGTATCTACCTACGCACACTGTAATGAAATCTGCTAATCTCAACACACTGCCTGTAGCCTGCCTGATATTATTTGAACATTGTACATACATTGGTGAATGCTCCAGGATAGCCCGCAAGGCCCCACAAATAGCAATAGGCTAATAGGTATTTGCAAGTCTCGCGAGACTTGCGAGAATCTTGCTGCAAGATCAAGACCAAGACCAAGCCTGAGAGCGCAATACCAATACCAAGACCAATACCAGGTGTATTGACGCAAGACAATACCAAGACTGGCCTAAGTCTCGTCTTGGTCTTGCATTTGGGCAACACTACGGTATATTGACTATTGTGTATGTTGTTTATACTTAACTAGCGACCCGCCCCGGCTTCGCACGGATGCAATGCTGATACTAAATTCAAATTTCAAAGTGCTATAAAGTATAGGGAGAACCGCGGCCTCCGACGCGCTGCGTCCCGCAATTTTTAAATTTGTAATATCTTTGAAATATTCATTTAAATCATATGCTGTAAAGGGCCATATAGATCTATATTAAATGAACAATGTATTCAAGGTATTGAATTGGTTAAGGATTAATGCTGTATTGGTTAAAATCGCTTCGAAAATTAGCCATTATTTGTCGTAAAAAGTAAATGACAAAAAAAAGTTATTGTGGGTTATCCATAAGAGATAGACATATACCATCATGGACTTTTCTGTAGACCTTTTCAATGTGTACAATACTTATTACAGTATTTTAATAAAACTCGTAGGGTTCAGCCTGCGTTTGCAATGTAAGCGGAAAAAATTTAATTATTTACGACATCACATTAGAAACCTCAAAAAAAACAGTATTTCTCCACTATTTAATGGATGTTATTATACATATAAACCTTCCTCTTGAATCACTCTATCTATCAAAAAACCCGCATCAAAATCCGTTGTGTAGTTTCAAAGATTTAAGCATACAAAGGGACATAGGGACAGAGAAAGCGACTTTGTTTTATACCATGTAGTGATAACCGGACTCACAAATTAAATAAATAAATGCTTTAAAGAATCTTTATAATACGACGGTTATTAATATCAATTTTTGTGGTATGTGCCAAAAATGTTCAAAGAATTCTAAAAAAATCCTATTTTCAGGCCTACAAACACCCCGAATGGCGTGGTCCATTCTTAGGCCCCAAGCCAGCTGAAGAAAATCGACGTGAATTCAGCGAAGACGTTCTTCGTGCCGGAAATGCTGTCATCGGCCTACAAGCTGGAACAAACAAACTAGCTTCGCAGTCCGGACAAAGCTTTGGCGCCTCTCGTAAAATTATTCTTGGAAAGTAATCTGTGGTTATTTTGTACTCGGTCTATCATCTGTGGTTTTTTATGTTTTTCGTAATTACAATTTTCTTTGAATTTAATAGTTATGTTTTATAAGAAATACTCAAGTTTATTTATAGATATATATAAATAAAATATACTAAAATTAATGTTCCTAGATCTTAAATCAATGAACTTAAAAGTGCTACCAAAGATTACTTCTATTTTATATCTAGTATTTATTAGTAAAATGTGATCTCTGTGACATAATTTTATATGTTGATGTTGATTATTCAAATTTAACGTAGGAAAATTTGCTGTAATAAATAATCGATTATACCATTGTGTATGTATCGTGTATATATATGTTTTAGACAGAAGTTCTGAATACAAAGATAATATATAATTATCCGTAGATTTTTTATGGAGCGCGTCATTAAAAAAATCTTTAGTTTGAAATAGTTATGAGCGCCACTGCAAAACTATTGATGCAGATTTATACTAGACCTATATATTTTTTATTTGATGTAGGTATTGTGAATTTTAAAAATAAAGATAAATGATAATTTACCTCTTTACATTTAACAAACCCTTTATATAATAACAATCCCATTAATCTATACAATATATGCCATACCATATATATACAATTCAAGAAGTTAGAACCTACCTTTACACACCTACAAGTAATAATTAAAACGTATTATATAATAAAAATACATATAACGCCATCTATATCTTGGCAAAGTAAACTGAAGAATTATCACATTGGCTTGTCGCGGGAAGGATGACCTATGATTGGTAAACCCTACATATTTTAAGCTAGATGGCGTTCAAATACATGTAAATCTAGTGCAGCTGTTGGTTGTCAATTTATAATACACAAGACCAAAATATATAAATAGGTAGTGATGTGCCTCAGCTTTAAAATATCATAATCGCAAGTTCGATACTCTTTTTACCTATTCACATTATTCATTGTTTGTGAATTGTATTTGAAGCAGAATAATAAGCTAAAAGATAATAACTGAATATTGTGTCTTTTTTGATAGGATAAAGTATTTTCGTTATATTTAATACTTGAGTAGTGATTAGTAAAAAATTAAAAGAATACCTATACATCATAGTAAATATACTTTGTGTATGGTGTGGTGTACTGTTGTGGTTGTCAAAATTAATATCGAGAATTGAACAGATCTGGTATTAATTAATAAAGATAACACAATAATTTGGTTATGTAAATCTAAACACACTAATATAATTTTGACACCACAATAATTAAAACATTTTATAAAATTCCATGATTAGTTTTTGTTTTTACAAACCTCTCTATTCGATTATAATCGTATTCGGACTTCGGTTAACGTTTGTAAAGAATTTTTGATTTACTATAATTGACGATTGCTTTTGTAGATAACAGATATTGAGCACAACACTAATGTTAAATAACAATTCAAGTTGGTTGTTGGTTCGTCTTGCGTGCTTACTACAAGTTTTTATTTAATTGGTATTTATATTTGGTAGAGTTTAATATACGCAAAATTGTAAAACTGCCCAAATGTTTCGTAAACAAATGGAAAAATGATAACATTCGGAAATCCTAACGCTTCAAATGCGGAGGAGTCAGGTACGAAATGTCGAATTTTTTTACGTTGTGCGTCGAAATTAAACTATTTTTGTAACTAAATTAATATTTTAGGTGAAGTAAGAAGTATTTGTGAAAGTGTATGCAGTGATGGGTCAAATGCTACTGTACAAGCTGGGTCTTCCAATCAAAGGCCTAAAATGGACATTGCATGTGTTTTGGATGTGACCCAAACATTACACTTGGCGCATAGAAAAAGAGCATTAGAGGAAGTTAGATTGGCTTCAGACCTTGTCAATGCAAATCTACATCATATACATGTATGTATTGTTCATAATATTTTAGGAGGTTACTCTAAATATAAAGTAACATACAATAAACTGAATTGTATATGTTATCTTTTTTACTGTAGTCCAAAAACTCTACAGTATGTTTGAGTTATTTATGTGTGTTTCACATATCATATTTACATTAAATTAAAAGTAATCTTTATTTAAATTGAATTATTAATCAAATTTAACATACGATGGGTAAAGTGAAAAATAAATAATAATTTGTAAAAATTAAACTATTCCTTTGTCGACACCTTATTAGAGGAACTTTAGAGATTATAGATATGTTTGGATCTTAATAAAAGTAATATGTCAAAAACTGCTAACAATTTAGGGTAAGCTAAATTATATGTGTAAAGTATTCTTGTTTTAGTTTGAAAAACTTGATTTTGGTGAAACAAGTGTATTGGATACTTTCTACAATGCTGATGTGGTACTCGTGGATCTCAGTGTTCAAGTGCAACAGAGTGCATTGCTGTATCATCTTGGTGTTAGAGAGAGTTTTGATATGAAGGAGAATGTATTGCTTTATAATGATATTGATCCTGACGCTACACTTCGTATTAAGGTAAGAATAGAATAGAGTTAAAAGCAAAAGAATTCCCTGTAACTCTTCCTTTTATTTATGTATTTTCAAATGTAACTAGTGATAATTTGATTAATATGTTCCTCATTTATTGCAGATTAGTATCTATACAATGCTATGCTCAAAACTCAAATTTGTCACTACAACATTTACTGTCTGATAATGTACAAGGTACATAACCTTGTACATTTTAGACAAAAAAACAATGAACTAATTATGTAAATAGATTGGATACAAATGTATTAATTTATAATGAGAATTTTATTAAAACATGAGGTTGCTATCTATTTCCTCTTCTGCTCAATACAATATTTTTGGAAAAAATCTATATTTTATTCATGTTTAAATTTGATTGCAAACAATTAATTAAAAATAGGCTGACAGTGAACATTACCACTGTCACTGTAGTCAACCGTAGTGTTAAATATGTGTATTAAGTTTCAATACTACAAAACGCCACGTAGATTAGTGTATCCCTTGGGATCCATCTAAATGTTTCTATTGTTACTTCATTAAGCGAGAAGGTCAAATTTCAAATATTGATGGTAGAAGCAAATCCTCTAACATAAATGCCGAATCTTTATTACATGAAGTATTTTGTTTACTGTTCATTTGAAATATAATTTCGATTGTAGTTCTGTATAAAACTTCTAGATTGGGGAGGGGAGGGGTATTTTTTGTATGAGACTTTCCCAGACATATTTTTAAATAGGTAGTATATATAAACTTACCTGTGATTTCATTGAATTAGTACTACTGCCTCTGATCTACATTGATTACCTAGGCATTGTGAGCATGTCAAGGTCAATTATGAACAGCACTGTGCCCATTGTGATTTAAATAGATTCTCATCACTGAATATGCTTTTATAGGAGTTGGCTTTTGTTAGTTTAACGGTTCTAGATGTACTTCAATATAATATCTTCTACCACACATTGCAGCTACTGTCACTTACTTTTAACCAATTAAATAAATTTATACGAAATCTAAATACTTCAAGAGTGTTGGCCTAGTGGCTTCAGCGTGCGACTCTCATCCCTGGTGTCGTAGGTTCAATCCCCGGTTGTGCACCAATGGACTTTCTATGTGCGCATTTAATATTCTCTCGAAAGGTCAAGGAATACTCAATACATCGTGAGGGAACCGGCTTGCCTTAGACCCAAAGAGTAGACGGCTTGTGGAGGCTGATCACCTACTTCCCTATTAGATTGACAAATTTTCTTGAAACAGATACAGAAATCCGAGTCCCAGGCCTAAAAAGGTTCTAGCGCCGTTGATTTTTTTAAGAGAACTCAAGTTAAAATCTAGTCTTGAATTCTGTTAATACTTCTTTTATATAAATCTTTACAACACATTAAAATGTTCAACCATTTGTTTTTAATTTATAAAAAGTGTTCCGACCTTTAGCATGCTTGTTTACGACCAAAAAATAATGCAATATTGTGATAATAGAATGCGTTATTTCTGAAGCGAACGTCATGTACATTTAATTGCTTTTCAGATATCATTACCGAATTTCCTTTTCGTGTCATACAAGCTGACGGATGCGGGCATATGTGTTACAACCAATCCGGCAGCGACGAAATTCAAGGGGGAGGAAACAGCTGATCCAAAACAACATCTCACCTTGAGATTGAAGAATATATTACAAGACGTAGAAGTGCAAACAAAGTACGTATTCAAACAATAGGTCGTATAAAGTATCAGGACATATTACACAATATTTTATATTGTGTAAGGATTATGTAAAATATATTTTTAACTTTTAATTAAGACTTTACATGTGTGAGTAACAATACATTTTCTACGTTAATTTATGACTAGCTTCGCAGCTTCACTCTGTATCGTGTGACCTCAACAATAATCCATATATATTGGTGAAACACGTACAAATCCGTTGTAGTTTTAAAGTTTATGTCATACAGGCCATACGCCATATTGATTCATAGGCCGGTTGACTTTTATGAAATGTAAGGATTATAACTATCTGACTCTCATTTAAAGTCAACGGTAAAAAATCTTTGAAGAAAAAAAAGAAAAATCTTGATCTCAATTTATAGTAAAGATTTTAATAAGATAATATTTTCTGCCCTTATTTAAATTGGTTGTTAATCGATCCATCTCGTAGTAAGTAAAGGTTCGATGAACTTAAAAATTCTTAATTCTTAATTACGTTATGTAACCTACAAGTTTAATATCAATAATTCTCAGCAGTGATTACACACGCCTTACTTAGTTTTTATTTATTATTAATTAGTAAGTGTTAATTATTTGTTGTTGAAGTGTACAAGGCTGCTTGTAAAATCACATTATGAACTAAATTATCGAACTTAATTATTATTACAAGACCGACAACGCCTTTGCGAGCCCTCTGGCAATGTGTCCGTGGGCTGGATTATCACTTAACACTAGATGATCCTACTGCCCGTTTCACCTCAGTTATATAAAAAAACCGTAGGTAAAACTGGGAGGCGCTGGTTAAGAAAATGTTCAAGGAAAACTCGATATTGCATGCTACATGAATATTTAATGCAGATTTCAGCCCACATTCAACGTACTCATGATCTTGTCATTTTAATGATGTTTAGTCATATTTAAAACAATCTACTTACAATTTGACTTTAAATAACGGGACTTTCGCAATTTCATATACTCTAGCCTAATGTTTCCAAAGGGGAAAATTTGATTAAAATTATTTGGAATTTGAATTTTTCATAACATGTTTAGAAAAATTACTGTGTTTCGTTTACAATTTCCAAGAAATTTCTTCCTAAAACAAGTTCTTTTAGTGAATCTTTCAATTTTATAATTAGAATTATAATCAATTAATAAGGCATAAGAATTTTAGATTAGATAGATAGGTATAAGTAGATATTTTTTGCTCTAGTACTTCTTAGCGATTTTATAGCCGAAGAACCAGATATATCAGTTTTTAATTTTTCAGGGACCAACTAAATAATAAAGTTATCCAGTCTGTCTAAATCTAAGTCAATGGAATTTTATCTTAACGACTAAAATTACTCTCCAATTAGCCGTTGTTAACATGACACCTATGTGCTTTTGTCACGAGTCTTATGCAATTTAGTACAGAGATAATATTTTATTGAGCGTGAACATTAATTTGTATGAAGGCAAATGGGCTTGTTTATTATGTTTTCATATAAGCAACATATTGGCCTACGATTTTTACACACTTGTGACGCTGGATTTTGGGTCTTTAAATTCTTTAAATCGTAATACAGAGAGCAAGTTTCAAGCTTAATTAAAATATAGATTCAGGGGTTTTTGTATGAAAAGGCAACATTTGTGTAGAGTGATCCAAGTGATACACAATCAGAAATGTTTGCGTGCTAAAACATTACGAAAAACATCTAAAGAAAACGGTACAGCACCAACAACTAGTTTTTTTCATCCAACCCACTCGCGTGTTATGGCCTCCCATTTCAAGCAGACATTAGGGCTTAATTGTGATAATTCTTTAAATCATATTCTCTTTGTCCACAGAGCGCATCTACAAGAGAAATTCCTTTCAGATCTTCGAAAAGCACGTGAAACTTACAGTGGTGCGGAGCTTAATAATTATTTACATGCCATGCGACGTCGGTTGGATGACCCGGGAGTGTTATCGGGAGATACGATTTTGAATCTCCTTATATCCTATAGAGAAATACAGGACTATGACGCGATAGTACATATTGTTGATGATCTTAAGACTATTATGAACAGGAAGAATTATGTAAATATGCCGATTATAAGGTTCATGTACGCGTTTGCTATGAACAGGTAAGGTAAATACGTTCTAATTTGAAATTTTTGAATTTCGAACGTCGGATGAATCAGCTTAACACAGAATATCGAATTTAAATTCGTTCTGAAACTATTTTATGATGATTATGTGTCACCAAGAAGTTTCCACTGTAATTTTTTGCTTATGCGTGCATTTTCTGTAATCTGTAGTCTATGATATTAGCTTATCTATAGCCGAACCCGCGTTCCATGAATTTTATGTTTATATTAACCTTTTAATAATTAGGTTTGATCTCAATTTATTAGATAATATAAGGTAAGGAATTAAAACCCAGTATGTACATAACATACAGGGTTTTAAATTCTTACATATACAAATATTTACTTTGATAATAATACTAATATTTCTAAGACGACTACGTTCGCGTGAAAACGGAAGACATATGAATCATTATTGTGATGCAAACTGCTTAGTACCTTATGATAAAAATACTGTATTATTAATGTTACCAAAATAATGTGGTAAGCCATATATTTATATTAAAAACAAAGCAATACTATTGCATGGATTTCAGGAGAAATAAAGAAGGCGACAGAGAAAATGCATTGCGAGTATGCGTGAAAGCGTTGGAAAAGAAGGAAAATAGATTTCCCGACATGCTGTGCCTCTGTGGGCGCATTTATAAGGATAAATTTGTTGAATCTCAGCACAGTGATATGGAGAGTTTGACGAGTGCGATACATTGGTATGTTTTTAAAACAATTTAAAAAAAACACGTTGTTATTAACAAAATTTTAATATGGGAAATTAACAATAATTTTCTTAAATAACAATATTATATACCTTAATTTTGCGTGTATTGTTGCCAACGTCCATACCACGTTGAATACACCGGTTCTCGTCCGATCACCGAAGTTAAGCAACGTCGGGCGTGGTCAGTACTTGGATGGGTGACCGCCTGGGAACACCACGTGATGTTGGCTTTTTTTACTTTTTTGGCGTTTTGAATTAATGTTTTTTTTTGTTTATAGGTACAGACAAGGCTTTGAAGTACAACCGAATGAATATGCTGGCATCAATTTGGCAACTCTACTTGTTATTGCTGGGAACGATTTTAAAGATTCCCAAGAACTACAGCATATAGGTATTAATTTCGATTTTAAAATAAAAATAGGTTTTTTATAAAACTAGCTGGTAGCTCAAATGATACAGCGTGAAACACATATTTTATCTACTTTAAATACCAGAAGCGATAAAAGTATCTATTTTAATTAGGTAATCAATTTATTACTACCAAATGTGCATTTGAAATAAATTATCAAATTTTTATTGTAGTTATGGTTCACTATTTTGTCTATAATGGCTTACTCATGAGATATAGATATATACTGTGGCGGGCTTTTTTGTTATTCTATTTAAGATTCCATCATACATTACATATGTGTAACGATTTGGAAGCGCACGCCAGAATAGCTCGCATTTTTAGAAAAAAAGTAGGAACTTACTTGGCATTATGGACAATTCACACAATATCTATATAAATAGTAGCCTATGTGTTATTCTGAAGTTTAAGCTATATTATTGTAAAGTTTCATTAAAATCCATTAAGAAGTTTTTACGTGAAAGAGTCACATACATCCATCCATACTTACTCTATGACATTAGTAGGATATTCTCGTCTCCTACTTAACAAATGTTCTTGGAATTTCAGGCAGAGTACTCAACCACTTGATCGGTAAAAAAGGCAGTTTATCATCCCTCAAAGAGTATTGGGACGTCGCCACTTTCTTCGAGATATCGGTCCTTGCGCAGGATTACGTCAAGGCTATACAAGCGGCCGAATGTATGTTCAAATTGAAACCGCCCAATTGGTACCTTAAATCAACTATTGGCAATATCGAGCTTATAGATAGGTATGTATATAACACTGCTCCATGTAACCCCGCCACGTTCGTACGTTCGTTATCTTGGCGTACGTGAACGGGCGCCCTCACAAAGTCTATTGACAAGTGACTCTTACTGTGTCAACAATAAAATATCAGTGGTGCTACAAGTTCTCCGTCTGGTTATCAAATTTTTGAATCTGTTACATTATCATTTTGGATCTATATATTTAAATTTATTTTTAATTCGAGAATTCCGTTTTGTTAAATTGGCATTTCATTAATAATTTCTCAAATAGTTATTTGTCAACTAGATGTGCTCTCGGTGGCAGTACGCTAAAAGCACTCAAAATGTGGAATTATGTAATTTATTCGCGTTTATATCATAACAAAAGCAATACTATTAGGAATTTTCTTCAGAGGAAGAACTCAACTAGTGTTAACTTATTTACACTGCCCATAGTAGACACTAGCAATGTCAGAAGGATTGTGAATGCTTTTTCGACGGCAACGACATCTTAGTTAAAATATATTGTGAAATTGCCCAAAAAATTACTTGGATACACGTTTTTCGAGTATTCTCCATTTTTTCTTTACCCAAAAATTTTTTTACCCACAATATCGTATTAAAAGCATTAATAACAGCTGGAAGCCCTTTTATGCATCTTCTTATTTTTTTCTTTATATGAAATTTGTATCATGAAATGAAAACAATGAAATAAATTCCAGCGCGCAATTGAACCTATGATCTTTGGAGTAAAATCATTAAAGATTACCATTAGATAAAGATGGTTATACTCGAAGGACTTTTAATATTTAATAGTAAAAAACATGTGGAAATTATCAATTCAATGATTATTTTAGGTTCAGAAAAAAGAATGAAGATACATCACCAGAGCAACAGGTCTTCTCATTCTGGATGGAATTCTTCGTTGAGGCCACCAAGAGTACCTGTGAAAATATCATTAGGTTCCCCGTAAGTTTAATATTATTTTAAAATTTATGTTTGCTTTGACTTAAATCTATATTAAAAGCTATTTTGTAATTTGTATACGCATGTGATATTGTTGGTATTGCATATTTTAGTATGATTTATTTAGGCTTTCAAGTGCTAAATCTCGTAAAACTGTATATGTTTGTGTGTGTATACATTTCTAGGAATATACCAACTTAGAACAATCCAAGTTTCATCAAAATCATTTAGTAGTTTTTAGATATTTACGCCATTCTGGTATGTATAGGTAAATAATTTAATTAAAGAAATATTTTTTAATTAATCTAAATTACTTTTATTTATACTACTGCTTTTTATAGTATGATTGCTTTTTGTTTATGTGTTATTTTAAAACTTATAGTAATTTTGTAATTAGGGAGCGTTCAAGTATTACGTATCTATCTATATCTAGTTTTGGGGTGGAGGGTTCCTTTTGTAAAACGTTACGATGCGGGGCGGGGATTGAATTACGCGTTATTGTTAATATTATTTTCGCCTCTTCAGTACTTTACACCACATAATAGTAACTTTTAGGTATAAAGAGTCACTAGGTGGTCACGAAACGTTTTACTATACTTGGGTACAGAAAAACGTTACGGCGCTTTACATGGAGGGGGGGGGGGGGGTCAATAATCTCCAAAAATTGCGTGACGTAATACTTGATCGCTCCCGTAAAGTAACAATTATTTTCTAAAATACTTTGTATTTCAAAATGTGAAGATACATTTTTAGGTTTATTCTTATTATTAGGTCGTGATATTGGAAACTACAAAGGAATATATGCCTTCATATGTCAATGTCAATATGGGAGCTGAACAAAAATCGGTGGAAATACTTAACCTGTGTCTCAAATATATGAGGGGAGATTGCAGACAGGTACATAGATGGCTGTTTACATCTGATATGATTAGGACTTATAGGTAAGAATTTATTGTATGTTAATAATATATAATTATCATTATACTTAATAAGGAATTTTAATTGTATATTCTATATCGTATTGGCTTAGACTGTATGGTTTTTATGAATATATTGTATTGTATTGTATTGTATTGTACATTTTGTATTTACGTAAGTTTCTAGTAAATCAATACTAGTACATTCGATACAATCTAGTTAATTAATTTGCGATATTTGTTTTAAAATAAGTGTTGTTTAATGATTTGCTATTTTAAAAGTGTACCGAGAGTTTTTTTACGCCTGCTTTTTCTCTCGGCTTACACCCTCTGTCTTTTTTGCCGATGAGTAGGGATGCCTACAGATTCAAATTTAATGACGTGGAATAAGTGATACCTGTATCTTATGTTCTATAATAAACATTAAATATATTATTTCAATCGCAAACAAAATCAAAATTATTTTATTAAATTTAAGTGATATCAACTTATTTGTTATATAGATATATCCTTTGTGGCGCTTTTCCACTCTTTCGTTTCGAGGAAACTGCTACATACAAATTTGCTGTAGTAAAAACTAAAATTTTTTAAAATAGCTTTCGTGTCATTTTATTTTTTCATGTGTTTCATGTGTGTATTTGTGGTGCAATAAAGCCTAAAAATCTTAATTGTTTACCGTTTTCAGTTTATACAAACGCGATGATAGATGCCTATTTCTATACGTGAGTGAGAATTCTGATGATTTTCAAATATTCCTCCCTTCACATTTGTTCCGGCAACGTTTATATGAGTTCTTAGGAGAATTAACTGCGGATCATGAAAAAGTCGCGGATTTGGACACAAGCGTTATGCAGGACCAGTTGAAGGTAAATTAATTTAAATAAACTGTTTTCAAGACTAAATATGTCGTATATTCTTCTAGTTTCTGAATAAATCTAATGAAAAATTAGGTAATTAAATAAATACACATGGTGCTCCTAAAAATATGGCTGTTTCAGGATACCTTACATTATTTTACCGTAAAAGTTCAAGTATTACGTAACCAAACGGGTCCTTGTATAAAACGTTACGATGCGGGGAGGGGATTGAATTATTTGATTTGACTTTTCAGTACTTTACACCACAAATTGGTATCTTTTAGGTATAAAGAGTCACTCTTTGGTTACGAAACGTTTTACTATATTTGGGTACAGAAAAACGTTACGTCGCGTTACATTTGTCAATAATCGCCAAAAATTGCGTGACGTAATACAGGAAGTTTCGGATACGTTATTGATCGACAAATAAATTTTCAATCATTAAAATTTGAACCAGTATAAGGGTGACACAAAGTTATATAATAGATAAACTTAATCAAAACAAGATCATAGACAATAGTGTAAAATGTGTCGAATTCGTGTAAATCAAAGAATATTCCAATATCTGTATTTTTTTTCAGTTTGAATACGAACTGGACGATTGCAACAAACGTGTCGTACTCGGTAAAGGCACGTACGGAGTCGTATACGCAGCGAGGGATCTCAATACACAAGTGCGTATCGCGGTTAAAGAGATTCCGGAGAAGAATCTTGGAGATGTCCAGCCATTACATGAAGAGATAATGCTGCATTCGCAATTGAGGCACAGGAATATTGTACAGGTATAGTTTAAATAGATTTTTTGTAATATAAATATTCTGCAGTTCCAAACAATTTCGTTGTATTCTAAAAACATGGCGATTAATAAGAGTGGTGGGCATATTTATTCGTTCTTATCTATATATTTCTGTTCTTTTAAATAAGTGTACATAGTATTAATATAAATTAAAGAAATTTGATTTGATTCGCGTGAAAAACACCCGAAGAGTTGTAATTTAAAAAAAAAATTATAAAAACGACATGTAATCCCGATGTCGGTTGTATATCGGGTATGCGGTTGCCAAGGCTTATAAATTTAAATTTCTTGAAAAAATACAAACGAAAATTAAAAAAGAAAGTAATGAATTGTTCATATAAAGTAATTTTGTTAAAGTCAAAGTAAAAAATCATTTACTCATGTAGGTAACAAAATGTACACTTAGGAATGTCAAAAAAGAAATATACATTATATTATATATTTCATGCATTTACTGCCAGTTCTTAAATCAAAGGCGTAGAACAGAAGAGAAGCACTGGCAATAAACTTTCTTCACTCTTTTTAATCGCCAAGTTTTTTGTTTTACACAACGTTTGTAAGAAGCTGCAATCATTACACCATCTTCCACATTTTTGTTGTTTGGAGTTGACATAAATTTTTCTATGTTTCCTTTGCTATATTTCAGTACCTTGGATCAATATCAGAAGACAACTATTTCAAGATTTTCATGGAACAAGTGCCCGGAGGTTCTCTGTCTGCTCTGCTCCGCTCAAAATGGGGACCTCTTAAAGAAAATGAGGCCACTATAGCCTACTATACTAAGCAGATATTGGAAGGTAATGAGTAAATTTATTATACGAATTTACTATAATTTTAAGGTTTTTGCTTTTACCCATTTAAACCGTTGATCATTTTGTATTTGTTAAACATTAGACTACACAAAGAAGTGTTTTCAGAGATTTTAATCGACTTACAACAAACCGACGAAGGAAGTTATCAATTCAACGTATTTTTTTTTTATAACTAAGTTATTCGACCTCATTTGAGAGTTTATTGTTTTCTGAAATAGGAGTAGAGTGGTGTGTGGCATGAGATTTTATTTATTGTATGCATAAAATATACAAGAAAATAACACTTCACAATGTTTACACACAAACACATAAATTATATTAGCACATAACAATTTTAAAACTAAATAGAAATTTAATCATCATTAAGAGCGTGATACACAAACTACGGTAAGTTGCAAAATTGTTAATAACATTTTGTACGGTATTTTTATTGATAGAAAATAAATAGCGATTATATCAATATTTAAATAGTCTTAGATTGACTCCCTAATTGACTATAGTATCTTATCATTTCAGGTTTAAAATACCTACACGACCAAAAAATCGTGCATCGTGATATAAAAGGTGACAACGTATTGGTGAATACATACAGTGGGGTGGTCAAGATATCAGATTTCGGTACGTCAAAGCGATTGGCCGGCTTGTGTCCCTCAACGGAGACTTTCGCTGGAACATTGCAGTACATGGCCCCAGAGGTCATAGACAAGGGACAGAGGGGGTATGGGGCACCGGTATGTCAATTTCTTTTTAATTGTTTTATATTTATGGTACTTATTTGTTATGGGAAGGTTTTGGATATTTTACATTTTTTTCTCGTCTATCGAATTATTATTAAGCTATAATGGTAGAAAATAAGTTTATAATAAACTAGCAGACTCGGCCAAGCGTTGCTGTGGCTAAGGTTTTTGTTATATTACATAGTAGTAACCTATTCAAGGGAAACGGTAGGAGAACACCAGTCATGGACCACTATGCTTTTTTGGTGGTTATGCCATTACATTGTAGCTTATGTGAAACGGTGGTACTTTCAACACAGCACCATCTGTTAGAATTTTGACTATCAAATAATAAACAAATATTTTGCAATAAAATAATATTGCGGGTATAAATTGAGATGTAAGATATCCTATCTTTTAAGTTGGATCAAACTACACACGGAGTGCAAATTTGATTGATATCGGTTCGGTAGTTTAGGAGTCCATAGCGGACAAACAACGTGACACGTAATTTATATATATTAAGATAAATTTTGGCAAAATAAGTTATGTGAATCTACCTTTATTTAATGTTTAAATATATGTTTTGATGATTACACCAAGAAAACTATGGTTATTATAACAGTAATTAACCGTTTTAAACTGGTTGAATCGTGCCGCAATGGGTTTTTCTTTCTATGTACGCAATTCACGCTTATAACGAAAGTTTGACAAACAGTGACAGGCACAAAAGGCTGGTCAAATACGTACCTATAAACAATGATTAATGAAACACAAATATGTTTGCTCTCTATAAGAAATATCTTCGGGACTTCAAACTTACTTTTTAGTATCAAAGCGACATCTCGTGTGATTTTAAAGAAATAATAGTTTATTTAACAAGTTATTTGTTTGCATTTTAGGTTTAAAGACTTTATTTCTCAAAAAGACAAAAATGTTTATTACATGGGAATAATACTTTAGATTAACATAACATTGTAGTCGTTCTTAAAAAAATCACAATAAAATATAGCCGTACATGCAATAAATTTAAAAATAAAAGTTACCAAAGAAATATTAATTAAAAGTAATTATACGAAATGAATTTTAAAGTAATTTTGTTTAACATATTCACTTAGCTTCGATTTGAATGAATTGATAGAAATAATACTTTTAATCTAATTTGCAATAAGCATTGAATGTGCATAAAATTTCCAGGCTGACATCTGGTCTCTTGGGTGTACGGTTGTGGAGATGGCGACGGGAAATCCGCCATTCATGGAGTTGGGGTCACCTCAAGCTGCTTTGTTTAAGGTAATCGGATATTTTATTCTCGAGTTTGATAATTACTACTTAAACCACAAAAAAAAAAAACAGAAATATAGTTGTCTCTGCTCTATCCTATTGAAGGAATTGAACATACACATTTGCGTTATTCTGTATCAACCTATTTATTTTCAATAGCTAACAAAGAATCTAATCAACATAACCGTTATAAAGAGGATATTAAAAATATAAACTCAGAACAAATATCAATACTATTATTAAAAAAAAAAGAAATTTAAGAAATTGCAAAAAAATCAACATTTGAGACACTGCTTACAATTTAACGTATTATTATTCGGTAGCTTGACGGTTGAGTACGTTGACGTTCACAATCTTTCGACAGTTCACTATCTCGCGTGCTAGATTACAATCTAACGGTATTTACAATTTTACGGTGATGTAACTATATGTTAATAAAGAAACCTTTTAGAAAAATGTCTTTAACTCTAGTAGTCTAGTAATCTCAAAGTGAAATATTTTGAAATAGGTGGGGTATTATAAAATGCATCCAGAAATCCCGAATGAGTTGACCCAGAAAGCGAAGAATTTCATCCTTCGATGCTTCATACCAGATCCGGAGAACAGGGCCACGGCTGCAGAGTTATTAGAAGATCCTTTCCTTTGCGAGTAAGTTTTTTTTTTTAATTATGGCTCTGGCACGGTTTGTGCATTAGTCAGCATCAAGTATAAGATTTTTGTAATTCGCCTTAGAGATTCGACCATGTCCTCCATGGACGGTTTAGGCACTCGCCCGGTACCGCACAACCCTCCAAAAGGCCGAGAACAAATTTAAATTAAATTAAAACTTGCCCTCGAACCGGGAATTGAACCCGGTACCCCTCACCTAGCTGCTACTTAATAAGACCGCTAGGCTATGAGGCCCCCTGCGAGTAAGTTTAATTTATTTTAATTTGATCCAATTTTCTACCAATATGCCTAAGTTATTGGTAGAAAATTGGATCAAATTAAAATAAATTAAACTAAACTAAACTAAAGTAACCTCTGATCTAGGTATTTCCCGTTGCTGTCGGACAAAATCTAACTATTTGCTCTCAGATTACTCTCTCTATTCTTACAATCTCGTGCGCTACTGATCTCTAGGTCTTGGCCTCAGATTACTGTATCTGTTTTGTGATTTTTTTTCTTAATAGGCACTGTAGGTGATCAGCCTCGTGGCTTGACTTGGATCAGTAAGAATTATACTCGTACATTTGAGGTTTACCTGGTTTTTTCTTCCACCACAACATTCTTCTTCTTGTTATGGTGTATAAATGTTTCCAGAAAAAAGAAATCAAGCAGTCGTCTAGGAAACAATGACTTTAGCCGCAGTATATCAGTACCCGCGGATAAGGGACGGCCGGTCGTAGCTCAGAAGAAAATCTCCCAACCGAGTTTGCAAGGAAATCTACCGAGCTCCCCGGAAATAGAGTAAGTTTTTAAAATGGGTCTTGTTTAGTCGTTGCCCACTAACAGATTTTCTAAATTTTGTGTATTTCATTTTTTTTAATTTTTAAAAGGCTTTTTTTTTAAATTTTTAAAAGGCATTTTTTTTAATGTTTTAATTAGAAATTAATATTTTTGATTAAGCACATGACTTTTACTTGAAGTTGTAATAAATACAATAACTTAATAATTGGAAAATAGGTACTGAAATAAAATATATAGTCTATGTGGAAAGAAAACTGGCTAAAAATAATTTGGAAAAAATTATTATCGTCGAACTATAATGACGTAACAGTGTTGTAAACATAAAAAACCTAATTGAGCACTGTTGCGACTTCCAATCCCACGACGGTTTTCTCTCCGCACAGATTCTAAAAACATTTTTATATGAAATACAGTTTAGTGGGTATCGATTTGTTATTATCGCATGGAACGATATTTATCCATTTGCATGTGTTAAACGGTTTTAAGTTCCAATTTTCATTATTTTACTTAATTTAGGGGAATGTGTTTGTTCATTATAAAATACACCTTAATACAAAGCAATACAGTCCATTACAATTAAATTCGTACTAATAGTGGTTATGGTTAGGCTTTTGTTTTTATCCTAATCATATTTATTTCATTATGGACAAGATTAAACCTTTTAATTTTTTTTACACGAGTGGTTTATTCATAATTTATTAATAAATTTTAATTCAATTTTCAACTAATCCGTTTTCAGTTATCCATATTTGACCATCTGACATTAAACATACCCAATGCCCAATAAATAAAAGTATTACCATTTCCAATACAGCTACCCATTCCATGATTTCAAAATTTCTCATAACTAGACCAAATTTGCATCATGTGTCATGCCTGATTGTCTTATTAGGTGCGAAAGGAGATTCTATTATAGTATTTCTGTCATACCTACGTGTCATTTTAAAGGTGTACGTTGTACGAACAAGAACTCATTTTAATGGTATATTGTACAAATTTCATTGGCTCCGCTTAGAAACCGGTGCACTCCTATCGAAGATGAAGTGGGAAAATATAGGAGTTAGGCCTCTTCCGTTTCTTGTTCGCCCGTAAATTGTCATAAAAATCGCAAAAATATCAAAGTAAAAGAATAGGGTTGGAAATTTTAATTTAAGTAATTATTCCGGGTATAGAATGTTATACCAGAACAAATAGAAGATACAATTAAAAATGATTTTCTGCTCATTATATACTCGACAATAGACTGCATTAAAACAACATCATTAAATTTGTCCCCTCGTGATAAACATTGCTGCGTCTGTTTTCTTGATCTTTTTCTCCAGGAATATATTACAGGACCTTTATGTTATCCGCATTTTAGCAGTTGAGTCACGGATACGGTGATAATCAGACATAATAACACATTATCGGAATATCTTAAACGTTCCGGTTCTTTATTTAAAATTTGGTTTAGTTGTGATTTTCGACCCCATTGGCTAACATTAACCGTACGATTGCTAAGTGTTTATTTTCCCTCAAAGGGTTAAAACGGTCCGGTCTAACCCGACAATCACTAGGACGGCGTCCTCGATGCTGTCTCCAATATTGATTTACCCGCCGGACCTATCTCATAGCAGGTAAACATTGTTATATACCACAATAATTTCAATGCACCAAATTTTCTGAAAGAATGTCCAACTGTACAAAAATGCAAAAGTAGTCAAGTAATTGGCGTATTCCGTATAAAATGTTTTACTAGTTTAAATTGTTTGACGAAATCCGAAATCTACTGTCTGCGTAAAATATTTGAGTAATAAAGCGCTCCGGTAATGTTTAAAGTTACGTTCAAGTATTACGTCACAAATTGGGGGGGGGGGGGGGTCCTTTTGTAAAACGTTCGATGCGGGGCGGGGATTGAATTACGCGTTATTGTTAATATTATTTTCGACTTTCCAATACTTTACACCACATAATGGTAACATTTAGGTATAAAGAGCCACAAGGTGGTCACGAAACGGTTTATTATACTTGGAAAAACGTTACGGCGCGTTACATGGGGGGGTCCAATAAACTCCAAAAATTTCCTGACGTAATACTTGAACGCTCCCTTATACAACTGATCAGATTGACAACGAGGCAAACTCCAAACAAGAAAGATAAACAGGAACATATGGCTATATCATTTTTCTTATTAAAATCTCAATGGAATTTTATATTTTCGCACAGGGGGAAAACTTTTTACCCGTTTTACAAACCTTTTGTCCTGTAAGATTTTTCTTTCAAATATTTAACGCAGAGTTTCGAAGAATAAATATAACTTCAGCTACTATTGTTACAAAAGATCACTCGAAAGATTTTGGCGAACTTAAAATCGTAGTAGTAATATTGAGACTAACATTTTTATATTAATGTACTCCTATTTTGAGATGTATGTTGTAATAATATTAGCACGTTCAAAGTATGTTCAACATAGTGTAGTCATAGTAGTAGACCGTAGCCTTTGTCAATCATTGCCATTTTTTAGTACCCTAGTTATAATGTTTGGTATCAGATATCTTGCGTTGAGTCACAAAGCTTACCATCTCTTGCTATGTTTTGCATTTCATTGATAACTATATTTTTTTTAATCCCTTATTCATAAGAACTTTTCGGTTTAAATTTCTTATAAAAATAATTTTATTACATATCTACGTATACATTAATTAATGTTCACAATAAAAATGGTCTTATTAATAATGGGATTTCGTTATATTGATAGAAAGCGCATGTATTTATATTTTTTGAAACAGGATTGTCGGTGAAGGATGTTTATGCCTTGCTTTTATTAATAAAAGTAAAATGATAACGAGACAAGGTGAATTAATATTATGGGCGTAGTACAAAAATAAAATATTTAGGATTATTATAAGAATATTTTATATTTCAGTACAATGCCGAACACACCATCTACAGAAGAGATGGAGAATGCTGATACAATTTTAAATAGACGAAGTTCATCTGGAGGGCTTTTGTCACCTGAGGTATTTGTAGTGTGACTTTGATCTCTCATTTGTAACTATTTCGTATTTCACCCGATTTTATTATGTTGTGTTTAACAATGGTTCGATTTAGATAATTTAACTAATACCATTGGTTGAGGAACATTATAAAATATCCATGAAGTGACTGCGTAAAAAAGGAATCTCAAGATTAAGATTATTTTAAAATTCTAAAATTGATGCTTATTAAACATAAAATTTTATTAAAATTAGTATAAAATAAAAATATTTTTTATACATATTCCGCGTTCCGCATCAATCCAATAATTAATACCCTACAAATATTATTAAATTTTTGATGTGAAACATCTATAGCCGCACGTAAAACCAATTTCTGGCGTGCGTCGCCACGCTATATGATGGTATATATATACAGTCTATATGCAGTATTGTGTGTATTTCGAAGTCACTGATTAAACGAATTAAGTAGTCACGATTTTTGTATTTAATGAAAATAAATGTTTATTCAATAAATACTTAGTCATCGTTATCTGGAAAAAAAACGTAATATTTTATTTTATCATCATGACATATTTAGTTCCTATCACAATCTGTTCTTTTCTACATTTTACTTTTACAAAATAATATCGATGTTTCACATCTGCCAGGACGTGAACGTTCGACGAACGAACGAACAGCCCGTGACGGCACACATTTTTTTGACTTTGTGCATCACATACGCTTTAAACTAAAAGCAATGAAACATGTTCGAAAACCTAACTAAAAGTCATAAAATTACCATTTTTTTTTTAATTTATAGGTCGACATGCCCAACGTACCGCGATCGTCTATTGATATAGAACACGACGGCTTCTATCTGCTTAAGAAGGACTCGCAACGGCGTCTCACTCTCTCTCGTGTGTTAGAGCAGGACTGCGAGAAGATTTGCTCAAAATGGATGCTCAGTATACAACAAGATTTCGGGACTACTGTTTTGACTATGGTAAGTGAAATCCAAGAGCACTGTTGACTGTGACTGCACTGAGACTTGGGCGTGCGACTCTCATCCCTGAATTCATAGGTTCTAGCCCCGGCTTTGCACCAATAGATTTGTCTTTATATGTGCGCATTTAAGTGCGTATAAATAATAATAATAAAGCCTGTTTTATTTCCAATCATGACAGAAACAAATTATAATACAGCTTAGATTATTTAACTTTTTTTTTTGCTTGTTATCGTATATCCTAGCTACCTTCAGTGCCGTCGATCGGAACCCCTTCACGGATAAAGGCCTCCTCCAGCTTTTTCCAACTGACTCTGTCTATGGGTCTCTTTCTCCATTCGTTTTCTGCTACCACTTCTATTTCTTCTATGCACCTTATTGGGTGACTTTTTCTCCTTCTTCCTCTTAGTCCTTTCCATACAGTTGTCTTTAAAGTCAGTAAAGTCATTTAAGCGCGTACGGCGATGGAAATCATTCAGAAGAAATTTCATTCAGTGTTTTAGAATACTTATCATCCATTTGTATGATTTTCTATTAGAAAGAAATAGAACACGCACAATCTATGTGAAAAGTACAAGAGTAATACTGTGATATATAAATATTCGTAATATTCTTTCATAAATCTCTAGTATACTTCAAAGATTTCAAATTTAATATTTAGTATCAGGGACCTAAAGCACAACTCGCCATTGCGATTTCTTTTACAAGTAACATTTCAAAGTAGCCCTAAATTAGAAAGTTAGTGGGGTTTGAACTCTCCAAAATTGTGGTACTGATAGGACATCGGCCTATTAAAATTATAGAAAAGTCACTAATAAATGCACCCACACATTTATTCATGCCCTTACTGCTTGCCCATGCTTTGTGTTACAAAAATGAAAAAAAAATTGTCGAATACACAACTGCAGTTTATAATATAATGTGCGAATAAAAAAACACAATTGCAGTTTAAAAAAAAACAATTTGTTATTCTTAATTAACTATTAAGTTTGAGCTGGTTAAACTTGACACAGTTATGTTTTAATTAAAAGTTTTCCCGAATCTTACACATTGAAGTTTATTATTAAAATGAATAAACATTGGCCCGAATAGGTCGGGAAAACTATTAATAAAATTCTTCATCGTTTTACAGAACCATCTAGAAACTCTCCGATGCGCGCTCAAAGAGTACATAATGGATCAAAACAGATCTGTCATTGAGCAGGCGATAACGACATTGAAGGAAGACTTGGATTTCGACTCGAACGCTATAAATGAGCTCCATTCAGCTATTTACATGTTCCAAGAAGCGGTGAACGTTGTACTACGGATGCATAGTATTAAGCCGCATTGGATGTTCGCTTTGGACAATTTAGTAAGGAATGCGGTGCAAGCAGCCATAACTGTTTTGTCTCCAGGTATGTTGTAGCTAAGAGGTATGAGCAGTGTTGGCCTTGTGGCTTCAGCGTGCGAGGTCGTAGGTTCGATCCCCGGCTGTGCACCAATGGACTTTCTTTCTATGTGTGCATTTAACACTTGCTCGAACGGTGAAGGAAAACGTGAGGAAACCGACATGTCTTAGACCCAAAAAGGCGACGGCGTGTGTCAGGCACTGGAGGCTGATCACCTACTTGCCTATTACATTTAAAAATGATCATGAAACATTCATTTAAACATTCTCGGAATCGAGATTGTTTAAATACAATTTATGAGTGTGGTAAAAATTACATGGCCTAATATTGGCTTATTTAACTAAAGTATTTATATGAAACTTACCTAAAGTTATTTATTTATTATTTATTTATTATCACTTCGTTGCATATACATTAATATAGTACAATTGACATAATTAAATAAAAAGGAGAGCAACTGGCGGCCTTATCGCTTTCAAGCGATCTCTTCCAGGCAACCACTGTGAGAAAACAAAAAGTATTAATTACATAAGATAGGCAAGAAGTGCAAAAATACATGTATTACATTTAGTTGGAAACAAGGAACAAAAAACAAACTAAACTAATAAAGAATACATGAAAAAATAATAATACTAATAATAAAGTGCACATGAATCATTTTTAATTTCTTAAATTAAGATCAGTCTCAGTAGGTACCTATTATTAAAGTTAGGGATACGATGTGGACAGGTAATGTTTGTAAAAAAGAAATTTAAAGGAAGATAGAGAAGGAGCTAAGCGAATAGGGACTGGAAGTGAATTCCATAGCTTAACTGCAGAGACCTTAAAGGAATCGCCAAGAAAGGAGGAGTTATGACATGGAATTTCAAGGATATAGTTTTCGGAAGAGCGTAGGCTATAGTTATGGGATCCCAAAAATTTGAAATCATTTTTAAGATAGGAAGGAGTTTTAGGGTTGAACAGGATGGAATATAAGAGATGGAGAACATGAGCATCACGTCGCTGACGAATGGGTAACCAGCCCAGCCGCTTACGGAACTCAGAGATATGATCGTACTTTCTTAGACCGAATATAAATCGGATACAGAAATTTTGGAGACGATCCAGTTTATTTAGCAACTCCTCATTTAGATCGGAAGAGCAAGAATCGGCGTAGTCCAGTAATGGCAGGAGGAGAGATTTAGCCAGTGAGGTTTTAGTACTAAAGGGAAGAAAATTACTAAGACGCCGAAGGATACTGGAGGCACCGTACAATTTGCGGCTAACTTCTTTAACATGCTGCTCCCAGGTTAAATTTTGATCAATTAAAACCCCCAAATTTTTTACTGTACGGCTAATATTTAAAGTCACACCGTCGATATGTACAGGGGGTATTCTGGCCCAATCAATTCTCGACGTGAAATAAGGGCTGCCAATAATTATTACTTTACTCTTGTTGGGATTGATTAGTAGACCAAAGTTTTTACTCCAGTCAACTATCTTTGCCAGCTCATAATTAGTAGATTGTATGGCTTGTGGGAGATCATCGAGACTTGATTGGACGTAGATTTGAAGATCATCGGCGTATAAATGAAAATTGGTTGAAAGACGGAAAGTTAAGGAGTTAATATAAATAGCAAAAAGAAGAGGAGAAAGTACGCCACCTTGCGGAACGCCAGATTCAATCAAACTCCACTGAGACATGCAATCGCTTGTCTTAATGCACTGGCGGCGCCCATTAAGATAGTTAGAGATCCAGTTAACTGCAAGAGGAGAAATATTGATAGACCTAAGCAACCCCTCTAGAATTTCGAAATTAATTGTATTAAAAGCATTGCTGAAATCTAGCAACGTGAGAATTGTGAGTTGTTTGTGGTCCATGCCTACGCGAATATCATCGGTAACTCTGACCAGAGCAGTAGTTGTGCTATGTCCGGGTCGAAACCCAGACTGAAGTGGATTAAGTATGCAATTTCTGTTTAGGAAATCATTTAATTGCTCATGTATAAGGCGTTCAAGTACCTTAGATAGAAAAGGCAGAATCGAGATGGGTCGAAAATCAGAAAAAGTACTAGGATTAGCCTTTTTGGGGATAGGGATGATAAGTCCATCCTTCCAGCAAGAAGGAAATTCACCTGATGAAATAGAAAAATTAAAAATATGTGTGATCACAGGAAGTAAAAGAGAGACAACAGGAATGATCATAACACGACCGATCAGGTCAGAACCAATAGCATTGGAATGAATAGAAGAAATACTCGATTCAACATTCTGGCTAGAGAATTCAGTGAAAGAGAAATATGGAAAACTAGGACGAGGGAGAGATGATATATACTCAAGAGTTGAGGCCAGATCGATATTACTTAAAGTAGAATGAGAGGTAAAATGGGCGTTTAAGCTGTTTACTTCGATATCGGGAGGCATGGAAGGACGTGGTGGCTTACCGACACCCAGAGATTTTAAAAATTTCCATATTTTCGAGGGATCCCCATTTGACACTGAGTCGTGAATGTGTCGTCTCTGCGCATCCCGACAACGCGTGTTGCAACGGTTTCGCAAGATTTTGTAATATACACGCTCCTCGTCCGTTTTGGCTGTTCTCAATTTGGCTTTGGCGCGGTTTTTTTGTTTGATCAAAGATTTAATTTCATCATTGAGCCAAGGAGCAGGTAAATGCTTCAGTTTACCGGGCCTCAAGGGGGCATGTATATCAAAAAGATTGGTAATGTAGGCATTTAGTAATTCAATTTTACCATTGATGGTGGGACACTCATAAATCGAGTTAAAGTCGATTTTGGCCGCTAAGGACTACAGTGGGTTTTAGTTTAGGAGGTTTAAGATTGAGAGTTATGTTACATAACTCGCATATTCTATGAAATTTTCTGAAACGTATATACCTAATCATTGAAATTGTGGTATGGTTTGTAACAAACAAAGTTATATTTCACTTAACATAAGAGAGTTGAAAACTCAAGAAACAAGATAGAAGTTAATTGGACCGCTTTTGATTTTTGGTTCATCTAGAGTTGACCAAATTTAATCTTAAATTAAATATCTATACAATTCTAAGGCGTAATATTTCGATGATTTCGTTAAAGAAGTTTAATTTATGTACTCAAAAGATAATAGCTAAAATAATAATAAAAAAAAACAAAATCCCATAATAAATAATTTTTGCTGGTTTTAGAGCTAGGAGCCAACCTAGCAGGCCAAGATGGAAGAAGAGAACGCGGAAGTAATGAAGGAGCCACGCCTTCAGCTCTATCAACTGCTACTTCCACCAGAGACCACCAGTTGCATCAGATGCATCAGTTGCGACATGAGAACCAGAAGTAAGTTGCCCGGGGGAACCGTCGTAAAAGCAAAAAAATTTTTTAGGAAAAAATAAAATATATTATTACTAGATAATATAATATTATTACTAGAATACGTATATATAGATTGCTATAAAAAATTAACATTATTGAAATAAGACAATTAACAATTAATAAAACAATTACTGAAAATAAGCTTTCGTTTGATATATATATAAATCAAATGAAAGCTTATTTTTTCCTATTCGACGATTTAAACATTGTTGTCATGTATTTAGTGTAAATATGTCATCTAACTGACTGAAGAGCAAAAGCGTTTACGATTGTTTCACTGTTTAAACAAAATTACGGACGACGGACAGTAACCGCTCATTACGACGGTAATTTTGACGAAAGTCTCGAACGTAATAATTATCACTCTTTTCGCGGAAATATGTCCTTGATGAAACAGGGACATATTATTACCATTCTTTAATCGTGTTTAAACTGTCGCATTAACTTTTATAATATTTGGCAGAATTACAATCAAAACTAAAACTATTTTTATGGTTGTTGCGATCTATTGCAGGAAAGTAAAATTAGGTAAATAAAGACATCTTTTTATAGTAAAATATTTTGCTATAAGATAAAATATCAGCCAAGGAAGTCAGAAATGAGAAAATATTTAAACAGTTCGTTGCCAAAACCATAACTAGTCTTTCTATCAGATGATTATTTTTCCTAACAAACCAATCCAATGAAACTATACAGCTATGGAGTTACATGGATGGAAAAAAAGTCGGAATTTGTTATTCAATTTATGTTTTTGAAGTTATACTTCTTTATGCGCGTTATGAAAAATTGATGCGAGTGAAATTTTACGATGCACGCACCGTGACACAAAATTAACAGAATGAAGTTGCCCACGGAAGATGCTACGGCATTGGACATAATTTAAAAACAACATAAATCGAATAATAATAGAATTTATGTTACACTTAATGTAAGAGAATAATAATACATATTTATTTATTTAACATATTATTTTGTATGGATTTGGTTGCGTAAATGAATTTTTCAGGTGTATTAACCTAAATTATAATATAGCTTTTATATCTCGCAACACAACGAGGAAATTCTGCTAGAATAAAAGGTACAGGGACCAAACTGATTGAACTTGTTTAAATTTTCTATTTATCAATCATTAGTTATTATTACTAAGAATATTGTAAATACTTTATATTTGTGTGTCAATAATAATTTACCTTTTATTGGCTGAGGTATGATGTTAATCTTTATTCTCATCTCCTTCGTCAAGGCACAAAATTATTTTATTCTAAATAAAAAATATTTTTTCATACAAATATTCTTAATATCAAAACAATATTCTCATTATAGATTACAACAAGAATTAATGGAGAGTTACCAGCAATACCAGGCGCTGCTCCGATGCATGCTGGAAGAACAAAAGGCGCAGACGCAGATTATTCGGGAATTCGTTGAGAAACGACCAAGGTAAATACTTTTAGACACGCATATACAAAAATGTTGAACTACCTAAAGAACTGTGAAATAATATTTTCTCTATGCTTTGACAATATTGAGTTACGATAGCGAATGGAGTTTCTTTATTCTTTAAATCATACATAATAACATAAACTATATTATTATAAACAAACTTTTACTTAATGTCTATTAGAATATGGGTTCCTAGACTTTCCTTATTCATTGCATTTTAGAAAAATACTAAGTATTATGTACACAATATCATGAACTTAATCTATCGAAAAAAGTATTCAAATACTGTTATTCAAATAATTTCTGTGTTATAAAAAATCTATACATACATTCATTTATTTCTGTAAAATATAAATATCACCACAAAAAATATTTGGCCTACAGTGTCTGAAATTAACTATTTACGTGTTCATATTAAAATTAATAATTGATGATTTTAATACAGAACGCACAGCATCAATGAAGATTTTGACGAAGAACAATACGAGACGATAAAAGAGTGGATGACGTCACGGGGTGTGCCCGAAGAAGCAAGCAAGGCGCTTGCCCAACAGGGATTTACTTTAGTCGACGTACTGCAGCATGCTCAGAGGGAGGATATCGCTAAACTTAATCTTAGGTAAGAATGTGTTTATGTATTGTTTTATTGTGCGTTTTTTATTATATATTATATATATTATATATGTGTATACAGCCGTCCTATCGGAGTATGACTATCTGCGTATGAAAAAAGAGCTTCATGGCTAATTCTTGTTATTGTAATATCAAATTATATATTATACTAGCTGACCCGGCAAACGTCTTGCCATGTATATTATTTCTAGGAAACATTTTTTAGTTCAATAAAAATAACTATCTACTATAATAAAAAATAGGGGTTGATCGAAGAGGGGTGACAATTAGGGGTTGTATATATTTTTGTATGCTGTATCATAAAAAAATAAAAACAAAAAATAAAATAAAAAAAATGTTCGCATTAACCTTTGCAATATGTAATTGGTAGCTAGAGTCTGTGGTTGCCGTGGTGTTTCTTTTTTTGTTATGTGGGCAAACTTACAACATTAAGTTCAACATAGTTCAAGGTTTTTATACTGAACATAAAATAAAATTAGGCGTAAACAGTTAAATAAATCTTATCTGCTACGCCTGTTCTCTTTGGACTCTACTGACAACTTTATTTATTTACAAAAGCTTGCCAACGCTCGACACACTGATACATTGGTACATAAGAAAAATAAAATACAAGATTTAACGTGACAAGCACTTATAGGCTAACAAAGCAGTTATAGGCTAGCTAAATATAACAAACACGAGGACAGAAAAAAATACATCGATATTTTTTTATAATTTGATGAACTATTGGAAAATTTATTTCAATGTATGAGGGCAGCAACTATTTATAACCAGACCTAACTCGTTTATAAACATAAAGCAGTTCATAAAGATATTAATATTTTTTTTAGAGGCGGCATCGAACTGCGACTTTGGCGTGCGATACTCGAGCACCGGCTTCAAATGAACAACAATGTCCTTCGCCGCACAAGCAGCACCGAAACAGATATGGATACGAACTCAATGGTCGTGGTGGAGTGCAATCAGTGCAAAACTGCGCGCTCTCTATCGAACTCCTGTTCTGGTAACCCAACTGTAGTTATAAAGGATCAGGTTAATGGGAACAGCGAATACTATAGAGGCGATATTTGACTAATGCGAGGGTGGTGCACTCTACAATGATTATTATTTGTTTATTGAGAAATCTAAATATTAGGAAAAATGTCAAAATATATACAAAATGTTAAAATTGTGGATAAATTCGTTCTTTATATGTAAATTTTTTTTTTTGTATTTCTTCAATTATTGAACGTTGAATATGCAAAACCAGTTTTTAATACGTTCGATAAAACGAATTCGTACAAATTTTGATTAAAAAACGTCTAATAATTAGATTTCTTATATCTTACGAATCGTAGAATTTACGCACACAAACATAGAAGATGCATCTATTTTAATATAGATGTAAGAATATTTAGCAATAACTAATCTATGGCAGTGAAACTTAAATAGGTTTTTCATGAGATAAAACTGCTTTTAACGCTTCTAGTGTGCCGCCCTTAATGTATATAGATTTTTTATTATAAGACACACTGGTGATAATTTTGATGAACATTCTCACCTACAATAAACTATTGTCATTCAGTTAAATTAACAGAACTTATGTTATTAAAAATAATGAAATGTGAAATCAACGAGAGAAAATTAGTATAATGAACATGAAGCTACTTTTAAAAGCTTAAAATGAATTTAAATTTTCTAGAAATAAGGAGTTGTACACCAAAATTACTACCAATAATATTGCTTACAAAGTTTTAGGGAAAATGACGTATCACTGATATTCATCCCATTTTTGCACCTTTATACGTCTTTTGTTATGTATCAGATTTTTATATAGTTTTTGTGTGTTTTTATAAAATCATAAATAATACGTATATGTTACGTATCCGCACGTATACGTGTATACGTAAATTTGATATTTATGCATAATAAATCACGTAGTCACGCCTTACTTCAAAACATGGTGCTAAAGTTGTGATGTTATATGAAGTGCCTTTACATGCTTTAAATAAGTTTCAAAAGCGTTCATATTCACAATTATTGTTAAAATTAAAGTTTATAAGTGTTGTTTAAAAATTAGTTTTAAGAATAACTTAGATGTATAGCTAACGTAGTTTCGCTAAGCGGCAATGTTCAAAATATGTTTTTTTAAAATCGATTCTAGTTTTCGTTTTGAGAAATTATCGAACATTAACGTATAAATAAACTATTTAAACCCCATTTAGTTAAGGAATGTTTTGTCTCCTTTATTTATTGGCAATTGTTCAGGTATGTTAGGGACAGAACATTTAATACTTGGTTTGATTATACGTTTATGAATAAGTCTTTCGTTAATTCTTGGTTGTTATTTCGTATTTTCTTTATGTGCCATAATAATGAGTTTATTTATATTCCTAGTAGGAACAATTGATCTATAATTGTCAATAGAGTTTAAATGTATTTTATATTGGAGTTCCTGATAATCGAGTCTCTTCAGTAATAATAGAAAAGAAGCCATTACCGATTTTACGATAAATTCATAAAGTATTTGTATGCAGTGTTAAATTGTTAATAGCTTAAACAGAGTTCAGTTTAAGATCCTGGTAGAACAATGTTAATTATTTGTAAAAATCTAATTGTTGGCTAATTCGTATACTTTTCGATGCCATATTTTTTTGTTCAAAGACAGTATTGGTAACTAAGGCTACGCGATATAAAATGTCTAGTTCGATGTACTTTTTACTAATAAACTAAACAATTTTTTGTAAACGTAGTTAGAAGATTTACAATACATTTATTCAACTTTCAGAAACCGAAAAAAATTGATTGCGGTAGTTCCGTGGTTCATTTCTACAGCTCTGAATTGAAAACAATGTTTTCTCTGAGTCGAATTTAACAAAAACAAATAATCTCACGGAATAGAATTCATAATTCTTATGATGATGGCCAGTTTGACAAACAGATTGTAAACGTATAACAAAAGACGATGGCGCGTTTCTATTTTTATTCGTCTGACGGAAAGAAAAACGTCTGATTGGACTAAAAAGCTTCGTCTTTTGTTTTAGTTTCACTTCCTCCGGAGTCTTTTTCTATTGCAGGAGATAAATATATTTAAAAGATTTAAATAAAATATAATTCTACGAAGTGAAACATCACAGTGGCTATCTATTCAATCTAGACAAACGTTTATTTGTTCCTCATTTTCTTGTTGATCTTTCATCTTTGTGCTTCCTTGATGTTAAATAAGGTAGTGTTACAGAATATGTATTTTGATAAAAGTAACATTTGTTTTGCTTAAGATTACATTAATTGTAACATATTTACAAATTATTCTAATACTCAATATTGTGAAGTACAAATATAACTTAGTTAAAATTTTTGATTTTATTTTCGTGCCCCTATTTATTAACTGTTCTTTTAATTTAAAATCATTGTGATGATTTCTAGACATTGAGCTGAAAATTAATTTCTTTTATTTCGATTACGAAGATCCGAAAAAAAGTTTTTATTACGTCTTATCATAATAAAAATATTGTTTTTCTACTACAATTACCAGAGCCTGGGGGCCTCATAGCCTAGCGGTCTTATTAAGTGGCAGCTAGGTGAGGGGTTCGATTCCCGGTTCGAGGGCAAGTTTTAATTTAAATTTGTTCTCGGCCTTTGGGAGGGTTGTGCGGTACCGGGTTAGTGCCTAAACCGTACATGGAGGACACGGTCGAAGTTCTTAGGCAAGCACAAATTATAAAAAAAAAATCTTATACTTGACGCTGGCTAATATACAAACCGTGCCAGAGCCATAAAAAAAATTACCAGAGCCTAAGCATAGCTAAGGAGTTTGCGATGTATTCATACATTATATCTACGATGTATAAATTCCTATTAGAATTTACTTTCCATTCTCTCAAGTGAGTTAAATACAAACTCGAAACAATACGATGTATTCATTGTAGGAGTGTGTTTAACAAGTAATTTAAATACGATCTTATTAACAAGACGTGTACATACGATTCGATATTGTTACAATTTAAGTTGTAACTCCCTTGGGGCGTTCGCAAGACGTATAATACATTAATTCACCCGATGTTTGCGGGATAAAGTCTGCTTAATTTACATATTTCGCGAAATGTATTAACTTACGTGCCCCTAATGGCTTATTACCATGCATTTACATGTGTGTCGTCTGTGCATTTTCATATAAAATAATATTGGATTTTGCGAATATATATAATGCATTGTTAATAATACATAATATTATTTTCAAATGTATCTTCAAATCTTCAATTTAAAAAAAAAACATCTTGGTTTTTAAAATGTGTAATAATCGTGAAATTAGCAGTAGTAGTAGATTAACAGATACGTCTTGCGATACAACTGTGTTGTTTAATATATTTTGTTTATCAAAATATTTCTTTCACGATCGCATTCAAGTATTAAAAGCACAGATAAGTAATATAGTATTTTGTGAGTGCCTCTTCACTGATTGCAGAATAACTTCTAGAGCCGTTCAACTCGGACCCAGGGTAACACAGCATCTCTCGGAGCCATTCCTGTCATAAGTGTTTGGAGGTCCTCGAAAGTTTATCAACTATTTCATAAAAAGTAATTAAGCAATCAGACCTAGTAATTTGGTACATTATTTGGTCTGCGTTTACGGGACTTACCTATGATATAAATTTGATTATGGCAACGTAATTTCTCCGTAAGTTAAACGCGAACATGACGTCATGAGGTTAGAAATCTCGCGCTAATGTATTGACAAAGCATATAACAATATTGTTACGCTGATTTTGAGGTATAACACAATTTCAGCACTATTTCGTACAAATTGACATTGAAGTGTTTACATTCGCTGGTTAATGCAATAAGGTTGTGATGTTAACTTGATTTTCTAACGATTTGTCTATGATGAAAACGGAGAGTGAAGATAGATCTCAAATTTATAGGAAAAGTTGGCTGAATCTTAAACATACCTAAAATTGGAATGGTCAGGGATTAGGATGTGGTAAGCTGAGTTGAATGGAAAATATAGATCAATAGTTCTCGCGTTTATAAAGCGCCAGTAAAAAACTAGTTTACGATCACAATTAATAATATAAATTATGAGTTTAAATACGATACCAAATGACCTTAGTACCTACTTGACAGTAATTTTAAAAAAATTGTAAGTTTTCGATAACTTTATTTGAGCCTTTTTGGTGTGTCTCTGCTTTAGCGCTTGATTTGGTCATTGAGAGTATTCCTATTTTTCTTATACATATTGTGTTAAAGAAATAAGTGGTTATAATCTATGCTTTTGCTTCGTAAGGACACAAAAGCTTATAAAAAGTTTAACATTGAGCTTCGGGTATCTACTCAATTACTGAAGCGTCTTAATTATATTAGATATGCTTGAGACTTTGGATTTGAATTTCAATTGGAAAGTCGAAGCTGACGAAGGAAAGAATTGTTAATTTTATTACGTTCTTCGTAGACAGACCTTTTTAATGTAAATCTGAGTTGATCTCATTACATCAGATTGGAATCCGTCCTAAATCTCAATTATTTGGAAGCATTTAAAGACTGATACTTACATAATTATTGGAAAAGGTATATTTAAGGCAGAAGAGACAAATTGACAAAGAAAATAAAGAAAAAAGAAATGGTAAGTCATAAAGGCCTGAACGTTATAGTAACGAGTATAACTGATGATAGCAATTATTAATTGTCTTTGACTGTGTGCTACGTAATAATAAACGATATTTTTTTTAAAGAACAGGGGGCAAACGGGCAGGAGGCTCACCATGGCAAGTGATACCGCCGCCCATAGACACTCAATTCCAGAGAGCTCGTAAGTGTGTTGCCGGCCTGCTGGTTTCAGATAGTGGTGGTGCGCGGCAAAAACTACATTAAATAACGCTCAGCCCTGCGATTCAGTAACTCACTTTTCGAACTCACACTGCGGTTTTCGCATCGGCGGTCGCTCTCAAATCAGTCGTGAAGCAGTCATTTTATTATTTGGCATTCTGATAAACAATAAACTACAATCTCTTACCTTTTCAGAATGCCAAATAATAAAATGACTGCTTCACGACTGATTTGAGAGCGACCGCCGATGCGAAAACCGCAGTGTGAGTCCGAAAAGTGAGTTACAGAATCGCAGGGCAGTTGTGGAACAACGGACATCGAGGTGATACGGGAAATTTTATTTATGTTTCATTCATATCCACCTGGGTATCTCTCCGTGCCAGGCCATGCTTTATAAGGCTTACGTAGTTTAACTTGAAAGTACCATTAATTAGAAATATTAATTTTTATTTAAACGCAAGACAAGCCTTATAGTTGATAATGATATATGAGCGTTTTCTAAGGCAGTTTTTGCCGCGCACCACTCTATATGGAACCAGCTGCCCACTGAAGTATTTTCGAACCAATGCGACTTAGGGTCCTCAAGAAAAGAGCGTTTGGTTCTTGAAAGGTTGGCAACGCACTTGCGAACCTTCTGGCAGTGTGAGTGTCCATGGGCGGCGGAATCACTTAACATCAGGTAAGCCTCCTGCCCGTTTGCCTCCTATTTTCCTCAGTAGTTAATTACGGGCTGTATATTATAATAATAATAACCACTCATTTATTCCTTGTAACAATATTATTTACAAAAATACATACCTACTTTTATACAAAATTAACTTAATTTTTTGCACGGTCCTCTTAAAAAGTAAGGACAAGTTGTTATTTTATTGTTTATGTTCGAGTCATATATGGCATACACCTGTCTAAGACATTCTTCTTTAAGTTTTTTGGTATTTATGCCTTCAGTACTTTTTTGGATCCCCAGAAGTTGTTTCATGTCATCTTAGTTCGTCTATCAAATTCATCATATGTCGTGAATTTTTCAAAGATAAGTTCGTACCTAAACAGGTGAATTGTTATACACAATATCATGTTACTATTGCAATTAGATAGAACCACATTGGGCCTCAAATTATTTGCGGGTAGTAAACAATGGTTGGGATCACAGGCATTTGTATGAGAGCCAAAAGCTTACTAACAGTATATAAATGATATGATACATAATGGATATGAAAACCGCAGAATTAGTCAAGGCATAGCATATAGTCTGCTGGCAGTGAACCAAAACGTTGTTGCTTGCATAATGTGGATTTACATCAAGCGTGAGACGGCGGAACCTTAAATCCCAATTTATATGAAGAGCTCGTTTCGTCAAAGTAAAATTAATGTGATAATTAGTCTGTGGACCATATAGTCGCCTTATCCATTGATCACAAAAGCAGCGTGCAAAGATAAATGAATAAGGTATTTACGCATTTATAGTAACAGAGATTGCAGAGTCAGTCTTCTATCTTGGGCGAGGTTAAAGTTCGCGAATCAATTATATTATTATTAAACCTCGCCTTATTATTAATTTTTTTACCGACACTCAAGCAAATTCAAGAATTCTGTTCTGTTATTAGGACAAATTTAATTTCCCACTTAATCTGTGATTTTATAAACTTATATTTTATTAAGAAGTTTGATATAGATAAAATAGATGAATTTAGGACGGGGCTAGAGCTTGGTTTTAAACATCGCCAATGTCTTAACTATGAAGTCTACAGACTGATAAGTAATCAAAAAAACGCTCAGAGACTACCACAATACTTAACATAATGAAAGCGTTTAAACGTTCAATGGTGAATGTTATCATCGCGCACGCGGTCTTATTAGTTATTACAATTTATGCCAACCAACCCGACATGTTTAGGTCAATTAGTACTATAGTCTTGTATATAGAAACTAATAAACAGTTCCATTCTAACATAATATATTAATTTATTCTAACCCAGTATTTCGTGTAATTTAAAGTTCATTTACTAGTGTCCTTAAAATACTTGTAAGCACTACGTTATAGTGTTTATTAGCAGTAAATCTTTGTGAATAAAATATTCTTAAGTTGCTATTTAAGATTTAAAAGTTTTAAAGAAGACTTATCCACACAGCCACTTCGTGGACCTCTATGAACAGTTTTTATACTCTATCTAAATAATAATTGTCTTACACATCCGTTTAGATAGATTATTAAATTTTAAAACAGGTATATTTGAAAAAACTAAGTATTAAAGCAAATACTACAAAAAGTCCGCCATCTAGTCTGTAATATGTTACGAAGTCGTTTAAATTTCTAGATTTTCGTATATTTATACTGAATACGGTTTATCGATTAAAAAAATATTTTAATACTGTTAGGAAGCCAATGTATCGTTGGCCTAGTGGCGTGGCGTGGCGTCAGAATCACGGGATTCATGGATTTGATTTTCTAAAAGCGCAATTAACACTCGTTCCTATGGTGAAGGCAAACGGCGTGAGGAAACCAACATATTATCTTAAAAACTCAAAAATCTACAAAATGTGTCAGGCACAGAAGGCTGACCATCTACTTGTTTATATGAATAAAAATGAATCAAAGAAACAGATGCAATCTGAGACCTACGTATATCGTTGTAACACCGCTGGATTGTTATTATTACTGAAGGGATTACTAAGCTATCTAAACTAGCTCAAATCCAACATATAATAAAATGCAATGAGCTGGTTACTGTCTTTAATTTAATACATATTTAAATGAAATGCAGTTTGGAGTATGAGCTGGTTGTTATACCGTCAAGTGGCACTTGTACGTTGCAGTCACAAAATAAAACTGAGGGTCTACAACTCTACAGCATGAAAATATTTTCAACGACGATGTCATACCATGACTGACTATTTAACTAAATGTGATATCTAAATTCAACATTTGATTTTTTATAAGGTATATTGCAATAACAATTTAACGTGTAGCATTAAATTAAAAAACTATATCTTAATAACAAAATGTCCAACATTTATTTTTGCCAATATTACCAATCCAAATCTTTGCACGATCCTTTTTTGGTACCCCGACATACGGCAAGTAAGGATCTTGCTGTTTCCCCCACGATGTTACTATTCACCATAGAATTATCAGCAGAGCTGGTATTTAAACGCACGACAATCGAACAATTCCCTTGCCGAGTAGCTGACTCTGTTAGATCTGCCACTAGTATCTTTCTACTCTTTAAGAATCGTTGTAAAAATGTCGTGCTGACTGTAATTTTCTAAAGCAATTTAGAAATCGGCGTAATTACGGAAACTATACTACGCATTTTCGACCTTTGAAAGTAAAACAAATGTCTATTTTACGAGCTCAGGTGACAAGCATCTCGTACCCAAGAGGATAAAATCGAAATCGATTGATCGCATCGACAGACGGTTTGCGAGTTGAAAGGTCTAGATAATATAATATAAAAGCTTTCAAGAGAATAGCAGTGTCTGAAGTATCAATTCAGCTTGTAACATCACCTCTCGGATAATTCAGACCTCCGATCGCTATATTGAAAATTGTTACAGCGATCTTTTTTAAATAAAACCTTTGTGGTTGCAATTTATTTAAAAGCAGATTATTAAATGAGTACTTTTTCTACACTATTTGTATATTAACATGTTTTAATGCGGAGAATCTTTGTATAGATTCAAACACTACATAAAATAATTGTAATCTTATAAAGCTAAAGATGTTGTTTGTTTGATCTTGCTAATGTCAGAAACTAGAGAAACTTTAGATGAATTTTTAAATAAATATAATACAGCATTAAAAAATAGATACAACCCCTAATTTTCACCCCTCTACGATCAACCCCTATTTTTTATTATAAATGATTTACATGGCAAAACGAAGTTTGCCCGGTCAACTAGTATGTTATAAATAACGCAATTTGATTATAGCCAACACAGAAAATTCTAATAAATAATATCTCATTTATTAAGTGTTAAATATTTCTCCCGTATTTTCTTGAGAATTTTACTAAATATATATGTAATATGGGTAACATAAAAGATGTTTTCCATACCAGTGGGTCGTTTCGAGGAATGAGAGGAATGTTCCTACAACCCTGTGATATTTTATCGCGAATTGAAAGCAACTTAGGGATTCTTCTGTTTGTTTGAACAAACAAGCAACAAATGCGTTGTGGAAATACAAACCGCTTTTATTTTATCTAGCGAAGCAATTCAAAGGGATATTCCTCGAAGGCAACAAAGGAAATAGTTACCTTCATTCTCAACTTGCGGCACAAAGTGCTCACTATATTTATATTTATGCTAATAACTTGAAGCTCCTGTGATTATATCGCATCTTATGTTCGCAATTCCAGTCCTCCAGCATAAAGAACGATAATATTTTGTAATAACTGTTTGAACATGAAAATAATTACTTTGCGCCTTGCGTAATCCCTGCGTAATATTAATATGCATACAAAACAGCAGACGTCATTTATGAAAAGCAAAGTGTCTGTTATTATATGCAATATTTGTTTAGGCTCTCGTGTGTTGGTAACAGCGGATTTGCATATTGGTACACTACAAGCTGTCTTAATTTCGGCGTAATGTGTCGGGGCGTGATTGTGTGGGGCGGGGTGACTGTCGCCCACATGATGCTGTTTCTATGCAATTTATTGTCTCAATTTGTGCGCCGGCTGAACTTTACAATATATTGAAACTGAAAGTGAAAATGAATGCATAGAAAACGAGCAGTGTACTCATGATTGAGATATCAATTTAATATCATATTGTTTATACTTAATCTCGTACTTAAGGAAAGAAAATTAAAAACAAAACAATTTGAATTTTGCCATAATTAAAAGATTGCTTCATTATAAACTTTTCGAAAATCTAAGTATCATACATACAATATTCGTCATTAATAGTGCAGTCAAAACCGTTTACGACGACATCAATTAGGACAACATACCAATTATATTGACCAAAATTAAAGGTCCCGGCTGATTGTATTGTATAAGGTACTTAATAACAACGTCATCGACTGTTACGACTATCAGTTTTTACGATCAAATATGAGTAGTCCCTTCGATGGCGTAATAATAGATTTTGATAGTAATAACATAATAAAACACATAACTAATAGTAATTTTTTACAAAATAACAAATCTAATTATAAAGTTTTCATACAGTGAACAGTAGAGTACACCAGCTTTTTATTTTGTGAAAAATTCCCAATACCAAAGCTGAGTGCACGTACTCGTCGGGGCAAAACACGGACTGAGAAGCAATAAAAATACCATGCGAGGGTCAATCAGGTTAAGTGTTTGTCCGGCGAGTATCTACGACCAAATAATATATATTCAAGATTTATATTTCAGGGAGTAAGTGGTGAAATTGCTGGAATAATAGCGAAGATAGTTGTGTGGGTTGGACCGCGCTGTATATCCGAGACGCTGCATTCCCGGTCAAATATATGAGGCAATCTTTTCTAGGAAAACAAAGCTTTGGTATAATTACATTTTGATGATTTCCTCACCATCTCCAGAAGTTTTTATACCTATTGAATATAATGTTGTAGACAAAGTTGATCCATAATTCAAAGTTCAGTCATTTTTGGTTTTAAATTTTCCATCGGCTACGAGGTCCGTGAGTTTGATCCCCAGTTTTGCCACTAATAGATTTTCTATCTCTCGCTCGTACGGTGAAGGAAACTGGCTTGCCTCAAATCGAATAATCCACAACATATGACAGAGCGTGGTGACAACAAGGAAAGCTTTATCACAAAATTATTTCAACCATGATGAATGAAGTGCATTTCATTGTCAGCTAATTAAATTCTGTTTTTTTCTTTTTTGTTTTACACTAAAAATATTTGACATGTTTACCTTCTTGTTTTATGAAAAAAAGAAAAAAAAAACTATATGTGAAGATTTGTAATTGGCCCACAATGTTATATATATATACATCAGTTTCTGTGCTGTGAATCGTCTGAATAAATAAATGTGTCAATCACTTACTATAAGACTATTAGTATAGTCTATTCAATAAAATGATGGAAATGAATTGGATTCAATGGGAGACCAATGTAGCTCAACTCGATTATTATTATTATTAGACAATAACAAATTACAAAAACAAATAATTTTTAAACTATCCACAACACATTTTAATTCCTATATGTTTATTACTGTTATTCAAACTGTCATACTTGTAATAATGTTTAAAATTATTATCACACTACAAAGCTCATATAAAGTGCTCAAAGTATTACAGTTTATTAAGCTTAAGATTTGCGTGTTCACAAATATTTCCTCAGTTTTAAGTTAGACGTCCGAGGCTCAACAGGTAGTCTTGAGACTTATCAAAGGAATCCTTTTTCCTTGTAATTGGCTCCTTAAGTTTTACATTCCTTTTTAACATGTTTTAAAAGAGTTAACAGATCATAATTAACTTGTAAACATGAGTTTGAGTGATTATAAAATTACTACCAAATTAATTAAACTATATATTGAAGTATTATTAACATTAAGCTCAAATACAAAACTGTCAAGACGTAAAAATTCATATATTTCTATTTGTCTTTGATATTAAACAGAGATTGGAAAGATTTGTAATCGCAAGGGCCTTTGTTCGTGACAGACAATACAAGTAACAATAGAAATAAAAAAGTTTTTGGACTCTCCAATTCATAAAGACACTTAATTTTATTAGAGATCCTAAAAATAATTATAGAAATGTTCGAGACATTTTTAATTAAATACCTACCACAACGAGCGTCTGAGAGCATTTTCTTATTATTAATTATTAAGTGAATTTTAATAACCGTTCCACTTTATTATAATTGAAACTTTTATTTCTAGAGATTTCATTTTTTAACAAAGTCAACGTTCCACTGTATTTTGAACACTTTTTTCATTACAATATTTTATTCTGTTGTAAGGTGTCGAACGTTTGCTTCGAGCGATATTAAAATTTTCAAAACCACCCAGGTGTCGGGTTTTCAACGCTTCTAAGGATGAAAATGTTTTATTTATAAGTGCTAGAAGTCTGCAGGGGCAAAAGTACTTCAATGCATAACGTTGTATATTAAGTGTTGCACTTGTTCAGTGTACACGTACTACCACTACATATGTAGAAATTAAGATTAAGTTTATTTTTTTGTTTAAATTTCATCTTCTTGAGATGTTGTGTATAGTCGATATGGCGATTTTAGAATTTTCGGCTCTATTAAAGAAGAGATCAGAGAACGAATAGAGAAATCTGAGGCTGAATTTTTTTATCGCTATTACTAAAATATATTTTTCGCATTTCTACAGTCAATATTTAATAAGTCTCAATTCACTTATACTCCTTAGAACATTTCAATCAGGAACGACTAAAGTGGAGGTTAGTTGTTGTCGAATTAAAAATATAAATGTTATACCCACAGTGAGACTAATCAACAATTAATTGGCAGAATAAAAACCCAGATACGTTTCCAAGTAACTAGGTACTTTACTATGTTTACTTCTTCGTAGATCTACTATGTGGATTGTGGAACCAGCTGCCCCCTGACGTATTTCCGAACCAATTCGACTTAGGGGGAAAAGAGCGTACTAATTCTTAAAAGGCCGTCAACGCACTTGCGAGCCCTCTGGCCTTGAGCGGTGGTATCACTTCACATTATATCAGCCTCATGCCCGTTTGCCCCGGGTATAGAACCCGGGAAATAAAAAAATCTACAGAATTTTCGAAAAGTTATTATTATGAAAACATATTTATTAAAAATATTTTATGACAAATCTTTTGCCATGACTGTTATTGACTCACTCTTGTTAAATGCTATAAAAACTAGGTGATTACTTCCAACTGTATAATTAATCTATAACGTTACATAATATTCTCTGCCATATAAGGCTATTGTAACAAAGCCATATCAAACTTCACAACTTCCCAAAACCAGTACTAACAAACCAAACAATGAAAATTAATTATACGCATTTCGTTTCATACGTCGCTGCGAACAAGTGATATTTGTAATATCATTAGCTTCATACGAAATAAGATTCTGCCTTTGTTCCATATAAAATTAATTTATGAACAAATTAAATGTGTATTTCTAATTTCACAGGGGTTTGTATTGTGTTATTTATTGCAACCAAGATCATTGTTAATACTATACTCAGAGTCGAGTTATCTTTAATGGGTACTTAATATTTAAAGAAAGCTTTATTTCTCCTTAAAATCCGGATTGGTTAACGATTGATTAAAGGAAGGTATTGAAATCTTTCTACCATCAAATTTTAAAAATACTACTATTTTTGAACTCCATGATTTAAAACTACTAAATGCACTCTCTTAAAATAAAATAAAACATAAATCAGTGGCGTTACAACCTTTTTAAGTCTCTGCCTCAGATTTCTGTATCTGTTTCATGAACATTTGTTAATCTAATAGGCAAGTAGGTAATCAGCCTCCTGTGCCTGACACGCCGTCGACGTTTTCGGTCTAAGGCAAGCCGAATATTAAATGCGCATATAGAAAGAAAGGCCATTGGTGCACAGCCGGAGATCGAACCTACGACCTCAGGGATGAGAGTCGCACGCTGAAGCCACTAGGCCAACACTGCTGTCAGCCGTAACTTAGTACTAGTGCTTATAAAACAGCTCTATCCAGAAGAATCCAGCGGAAATATGCATCGTGTTACTTGGAGCTGGTCGTAAGCTAGGGTCGAAAATATATACCTAAGCAAAAACAAAGGCTTTAATGTCGCGCGTATAATATATATATAGTATATATAATATATATATATCTCTCAGGCAAATTCCTATTTCTAAATTCCCTAACGACGTTACTCTCGAGACGTTAGCATTAGTTATTAAATGACAGACAAGAGGAATGGATGCTAATTGGAAATACATGAGAATTTGCATTTTACTTTGTCTCCCGAATGCTGAATCTCGGCGAGACAATCTATGCAGGTATTAAATATTTAATAACACCCGAAATCTTTGTCTCAAGAGGAAGCTAAATTTAATATTATTTCTTTGAAGCAGCAACGCTGCAGCGAAAAGCAATAAAAATTACACAACTAAAGCTGAAGTATGCATATGAATGTTTAAGATTTCTACGATTTCTCCAAGATCCTTTTATCTAATGAGTATAAGAATACCTGAAAAGAATGCCGTTTCAAACAATATAATTTTGCAAAAGTATCTCGCAGGACATAAGTAAAAAATTAGAGAGAGAGAGCCATAAAAAAATAACATGACATTTTAGAAATGTTAGACTTATTTTATATATATATTAATGTGTTTTCACGCCATCCTTTCAAGTTATATATTAGTTTAAATATTTTCAAAGTCAAAGACAGTGAGAAAAAACAAACAAAACAAAGAGCGTCATGTTCATTATAGTTTTAACGCGTACAAAAGTTAGTCCCTCAAGGCACTAAAATACATTCACAAGCTATTAAATAAATAAACAGGTACGAAGTACTTAGTCATGTCTTGTAGCATTCCCACGAATTTATTCAAATCTAAATCTTCTTAAGCGACTTGAATTCAGCGAATAACTTTCAAAATATGTCCCGTGCAATTTGTCTTACATAAACCTCTCTGTACAAATAAATTCTAACTTAATCTAAATGTATACAGAAAACACTCTTAAGTATGATAAAGTATTTTAAAACCACGTATAGCTAACGCCTCGGGGGAGTCTAGCAATCAGTGCGAACAGTCGCGTATCTAAGCCATTAACGATATATTAAACCAAATCACAACCCACGTAAGGAAAGAGCGATATCACCTGTCTCGTTCCTGTATTATTTCAGAATATTACTTATTAATTAATATCTAGTGATATGTGTGATACTATTGCTTCTGAACAATCTTATCCAACTTGAAAGTATTAAGCTAATCTACGATTTAATAATAAAAAAATTGTGTTGATGAAAAATTAACTTAAACGGTACAGTAAATTACCTCAAATTTAATGGATTTTTATCTCGAAACTCGAGACAAACATAAAGCCTGCTATAAAAGCCATTTTGTTGTATACATGTCAGAAAGTTCTAAATTACTTGTTAGTCACTATGAATTAAACAATTAATTATATGGAATTATCAATTACTACCAGGAATATGTTATCACAATTTCTTAAAATAGCTACGTATAAAATATATGGTCCACTGTAATAAAATTATATGGTGCCCATGACTCTTGAATCAACGATAAACCACTTTCGCCTAAACAGACTATATCAATCACATTTTCAATATCATATTGCATATATCAGCACCTTGAGTCATTTATCTTGCACATGCGTGCTCTAATGGCTCTCGCTTAATATACAATTTTTATACCTAATTGTACCAGGGTTGAAGATTAATGGAGAGTCTCCCCGTTAAAAAATAGCGTCAAAGGGTTCAATGCATCATTGTGTCGTTTGTATCAGTCATGCGTGCCACAGATCTGTTTTGAATCGCGCAAAATTTCAATATCGTTTTGTGAATTTTTGAACGTCAAAATATACACTTTAACCGGTTCGCGATGATTGATGTTTACGAAAACGTACTTAATGATCAGTGAGTTTAGTGTTTGAAATTGGGTTCATTGCATGTTAAAACAAAATAAATTTATCGTGTGTTAAGTTTTTTTTCCAATAATACAATTTATTTAACTTCGCCAAAATTGTAATTAAATAACATTATTTGTATTGCTATTCGGCACATAATACTTTTGTAAGTATCGTATACCTAAAGACGATTGTTTACCTAAACATTACATTGTAATAAATGGCTTGAAACTCAGTTTTGTATCGCGAAGCCCGGACATGCAACGACCAATATTTATTCCTTGACTTGTTTAAGCTATCCGGAATATGGTTAAGATTTTCCATAGCGCAAAATTCCCTGCATCATGAGCTTACCCCACATACACACCTTCACGTACATACCCTCACTTTTAAACCATCACACAACACAGCCAAATTAGGTAATACTTATTTGAATGTATTGAATAATTTTTATTTGTTTGTTTCCTTTTGTAAATTTTTGAACTAAAAGGTTAAATGTATTCCATCTCTGGCTATACTTTCAGTGTCACTGTTTGTTATTATATATAATTTATGTTAGCTGTAGGATTACGAAATAAATAAATTTAAATCATAATAGTACCTATAATCGATAGTAGTCAGACAAATTCAATAATCTGTTGTAGAATTATGGCTGCATCTAAAGGCTAAAATAGCAATTAGTTAGCTCTAGGGGCGAAATCACCGCTATCAATCAAGCTACACACGTCTGACCCTAAACTCAGGCCACCGCAGGGGACTTACTGTTTATAATATATGAATCTTAGCGCCGAAATTCACACCAGACTGAATTTAATAGTGCATATGATATTGAAGCTTTTATTAACTGAAATATTATTATAGATGATAGATCGAGTGCTAAAGTTCTTTGATTGAATGTACCTCATCACTCTAGTGTCAATTTGAAAGTGAAACATGTCAAAACATTCTTATGTTGATTTGCGTGATACCGATGTCTCAGGATTACAAAAAAAAACTAAAATATTTTGCTTAATTAAATGTCATACATATTTTAAAATTTGTAATAGTTTTGCTAATTTTTCCTAGTATAAGATATTATCAATTATATGTACATATATTTATTCCTTAAAACGTAGTTGTCAATATTTAGCATCAAAGTGCTTTGATAAAGATTATAAAGGGTATTTCAACAAGAAGTTTGTTTTTCAATTGTGGCAACACCGAGAACGTGATAGTTTTGACATTTAGTTTTTGGCGGTATTCGTAGCAGGTGCTTTGGCAATTATTACAATGAATTCAATTTCGCTCGAAAATCGCATTAAAATAATTCAAATCCACTATAAAAATGGTGGTTCTGTTAAAGTTACATTTCGTAAAATTCGTGATATTTTCGGCCAGCATAATCGTCCTTCTGAGACCGCTGTTAAGAATTTGGTCGCGAAATTTGAGTCGACAGGCTCGGTACAAAATGTGCCAACACCAACACGTGTTCGACCGGGTCGTTCAACAGAAAACATCGCCGCCGTGAGCCACAGTGTTGAAGAAGATCAAAATTTGTCAATTTCACGACGTTCTCAACAATTGGGGTTATCCAAAAGCACAACATGGCGAATTTTGCGAAAGGATTTGGCTTTGAAGCCTTACAAGATTCAACTGGTGCAGGAATTAAAGCTGATCGACCATTCAAATCGCCGCAGATTCGCTCAGTTCATTCAGGAACAACCTGCTGGTTTTTCTGAAAAAAACATTTTTTCAGACGAAGCCCATTTTCATTTGTCAGGGTACGTCAACAAGCAAAATTGTCGCATTTGGGCTTCTGAAAATCCTAAAGCAATTATTGAGAAGGCTTTGCATACTCAACGTGTTACTGTGTGGTGCACTATGTGGTCTGGAGGCGTGATTGGGCCGTTTTTTTTCGAAGATGAGGCTGGAAATGCGGTAACAGTCAATGGATCACGGTATCGCGAGATGTTAACCACTAAATTTTGGCCTATTATTGATGACATGGATATCACTGAAATGTGGTTTCAACAGGACGGTGCCACATGTCACACAGCCAATGAAACGATCAATTTATTGCAAACCAAATTTCCCGAGCGCATAATTTCGCGAAATTCAGCTGTTAAGTGGCCAGCCAGATCGTGTGATTTAACACCACTGGATTATTTTTTGTGGGGCTATGTTAAAGACAGAGTCTATACGGAGCCAATCGAATCGATTGCAGCCTTAAAACTCAAAATCCGTGATGTCATTAACGAAATAGACCCTCCATTTTGCCAAAAAGTGATTAAAAATTTTGATGAAAGAATCAACATCTGTCAGCGTGGTCATGGTGGACATTTGCCAGATATCATTTTTCATTCATAATTGCCAAACTTTTCTCTTTGTAATACAATAAAAATTTTATTCATTTTCCTCTAAATTCTTTGTTTTATTTTGTTTTAGAAAACAAAGTTCTTGTTGAAAAACCCTTTATAATAAAAACATATTGTTTATTTTGACTTAATTTTTTTACATTGTCACAGAGTCGATTTCCTTTTAATAGGATATGCACCTATGCCATTAATATGTTTGGTATAGCGATGACAATAAATTATTTTTAATAGTATTAAAATATATTGTTAATAACTCTTTGTCTCCAAAACTTCTCCCGTGTTGAACCCTAAACTGGAAAAAATCTGGAATTAATAAACACGACCAGAAACTTAACCACTTCAGGTTTGCAGATGACCTTATGCTCATAGCTGATAACGCTGTAAACCTGCAACAAATGCTCCAACGACAAACGCAAGTAGAAAAGTTGGCTTCACAATAATAAAACCATGACAAAGTGGTGACAAATAGAGCGAAAAAATTGTGGTATTGGTGGATGGAGAAAGCATTGAATACGTCGGCAACTATGTATATCTGGGCCTGTATCTTTCAGAGATCAAACAGATACTGAAATTGATATTTAAAAGCAAATACTTTTCCATTTCGATAAAGAACATGCCATGCCACATATGGATGCCAAACATGGGCACTCAACCACAGACACCTAAAGCGTATCTGCCAAAAAGGAATGGAAAGGAGCATGTTGAGTGACACTCTAAAAGACCACGTAAGGGTAGACAAAGTCAGAAATGATAAAAATGTGGAAGATTTATTCCAGAAAATAGGACGTCTAAAATGGCGATGGTCGACTTGCACTTGTCTCTTGTCATGTCATGGCACAAGCAAGTCGTGGAAAATGGTTAAAATTCACTACTGAATATGGAAAATTATTCACAACTCGAGATGGAAAAAGAAAAACAGGTAGACAGGTCTGGCGATGGGGGGATGATCTGCAAAGCTGCGGTGTGGACTAGTTGCCCGGGATGGAAGTAAACGGAGAGAGCTAGAAGAAGCCTACGTGTCTCAGGACTGTAGAACAATTTGTTTATGTTTTGTATTATATTATATTATTACTAGCGGACCCGACAGATGTTGTCCTGCATGATATTTCAAGCGATTAGGATATTAAACAAAGTATGAAAGTACCGACTGCAGCGCCATCTGCCGGGATGATTTGTGAATATAAACCATCCCTACGCATTTATAAAAATCATTTGAATCGGTCCAGCCGTTTAAGAGGAGTTCAGTGACATACACACGTACAGTAGAATGATACACATACATTACATATTTAGCTATCCTATATTTTAAGTGAGATCAAACTGCACACGGTGTGGAAATTTTATTAAAATCGGTTAAGTAGTTTAGGAGTCCATAGCGCACAAACAACGTAACGCGTAATTTATATATATTAGATATGGTTATAGAAATAAAAAAGGCTTCAATACAAAATAACTCTCAGTTTTAACTAAAATATTGCCTTTATTAAACCATAAAACATTCAAGGTTTCTAAAATAAAGTTTCATTGAGATTTACCCAAAACTTGACGAGGGCTGACATCGATTAGGCTCTACGCAAATAGAATATCCATTACTATTCCATTATAACAGAGCAATGAACTTATTTAGCATGTTTGCAGATAATTGTCATCCTTATTTCGCTCTGAAAATTAAAATGTCAAGTTTATGCTGCTATGATAATGTCATTAGATGTGACACGAAATTTAAAATACATTTCTTTTGTTACGTTTCTTGTTGTCTTTTTTGATTAATAATAACATCGTAAAGTCTTATTGGATAATTGATTACAATAAACGAGGCTAAAATCAGTTGGCGGAAATTTAAAATTGGCTTAAGAGTATTTAAATTAAACCTTCCGAAAGGTCTTATAAACATCTTCCATCAATTCGTCTAAGCATAATATAACTGAATTAGCACACATGGCTGAGCTCAAATTCGCGAGCCGCGTTGCGTCTACGAGATACGCAGCTTATAATAAAACAATATTAATTATCAATCGACGCTCCACTGCTCCCTTTGTTCCGAGCGGGATGGTTTAATAACAGAGGTATGCGTGCATTAAACCTCCGGCATTTCACGGTACTTTTGTTTAAATAATAAATTGAATTTCTATTAACCAAGTACCATCAAAGAGCATGAACCCAAATGAGTATTAAATATTTTTACTCTCCAGCGAATGCCTCGGATATTAGAAATAGAATAGTCTGCATTGTCTTAATAGCTCCAAGTTTTTCATATAAGCTGAACTGTGGGATGCAAAGTACTCATATATCATATTTATAATTGCGCGCCCGACGATATAACGTTATATATCGGCGAGATGACTTTTAGGGGCACAAAGTTGAATTCATTTCGTCCTCTGCAAAACCAAATGTTTTAACAATTACGCTTTGCGAATGGAAAAGTTAAAATTGGTGAATTTATTAAATTTTATTCAACACAGTAGCATAATTACATCTTAACAACTAAGATGTGAATATAAAGTAAAAAAATCAATTTTGTTCCCCTCGAGTTGTCAGCAAGAAGGCGGGGTCTCAATCAGTTTGTTAATACATTCAAATTTATTCGTTGATCGGACGAGCGTCTCGCTGCTAACGTATTTAAAAAGTGATTAGAAGTTAAATTGACACAATATGAAGTTTTTGTCCCCGCTCCGAAGCTTAATCAAAAACGAAATTATTCAATTTGAAACGAAATATTTAGATCGTTATATCTTTATTAAATAATTTCAACGATAATAATAGTTTCTGAACTGCTATGACTAACAAAAAAACTTTTCTTGCTAAAAATTAAGATTAAATTCTCATTTTTATACAATAACTAAGGTTTCTCCTCTTATGAAAAGTTATTCATGAAAGTAAACGTTTTGTCCCAGAGCGACGACCGTAGCGTAAACACTTGCGAGAAAACGCACAATCATCAACCTAACTTAGCTTATGGTAATTACTTGCTAGAATAATTCGCCTTAGGCATACGAACAATAATAATAAATAAGAATAATTTCGCTTATTTAGATATTCAAGAAACCGTGTTTGCTGTATAATTCACGATGAATTACTAGAGCAGAAACTTATGCATAGATACTGTCTTCTTAGTTATTTGCTGTCTTCGCCGTGGCCGTGGAGGTTCAAAACTAGAGTACAAAGATTTTGTTAGAATGTTACACTCTTTCAAGGTTCTCTGCGCAAAAAGTGCTTGTTTCATCATTTTCCTGTCTTCTTCAAATAGCTCTTTCGTTGCTATTTTTACAACTTTTTGGTTCAAATCGTCGAACTGAGACATAATTTCGATAAACTGCCTTTCTAAATTTCGAGCTAACATTTTGATATTATCCTTGGGGTCTTCTTGAGAGCCTATTATCTGTGTATGTGCATATTGCAAACACGTAAACATTTTTGTTGCTTCGTAAGAGGCGAAGACGTTATAAAAATCATTGTTTAACACTGAGTAAAACTTAGCTTTATATGTAGCTTCTTTCAGTTCATAGAAACGTATTTGTTTCTCGTAATAGTCAACAGCATACTTTAATCCATCAGCTTCCCATTCAATAACTTTTTTTAGATAATCTTTTCGTCTTAGAACATTATTCTTAAGACTAGTTATAAAAACTTCTTTTTGCATGTAATTAAGGCACTGTTTACTTAATTCATCAAAAATGTAATACAACTGCGCTGGTTTCGTAAAATACAATTGCGGCTCATTTGTTTTGAAAGCTGTTATAAAGCCATCGTATTTATTAATAGATGGTTTGGATGGAGTGTAGACGTCAGACGATAGCGCTCGTAAAAGCCCTGATGCTTTAAGAAACATAATTCTACGCGATTTTTTCCAAACATTAGGAGATATATCATAAAGGAATTCACCATATTTTGATAAAAAATCAAAAATTGCATCTAAATCATCAACTTCACATCTAAGTTTGTTGTATATGAAACAGTATTCGTTCAACTCTTCAGTTACATCACAGATTCTAATTTCTAATTTTTTGCAAAGTTGCTCACTTCTTTTAGCTTTTCTATAGCCGTTTCTAATAAAACTTATAAAACTAGATCTAACGCTGGTATAAAGTTTACAGATGTTTTCATATTCCTCCATCTCCTCTGATTTAGAATTAACCATTTGTAGTATTTCATCCCTAAGATAAGCAGCATTTGCCTTAAATAAGGTTATATCTCTTATATTCGTCATATAGACTTTTATGTCTGAAAATTGTCTAAGTGGACGGCCTTCTATAATCTTATAGAATGTTTCATCTACATCACATATAGTCTTTGGCTCGTCCAATGTATAATTAGTAAGTGTTTCTTTTTTCTTTTTAATAGGTTTGCTAAACATCAGCTTATGTTGCGGTAGTTTGAAAGGATTTTTATTCGGTACTGTGTCATTGCTGTCCTTCTTAATGTTCCTTACAGTAGATTCTTTTGTAATTTGCTTACTTTTATTGACACTTGTCCTACTAGTCAAACGGTCACCGTTATTTCTGAAACCAAACACATGATACATAATACATGTTTTTAAATAAAAATTTGCTTAAAATATATCATGGCAACGCACTTACCGTTTCATTGTTTTAAACTGTATAGTTATTTATTAGTTTTGATTTATATCATTTTATTCTATCATCCTCGAAAAAAACAAAATAATTTGCATCGATGACATTGACGAAAGAAAAATATGGTTTTCTAAACTTATCTTGTGCTTTCATAGAGGTTGTATAAAGCTGACAAAGGAGTTTCGTTCTACTGTAAAACACACATCTAATATATAAAATTTTCGTGTCGCGTTGTTTATAGTTAAACTCCTCCGAAATGGCTTGATCGATTCTCATGAAGTTTTGTGTGCATATTGGGTATGTCTGAGAATTGGATAATCTATTTTTCATCCCCCTAAATGTTAAGGGTAGTGCACTTCTTAATAATTATTTTTTTAAATTAAAGATTTAAATTTTTTTATTTTTTTTAGCGTTAAAAATACATACAACCTCTAATTTTCACCCCTCTACAATCAACCCCTATTTTTAATTAAAAATGTTATACATCGCAAAACGACGTTTGCCGGATCAGCTAGTTTATATCTATAAACATAACTAAAATAAAATGTGTTTATTCATTATAAACATGCATCATGATGTGTATTTTTGTTTTACAATTTTTTTGTAACTGTTTAATCATCTATTTCAATTAAATAGTTTCTTCTGCTATTTCACCTCTATTGTTTAGATAAACTAAAATAACGGCTCCCTTAATCGTTCACACTACTTCCCACTTGTGAGGAACAATGTCGAGATGGCCCCAGGAGATTTGCACAGCTGTCCGTCAAAATGACGCGCCTCAAGTGACCGCAATGGCCCCCGGCTGTTGCTTGCTGACCACCATTGGATGTATTGTGTCTGACACGAAGAGATACAAGATATGAGCGCCGCGCGATTTTATTTGTTTGAATTCACTTTACGATCAGTCCATTACATATATCAAACATTAGTATTATATAATTTAGAATTGCTCAGTGCTTATGTTAGCTTAGGTAATTGTTTTGACGCATTGAAAGTCAACGCAGGGAATTCATACTTAAAATATTAAAGAAAAACACAGTGGATTTAGGGCTTAAATTATTATATTGATTTAATCGCACATACTATGTAGGGTAGTAGAGAGCGGACATTCCATATTATGTCCAAATATCAACAGTTTATTGCCCGTCGTATGAGCACAATTCTAACAAATTTATAGATTTATTATTACCAAGTGAAATACAAATATGTTTTAAATCTATACGAGAAAAACTAGAAAACAAAACATTTCATATCGCTTTTCGTTTATGAATTAGAATACAAATCTTGTGAGACACAAATGCCTTTTCAAGGAACAAAATAGCGGCTAAGAGGAAGCATTTGTTAATTAACCGGGTTTAATTCTAAAGCCTTCGCAATTCAATATGTCGCCTTCACGCCCCCGTGCTAGACATAATGAATTAGCAAACATGCCCAGCTCTTCTTTAAATTGAATGCCATTTCCACACACTTCCGTTTCTGTCCTACTAAAAAACTTCAGTTTTTCTATAGACAATTTGTGCTCTTGGGCTTTTCAGTACCTTATTAAAATGTGAGCATTTTGTCATTTAAAATATTAATGAAAGGCACTGCTTCACTTGACATTACATGTTATGTCCATACTAGTTTAAATATCGTTACCTTTACCTTAGGCCGTTTCTCCACTGCTGCGGTCCGGCAAACGTTTATCCGATTTAGAAACTCACAACAGTACTTACGTGCTTCTCCACTACTCCGGCATCCGGTTTTTAACGATCCGATAACTTGCTAGATCGGAACGCGGTGTTTTATCGGTCCAAGTATATCCAAGAGGTTACAAATTATTATTCACAGGTTTATTTATAGTTTTTTTAATTTGAAAGAATCTGGATAACCTGGACCAAACCAAATGATGTTGCTTTTTACTTATATTTTTATACCATAGTATTAGTGAACTATTTATTAAGTATATTATAATATTTCAAGATAGACAATATAAAAAAGTAATAAACTAACCAGGGCAATAATATTCAGAATTTAGAATGTTTTATTAATAAAATTAAGTATATGGGCTTTAGTTAGTATAAGTGTTGCATGATAAATAAACAAGTATCGATTATTGGTGGATCGGATATAGTGGAGAAGCGCAATCCGGCCTTCCAATATTTTTCTCATGACTGATTCCGGTATCCGACGTCGGACCGGAGCAGTGGAAAAAGGGCCTTACACCTTGTTTAAGACGTTTATATTTAAAATATGAAATCTTGTACTGATGTCATACGTATTTGTTACTATAGGAGTGATTGATTTTCTTATTTAGTGATTATGTCAACTTTAATTATTTACTTTTTTAGACATATTACCCACACATTGTATTTGCTTGGAAATGAAATGCATTTTGGAGGATTCCAACAAAAAAATAATACGTTTATTTTTGAGAGCTTTTCTTACTTATGCTGACAAGGGGATCTATTTTTTTAAATATTAATTAAACATACTCTGGACTGAAATTTGCTAGGCAACCTATATGGATTATATTTATTGACATATTAAATTAAATATAAAATAAGTTTCATTAAATAAGCATCTCGGTGAAGGTCGTTGTATAGCGGGATCTTATACTATTAGAGAATATAATATAAACTCCTAAGATAAATTATTCAACAATTTGAATTTAAAGTGGTTTGAAGCAATCGAGTAGTAAGTTTTTATTAGTTGCCCATAGACGCAACTTGTTACAAGATAAGCTGTGGTCGCAAACGGTGGAGTTATTGAAACTTTTCAGTCATAATAACCTTAGGGGAAATACATTTTCATAGCTACCTAGTACTATAATTTCTTCAACGTTCCTTCCGGGGGTATAAAGAGTATCTACCTATTTTGTCTCTTTCTGTTACATAGTGTTTATGCTGTGACTAAAAGGATACAAATCCATACTTTGAAGTTTTTAATAAGGAGTTTAGTCTTACACACTTTTTATACTTCAGGGTAAAGATTTTGGGTCCGAATCTCGGAGAAATGATGAAAGCCGTAGATGCTACATGTTATATGTGTCTAATGACGAACACAGTAGGTACGGACGCACAAACTTGCGTAAATAAAAGGTCTGTAAATACTCTGTTACTTTCTATAAGGACAGCGATATCGATTCCGATGTTTTTGTGTGGATGTTCGATGTAGTTTCAATATCCGTAGGGCTGTTGTTGCGACAAATAAAATATAAAAACTTACTTTGTGACAGGAATCGCTGTCATACCGCGATTCCAATACTGGAAGTTGCAGAATAAAGGCCAAGGAGTTCATATTTGAACTAACTAACTTGAGTTAGAGACTATTTAATATAATTTTATTTTTATTTTTATTTTAAGCCTTATCTTATTTCCTAATACAAAAATATCTAATTATTTCATGTGTTACTGAATATCTTCTACAGTTAGTAAGTATCAGGAACTCTCTCCTCCAAGGCTTTCTCTATCCCGAGCTATTTGGACCCAGTGAGGACCCGTGATTTCGTCATCCCATCGAGCGTAGGGTCTGCCTCTGTATCGTTTGCGTGGTTGGCCACTCCATGTAGTTACTGTTTTCGTCCACCTATGATCTGTGAGGCGCGCTACATGACCAGCCCACTTCTTTCTTTTTTTGCGTGGCTTAGAGCATCAATTGCTCTCGTCTCTTGTCTAGTTTTTATGTAATTTCCATGCCTCATTGACATGTAATTATTTAATTTTTTGTTTTATTTGTAAATTTCCATGTTTGGCATGCATATGTCAGACATGGCAGAAGGCATGAGTCCATAACTCTCCTCTTAAGTATTATAGGCATATCACTTTTAAATATTTCTTTGCAACTCCAATATTTATTCCACGTATTTTTAACTCTTCTCATTATTTCTTGATCATTTCATTTAATACAATTAGCACCATTTATATATAGTATGTATATCGTATCGTTCCGGGTTCGAATTAGCAATGTTATCTGAATATAAACAATAATATATTTTTGTATTAGGAAATAAGATAAGGCTTAAAATAAAAATAAAATTATATTATCTTTAGCATAAAACATGCGAATTTCCTTTTACCAAAGTAATACAGACTAGATATAGTATTAAATTTAATTACATGTTTCAACTAAATCAACTTGTTTACAAAAGCAACATCCGAGCTTTCTAAGACCAAAGTGTAAGATTTCATTTAGCCCGAAGCGATTATGTAAATTTTCTAGTAAATGAATATATTTAATTTTAAAGTCTTTGTTTGAACATTTGAGAAACCGCGTTGTAGAATATGTACTTGTAACTTCTACATTGTATTACTATTTAATACAACAATAAGATAAGGGGTCTAGGCTCCGAATATCCGTCCGTAGGGTCCTAGCGCTATAAGGCTTTTTAAGGTAATATTAAAAAGGTTAGTCGACATGACAGGAGACCGAAGAGCTAGCAGCTACCTCGGACAAAGATTTAGTCTAGCTATTCAAAGGGGGAACGCTACCAGTATCTTCGGAACCTTCCCTAAGGGGACTCCTTTTAATAATATATTTAAGTAATTATTTTTAAGGTTAGTTATTGTTTTTTGTTATATTAATTTATGTTAGCTGTAGGATTACTTTATATACGTTAATTATATCAAAATTAACTAAACTTTGGTTAAGAATACTGTAAATATGTAACATATTATACGTAAACAATAAGATAATATAGCTTTACATAATAATTATCATCATTATTGTTTAACGAAATTTAGTAGGTACTCTAAAACTGTATGCTATCTGGACTTGCATCCGCCTTGGACCAATCACCTTCCCTCATTAGGATGGTTATCATTAATATGATAGATTGATAGCAATGCGGGCATACGTAATTTTTTAGACTAAAGAAAAAAATCAATGAACAGCTTAATAAGATTTTCGTTCACAACCGCATCTGTTTAAGTGACCATTAGCTATTGAGTACGGTTTGCATTTGTTTAATTACATTTTATTTGTTTTAATTACTCATTGTTAATTGGGCATGGGCAAATTCATTGGGCATCGAAAAAAGGCGGGCAGCGCACTCACGAGCCCTCTCGAGCATTGCGATCGAATCGAATCGAGCACATGGTAGTATCGAATACTGTTTAAACTACGTGCTTTACTAAATAATGTGGAGGGCGGATGGTGAACAGTTTCTCTAACCTTAAGGAAGGATTCTTGACCAGTCTAATCATCGCCTGGCCGGACTTAAGACCCCAGTAGCTAAGCTTGAGAAGTTGTTTATCCTTAGAGGCTGGAATAACTTCGATATATTCAGAGTATAACATCATCGCAGTGAGTTTTGGCCGTAGATTATAGGTGTTTCCACAAAACTATTAAATGTATTAATTTGTTCCTTAAATTAAAAATAAGCACCAATTAATTATGCCATGTACCAGGAAAACAGGAGGTCAAGCAAGCAATAGCTCAACCACTGAAGTCAAACTAATTAATATCAGTTTGACCCCTGACCGCATTGGGGTAAGACGTACCAATTATTCTTGAGACGTCCGATCTTTGGCCACTATGTCTACAAGGAAACGACTGTCATTTGTTTGGTTCCCTTGTTAGCCGCGATGCAAGATTAATTAGACCGAGAATATAATTGGAATATTCATGTTTTCTATCAAGATACATTTGTTTATTGTGTAACTTTCAATGGGACATTCCTGCGTAGTTTTAGACTGAAATAATTGTTTTGCTAAGAATGAAACCTTTATTGAATAGACTATATAAATGTGTACTAATTGAGTCTCTAACTAGTTATAAATATATATCAAAAGATTTTTATCCAAATTGTCGGGAAAGAAACCGATATATTTCGGGAGATATCATTATGCAAGCTGAAATGACTGCACTTATGGAAATCGAACGGTAATGTGACTTCATTCCAATCGGGCCTAGTGAGAGTTGAATGAAACGTTATCGTCTTTGAAATTGAAATATATTTATTTACTATTAACTAAAATTAAACATTAAAATAAATCAATGGCACTACAACCTTTTTAGGTCTGGGCCTCAGATTTCTGTATCTGTTTCATTAACCTACATCCTCAGGGATGAAAGTCGCACGCTGAAGCCACTAGGCCACTGCGTAACTAAAATAGACTTGAAAAAAAATAGCTACCTCATCCATATCAAGAAATACAATGGGATCATTAAGGTTTATAACACAATTATTTTAAGTGGTAAAAATCACATTTTATTAATCTTAAATCATTTGTCACTCAGAGGATATCGTGATATCGTTTGAATCATCAAACGCTTAGTTATAAAAATAAAATATCAAGAATAAGGTTTTAAAACGCGATATTTTCGATTTAAACTCATACTAGAGCCACCGAGCCACGATGAAGGCGATAAAAAGCTAAATAAAAACACTCATGTGTCGAAAGGGATTTGCTCATTCGATCCAGGAGTGTCGATATTGAATTTAAACCCCCTTTATTGTATCGTTATAGTATTCTATGAATTTTGTCAAACGACCCGTTTAACATAAAATTTAAGAGGTCTGTTAAAAGTTATTTCGACTGAAGCAGTTTTTAATTTAAAGTAAGGTGAAAACTTTCAATGCTTCTAAATTTAAACTTACACTCTAATTAGCTACAGTAAGTGATTTGAAGGCGTATTTTAAATTTTAACGAGCTCCTACAACTTCTGAGAGGAAAATTATGTTTTACATATTTTGCAATATTTAGTGTTGAGTGTTCTTGTACGTTAAATGTTGACTCACCTAACTTTGTACTGTGCACGATATTATAAAAATTTGCTGATGCCTATCATGTACCTGTTCCATATAATTTTGTTTGGTAGTTACTTCAGGTAGCTCATGCGCCGCTTCCAACGGCATTACGCTATCCCAGAACTATGTTTTATGTGATTTCTTACGTTTACCTAAAGAAATTAAGAGTTGTCTATTTTCTACTTATCATATTTAATCAAATATAAGAGTCCTCCAACTTCGATTTTGTTCCCTTTGGAGTAGAGACTCTTAGGCCGTGGAGTTCAAGTGCACAGGCGCTAATTACAGATTTTAGTTGACAATTGGTAGATAGTACCGGTGACCCCAGAGCTGGTGGTTTCCTCACTCAATAAGTATCGCAATACAGGAAATGCTACCAGCGTGAAAGGTACCCTGCCATAGGGACCAAACTTTTTATATAAAATTAAATTATATATTTTGATTATTATATAGGTGAAGAATATTGTAAATACTTAGTAATATGAAGTGTTCATTATGATAATATTATTAAATGTATAGCTATTGAATCAAATTAACGATGAGAAAATTCTCTTTACTAATATTTTATTAAAAGTGACCTTGTGCCATTTTTAGTCGTTAGATTTATAGTTGTTATAATCTATATACTATCTTAATATAAAATATAATATATATCAGAGATTATTTTATTTTATAGATTATTAGTTTAAAATATTTTTAAGTAGTGATAGGTGTAGCATATAGTTTACTTTATAACAAGTATATTAATTATATTAATTCGCTTAAGCAAGCCCGTTCTAAAAATGCTTAAACACATGATCCAAAACATATACACGCTTATTACAAACAAAGTCTTTACTTCCCCTCACTCCTCAAGCAACGCACAAAACTGATGTAAAAAGGGCTTAAGATAATGTTGAAACATTCGCTCCTAATTAGTAACACCGTCTTCGCCATCTCCATTACACAAAAACTGTGACATAATTGCGATTAAAGATTCAAGCAGGGAACCCGTCCGCCTTTAAAATTTTCTAATTAACGTTTGCAACCTGTTTACTTGAACTTAACACAACATTAAGAAGCTTCTAAGTCTTTAGGGATTGCGAAACTAAGGGGCAGAAAACATTTATAGGAATGTACTACATTTTCAATTGTCTATGGAAATTAGAATTTCAAAGATTTACTTGTATTAATAATAACTGAAGAGCAATGTTGGCCTAGTGGCTTCAGCGTGCGACTCTCATTCCTGAGGTCGTTCGATCCCCGGCTGTGCACCAATGGACATTTTATGTGCGCATTTAACATTCGCTTGAACGGTGAAGGAAAACATCGCGAGAAAACCGGCTTGCTTTAGATCCAAAAAGTCGACGGCGTGTGTCAGGCACAGGAAGCGGATCACCGACTTGCCAATTAGATTGACAAATGATCATGAAACAGATTCAGAAATCTGAGGCCCAGACCTAAAAAGGATCTAGCGCCACTAATTTATTTTATTTTTATAGTAAGTCAAACTTTCGGGAATTTTAACTTAGCATTATTTAAGATATACATTTTTTCGTCGTCGTTATGTTTTTAATGGAATGTATCAGGGATTTCATTTGGCTGTCTACAACAACTCTATTCAAAAAGACTAGCGACGCAATCCGTCTTTCCGTTTGAATCACAATCAAACGAAGCCAGCCATCGTTTTTCGATTCGAATTCTCATCCCACTTTTTGCCATTAACAAGGTACCTTCATTCTTCTTACCTCCTTCTTATACGTAAATAACATTACTAATCCGATATTATAGTAACAAAAACAAAACACTGTTGGCAGAAATCCACGCATAATTGACTACTGTAATCAAATTTGCACCCATTTCTATAGGTCGTAAAGGATTTGGAAGGCACAACTCGTGCACGTGATTGTAATTGTGTATGAAGTTAATAGGGACGATTATTTTACTTCTTTATTGTCGCTTCTGGATGTAACTGGCTTAATGGGATGTATGTAATAATGTGCAATAACGCAATGGGTCCGAATTATAGATTTGATCTATGTATGGTTTTGGTCACTAGTAGTTTGTTAAGAGAAATTGGCTGAGTACAAGCAAGCGTTTAACATGTGTGCGTGTACGTGGCTAGTCTTTTTTAACCTTCATTTGAGGCGCAATGAAATACTTACTAGAATTCGTATTTTCTTAAAATTAGATACATTATATAGCTCACTGAAGAAACAAATAAAATGATTGTATCTCGTTTTACCTCGAAGAAAATTGTAAAAGTGAAACGTGACCGATTCAGATTAAATAGTCAAAAGAAAGGACAATATTTCTAAATAAAAATACCTGGACTATGTAAATACACTGAAACTTTATTCACGTGGATGGCTATTCAATTCGATCGAAAGGTCCGAGCCACTTTTAAATATTCCATGTGCGGTCAAGCGAAAAATCTACAAAGAAAATGTATTACCAATCTTTTATTGCATTTTTTTCCAAGGTATTTTTGTCTTATATGCATTCAGAATCCTGAATTTGTAACGATATGTAGGTTGATTCATGCATACATTTTAACAATTCAAGCGCGTGTCCTATTAAAATAATTATGAGTCGTTAAAAATTAAATAAATTTGTCGATTTTTTTTCTAATTTATAATATACTAGCGGAAAAAGTAGGGTTATATGTATTTTTTAATGCTGTATCATAAAAAAATAGAAATTAAAAATTTTGTCTAAAAAATAAAAATAAAATTTTTGGGGTGGACTACCCCTAACATTTAGGGGGATGAAAAATAGATGTTGGCCGATTCTCATAGATATCGGATAAGCACAAAAAATTTCATCAAAATCGGTCAAGCCGTTTCGGAGGAGTATGGCAACGAAAACTGTGACACGAGAATTTTATATATTAGATATACCTACATATTAGCTGATACAGTTTCTTCTTGTCTCTCTTTCTTAAAGTTTTTTGATGTAGTGTGCTGATCTAGTTATAAGTATAGTCTTATTATATAAGTAAATGTATTGATTATTATTTTATAGGTATTTTATCAATATAGTAACTTCGATCGAAGCATTTATTTTAAACGATATTCATTTTTCTTACAAACTCTTTGACGATATTTGCTGCACGCATTCTGTTAATGTTATGTCAAACGCCATAAGGTTACATCAACAAAGTTTGGATTGTATGGTAGTTAAGAAATTTTGATTTTTCTAATTTTCCGCGCAATTTTCTTATTTTTTTCTTTCATAAGAACCTTCTCCTGACAATAACAAACACAACAGATAAAAAAAGAATTAGCGAAATCGGTCCAACAGTTCACGCGTGATGCCGTGACCAAGGGAAATTTGGATTCATTTATATATCTATATGGAATTATCATTGTTAGTTTTTATATATATAAACTAACAATGATAATTCCATAGAATAAAAGGACTTTAGAAATTCTACGGCTATATATTTTTAGTTACTATAGTAACCGAATGACCCCCTTGACATAATATCATTGACAAACTCGTAATATAAGTAAATACTCAATTACGCAGTTAATTAGTATGCTGTAAAAGGCTTAAGTGGCTCTCAATCAAAATTCCTTTTCGCTTAAGAAAGAACCCTTTTTCTCAGATGTCACAGATTTTCTTTCGTGTCAATCGCAGGCTCTTTGCTAAAGGGGATCTTAATTGAAATAAATATTTGCGTACTTAATTCAGTTTAGAATTAACACTTGTTTTCACTGGCAATTAGTAAAATACCTTTATCGTATAAAATGTAAAATGACTCAAACAGAAGATTTGAATTAATCAGCTGTCGTCTTTAACAAATATTGATGTAATTATTTAACTTCACAGAGGCATAACAAGTACAAAATATCTTCAAAAACATACTTGTTAAAAAATCTCGCAACTCAGTTCTTTCTTAAAAAGTTGTGAGCTCCGTGTAATACTAAGTTGGTTAATTTATTCAGTACTTAAGTAGTTGAGCGGCCTTTTGTCTTAAGTTATTTCGTTAGCTTACCTAAATCTTATAGTGACAATTTCAAAATTAAAAATATTTTAAGTTTTAAACAAATACATTGACTTGGCCATCAACCATATTTCCGAACCGATTCGACTTAGAACCCTTTAAGAAAAGAGCGTACCAATTCTTAAAAGGCCAGCAACGCACTCGCGAGCTCTCTCGCATTGAGTGTCTATGGGCGGCGGTATCACTTAACATCAGGTGAGCCTTCTGCCCGTTTGCCCCTTGTCTTATAAAAAAAACAATAATATCACAAGTAATAGATATTATATTAAATTATTTCTTGCTAAGGTTTGAGCCTTGCTATTCTGTAACTCACTTTTCAAACTCACACAGCGGTTTTCACAGCGGCGGACGCGCTCAAATCAGTCGTAAAGCAGTCATTTTACGATTTGACATTCTGGTAAATAATAAACTACAAACTCCCTCCTTATCGAGAAGTGAGTTACAGAATCGCAAGGCAGGCCTTCAAAATTCAGACTTCTTGTTTTATCTAGACTTGGTCGTATCTTAATGGTGAACAGTTATAACGCCAATTACACTAGTATAAGTTCCCCTACCTACAAAATAATTATTATGAGATTGGCGGTTATTTTAGGTGTAGTACCATAATCTTATGAGACAAAAACATTTCAGCATCTGTTTTATATAACATTTTCTTTATATATTCGTCCGTTCGCCATCACCGTGTTTGCTTAGTGCTTACGTTTTATGAGCTCAAAGTAAGAAATTACAGTAGTTATGATATGTACATTTTGATCCAGATTCGGAGATTCCAAGTCGATTAGATTAATAGTATAATAGAAAATAAACACAATATTATTTTATTTTTTAATTTCCTTAGTACTATTCTAACAAACCTATAAAATTATAATCTAGATGTATACTGTGTATGAACATACATGCATCCTGAAGCACGAACAGTCTTCGAGGGCCGAGAGAAATCTTTGTTCTACAATTTTCCTTTTTTTAAAGGAACAGTATGCAAACGCCTCACCTGCTTGTTTTTCAAAGTGACTAACTGTGAATAAAGTACCGAGAGGTTAACGGGTGTGTTGCCGGCCTTTCAGGGATTTTCAGTTTCAGTCCTCAAAGTACAAAAATGTTGAACTCCATGCTAAACCACTAGTCTAACAGTACCCTAGTTTTATTTAAAATATTTTAGTTTATTTGAACTTTTCCATAGAAATCATACCTGTATGCAAAGTGGTCATTAGAGATTTCGATCAAGTTTTATCGCAACGAGAGCCATCCGAAATCCACTAATGGTATGGTACAATTGAAATTGCTCTGCGGAAAATCGAGCAATAAGTATGCGGAGGCTGATGCTTCTAGATGTCTGGGCGAGACTCAATACTATTAGTGCATCGGTTTTCACCACGAATTGGGAACATTTTATTAGTTTGGGATTATTGAAGATAATACAGTGAAAACACTTACACGATATACTCGTAATATTTTCTATTCATAGATATTTAAACGTATTTATTCGATTAATTAAATCAAAAATATCAATTAAAATAGACAAAGCAGGACAGAATTTTAAAACTTTGAATAACATTTTTAAATTTTCAATACTATTAATAACTATAATGTGACTGATCTATTTCATTGAACACACAATTTTATTTTTACGGTGTTCTTAGTTTTTAAATTTGTTTTATTTTTCTATTTATAAATTTGCAATTATTATTGTTACTACGTAAGTTATAATATTGTATATTTGTGTCATAGTCAAATTTTATTTTACCAGATTATGTATTTTATATAAATAAATAAAAGCATTTAATATATACGTATCTCAACTTATGTATAATTCATTTACCAACATCTCCCCATGTAATTTTCACTTGTTATTTTTCGTACGAAATGAAACAGACGAAACGGGCATCGCAAGTGCTGGGAACGACCAGTATCTTTTCTTTACGATTATTTGAGTGGGCTGACAGCGTAACATCCTAATTTATATCGCTAATACCACTACATGATTGTGGTTCAGCCGATTTTGGCTTGTAATAGTAGCTTTGTTGGTAGGGCTATATTGCCAGAATTTTATCTTTTTCACGAATTCAAAGAATAAGTTATCTGCATGTAGTATGTGTTTTCGAATTAATTAATGATAAAACGTGTGCTATATTAATGTTTGTAAGCTGCAACAATTCCAAAATTTTTGGGAGATATAGTTTTTTGCTTGTTTACAATGGCGCGCAAATTTATCTTAAGTTATTACATATTGAATTATTTGACTACGTCTTCACATTATTAAACTATAACGTCATATTAAAATAAGTAACAATGTTTGATTCAAATAATTCAAAATTTTTCAAAGATAAGATTTTTTTTTTTTTTATAGAACGGGGGGCAAACGGGCTCACCTGATGTTAAGTGATACCGCCGCCACTCTCAATGCCAGAGGGCTCGCGAGTGCGTTGCCGGCCTTTTAAGAATAGGTACGCTCTTTTCTTGAAGGACCCTAAGTCGAATTGGTTCGGAAATACTTCAGTGGGCAGCTGGTTCCACATAGTGGAATATAATAATATATAATAGAATATAATAATAGATTTAGTCGATTTCACACACACATTTATAAATTTTTATCATCATCAAAGCCACAATTTATCACAATTTCTTACACTATTTGTTCCGTCATAACAAAAACAATATAAAATACTATTTATTTTACTTATAATTTTATATATTATTAGCATAACTACAACGATAAACGATTTATACTAATCGTCACTGTAGAATGATAACCATGTATGTCAAAAAACATTTTTTTATATCTTAGACTCTGTTGTCATTTAACTGATACAATCATGAAGTAAGGACTTATTCATGTTATTAATGAATAGGTGCTTTTTACCATGTAGTACTATGGACAAAAACACATATTAATATTTTTACGAAATATTAATATATGTAATATTTTTTCGTTTCCTGTAATGTTTATTTTTCTGGACATATAAGGTTATCATTCTACAGCGACGTAATGTGTTTAGTCTTAAAATATTCTGACCAGTGCAAGCTTCCTAAAGAGGGTCGGCTCGGTATTATAGAGCCAAGCATAAGATCGAAAAGATAATTGCTGATGCGCAATTACCATTTTTGGTCCGGTATACGTTTTTGACAGTGAAATTTCTTCGTACCCTTAGATCAAGACTAGAGGCTAAGAATAAAGATATAACTTCTACTTTTTACGAGAATCGAACCCGATACACACGGCGCGGCCCCATTACGAACCGCTTAGTCACAAATTCCTCAAACTTTTATCCTAGAATAAACGTAATAAAACTCGAAAAGCATAGAAAATCTCGATTTCTTGTTGATTCATTGGGTGAATCACGCAAATGAGTCACATTGCAAAAACAATTTTATGCAAATATAATACTGACCTAACATAAACTGCATAGAGTAGGTTATGTTATACTAATATTTTCTATTTAAACAGCAGAGTTTATTGTGTTTGTTTGTGTTGTGTTAACTGTATAATTCAGCGCAGTCGAGTAAAATGCATCCAAAACATTGTTAGAGCCTGTACTAATAACCTACCTTTTTTCTTAATTCACAGGAAATATAACACTCTCTACTCTATAATTTATTAAGTAGCGTTGGCCTAGTCGCTTCAGCGTGGGAATCTCATCCCTGAGATCGTAGGTTCGGTCCCAGCTGTGTGCCAATGGACTTTCTTTCTATGTGCGCATTTAAGATTCGCTCGAACGGTAAAGGAAAACATCGTGAGGAAACCAGCTTGCCTTAGACCCAAAAAGTCGACGGCGTGTTTCATGCCTTGCCTTTTAGATTGATATATAATCATAAAAGAGATACAAAAATCTGAGGCCCAGACCTAAAAAGGTTGGCGCCATTTATTTTTTTAACGCTATTGTATTACCGATCATTTTGTAATTTAAAGGCAGGTTGATTAGCCTTTCATATTATGCAAGTCAGCGTTTGAGACGTGTTGGTTTCCGCACGATTTTTCCTTTTACCTTACGAGCATGCTTATTGCACGCGGAAAGGAAAACCTATTTGTGCACAGAGGTAAGAACGAAGTAAAGGAATGACAACAGCACTTTTATCTGTAAAAACCAGATACTCTATTATTCTTGTCTTTGAATCTTAATAAAAAATATTCCCAATTAAGATTCTAGTTTCTTAAAAATAATTCTTCTTTAATACTCAATGAATCAAGTTGCCATAGTGGCCGAAAGGTAAACATCATTAGAAGAATGATATATTTATTTTTTGTTTCAGTAATTCCATTCCCAAACACAGCAAGAAAAGGCTTTTATCTCCCGTGTAAGACAAATTTTATCTTAAACCTGTGAGCAATTCGGATCTCGTGTGATTTATCTGCGTCCGGAATATTTATTGTGGCTATCGATCGCGTCGTAATCCGGTTGGCCACAGACGTGCCTGAAGAGTATTGAGCATCGGTATGTGAAGCAGTTAGACAAGATTTCAGACGCATTGTTCGAAATATTTCAAACATCTAGAACCTTCGTTGGCGGAATTGTATTGCTGTATTTTCGTTATTGATTAGTATCTTAAAATCTGCAGGTGTGTCACAATAAATTCTATTGCAACAAATTTTAATATGTAGTTTTAGACAAACGGTTGGGGTACTCCCATCCATTGGACTGTTATTTACATTAAGTTATGCACTCGTTGATAAAGGAGAGTATCGTTAGGGGGCGTCTCGTTGGAGAGAGGGGGGGTCTCGGCAAATATCACGCAATTTTTTTTCTGATTAAAAAAAAACCCACATTTTGAAAAATCTCACGTGAGATTGGCGGATGGGGGAGGGGGTTGAATAAAATCTCACGACATCTCACCACGGCGGGGATCCCTCCGAAAAGAAAAAATAAAATTTAAAAAAACACCTCACGTAATTTTTGGACACCCCTTAGGCCGCTAGAAGGAACCTATGAGAAAAATATATATAAAAACGTGTGTGTACTTATGTATTACTATAGCTAACATCAGGGTGTCGGTTTTTCGCGACGGTGTGCGCGCGCGTCGTTTAATTTTACTCTCATCATTTTTCACTAACGCGCCAAAAAAAGTATAACTTCAAATTAAGATGTATCATAAAGCGTTGATAGATATAATAATGATCATTTATATATATATTGAGCTACTAAGCCTTCGACAAATGCGAAAATAATTAGATGTTTTGTTGTTCAAACACAAAACGGCTAAACAAAATTGAATCTAGATAATTGAACATTGTATCTAGTTGAAATGTGCGATCCCCGTGGGTTTGTTTCAGAGATTCTTCAGAACTTCGTGAGTCAACAAGCAGACGATAAATTTCTATAATTGTCTTTGCTAGTACCTTACATTAAATGGCGTATAAATGCTTCTTTAAATCTAATGTGTCGACGATGTGAATAAGTTACAGATAGCATTTTGTCAAACTAAACAAATGATTTGTTTATATTAAACAAAAAAATTGTGGAATGTGTAATTTTCGAATCAAGTATTACTTTTGTCCAACAAAGAAAAGCTCTTCTTTTGTGTCTTAAATACTCTCCGTATTACAAAAGGATATTCACTTAATACAATACAATAAAAGTATTACAAAAATAAAATTGGCTTTCAACGTACACATACACGCTATAGAAATTGTTGTAGAAATGTTCACAACAGCGCATTCTCAACAATTCTCGCTTAATGTGTGTACAAAGAAAAATGGAAAACTAAAAATATCTCCGCAGTTGCGACGCAGCCATATTTCCTTTAACATGGAACATTATGTTATTTAATGTTGTACACATTTGCAGTTTATTTTAAGAGCTTTTTAATATCGTAAAACGTTATTGCTACAATTGATTTGACAATATATTCGTTTAGTTTCTGAAGTGAATTTATATAATTTGCCCTTTTTTTAGTTTACAGTATAAATATATGCTTTTTAATTTGAACGTTTCGATTATAGTAATAGTAGCTAGTTCTATCAAACTGTCATGTAGATCCTTGTTCAATGTGTTACCAAAGGCTTCTTTATACATCTAGCACTCAAAGGTCCCGATAACTTGGAGAAGCTTGTGGTGTCCGACAGAGTTGAAGAAACGAGATCCTGAGGCCGATCTCCTACTTGCGGGACCGACCATAAAATCCTTACTGGCCTTATTACACAGGCGCGAAGGCTGGGGGAATTGACAATGAAGAACGCAACTAAAGAAGAAAGTTTCTTTCTGGGTCATTTGATTCTGGGAAATATTACAAGATACTATAGACTAAACTTCTAAAAAAAATATAAAAATATAATCAATACGCGGTTATTGTTAATTAGTTATTAAGTATTGCAAACCTAGTGCGGGATAAAATCAGCAATCAATCAATTTATTTGCGTTGCCATTCTTTCAAATCAGAAAAGCAAATTTTTAGCTAATTACAAATTATTAAAGACCTAAATTGTATAATTTAATGCGTTTAATTAAGAACATCTTAAATTGTGAAGTAGCAAAGCTTTTGAACGTAAACATTTCCACAGTATTCCCTAATTATTCAGAGCAAACTGCAAAGCCGACGCCAATAGGCACTCGTAAAGGCCCACTAAAACGTACTACTCCATCAAGAGCGACCCCTAATTCTGCATAATTTCGTCTACTGACGACCTCTATTAGGTTCCCTTTAGACGGTAAAAGAAAACCAAAAGAGCCGACGAAAAATGTTCTCGAAAACTAAGAGATATGTTGAGGTGTTTTTAATAAAAATGGAAATCTCAAGACGTAGAATTTTGATCTATGTATTTGGATTTAAGGAATCATTTATTTTGAAAACAAATTAATGTGAAAGTTTCGTTAATTTCGTTACCACGTAGTAGCTATGTATTTATTGGAACTTTACGTAAATACAATTTATTTTATTTTTATTTAATTTATTTATTATATTAATAATCAGGGGAACAAGAAGTTTACAATAGTGTGGTAGAAACATAAACTGGACACAGTTTTTCTGTCCAACAATTTTGAACAGATTTGAAGCTATACATTGCAGCAGAGCATTAAGTACTATCGGTGACGTTTTAAGACGTATCACGTAACATCTAATGGTTCTTTATTTCAGTATTAAAAGTACCACGCAATTACAAACAGGGTTACCAATATTGAATTACTATGACGACAAATGACGTCATCATTATTAATGGAAGCGAAGGCCAGCCAATAGTTTACGAATTATTGAGTCATTGAAATTGTTAGTTCGAAGCAGATACCGTCGATTACTGGCTATTTTTCTAAACTTGTATCGTAAAATAATTATTAAACTTGTGGTTTAACTTATATTAAGCGCAAATGTGGGGCCACCACATGGAGTACTGTTCCCACTTCCAGGCGTATTGAACGGGGAGCGGTTCGAATCGTCGACGATCAGTTACTTCTTGAGCTTGATCCTTTGGCGTTTCATAGAGATGTGGGATCCCTCTGCAACTTCTACCGCATTTACCATTGAGAGCGTTCAGAGGAGTTGCTCGAATAAATAGCTGCAGCGGAGTTTCATCATCGGACGCGAAGGCAGATAACGAAATTCCACCCGTATCACCTCAACGTCCGTCGTTCCACAACTGACCGTTTTTTAAGACAGTATTTGCAACTCAGACATAACAAATTTAACATTACAAATTGTACTGGCATTATTTTCAACAATTTATTTTTATTATTATAATTTATTATACACTCGTGGTCTCGGATACATTTTTTATATTAAATACAGCAGGGCTAGCTAAGAAGAGTAATGTGTAGTATAATATAGTTTGTGAACGGTATTCTTTTTGAGCTATTTGTGTATTGCCAACTGACCGTTTATCTATCTTACGTAAATAAAAATATGGCACAAGAGAAATGAGTCCCCCATTTTCGTGGAACGTCTGCTTTGCTCGTAAAAATAACGAAATGAAGGTGAACAGTGCTATTTTAATTTGATGCTTTTCGATGCAGTCACGAACGCGATTCTAGAAATAAATCGGCGAAAGAAAATTTATTTCTTTGTAATAATATATCATTAAGTGAACGGTGCAGACGAACCCAAAAGTTTTTATTGTAACTTTCATTCCAATTATGTCTGATTTTTAGCTTGCAAATGTTATTGAAAGTTTGTACATGAATGGGTATTTTAATAAAGCAGATTTAAATACTAAATCCGTTGTTTATGCTATGTCTGAGTTATTCAATGTTGCCACTTGACTAAATTTAATCCATTAAATTAATACTTTTTTTGAAGTGAAACTTCTTTATCGGGGTTGGAAAAAAATTTAGTGTAAAATTTTTTCGTTACGCGTCACATTTTTCCGTTACGCGCCATGTTGCTTTTTGAAGTCAAACTTCTTTATCGGCGTTGGAATGAAAGTTCTTTATCGACGTATGGGAGAAATTTTGTAGCAAATCGTCACGTTTTTCGGTTACGCGCCATGTTGCTTTTTGAAGTCAAACTTCTTTATCGGCGTTAGAATGAATTTTTATCGACGTATGGGAGAAATTTTGTAGCAAATCGTCACGTTTTTCGGTTACGCGCCATCTTTTTCTTGTCCCTACCACGGTTGATCCGAAGAGATTCGAAGCCATTAATAACAAAAACATATAATAACGATAACAATGATAGTAATATTCTATTACAATTAATGAAATTCTGTAATAATCTTAGTAGTAATAAGGTAAAATGAAATAATTGTATTTTTATTCATGTCTATGATAATAAAAACCTTTTGTTAAACGTTAAGTTGCATATAGTAGATCATTTTTCGAAAAATAAGGTCATAAAGAAGTTTCACTTCTTACGTGTGTACACCTAGTACACGCACACATTTTTTTTCTCTTACGCGACCTCCAAGTGGCCGATTGGCAGGGAACAGCGCTAGATCGTAATAGGCGTTCTCTTGTTTTGGAGACCAGGGTTCACTTTGGATCGTAAATTATTAATTTTAACCTACTATGTACTGAAAGTCTTGAGGGGTGTAGTGTGCAACCCAAGTGTACTCCAAGAACTGGGTTTCTGGTTAGTACCTATGGGATATTTGCGATACCAAGGGCAAGAACCAGTCTGTTGCACAGATCCCCGTTATCAAAGACGTTGCGCCTACTGAATGCTGTCTCCGACACTATCGACATATTTATATGTTCGCAGAGTGAATTCACAGCAGCGATATTGTGTATATTATGTGTTTAATATTATATATGTACCTACTTTATTATATTTTATTTAACGTTTCTCGACATTATCGTATTGGCATAGTCTGTAAGGATAATGTATGTATTTCTGTAATAAATACTTAAATTTAAGGTTTCCGAAATAACAATTTATGTGTTTGAAAGCCCAGAGAGCTTGTTTAGGTGCCGTTGTTATGTCCCAGAGATATTTGTGGAATTATGTTCTTACGAGTAATATTTTTAAGGCCTTATGAGCTGTGCTTGTTCTCAGCTACCCCATTTATTTTTAGTTATATTTACTTATTCAATCTGGGCATGTCAAAAATGCAAATCTCACCTTAAGATTGCATAGCTACCAGGTAGTTTACCTCATTGTTAAATTTAGTGTGTTATTGTTAAAACATTTCTAACGTGTCTAGTTACGTATAAGTTTGTTATATTCCAGGAAATAATGTTCACTGGTTATGTAGCTTTATAAATTTTTGTCAAACAAAATAAAGAATTTTTGAAATAGAAAATTGAATTGCTATCGCGATTCCAACCCTTGTGTCAAACCTTTGAACTCCTATCAAGCAGCGTAATATATATAATGAAGGAAAACTTTAAAGCATGTATCAGGCACAAAAGGATTATTACCATTCCTAATCAAACAATTTTTATGAACAAGACACAAATACGGTGAATGCTGTCACGTTTTAATTATATTTACCAATATTAAGACATTGTACGTACATGTTTTGAAATCCACAAAATAAAGATTACATTGTAAAAGACAATTGTTGGGTACACTTAGTCGTTGGTCGTAAATCTAGTCTCTGAACAATAAGCAGTTACCCAATTTAAAATCGTCCAACAAAGTGGGGAAACATTGTATTTTAGTCTTGAACTTTTGCGATATACTATGATTGTTTCTATACCATAGATATTTTTTTTAATAGATCAGGGGGCACACCGGCAGGAGACTCATCTGATGTTAAGTGGCTGTATGAACCCTTAAATTGCCAGAAGACTCGCAAGTGCGTCGCCGGCCTTTTAAGAATTGGTACGCTCTTTTCTTGAAGTCGAATTGGATCGGAAATACTTCCATGGGCAGCTTGTTCCATATAGTCGTGGTGCGTTGCAATATTTTTTTTTAAATTGCGCTTAATAAACGCTCTGTTGTGGAACGACGGGCGTCGAGATGTTACGGGTGGAATTTCATAGTCTGCCTCGACGTCCGATGATCAATCTTAGCTGCGGGAATTATTCCGAATAACTCCTCTGAACACTGACTGGCGAGTAAAACATATATATGCGATAAGAATGTTTTTATTAGTTTATTACTCGCATTCGTTGAAATAAATTCGTAGAAGCTGCTTATCTCCTTAATAATTACGTCATATTTTCTGGTCTAGAATAGGTCATTAGTACCTAATTAAAATTCTACAATAAACCTGAATTATATCGAAAATGGAAGTCGTTGTAATATGAAGTTAATATAGTCATTTGACATTAAAATCACTATTATACACAAATAACCTAGTACTAGACTAACAGCCGTATTGAGGAACATAAATTCAGAGTTAAATATATAATGGCCTTGCGATTCTGTAACTCACTTTTCGAACTCTCACAGCGGTTTTCACAGCGGCGATCGCGCTCAAATCAGTCGTAAAGCACTCATTTTACAATTTGGCATTGTGATAAACAATAAACTACAAGCTCATTCCTTATCAGAAAAGTGAGTTACAGAATCGCAAGGCTGAGGTCGTTCGAACCCCGGCTGTTCACCAATGTTTCTTTCTATGTGCGCATTAAACTATCGTAAGGAAACCGGCCCGACTTAGAATCGAAAGAACAGAAGACTGATAAGCTAGTCGTTAACATATCAATCAATAATTATAAATATAATTTTATAACGTATATTTTCTTTAAATGTTGTTCTTAAATTATTACAGAAACATTTGTATAACCCAAGTACGGACATTCTTAAGTCAGCTGTCTTCAAAATGCTTTGTACCTAAGCACTTAGATCACCGTTAATGGCAATGAACCTTCAGACAGGCGAAGAAGGGTGCAGTTAGTACCCGGGTAATGGCCTCACCTTCCCCAAACAGCGTCGCTTTGGAAATTTCAAATGTCAACTCCTATGTCTGATTTACACTGACTACAAAGACTGGAATTTATATATCTCTTGATTTTGTATTCTGAAATACACAAATTATTAACGTATAATAGTTTTGAGAATTAATTCGTTACGTCTTTATCGGTTTATATCAAACGGGCAGGAGGCTTACCTGAAGTTAAGTGATACCGCGACCTAAAGACACTCACATTGCAGGGCTCGCAAGAGCGTTGCCGGCCTTTTAAGTTTGGCCTTGAACTCATGATTACTACAAAAAATATTGGCAATACAGTTTCTAAAAATTAGACATTAACTATAGTCATTAGCTATGCTTTCAAGTCTAGGCTTCGCACGAGTATCTATTATGATTACTATGGCCACTACAAATGCGACTTCAATCTGTTTAGTAAGTGGAGTTCATCATAAATAGACACAGAGTCAACGGAGGACTCAATTATATTATATATAGGCAGTATAGATTGTCATAACATCGAAAAATCTCAAATAGTCTGCACTTAAAAACTCTCCATTTGCAGCGCTAGTAAACACGCTCGCATCGAAACGAGCAAAACAAATGAATTGCAATGGCATCTGCAAAAAACGAATTGAAACGTTTGCTCGCCCGAGTCGCACTCGGTTTGGAAATTAGCCGCACAAAATATTCAACGTGTGTACGAAAAAAGGGCGAAAGTGCTAAGTGTCACGAACAGAATTTGGCATACAGCCACCGCGGTATTGATGGGGCAGACGGCATCTCCTTATTTATTCATAAACGTTCAAAAGTTGTCGCAGCTTCCAAACAGGCTGCACCAGCTCACGTTTTAGTTGTCTTTTATATTTGCGAATGTATTTTTGTTAATGCAATAGAGTTTTTGCAAAGATATGAACGGAATAAGTAATGAATGCTTTGTTTAGGTTCTATTTATGACTCCAAGCTTTAAAAATGTGTTGTAAATTTTGCTATTATGGCTGGCAGTTTTTTCTAGCTCGTACTGCTTACTTTAAAGGTATTATTAGCCAAAGCATAAATCACAACGTGAATTAAGCTGTCAATCTATTTTATGAAGCTTAATTTGAATATAGAATTAGTGCTATTCCATATTTATTATCATAAATCTTATGAAGTTTGTGTTTTCGCCTTTAGTAAATCTTGCAATTTTAATACAATTAATGATAACTAATTAATTGCATAAATAAAGAAGCTAATGAAAAATCACAGATAATATATATACTTCAACCAGCTATGTTGCGAAAATAAATAATTTCTAACCTTTGTTTTTCTGTCTTAAGATAAGATTTGGAGTAAAAACCTAGAAAGAACTAAAAAGTATGTCGACATTCAACACGTTTTTGATATTCGAGAGTCATACTTAGAGCTCAATTATATCATCATACGATAGAAATTAAAGTTATGAACAGCCACGGATCTCCACTTGCTACGGTCCTAACATACCCCTCTCGCATCAACTTTCAAACCTCACTAACTCTCAACCTTAAGGTTCTACTCTAAAACAGCAAAACTAAAATCCCAAATTATTATGGCGTCTACATCCATTGGCTTACAATAAATACTATTATTACTGTTAGGTTTAATGATGGTTTCGTGACCAAACTCACTTTTCACGCAGGGTAAGTTTTATGACCACGGTATCCTTGTCATATCCGTGCTTAATCTATTAAGTCGATATTACATCTAACTTGTAACGTTTATTGGTACTTTGTTTGGGAAATACGAAAGTGAATTGATGGGATTAAGCCTTGTACTTTTAATATAGTAGAAGATAAATCAATACGTCTTCTAATTTATTTGCGATATTTGTTTTAAATAAGTGTTGTTTGATGATTTGCTGTTTTAAAAGAGTACCGAGAGTTTTTTACGCCGGCTTTTTCTCTCGGCCTACACCCTCTGTCTTCTTTGCCGATGAGTAGGGATGCCTTCAAATTTAATGACGTGGAATAAGTGATACATGTATCTTATGTTCCATAATAAACATATTTTATTTTATTTATTTATTTTTACGAGGTTTTAGATATTGTAAGTACGTGTACATTGAAACAGAAGTATTTAATTGAAGCGATAATTGGAACCTATGGAATAACTATGTTTATTTATTTATTTGGAAACAAAACAGATATATCTATACAATAAAAAAAGGGTGTACTTATGTACGCGCGTAAGAAGTTATACTTCTTTGGCATTATTAAAAATAGTTTTTAATTGCATGCAAATAATTAATTACAATTAAATAATCAAAGACTGGAAAAGGAGTCATTATAGTCAATAAAGTTCAGTTTACATTTGAAAAATTAAAGAAATAAATATTTATTATTATTCTCTTACATTAAGTGTGACATAAATTCTATTATTATTCGAATGTTGTTTTTAAATTATTCCCAATGCCGTAGCATCTTCCGTGGTCAACTTCATTCTGTTAATTTTGTGTCACGGTGCGCGCGCATCGTAAAATTTCACTCACATCAATTTTTCATAACGCGCCTAAAGAAGTATAACTTCAAAAGGTAAAAATAAAATAAACACATTGGATGTATCCACAAAAAGTTTCACTAATAAAAATATCATATAGAGCAAAGCAAAACATGACAGCACAAAATTTATAAATCCGGAAAACGACAAACATACCAGTAAATAATAAAGAAGAAGAAAAGAAGAAAGATACAAGGATTAGGACATTAACAGTTGTTTTAAATTATTTTTAAATGAAGCAGTAGAGGAGTGCGAAAAAGGCAGAGTAGTAATACACTGAAGAACTGGCTTCTGAACACACCACACACACACATTACACTCACTCATTCACTCACATGGACCCACACACTCATGCACTCATGCGTGTGTTTATTAACTTTAATATTATGGTCTAGCAAGGGAACAGGTACTATACATACTAATGCATATCTTGTTATATAGAATAAACACAGTTTTATTATTACTATTAGTTGCCGCGTTGGCCTATATTTGCTGGAGCGTAGGTTTTATCACGTCTGTCTAATACAGTATAATATATACATATATTATTGAGATATAATATTACTTAAAGCTTCGTAAACGGTAGAGATATCAGTACCTTTTTCTTGTGTTTTAATAACACACTCGTATTTATCGCTTTGTATTTATCCAAGCACAAAACCCTAGCCACTGTTGTGTAAAAACTTGCCATGAAGACGTGTATTGGGTAAACAATTGTTTATACTATGTAGCATATTATTATTATGCGTTGGTAGGTAAAAATTAAGTTGTTCTTATTTTAAAATAATTGAAATGATTTTAAGAATAAGGTTCTGAAGTTTGAGCAATAATCTGTTAATTATTTACACAACAAATTCAGTCAGATTAAATAGCCTATTTTTTTTATAAAACGTTAACTAAGTCAAAATACATTTAAAGTATAAAATTGCATGTACTAGGAAACTTCGCTAGCAAATTCAAGTGCAGGTTTATTAAGCGGTTGTCAACTGCACATCTACGATATAAAATGTATAGTATACGATCGCACTCAATTTCCGCATGGTTATCGTTGTTAGGTGCTTATTATGTCAACTGCGAAACCAGCCTTCGATATACTGTATCGATACCATACATTTTAATTAAATACATTATACATCGGCTTATATACTTACCCCGTTTTATACTATACCCCGTTACAACATTGTTTGTTTTTATCCGCATTTGTTAGCGAAAGGTTACTTCTTACCTTTTGAAATAATTTTATTTTAAAAATGACTTCCCAATGACAAACAAAATAAACATTATTTATTATTAGTGTCAAGAGTTACACTTTTTCTCTGTTCCATAATCAGGAAAATTGAATGGAAAAGTATTTTTTTAGCTTTTAACAAAAGAATATGCGAGATTCGTACACATAGATTTTAATTGTGTTATTTCTTGAATTTTTAACAAATACACTAACGAAATTAAAAAATATTGTATTGGTATTGTGGTAGTGTGGTAGTAGTAGTGGAAGGCATTTATAATATTCTATTTTCAAAATTCAATAATTCGTAATTCGAACATGTGTAGAATAAGGCTCTCGTTACAATTGTGTGACAGTGCGATACGTTTCGAGTTTTGGACACAGCGTCGCAACGCCGGAAAACAATGACGTGTGTTGACATTCTGTTATCAGCTAGTTACAAACTTACAACAAATGAAATACGATTTTTACATTAATGTAGGGACATAAATATTAAACAACAATGAGGAATCTTGAGATCAAAACAAGCAAAGATAATTTTTATGTTTGTACGCGGAATGAATATAGACATGTATACTGGAAGGCTTATTTAAAAATGGAAATTCAGCGAGATTACTAGTTAACTAGTCATGTTACTATTAACAAAGTCCTTTCTAGAAATTTAAGATTGGATATTATGCATTTTTTGAAAAACACAGTTTATATCCATTTATCGAAAACGGATGTATTAATTCATGTTAAAACAGACTTCATATTTTCTACAAAGCCACAGATATGCACGCCACAACTTAATAAGTAATAATAACATCAATATGAAAATTCTAAATTTAAAAGAGGTAGATAAGTGTTTTTCTACGTTGATTTCCTTGAATAAAAGTTTGCACGGTTTTATTTGAATGAGTGAATCAAATCGAAATTCAAAGTTTGTTTTCACATATAGAATTCCATTTAAAAAGGTTGTCAACATGAACCGAATGAGCTAATTTCAAATGCTCACACTATTTTATGCATTGTTAAACACTAAAATCAATGTCTGAAAATTGTTTAATCAAATTCATACATCGTGTGGGTAGGCCGTCTAGCCCTCTCCTGGCGTATAATCCCCGTTTCATAGAGGATATTGTGTTTGCACTGGTCTCAACTATCCATTGTCCACTACGCAATATCGCTCAAACTGTTCTGGCTCATGTCTGGCTATTTATGAAAAGTTGAACTTGTAAGATCTTAAGGCTTTGTTACAGGCTATATAGCTGACAAGTTTTTCATAATGAAGAAGAGAAGTTTAACTAAAAAAGGCGACTCCTCTTACTTATGTGGCCTGTCCCGGCTTCGGTCGGTTTTTTTTTTGGACATAGCAAAAGTCAAAAAGTCAAAAATCATTTATTCATGTAGGTAACATAATGTACACTTATGAACGTCAAAAAAGAAATATGCATTAAATGCTTCTAATTTTACATTTACTGCCAGTTCTTAAATCAAAAGCATAGAACGGAAGAGAAGAACTGGCAATAAACTCTCCACCACACTTTTTAATTGCCAAGTTTTTTGTTTTACACAACGTTTGTAAGGAGCTGCAAACATTACACGATGTATGACAGAGAAAGGAGTCAAACTTTGTAAGCAATGTTATCGTATCTCTTCGTTATCGTAGTAATCTTTCTAAATCAACCTGTTATACCTGAGAGTAGTTTCTGTTCCAAAACTGTCTCTATGTGTAATCCAGAACCTGTAGTTAATCTGTTGAAATCTAATATATAAAATTCTCATGTCACGGTGTTTGTAGTTAAACTCCTCCGAAACGGCTTGACCGATTCTCATGACATTTTGTGTGCATATTGGGTATGTCTGAGAATCGGACAACATCTATTTTTCATCCCCCTAAATGTTAAGGGTAGTCCACCCCTAAATTATAATTTTTTAATTTTTAGATATTTTTTTTTATGATACAGCATTAAAAATACAACCCCTAATGTTCACCCCTCTACTATCAACCCCTATTTTTATTATAAATGATATACATGGCAAAACGACGTTTGCCGGATCAGCTAGTAATTTATAAATATACAAACATTTTCATCCTAAAGTGTCGAGAGACAATCTGTATTTTAAATTAAAAAGGCGTTGAAGTTAAATCAATTATATTAAAGTCGTGTCACTTAGTGTTTATTTTATCACTTTTCAATTACGATACGACCCAGGGCAATTCTTATCAAAAACGCGCGAGTCGCGAGCTTTAAAAGTGTATAAATAAAATGTTATCAGAGTCTGCTGTGACTCGGCTGACTTAAATGGCTTTTAAGCGAATTCATAAATAACAAAACAAGTTTTATTTTATTTACTTCTATGCGGGTAATGATGTACTAGACGTGACCTCGTATACGATAATATCAGTTTTTAAATCGCTTTTTGTAGGAAGTTAAACTATATAAATTACCATTAAAATCGAGGTAGAAGGCAGAAAACCGGAAACTTAGTTTTACGTGTATTTTTTTTATAGAATGGGGAAAACGGCCAGAAGGCTCATCTGGTGTTAAGCGATACACCGCCCATAGACACTGTCAATGCCAGAGGGCTCGCGGGTGCGTCGACGTCCTTTTAAGAATTGGTACGCTCTTTTCTTGAAGGACTCTAAGTCGAATTGGTTAGGAAGTATTTCAGTGGGCAGCTGATTGAATATTGGTTGAAAAATTAAACAATGGCGTCCTTTTTCAGAAAACACTTATAGAATGATTTTTTTTATTGCTTAACAATTATTATTACTTACGAAGCATATGGGTATTCTAATTTATATTTGTTTTAAATTGAAACATATTATAATAGTGATAATAACATAACAACGATATAAGAATGCCGCGTTTCGCTTTATTGTGATTGATTAAACGGACGGATCTTACCGCGTATCTGCGATTAGACTAAAGACGCATTTGAATCAAAATCAAGCGAAACGCGCCACCACTTCGGCTTAGGTTACATTTTACAATTAATTATAATGAAAAATCTTTTTAACCGGATTCAAGTTATGTATTATTATAAATTTACAATTATTTAACATAATTTTAAATTTATCCGACGTTTCGCGTGCTTTACAGCGTGCGTGGTCACGGTGACTGAATACAAAAGGTGTTGGATGTCAAAAAGTATCACAGCTGTAGAAAAAGTTGCATTATCTGTATTTATTACCCCGGAGTTGGTATCGACTAAAAGATGGAGGGTTTTGGCAGAAATGGCTCACGGTGTCCTCTATTTTCGCGGATTCTTTCTAACTAACTTTAATCCGGTTATAAAGTTTTTCTTTAAATCTGTAAAGGTTATGTCAATAAAATAAATTAATTATAAGTTGAGATACGTCATTATAAGAGTTACAACCATTTTTATAAACCGTTTTTAATCCTATTCACTAAATTAAATTACCAGGTAAGCTAAAATAAATGAAAATCGTTAAGTGAAAGTGCAATTAAGTTCATAAGTCCTAGAGACAAAGGGGAGTGCCGCAACGGGTGGTTATTGAAAAAAATAATTAGTTAAGGTTTTCCGTTTCCCGACAGCTGCCAGTTTCACCTGAGGCTGGGTAAAGGGGTTCCTTGACTAATGCAGAAATATTTCATACAATTTTTATACGTTCTCTTTTGAATTACCTAGTATTTAGAATGCGAGAAATGCACTCTCAAATCAATTTACTATGACTACGGGGTGAATATTCCACACCAAATTTATTGATACTAAACTATGAATGAACAGTTTTAATACTTTATACATTTATTTTTATGTTTTATTGATAAAAATATATAAATCAGTGGCGCTACAACCTCTTTAGGTCTTGGCCTCAGATTTCTGAATCTGTTTCATGATCATTTTTAAATGTCATCATTTGTATGATCAGCCTCCAGTGCCTCACTCGCCGTCGACTTTTTGGGTCTAAGACATGTCGGTTTCCTCACGATGTTTGGCTTCACCGTTCGAGCAAATGTTAAATGCGCACATAGAAAGAAAGTCCATTGGTGCACAGCCGTGGATCGAACCTACGAGCTCAGGTATGAGGTATGAGAATCGCATGCTGAAGCCACTAGGTCAACACTGCTCACTGCTGTTTTATTGATAGGCTAATAGATTCTGTCTCTAATACAGTCGATGTTTGTCTAAGCCCTGACTGAGGTTTTCTCACATTTTTTTTCACTGTACAATCTAGTATCAATTACTTTTTTATTATTATAATTCAATAAAAATAATTAAGGAAACTAAATATTTGACTTCATGTAACCATCTGACTTGTTGAGACACTGCTTAAATTGTTTTATAGCGTTATATAAATAAGTATGTATTAGTAATCCATAAAAACATTGTTTTTATAGAATAAGGGCAAACTGGCCACACGTGATGTTAAGTGATCACCCATTGACACTCTAAATGCCAGAGTGATCTCGTTGCCGGCATTTCAAGAATTGGTACGGTCATTTCTTGACCGAAAGTCGAATTGGTTCGGAAATACTTCATTTAACATATATCAATATCTGAAATCTTCTAGAACAATTTAACAGGCATCGCAAGAGACGATGGCAAGCGGCCGGATGGGGTGTCGTTGATCTCTTGGAAGATGGGACGGGCTTTGGTATGGGATGCTGCTTGTGTAGACACGTTTGCCCCGTCTCACCTCCTTCGGACAAGCAACAAAGCTGGGGCGGCCGCAGAGCAGGCGGAAAATAATAAACTGCTCAAATATAAGCGTCTTTACTCCAACTTGATTTTGTTTTGAAGTAGAGACTCTTGGGAGGGGGGTACAAGTGCACAGGTGCTAATTAAAGATTTAAGTTGGCGCCTGGTAGATATTACCGGTGACCCGAGATGGAAATTTCCTCGATCTACGATCTCGCAATATAGCGAGGAAATGCTGCCAGCGTTAAAGGTACACTGCCATAAGGACACAACTTTTTAAATTTTATTTTATTATTACTAATTTTTATTATAAATCTTATTATTACTTGGTAGGTTAAGAAAATTCTACATACTGTATATTTTAAAGTTATGATTAATAATAAATAAATGTTTGTTTAACACACTACCATTAGATATAATTGAAAAGAAACAAGTTGCTCATAACTGAATCCAAATTAATCTAAATAAATTTCCGCATCGCACGAACTAAGCAAAATCGACTTTATCAAACAATATATGGTTGAAATTGAACGCTCAAATAATATTAAGACTCGTGAGATGGAGTCACGTGTAATTTGCGATTAAAACTCGATATAAGAGCAATTATATGCTTATCGAAGATCCGAATAATCGATGATCCAATTATAATCGAGCGTACTAATAATTATTAGGCGAATGGGAGGGGAAACTTAGACTTTTTTGTTTACTTACATATTAAATTATAAGATTTATTATTGATGCTTTCTGTGATAAAGCAATTAATCATATTTTAGAGCAGCGATTTAATATTTGATAAAATGGTTTTTATACTAAACCTAGAAAAGTTATTCTTGATATTTCTATATAGGCAAGTAGACGATCAGTCTTGTATGCCCGAAATAGGTGTTTGCCGAAATGCCGGTTTCCTCACGATGCTTAAATCTTCACCGTTCAAGCGAGTACTAATTGCTCACATAGAAAGGCATTTCTGCTTAACCAGTAGAATTGCCTGTCTATGTCCGTTTATATATAAATATATCAAAGCAGATCCATTTAACGGCAGTCTCCATGTCTTCAGGCGTAAGATGCTGCAGCCACTTTTGATCCGTGACCAATAGTGACAATAACAGAGTAGAAATATTTTTTTTTTCTCTTAAATTGCACATTTGTTTTTTTTAATCTAGTTTGTTTTTTACTTTTAATGTTTAAGTTATTTTCTCTTTATCATTGTAATGTTTCTTTCTAAATGTTGGGCACACTTGTCATTAATGCATGTATGTTTTTGTATGTCATATTGTGTTCTCTGTAAGTGTTTGTATATGTTTCGTTAGTGTGCCTTTTAAAATAAATACAATTTAGATTTTAGACCATAAAAGATACTAAAAGTTACACAGTCAAAATGCAATTTTTAATATTTCTTAAACCTGTGCTGGAACAATAGAATCGCTAAACCTGCTTAAATTCGTCTGTAATAAAAATTTATCAATACATAATGAGTACCTGAGTGGCCATTTAACGAAAAAATTACAAGAATGTTTCAAGAAATTCGAGATAAAAGTATCAAATTAATTTTTAACAAAGCACCGTGGATACACTCGCGTTTTTCTTTTGTGGCCCATTACAATGAAAATTCGTTTTGAAAATTGACGTAACGCTAAGCCTCCCTTGGATAATGATTTATTTATGTCAATGGGTATATCTTGAGGCGGTGTTTTTCCGCACAAATTGGTTATTGTTCGAATAAAGTTCTTTTATTACGTTGTTAGTAATTTGAGATGTTGAACAATAGCTATTTACCGGCTCATATTTTTTTCAAAATTATCTTATTGGAACAGCCCGCCTGTATTATATTGTTATGAAGCATTTTTTAACGTAAAGTTAAAACGTTTCGTACGAAGCTTAGGGATTTCCATGATTAACTTAATAATTAGTTTACCTGCTTGCGTTGTCATTTTCTAGCAAGAAACTGTTGGATGTAATTAGGTGGTGGAACTGAGTCTCGGAAGAACAGGAAGTAACAGGGAATCGTCGTTGCGCTTTCAAACCATAATTTCAAATTTCAAAATATACCCTGTGTCAGGCTGAACGCTACATTCGCCTACAAAGCAAACCAATGAAACAAATGAAAAAATGTGAACGATGAAGATTGTAATGTGTATGTATTTCTTAGAGATGTATTGTGGCTAGACTTAGGCATGTGTGCACTGTAGCTCTACCACTAATAAACCTTAGTATAAAAGTAATTACGGTCGACGTAATGTTATTAAGAAAGCGCTTCTAATGAAATTGTTTCATTTTGACTTTGTGCGACAATATTATCGTTGGACATATTGCTTATACATATTTTACCTATCGATTACTAGGCAGTGTAATTGTACAATAATTTAAAACATCTATGTAGCAGATGTTAAGTTATTTCTCCTGATACAAAACTACAGATACATAATTATTATCTAATATTTCAAATACAAATAACGATTATAAGTTTACTCTATATGTACGCGATAAACTCAAAATCTATGGAACGGATGTTCGTACAGTTAGTTACAATAGATAGTGTAATTACCGAGAAAGGGGACTTTTTAATATTAACAAAAAGTGTGACATCACGGTAATCGATGCACCCGGGCAAAGCTGCGGGCGGAAGCTCGTAGTTCATAATATAATAAGGGAATATTAAAAAAAGAGCAGTGTTGACCTTGTAGCTTCAGCGTGCGATTTTCATCCCTAATGTAGCAATGTATTTTTCTAAGTGTGCATTTACAATAAACATTCGCTCCTTCAGTGAAGGAAAATATCGTGAGGAAACCAACATCTCTTAGACCCATAAAGTCGACACCGTGTGTCAGGTACAGGCCTACTTTTCTATTAGAAAAAAAAACGTGTCTGTACTTATGTACACGCGTTAGAACTTCTTTAGCGTAACACGATAAAAATATTTTCAAAAATCTTTCCCCTATTTTACGTTTGTAGAAAAAACGACACTAAAAATAAAAATACTCTCATCACTATAACTTCAAAAAAACTAAAATGTTGACTCTAGCTAACTTCAGGGTGTCGGTTTTTTGTGACGGTGTGCGCGCGCATCGTAAAAATGTACTCTCATTATTTTGCCCTAACGCGCCAAAAGAAGTGTAACTTCAAAAACAAATGACACAAATCAAGGCCTTTCAGGCCTGGGAATCAGATTGTAGTGTCACTGGTCTTTTTTAAATATTTCATACCTTTGTACTATTAATACTATTTGGTTTATACCAACTATCAGGTGCTAACAAAGATATATTGTATTTATAAGGGACGATAAGCGATAGTCCTTATCCCGGAGTTAGCAGGATTCGCAATAAGGCTTTCGTCTCTGCGTTAATGGTCACCAACTCAACGGCTAAGCTGATATTAATGATACCTTCGTGACCATTCTGGCCTTAAATGAGACAATTTTGCCAACTTATGTACGAGCTTTTGTCATGGCTTGAACAGATGTTTATAGCACTTTCTCGGACGTAGCGTTCTATAATAAGCTAGCAGACTCTTACCGAAATTACTGGAAAAACAGACTGAATTATAATATGTATAGAGTATTATTAAAAAAATAAATCAGTGGCGCTACTACCTGTTTAGGTCGGGCCTCAGACTTCTGGATCTGTTTCATGATCATTTTTAAATCTATTAGACAAGTAGGAGGTGATCAGCCTTCTGTGCCTGACACACGCCGTCGACTTTTTGAGTCTAAGACATGTCGGTTTCCTCACGATGTTTTCCTTCACCGATCGAGCAAATGTTAAATGAGCACCAAGAAAGAAAGTCCATTAGTGCACAGCCGGGGATAGAACCTACGACCTCAGGGATGAGTGTCGCACGCTGAAGCCACTAGGCCAACATTGCAGGATAAACCTAAATTTGCCAAAGTTATTTTTTACATTTCTATACCTCGGTCTGGTCCACCCAAGACGAGTATTATTGCATTAAATAATACAGCATGAATAAACTAATCTAATATATAAAATTCTCGTGTCACAGTTTTCGTTGCCATACTCCTCCGAAACGGCTCTATTTTTCATCCCCCTAAATTTTTATTTTTTAGATATTTTTTTTTGTTTTTATTTTTTTATGATATAGCATTAAAAAATACATACAACCCCAAATTTTCACCCCTCTACGATCAACCCCTATTTTTTATTAAAAATGATATACATGGCAAAACGACGTTTGCCTGGTCAACTAGTACATAATTGTATAAATTGTTACACATAGTGGGAGTAAAAAAAAAAAATAAATAAATAAAAAATAATCTTTCGGCTATCTTGTGTGTAACGATACGAGGCCTCTACCTCTCAACATAATAAAATTTGCCTTGATCGGAACAACAAGGATTGACTAACGAGATAATACAAATATATTTAAATTAACACAATACAATTTTCATTGTCTTACAAGGCCAATTAAAAATATTGTTATATAATACTTATTAGTGAAATTTTCAATCAGTTAAATTTTTTCATAATAGGTATTTTGGTTAGTATACGCTATGATTAAAAGAAACGGATGTACAGTCGAAATGTTGCATTTAACTGAATTGATTTATTTCAAAAACGTTTCTTTAGTATTAAAAATGATTTATTAAACACCTTCTTAGTTGTATTGTCAAAGATTTTCCGGGTCAAACAATAAGATGGATGTCTACATTCTTTACGTTATTTGTTGTTAAACATTCATGAATACCCTTTTATTTTTTTAATTACCATTCACTAAGGGTTCGTCATCCCCCGTCGTGCTGAAATTAGCGAAGTCAGAAGAAATTAAAAAAGAAATCAGGTGAAATCTCATTGTAAAGTTTTAATTACGTTTATAAAGTCATCAGGAAATTCGGCTCTGATTAATTTAGGCTGATGTTTTTTTGGGAATTGACCCGTATTTGTAGATGTCTTTTAAATTTTAAGTCTTTTGTTATATAAAAAACGGATGAATAAATGGGAATTCCAAATTTAAATGAGCGCACTCTAGCAACATTAAAACCAAAAAGTGACTTCCAAAAAAGTACATACTAAGGAGTGTGAACGCGAAAGTGTTGTTTGCACAAGGTAAGAGCTCTTGATTGCACTTCGCACCTTCCGCTTGTGCGATGAAGGGCACTTGTTACCGCTTACAATATCCACGTCACGTCGCCAACTTAACCGTGTGTAATCTTTTGTTTCGCTTTTTGAATAACACCCGAATAGAACTGTAAAAAGTCAAGGTCAGGTTTGAATATGGAATATATTGGTCTCTGACAATCCCCAACCTTCTGGAGTAGTTGGTTGATCAAATCTTATGAAATTTCAAATATAGAATACAACAAATCTACATTGTTACAATGAAAAGAGGTTTCATTACTAGACTACGATGGCATTGACAATTACCTTCTTCCTATATTAATATTAGTTTATAACAAGAGATATTAGATTTTGAATATAGAATTCAAAATTTGTATTTGGTTGGGAAGGTGTCACTTCGTATAATTCAATTGATGAAACAAACATTCCGCACCTGCTTATAAGGGCGACGGCGGCATATTTAAAATTCAAATGCATCAAACGCATATCAAAGGACTAGTCTAGGTCTTAAGTGTAAAAAGCGATTGTTCAAATTCAGTGAACGCGGTTATAATAATTCACTTTTACGAGCGACTCGCGTCTGTTAGATGCGTCTACGACTCCGCCTTTGAAATTGTTCTAATGGCGGTATTATTTCGATTCTATACATTCCACACATGCTTACATACATGGCTTTTAAATCTATACATTAACTTTGGTAGATTCAAAGAATAAATTTGATATATCAGATAATGTACATGAACTGTTAATGGACTTAGGAATACACTTCTGATTACTTTCGACCTATTTTATTTCACAAAATCTTTACATAAAATATATTATGTACGTAGTTACAAAATTAACCATAAATTATAGAAGCGCGAGAGCAGTGTTGGTCTAGTGCTTACGTGCGCATTTAACATTCGCTTGAACAGTGATAGAAAACATCGTGAATAAACCCGCTTGCCTTAGACCCAAAAAGTCAACGTCGTGTGTCAGGCACAGGTTGATCACCTACTTGCCTATTAGATTGACAAATGATCGTAGAACAGATACAGAAATCTGAGGCCCGTCCTTAAAAAGGTAGCAGCGCCACTGGTTTCGCTTTTATAGAACCGCGAGTGCCTTTAATGTGTATATTCTTGGGCTTCAAATTTCGTCCAATAAAAACACAAAGTAAGTGCTTACAACAAAGGTAGAAGACGTAAAAGTGCTATTTCGATATACAAATTAAGCTGAGACGTTACAAGTGGTCGTAACATAAACTTTTTCAATTTTCACCTGCATTAAGTCGCATAGAATGTTTCAGAACAGTAAATATTTTTAGATGCTTCGGGCGAATGAAAATGTTGAGGGCTCCCGTATACAAGTAAACACCTGCATCGGAGAGTCGACTGCACTTATGTAGATACGTAAGGAGTGTAGCTCCTTGGATATAATTTTAAAACAAGCTTTTATAAAAAAGTTACACTGTAGGAACCCACATACATGAGATGAAGATAGGTAGTATGTAGTGAAACAACTCAACTGGTTGTAATATGTAGTTATCTCTATATGTCAAAATATATTTATACCTATTTCTTTCGTTATTGTTTTTAAGGTATTTTTTTAGGTAAATTTATTGAAAATTCGGCTTAAAATCGAATAGTTGTCGTATGCTTGATGGGAAATTTTAAAACGAATTGTAACAACATTACAAATATATGGAACGCGATAATATGATTCAAATCAATGATATTTAAATTCAATATTCAACCATCAGTATGGACTATATTATTTAAACCAACAAGAAAAAACAAAGTTTAAAAATACACGTCGTATATATTTCTTTCTCTGAATTATCCTTTAATCGGTAATAGGCTAGACTAATATGTGATAGGTCAATGTCTGGACGGTTTCAATTCAATGATGGACCTTTGTAAAGAACTAATTTGGTCTGTGAGATCCGATGGAGCCATTAGAATGATTGCCGCCCCATCACATCGTATGATTCAGACTGGGCCCTAAAAGATTGAATTCTGTACGTCTCGCTACGTTTATAGACGCTGAATTGAGGATTAATAATGCTGAAACTTGAATCTTATAAGCGGGTGCGGCTAAGGGTGATTTAGCTTTTTGCAAATAGGTTTTATTGCATTAAAAGGTATTAAATTGTAAAGCGTATTATTGAATATCAAACTTGTTATCTTATACACTTTATCACTGATTTTAGATAAGTGAAATAGAAGAAGAAGAAATGAAGAATGACAAAAGTTTTAAGTAAATTGTTTACTGGAGATAAAGTAATTTATTAAGTTAATGTTTCGTTTTAAAATAATTTAAAGTTGTGTTTTGCCACGCAACTAACCATAGCGGACCTAATAAATAGGCTTAAAAGGCGACAAATCCTAAGTCTTGATATACACGGTTGACAGAGTGGAGCAGTCTCGATGGAGATTTTGCTCTGAACGCCTAACAGCTTTCAACATATCTGCTCATAGTCTAGCTGACTGATTGCAAGATAAAGACTTATAAAAAAAATGTGTGTTTGTGTCAGCTACGACGAACGATTGGAGTTTACTCCTTACGAACGATAAAATGGCGATAATGTTCTGTGGCTGTCGACCATATTTTCATACTAAAGGTGGTAAGAATATATGTTTTTATAATATAAATGTTTGTAGTAGTAATAAAACGTACCTACATCATCTATGCCCAAATAGGATTTTCTTTCTGTGACCAAAGTTACCTTTATAGTAAGAAGAAGAATAAGAATGAAGAATCTTTTTAGTTTTAATTTCACTGACCATTAGTAATTACTATTGACAAAACTCTATGGCACGCTAGACAATCTACTTTTATTTTTTACACCTGTCAACACTGACAATGTTGTAACGTGGCTGTCAAAACGTGAATTCAAAATATAAAAGTCTGTGTAATGTATTCCATCTCATTCTTTTACACGTTCAATCCTACAGATATACCTATATGTTTTTCTCTTTCTACATAACGCCTCAACTTTTCGTGTTACACGTAACGCCTCAACTTTTCATGTTACTTGATTTTACTCCTCATAAAATTTCCGTACCGGGCCTTATAACTCAAATTTTTTCGTTTCGTTTCTTAAGGAGTAAACTCCAAAAATTGTGTAATACATTTTAGATAAGTCAAATAAAAGAATGACAATAAGTTGACGTAAAATGTTTACTGGAGCTAAAGTAATTTAATAAGTTTATGTTTCGTTTATAAATTAATTTAAGAACTCTTATTAAATGTGAAAATTAACAACTAAACTTCTTAAACACACGATTTAGGTACCTTACATTATGATTACCTTTTGTCTGAATTGGCCAGCTGTATAATTAAATTCAAAGTAAACTACAAATTTATCCATCCAATTATTTTTTTATCGTATAAACATTACGTCGGAAGTGACGACGAGCGTATTTTTTTTATTACAAAGTTAATTAAATTGAATGCGATGGTCGTAGTATCTAATACAACGAAAAGATTATATTGTTCTCGCTCTCAGGACAATTGTATAGAAATCTTAGGATTATACGCGAGGGACCTAGGACGCTATGAAATTCTATCTAGTGAGCAGACGATTGCTATATGCTTGTATAATTGAGCTAATTTGAAATACAATGTTACTACTAAAACTTATAATGTCAGGAACCACCAAATCTGTCTTTAGGTTTAATACCAAGCTTTAGGTATACATTTTTGAAGTTATACTTCTTTAGGCGCGTTATGAAAAATTGATGAGAGTGAAATTTTACGATGCGCGCGCACCGTGACACAAAATTAACAGAATGAATTTGCCCACGGAGGATGCTACGGCATTAGACATAATTTAAAAGCAACATTCGAATAATAATAGAATTTATGTTACACTTAATGTTAGAGAATAATAATAAATATTTATTTATTTAATTTTTCAAATGTAAACTGAACTTTATTGACTATAATGACTCCTTTTCCAGTCTTTGGTTATTTCATTGTGATTAATTATTTGCATGCAATCAAAACCTATTTTCAATAATGCCAAAGAAGTATAACTTCTTACGCGCGTACATAAGTACACGCACCCTTTTTTTTAAATTAAAATTTGTGTTGTCTTGCCTTCTAAATAAATCGATTGTGTTGCCAGAAAACTAACCACTCATTACATTATACATATATTCTTAGTCATCATAAGAATCAAATATACAGTATTACCATTTTCTTAACCTCTTATCCTTCTGTGTAACATTATAGGTTTGCTTAAATAAAAGCAGTCCGATTCGAGTCCTTGTTCACTACTTCCTCTTTTAACCTGATTATTAATAACCCTTTGTTATTTTTTTAATTAAGTTATGTAACTGGAAATATATATATACAGTATATTTAATCCAACTCCAAATATAAATAACTTAAACGTTTAAAATGAAAATACGCGCACTACAAGCACCTTATAATTAAGATGCAATCTCATAGCGTATTAATCGTTTATCTTAATGACGTCACGCCATCAAAGTTCATAAAAGATCCTTAAATTGCCTTTACGAGAGTTTCGGGAACAATTACTTAGCGTAATCATAGCGGCTCACGTGTAAGTTTGATAAAACTTTGTAGACACTTGCACTTAATTAATGATCTTTTTTGTTATACTAAAACACAGAGACAGAGATTGTGTTCTTTATTTGAAAAAAGTGATAAGATTTTTTTACCGCTGTGATTATTGACAGAATACCTACATAAAATAATGTTGTTTGTTCTTTATTTAAATTGGTTTCCATTAGCCGTCATTCCATAGATAGGAACGTTGGAGTGTGTGGACCATGGCTGACAAATTTAAATTGCCGTTTAAATTGTACGCAAATGATATTGTGGGTAGAAAAATAAATTAATCCAGTATTCGATTAAACCAAAGGCAATTATGATTTTTAACATCTTTATTATAATTGCACCGCTGTCTTTGAGTAAAATGAATTAAATTAAACTCGTATATGAAAATTTAAACACACTTAAAAAAACAGTACCTGTTTCGTGCTTGTTTAGTTTCTTCTAATAGGTATGTGATCAGTGTTCTAAGACTAGCACATGCCTAAGGCGTGCCGGTTTCTTAACAATTATTTCCTTCACCATAGTGGGTGTTAAATGCGCAAATAGACAGAAACTCCATTGGTGCACACTGCACAGGCAGGTTTCGAACATACGACTTAGGCTGCTGCCTCGAATTTCGCGGGCAGCGGGGCGGCAGCGGCTGCGGCGCGGGAGCGAGGCGGCCAACGCATACCTGTTCTCCAAACCAGCGGGCAGATCGCGCGGCACTATAGCGGTGTAGTGTTGTGTTCGTGGTTGTGTAGTCGAGATATTTGTTTTTATTCGCGAACGAAATGTCTAAAAAACGGCGACAACATCTTTTTAATTCAAATTTTAATCCTAACGCTCGATCTATTGTGGGCAAAAATATGTTATATGCAAAAATATAGTTCCATATGGGTCTCCTTTCAAAGATTTCTGAAATAATTTGCTCTTGCACGTCCGAGGTCATTTTGATACGTCACAAAAAATATGTACAGCACTATACTACAATGCATACGCGCAACGCGGGCGGTCACCGCTTGACTGGATTGCACCGCTCGTTACCCGCCCCCGCGCCGCTGCCACGCCGCTGTTTTCGAGAACCGGTCCATTTGATTGTACGCATAATATCCTGCCGCTCCCGCGCCGCGGCCGCCGCCGCCCCGCTGCCCGCAAAATTCGAGGCAGCAGCCTTAAGGATAAGAGTCAAACGCTAACGCTATTTTAACCAAACTTACACTTTATATTCCTGTGACGTTTTTATTTTTTTTTATAGAAAAAGGGGCAAACGGGCAGGAGGCTCACTTCCGCCCATGGACACTCAATACCAGAGAGCTTGTTCCCGTCATATTAAAAATCGGTATTCTTGGTTTCTAATATTATGTTTTTTTCGAAAATGAAAACTTGCTTTCCTAAAGATATACTTATAATCTAAATAACTATAAATAGGAATGTGAAATTTGAGCCACGCGATCGCGACCTTTGATACGCTAAAAACTTGAACTGGGATTAATTCATCAAGAAATCGCGTCATCTCAAGTTAAATAAGTGAATGAATAAAGCATTCAGTTTGGTAACACGGAAATAATTTAGTGGAAACCTGACCCACGGCGCGTAAGTCAACTCAGGGATCACATTACACTTATGTTAATGAAGCGTCCAATCAGATAGCGCGAGACAGGCGGGCCTACCAGAAGCGGCTGAAAAAGTGAAAACCCAAAAGCGGCGCACGTAAACGTGTATTTTTTCTTACTCTATTGACTCGATGAACGTGTCAATTGTCAGCAAAGGGGTCACAATTTAAGAGATAACTGTTTGACGTAAGCAATATACGCGCGTCGCGAGTTAAAATATGTTCATATTGGCTGAAACGACTCGTTATTTAGTAAAGGATAATTCCTATTAACTAAGCAACTCAGCACTTCTTGCACCAGTGCAGTAAAGAGAGTACTACTTAACGATTATACTCGAGTGCACGATCATACGATCAATTTATATTTTTCCTTATTTTCTATTATAGAAACTTAATACAAAAGAAAACTTATTACTACAAAATTTAAACTAAGAACATATTACATATAAACAAAAGAAGAAAACATAAAACCTCAACCTTTTTATAACACATTATGAGTAATACGATTGTGTGCAATTAAATAGACCAGTCTCACATATACTGAAGGTGGGCTAGACGCACGTAAATGGTGGTTCGATAAATAATATCTATCGCTAACAAAAAATACTCAAGTTTGCATACGTTGCGCTGTCTAAAGATTGCAAAGCCGTGGCGGGCGCCTAGTCAGAAATAAATTAACCACAAGCCGAAACTAATCGCGTGTAAAGGTTTGATAACTCTATCAAACATTACTGATCAACAGTATCAAATATCTATACGATATTCTTCGAATATTTCGTTTAGACAATGTAGTCTATTTTTTGTCTTTTTCTTGGGAATAATTTGATATTATAATACTCATGTTACTTGATTGAAGTAGCTTGTTAGAGATGTAGATTATATGAATATTATCGATTTTTCGAAATATTATTAACTAATAAAAATGTGTGCGTGTACTAGGTGTAATAAGTGAAACTTCTTTATGACCTTATTTTTCGAAAAATGATCTACTATATGCAATTAAACGAAATTGGTTAAATAAAGTTTAACAAAAGGCTTTTATTATCATAGACATGAATACAAATACAATTATTTCATTTTACCTTATTACTACTAAGATTATTACAGAATTTCATTAATTGTAATAGAATTATTACTATCATTGTTATCGTTATTTTGCTACAAAATTTCTCCCATACGACGATAAAAAATTCATTCTAACGCCGATAAAGAAGTTTGACTTCAAAAAGCAACATGGCGCGTAACGGAAAAATTTGACGCGTAACGAATAAATGTTACACTAAATTTTTTTCTAACCCCGATAAAGAAGTTTCACTTCAAAAAAATAAAATAAATCAGTGGCGCTACAACCTCTTTAATACTTGGCCTCAGATTCTAAATCTGTTTCATGATCATTTTTAAATCTAATAGGCAAGTGGGTGATCAGCCTCTAGTGTCGTACATGTACATGTCGGTTTCCTCACGATGCTTTCCTTCACCGTTCGAGCAAATGTTAAATGCGCACATAGAAAGAAAGTCCATTGGTGCACAGCCGGGGATCGAACCTACGAACTCGGGTATGAGAGTCGCAAGCTGAAGCCACTAGGCCAACACTGATCAATATTATTAACTATTGAATTAAATTACTGGCCAAAGTAAAATACTTGCATACATATAGTTTTTCGTGACGAGTAACTTATTTTTAAGAGCGGAGATTTCTAAACTCAGGCTTAATTACTTTTACCGAAAATTATAATTTCGAAAAATAACATAAAAAAAGTACATCTTTAAATACCTAGACTGTATTTTTCGTAGAATGTTTTGATGAATATAAATGGCTCGTTTGGATTTTATTTTTCTATAAATGGTATGAATTCGAATGCACATATTTTCCTTTACTTTTTGACTACTTCTTATAAGATATTATATTTATTAATGGGGGTAGTCTGCTTTTACACGATTTACCCGCGTATAGTAAGCATTTTAGTATTAATTAGCAGTTTAGTTACATTAAGCTTCTTAGAACAAATTCTCTTCTTTAACGTGTATGTCATATGAAATACACAAAAGCCTGCAAATATTTCATTGACAGTGAATCATAGCTTAGAAATAATTTATGTATTAGCGAAAAATTAATACAGTTTTTTCTTGAACGCAGTACCTGGACGTTTGTCTCGCTTCAATAGTTCAAACGCTTTATAGAATTTGATATGTTTTTGAATTGAGATATTTTCAGGACACCCAACATTTTCTTGACGCATGCTAAAGATGAATTATGACTCTCTAATGAATTAAAAAATGCTATTTAGAATAAAAACTTAATAATTTTATTAAATTCTAAATTTGTACAGATTGTAGCAAATATAAATAATTGAATAAACGATTTAGTCTAGAAAATTACAAGTAACGAATCGACCTTCGATAGATTTTTGCGTTTTGAAAAAGCCAAGTCTAAATAACAAATCATAGATATTAAAACAAAAAGCCCATAATTATGTTTTTACTATTTCATATTTGTTATGCAAAAACAAAATTGTTTGGAACTAGTGATGTATACAGACATCACTCTGTATTTATATTTGAGAAACGCTTTTATTGTTTTTAAACATTAAATCGAAATATAGGATAAATATAGGATGAATAAAGCGGAATATAGGAAAAGCAACTGTACCTAACTAAGGAAAGGGTACGAATATAGATAGGTTCGATCGCCACTATTCCTTTCATTATAGAAGGGAATTCGAAAGAATCTTTGAATGCGTTCTGCAGCAGCCTTGTGGCTTTAGCTTGCGACTCTCATTCTTGAGGTCGTGGGTTCAATTCCCGGCTGTGCACCAATGGACTATGTGCAAATTTAACATTCGCTTAAACTGTAAACGAAAACATCGTGAGGACTCCGGCTTTCCTTAGACCCTTAAAAGTCGAAGGCGTATGACAGGCTGATCACCCACCTACTTCATCATGAAACAGATACAGAAATCTGAGATCCAGACCTAAAATGACTGTAGCGCCAATGTGGTTTTTTATGTGTTTGAAATGCGATCATTTGTTTTTCCCCATGCGCAATGAAAATACATATTAGAAAAATTCTGATTGACACACCTACTAAAGATGAATTCTGGTATAGAAAAGACCGACGCATAATCTAATTATCAATGGTTATCTAGTGTCGAATATACAGACACTACAATTATGTTATATGTATAAATCGTGATGTTATTATGTTTTTCATAAACTGTCAGTCGTGGAATTGGAATAGAAAATTAGTTTAGTTAATTATGGGTTTGTTAACGAGACGAACTAATGATGGGGTTAGTTATTGTTCAAGATTTTTGAGTTCAAGGTTGTGTATGTGGAAAAGCAATATTGAGTGTCAGAATTTTTATGTATATATAATCATAGGCCAGTTATTATAAAATAATAAATAATAAAATGAAAAAGCCTTTTTATTTCTTGCAAAAAAACAGAGTAAACTTAATACTATTTTTACAAATATATTTTTAAGAAAGTAAATTAAACAATTTTTTTTTTTTCCCCTAATTTTTGTATCTATTTCCCAATTATTTTTTTGCAAGAACCCTTCCGCAGGTGTAGCTTCTCCAGGGATCTCCATGTATCTCGATTCTGGGTGAGCTGCATTCAGCTCGAGCCAGCCGTTTGAGCAATGTCGTCCGCCCATCTCGTGAGCGGTCTTCCTCTGTTTCGTTTCCCAATAGGGCCATCCCACCTGGTCACCCTTATGGTCCATCGATCGTCAGAGAGTCTTGCTACATGACCTGCCCATCTCCATTTAAGCTGGGCTATTATAAAATAGTCACACTTATTTAAATGATCCTTTAATGGAGTATGAAGCAGACCATACATCTCTGTCGCTTCATTAGCCATGTTTTAAGGAAAGTAGTTTCTATGTCGGCTGTCGAACTAGGGACCAAGATACCACGAAGGCGGCTAGATAATTGTTATTTTATTAAAGTGTATGTAATTAAAGTATAGTGCTAGGTACCCGATTATTTAGGTTGGTGTAGCCATTATAAAAATTCTAAAAACTGTGTAAATACAATTCTGCATGCCTTCGTGAATATAAAAATATTATAAACGTATTTGCACTGCCCTTAGACGTAGCTAGAACAACCATCTTCTCAGCGCCAAGAAGGCGAACTATTCGGTAATAGTTTTGATACTTTATGTTAGATACAAGATTTTATAGACGGGAATGCATGAACTCTGTATACCAATTTGCTGTAATTACAAGAATTGTTGCGATTTCTAGCGATTATTTAAGCTTATTGCTTGCAATACCGACTCTCAAAGTTGTTTGAGGGGAGCCAGTGTTATTAGTCCGTTAATGACCGACTCACTACCGACTGTACGACCAAATAAAACTGTTTTATTTCCTTTTTAGTGCCTTTCTTAGCTGCACGGGACAAATTAATTTTTCTTATATCGTTTTGATAGTGAAATTGTCTAACGTTGTTAGATTTACTCAAGGAGAAACTTATTCTCCTTTTCGGTGTTTTTTGAAGTCGGTAAACAGCGTAAAAACAGCGTAAAATTCTTTAAAAGCCAGCAAAGAACTTCTGCAGTACGGTATCGCTTAACTAAAGTTAAAAAATTGTTTTGTGTTTCAGTGTTTTCTTACAATTTTTAATATTAATAAGTGACATTTTATGCGCCGGAATTTGTTTAGATTTCTTTTTGTGATTGAACTTTGTTAGAATAATCCAAACAAAAACTATAAATAAACGTTAAATTTGGCGTCAAGTCAAATCCCATATATTTATTTTCCTTTAATTTAGAATAAGCGTATTGAGATTCTAAAGTATATTAAAATTATAGCTGCTTTTTAATACAGTACGGACTGTATTAAAAATTAATGAAGAGAGACACCCGTCAATCTTCGTACGAGCTCAAATTCAATTTCAATAAAAATTACATGAGTCCCAGATGTTTCAACTTTATAGAGTATATTTTTGACGCAACCTATGCTAACTTTTATAAGATTATTTTTGAAGTTATACTTCTTTAGGCGCGTTATGAAAAATTTATGAGAGTGAAATTTTACGATGCGCGCGCACCGTGACACAAAATTCAGTATGGGCGCCGAGCGTGCGCGTATTAAACAAATAAAGCAGTTTTAATTATTTTGGCAAAGAAATTTAGCAATGCTTTTTCACAAAGACCTATTTATACTTAGTTAATAGGTTATTAAACATACCTAGTTATTAAATTGAATTAATAATATAATATAATAATAATTATTATTAATATTAATTAATAATTGAATAATATACTAAATATTGTTAAATTAATAACGCCTAATATTGATTATTAATTATTTAATATTTAAAAAAAATAAAGAAAGTCAAAGAAGTATAACTTCTTACGCGCGTACATAAGTACACGCACCATTTTTTTTTGATACATTAATGGTAATATTACGTTTGTCTTCACTAAGACATCATGGAATATTACGATCTAGCCTAACTTAAGGCTAATACGTAATTTAAGTCTAACCTGATTTATTAAAAAGGATATTTAACATAAGAAAGTGTCCAATAACACTACTTACAGTCTCTATTAAAGGGAAGACACTTTGTTCTTGTGTTCAATTTTTTTCAATCATTGTTTAGCACTTATTAATAACGTGCACTAACACTAATTCACTAGTTCAAATGGTTTTGTCCTTTTCAATCTTCTCACTAGGCCCGTGGTGTCAAGGAGTTGAATAGCCTCGACATTCACGTGATGGTAGAACCTATGTTCGTGGGCTCCGGTTTTTTTGATACATGAGATCATATATATATTTATAATTTATGCCACAATTAATATTATATTATAACTTAAATTGTAAATTTATTGCTATTTCTATGAATCCCACTCCAATTGAATGAAATAATATATGAATTAAATAAAGATACATATCATACCATATCAGCCTTTATAGGTTTTAACTTAGGCTATAGAACATGTCGTGTAGGTTACAATGCGTCCCGCATGCTTAAAGTATGTCGTTGCGTAACGTCCGGGTTCGATATCCAGTCGTATTTCCTCGAATTGTTTTTTCTATAGATAACAATGGTTATCAAATTTCGCAATTTTTTCAAGTGACAAAAAATACTAAAAATTTTGAACTAAATAAGCATGTTTCTGATGGCCGATTAAGCCTTTTCCAGAATATATCTTTGCTAGGACATTTCTTGATGAAGTTCTTAAATCTATACCGCCACAGACCATCATACCATATTATTAAATGAAGTCTGTCAGCCGCGCCTGTTCGTATGTTTATGTTAAATTTATCTAACAGATTTTTGGCCGGGGATAGTCCGATTCCTTTAGAAGATTTAAGTGTATAATTCATTATATAATTAAGTGAATTAACTGAAATTAAACGATTACGATTGATTGACCTTCCGGCTCCCAACCAACATTGGGTTCCGCGAGCCTCTTCTTAGAATGTGTTCTACTTTGGATTCTGCCACTAATATCGACCTTTTTTCGCACGGCTTCGATTAAGAATAAGTCAAAACAGCTATTAATGTCTTAAGCCTTATATCTTTCTTCTTTATTATAGCTACTAGAATGTTTGTCGTTGTCCTGATTTATAAATTTTGTGTACAACACAATATTTATTTTGTCTTCTTAGATAACGTTCTGCTGTCATGTTTTGTTTTGTTCTGCTTTTTATCTTATTTTCTATCAGTGAAACTTTTTGTGGATATATCCAATGTGTTAATTTTATGTTTTATTTTTTACTTTTTATTGTATAGAGATGCTGTTTTGTTCTAAATAAATAAATACGTTGAAATCTTGCATAAATACAAGAAATCAACCTGCTACAGGAATTAGATAATATATTGCGCACCTCTAACCAATCTTACGGTTTAATTTTAATTTAAGAGGTAAAAACGCTTGTTAGCGAAAAACTCAGCGCGATTGACTAATAAACTTTATAGCGAAATGATCACATAATAAAGGGATTTATGCCCGCATGTGACGTTGTTTGCGAAGGTGTTTAAACTGCAGTCTAGACTAGACTTTACGGACGTTTTAATGTCGTAACTTGTGACGTACTCTTTACATTACGAGCTTGGGCGTGGTTATAGACTATACTGATAAAGTTATGAACGGTTTTAGAGATATATATTTATTGCTTCCGCGTTTGGCGACGCCTCCATCGGAACAACTAAACCGAAGATTCTTTCCTAAAATCTTAAGTCATTTTATTGATGAACCATCCTAGTCACCTAGCATCCAGCAAGCATCATAAATTTGTCATGGGATACAGTATTCTACCTGTCGCAATAGATCGAGGGACTACTGCCTGGATTATACTGCCACAAGGACCAAACTTATAATTTTATTATTACATACTTAGGTTTAATTTTGATACAAATGAAACATGTTCTGTTTTATTAAGAAAATTACATTGCAAAATGCAATTGGATATTACTGGTTGGATTTTATATTTACTAAAACAGTTTTATACAACAGTGAAATGCATCTTTAAGAACGAATACAATAACACAAATATTACAATAATTAATGAGTTTTTGATATTTAATTAATAGCATATAAGTTTAGCTAATTTGGTTTTTATATAAGGGTAACATTTACTGTTATTATTTAGCTTTTTCCCTCGTTACTTGTTAGTGAAAATTTAAAACCTTAAGTTCAATAAATAAAGACCACAGCAAACTATCTTAATATATTGCGGTGAACGTCAGGAGGGTAGCTCATAAAAATAATTTAATGCGGCGGCGTCATTAGCCAGCAACGCCATCTGCTGGTATCGCGTAATGAACATATAAATAATATTATATGTCTTATTTGAATCTTGTGTTGCAAGACTTTTGGATATATTGATTACTAAACCAATATCTGTATTATGTAATGCTCGGTTAGCTTAGTGGATAATGTTATTCATATTATCATATTGAGCTTCAAATCCCAGCTATACACCAATGAGATTTCTTCCTAATAAATAACGCGTGCACGTTGCTTACGTGTGGAAACTGGAATCATCTAAAAATCTACGTGAGTCAGGCACAGATGGCTGTTGAGGTACTTACCATACAGGTAATAATTGCCATAGAGACAGACACAAGATTGTGTCTGCCCCGTGCTCCATTGAAAATTTAGTAAGTAATTTTGGTAAAGTAATTATGAACTAATATAAACAAATTCATCTCCTATGTATAGACAATACACATGTCATTAATAAATCATTACTTAATACACTTAGGTATTTCTTTTAAAAATATTCTTAAGAGTCTACTGAAACTTTATGTTCGGTCCAACAACCGACGTTCAAAATAGAGTACACTCAAGAAATAAATTAAGCGGACATTTATGTTTCCCCTTAGTCATATCCTGTTTTATTGAAAAGGTTATGTAAAATTTTAGATAGGTGCTAAGAGCACCTTCTAAGAGATCAAAGAGGTAAACACACTTTTACACCGTTCACTGGCTTTACGAGTATTTACTTTCGCTGACCAACAAGATCATCGGATATGTGCGAGATATAAAAAGTTTATAGACAAATAAAGTACGGGGACTCATCAAAAGACAGTAGGCCGTGACGGGATCGCAAAACGATGGAACCTTATTTTTATTGCTTGTTACGCACCATAAACAGGGACGTGGTTGATAGTGTAACATGGATATATTTTATGGTACCTAAAAACTTAATAGTTCATGCGGTTCGCGATAATGGAAGATAAAAGGGCTATAGGTATATATCTGAATATACTTTATTAGTAATCATAACAATCAATTAATACAGTATTAACAATTTTCTTAACCGACATAGTAATAATAAAAATAATTAAAAATTAATAAAAAAAAACAAATAAACCTTTATTATCTAAATATTGTATAATAAATACATATGTTAAAAATAGTTAAATTTTTGCTAACTGACACCTGAGTCTAATAACCGTTGTCTGAAAGGTTTCTTAAGGCGGAATTATCACTCGCTACTGATCAGAATTCCTCGTATTATACTGAGATTTCTCTACAGCAAGAAGTCTTCAATAATTGGAATATTTACTGCCAATATTCTTTTTAAAACGCAGCTATTTAGTTAATTTCCAATCGCAAATACTGTCACTAGCAGAATTCCCACATCACGTACGAATAGCGAACCCAGACCGAGGGATTAGACTAAATCTAGAAGCACTAAAAATATAAATTCTTTGCGTAAATAGAAAGAGCACGTTTCCAATCAAGTTAGTAAACAGTGATAGATATAATGCATAAACCTACCTATGCGTGGTCCAATAAAAAGTGTTTTACGCATTTTGTGCGCCCTGTTCGTCCTGATATCCCAAGGTGTCCCTCGCCCGAGTCCACTTTATTATTACGAAATTTCTATAAACTGACCCTATATTTATAGTTCTGTTTTATTGCCAGTTTTACGTGCGGTAAATGTGATGGATTAGTTTGGATTCAATATTTTATTACTACACCTTACGTCTTAATGCAATTTTTTGCGTAAATGAAAAAATATTAAATAGAATTCGTCGATCTTTATATTTTACTAGCAGACCGGCCCAGCGTTGCGGTGGCTAGGGTTTTTGTTATATTACATAGTAGTAAACTATTCGAGGGAAAGGGTAGGAGAACACCAGTTATGGAGACCACCATGATTTTTTGGTGGTAATGCCATTTAATTGTAGCTTATGTGAAACGTTGGTACTTCCAACACAGCGCCATCTGTTAGATTTGTGACTATCAAATAATTAACAAATAATTTGCAATAAAATAATATTGCGGGTATAAATTGAGATGTAAGCAAATTTGATTGAAATCGGTTCAGTAGTTTAGGAGTCCATAGCGGACAAACAACGTGACACGTAATTTATATATATTAAGATAAAGGTATTTTTGTGTACAACTTTTAATTCTTTATCATTTTGTGAAGGCAGCATTTTAAAATTGTGCTCATAATATTTTTTAACATAATTAAATTTATAATTCCGCAATAAATAGATAAGGCTTTTTACAATTACCTTGAAACATTTTGCCGTGACCTGAACCCAAAAACTGTTATTATTATTAAAACTGACCTCATGTTAAGTATATTAATTAATAAGTTATTTGTGTAAGATGTAGCACGATAAACTGTTTATTCCACACAGTTTCACCTCTCCAAGTCATCTGATAGTACGAGGTGTAAATACTAATTATCTAGATCCCAACTACAATAAATCTAGTTAAATTATGTATTACACCTCGGCCATTAATCTACAAACGACGTCTCGGGTCAAGATTATTTGAAATAGTGCCTACGGTAGTAATTATCTTACGGCAATGAAGATATGAAATCGATTAATTTTACCGTAATTTACGTAATATTGGTTTATATATACTTATTGCGTTACATTGCTTATTTTTGCAGCACAATTTAAATTTCGTGTTCCCTCATACTTCAGGCCTATTTGTCGATCCTTTCAGGAGAACGTGTTTTGGCCAGAACTCACCGATATCAAGGATGAGCATATCCATAGTTGCTCCCTTCACACGTTGAAATCGATATTTTGTTTTCCTTTAGTTTTTATAATTTAATTTTTTTATCTCTTATTGTATGTTATATTTGTCTATAAGTGCTTGTCACATTAAATATTGTATTTTATTTTTCTTGTACCAATGTATCAGTGTTCCAATCGTTGGTAAGGTTTTATAAAGAAATACATAGATACTGTAAATAGGAGCAAGTGGGCATGTTTTAATAGGCTATTTCGGACACTAAGTAAAAAAAACAAGTAATGACAATTAATGAACTTTCATTTTAAACGATATAAATTTATAAAAACTGTAGCATTTTTTCTTCGAATAATACAGGTGAGCTTATCCAATAATTTGTTTTGTTAACAAAAATCGTTCGAGTTCAATTCTAATCACTATATATCTAAATTGCTAATTACGTTCCAAATCTCTGAATCTACGATGCAAATTCAATGTATATTTAATTCTAAAGCTATTTACGGAGGAAATACAAATCTGTCTAAGTAACCCGTACTTGGAGCTCGTTATCTCTAAATTTGTAGCGGTAGGATTAGACGCGAATCTGAATGGCCTCGGACGGACACTTGACGGAAGTTACTGTATCGTGAGCGAATTTGGATTTCTGTTTTTATGTTTCTTCATATGATTTGAATCAGCAAGAAAATTGCAAGTGTTTATTAGAATTTGGAATGTCCAACTCAATCTAAACAAATTCATAAGCAATATCTGTATAACTGTGCGGATTCCTTCAAATTGTATAGTAGTATTCTTTCGACCACTGATCTTTTAACTACAGCGAAAGCCTGTAGGGCAGACTGCATACAGTGAGAACTTTCTGTGCTTATTTAGTAACTGATTTTTTCCCGAGTTTGAACCCACTACCTCTGTGTTACGTGTGTACGCTATGATCGTTAAATATTAAGCAATGATGATGCGAATCAAAATGTGTTACGCGCTAAACATGACAAAACTAATTGCTTTAAAGGTTGAATTGTTTTTTAATATTGCGTATATTAGTAATATGTAGAAAATTCTATTATTATTGAATTAAAAAATAAATTTATTGCCTCATTACAAGCATGAATGTGATACCTGCGTTATTTTAGTAGGTATTCAAAGTAATATCCAAGTGCCTATCCTAGATAGTATCTAATACAAACTTAAACGAAATTTTGTAGCGTAGTTCACGCGTCTTGTCGCTTAAATAAATCTGGTGACAATCGAGGCGTCAAATTCTTTCCATGCCCCAAAATCAATTCACATTAATGCAAAAGATAGGCAATTCCTGGCAAGAGAGATATATAAACAAAAACAGAGGTAGTATTAAAGAAAACGCACAGTTAATTTTTTAAAATTTTATTATATTTTTATAAAGGTTTCATTGTATTACCATAGGTAGTGTCATTTGAAGTATATTTCAATGCAAATTAGCTTTCCCTTTAGGTAATGTGTAGTAGGCGATTAAGTTTAACAAATATAAGTAAAAGATAATTTGCTGGGAAGTTTACATACAACAAAGCTTAAAATTAGTGGGAAAAAGTAACTTAGTATCGGGTTACAATGCGATAACTAAAGGTAAATTATAAAATAAAAATAAACTAACATCAAACTAATGTACACAGCTGCTTACTAAGAAGTGGTCATTGTTGCCATTGGCTTGACAAAATCAGTATTAATTTTTACTACAATTATATACTTTGATTATCCTTGTCGGCGACGAAAGCGTTGTACAAACCATAAAATGATTATGCATATTTTATTAAGAGGCTTCAACGCAGGCAAAGAAAATTCAATACAAAACCAATCCTTAGAATACTTCCTCTGCGGTTAGCGAGCAAGCCTTAGGTACTCTCTCTAAATTAATTTCCAGTCAATAACAGTCAAACAAAATTGGACTAAACAACAAGGAATTTGTACTTTGGGAGATGTGATATCATAGAGAATCGACTAGGTTCTCATCAAATGAATTAAATACTTAATGAACATTGTATCCATAATATATAATATAAGCAATATAAAACGTAACATAATCGGAAACACTAGATGATAATATAATTCTGCTAAATAACTGAAGTAATTCAGGTCAATCGCCAGACTTGTAATGGGACAAAACTTCTTAAGACGTTCTTATTTTCGTAAGCCGATGAAATCGACTAGATACGGCTTCGATCCAATATGGAAATGTACTGTCCACTACAAAAATGACAACGCAAAATTGTCTAACAATATAATAAATTGAATAGAATAAAAACTTCGCTAAATTTTGTACCAAAACGTATCTAGCGTCGTATTAAATGATATGCATGCGAACAGCGACACTTTGGTAAAGATCACATAACTGCTGCCCGCTCATGCTCCGTAAACAAAAACGAAATGTTTCGTCCTACCCTCATACCCACTACACATCGGCTAATGATCGGTAGCCGCTTGTTCGGTACCTCAGCGTATAGTATAATTAATAGTAAATGTCACAACATCAAGCCGGTATAAAAAACACTAAGCCTACTAAAACTACTACCTGCGAAAACTCTTTTAAAGAGTAAACTTACACACTATCTTCGTAAAGTAACACAAACCCGCCTCACGACGGGCCTAATATCAGTATCCGTATAAAATATAACATGTTTTTTTACCTCATTAGCTTTATTACAATTTTCTGAAACAATCTTAAACACTACACATGCTTTACCAACATTATAAAATAGACAATACAACGCTCACTATCTTTACAAATTAATAGCTTTTATTATAAAATCGTTACAAAATGGAACTTTACTCACTTATAATAACTGCTTAGTAACATTTTCTTGGTGCCAATTCCGTACGCATTGACTTTCGCGAATGTATAAAAATATCCTAAAAACTTGACGTCTTAAATAATTTTTCAATGGTATATGTTACCCCTATCATTTTAAGTTATTGAATAATTAAAATGACTTCACATAGCTTAGAACGATTTAAAATCTAATTGGCGTTTCCTTACTGAGCTTCGCAACCTCGTAGCCATCATCAAACCTTATTTCAGAAAAATTGTAAGTAAACGAGAGATCATATTAAAAACCACACGACCACATTGAGATAAGTTATAAAAACCGCTTGACGGTACCTTTCAACGTTAGAATATGGAATATACTTTTATTAGTGCGCCACACAGTTGTTATAAGTTGTCTCTGACGTGAAAATAAACTGCACATGAAATGATAACACGACAGATATCCACTCATCCAAACATACATTAATATATGAAAGAATATGTTTAAGAACTTAAATATGCACCAACAGAAAGCGCTCATTGAAACTTCACACCGAGAGATATTTATAGATTGATCCCCATTAAGTGTGAAAATAAACTGTAAAACATGAATAAAGACACAAAGCGTATCTGATCGCTAGAAACGCACGTTAGGTGAAGACTTAATTACCTACGAATTACATGACCTTTACTCAGTGTGCGTATTGTATCAAGAAGGAATCTTTTCTTTCCTGAAGTTCCAGTCAAGATTACTTCTCAAAGTTCCACACTGAGCGGTCTTAATACCTATTATCGCTGTGATACACGTAACGAGCCCATAGTCTCGGATTCTCCTTACAAAAATACTACAACTACCATTTCAGTAAAAAACGTATATAACTTGATGTTTAATTTACGATTTATACATATTATAAGAAAAAAAGTTATCTCTAAATTACTCGTTATTAATACGAAAGTACAAAAGTTATGTTATTACGAATTATGACACTCATACCCTGATACACCCAGCGCATTACGTACCTAGTCAAGTGACTGTATTTATGAAGACGATTGTGTAACTGCGTTCAGATATTCAACTTGTTAGGAAGATGTTTCATACACGTCTCCATAAATAAGTCCGTAGTCTTATTGCCACGCAAAAACTTAATTATTATCATTAACCAATTCGTAAGATTATCACCAATTCAATTGTTCGTGCAACATTCTCAAAGCCGTTCCGAAATCGCAGCCGAATTTAGCAATCCTCATTTACATGCTCCATAAACTGGCTCCGACCATTTAGGGGTATCCGACAAACGCTTACAAGATCATACCGATCTCGAGAATAATTTAAATTCTTTAATTCGATCACAAAATACCTTAGTACCACGTGGGACATGGATGATTTTAACGATAAATGCAATGGAACGCGACGTTAAGCCCTACCTAAAAAAAGTTAATACAAATGTTAATATGTTACTTACTACAAGTGTAGAAAATCGAGTATCAAAATATAATTAACACGTTGATTTGCTTTCACTAACCAATAACAGCCGTATACTAGAATCAGCCAATGCGTTCAGGGTAATTTTGAGCTTACTGGACGCAGGATATTAGACGAAATTTTATTTGGATTTCTGTATCCCATTTATTAATTTTATCTGTTCGCTGTTATTTCTTTTCGGGGTTATGATGCATTCTGAAGGCATTTGTGCAAACGTTACAAGTTAATTTCACCACTGGTTCCTCAATTTCCTTATCACAAATCTTATACCTAGCAAACGTTATCCGGGACCAAGTCTTCTTGACTATCACAATTTGGGACAAACCTTAATCATCGGAACTTTAGTTTTTAATGTACGGATACGAGCTTCAAGCATTTATGGGGTAAAGCGCGTAAACCCATTCTAGAAATGGGACAACGTAGAATGACCACTTAATTTGAAATACCTAAACGCGATGCGTCGTCGCAGCGCCTATGACCAGAATGTACACATTGTAATAACAAAACTCGCTTGGCACGAGATTATCATATAATATGAAAAACATGACGATGACTTAAGAATAAATATGACCACAAACACTCGATCCATTCACACCAATTAATTGAATGTAGATAAATTTAAGAGACTACCAAAATTAGGTTAGAACTTATGTTAGAAAGCTGACACGAGACACTACTAGATATAATGCAGATGATCCTAACTGCGTGCTACTATGCTACTTAATAGGTTTTCGGTAAATATAAAATTCAAATGAATATACAAAAAATATTAGGATATAGTTTTATAATAAGTAACAATTTTTTGTCTCTAATTTGACCAACGAAAAACAATGTAAATGAAGTATTATAACGAATCACGTATTGTAAGGGGAAACAATTGCGTGTATATTATTATTTAAGATTTACAGCAACTATTTCGTAAAGATTATCTAGATCTGTCCATTTAATATGCATTTGATTTAATTTATAAAATTTGCAAAAGTAACAAATTGTTTCTTTGTACTTTTAAGCAATTCACTAAATTACACCACATTAAATTTAACATGAAGAAATTCGAATGTGGATGTCTAAATAAATTGTTATTAATTACAAAAATTTAACAAATATGTGCAAATAAACTAAGAAATTGGCAACATTCGTGTATTAACCTGAACCAATAACTTACTAAAATATGAATAATCAAACACATACGATTAGTTTTAGACTGAGGAAAAGTTATTATTTAGTGAGCCTCCATACAACCTTGCAAGTATTAATATATTATAGAATAACCTCAAAGGTAGAAGAAAACTACACCGATAAGTACTATGTAGGAACAAAATTTTGAGAACTGATAAGTTTAACAAGGGAATAAAATAAATATAATTTATTAACTTTGATACATACGTTAACTCCTAAAAGAGGTATTGGTGAGGATACCTTTATAATGGTCAATGGTGTTTATAAAATTTTCTAGTAAATCTAAAGAGGTATCTTGTCAAACGTATGTTTAAATAAAAATTTTCTTCGGGGACTTTCAATATAAAATGGATAATCTATGTTAAAACATTTGAATTTGTACCGGAAAGGGTGTGACACAAGTCATCGTTAAATGTTCTATATAATCTAAGATAGATAGATGGCTCTGTATTTGACTATTAAACAATATGATTCTATAATTTGTGTCATTTTCTCTAGATATCCGCGCACTGTAATGCCATTCCACTATCATTTGTACATGGCCACCATCAGATGATCTGGTTCATTTTTAATATTTTTCCTAAATATACCAACAACAGCTCGTTTAATTTTTTTTTACTTTTTTTCAAATATTTTATCGATTACATATACATTTATATAAATGTATAAACTTTTAAATATATTTCTATATACGAGCAAACTTTGATAAACTTAAAATTGTTTAACATATGGCGTGGCATTACAATAGCGCGATGTTTAAAATTATTAGGGATTTTTTGATATTGTTGTATTATGTACTATCGATTATGGCTAATCTAGAAATACGCAATAATATATCTCAATAAACACTTTTTAAGCATCTGCATGTTTACGGCATTATTTACATATGTTCCGTACTATTTTAAGATATATTTTTTAATTTTAAAGCGGGTAGAAACAAAAAAACTTTGAAGATACAAACACACTCAACGGAATGGCTATTATGATTCATTAATATTAACGAAGAAGAACTTCTTCTCTACGATGGTTAATCAAAATAAATATTCCTTATATCAATGAATTAAAAAGCTATTCCGTAGTCCAATCAAACCGTGCCAGATGACAAGGATGATGAATGAAAGTGCAGTGATGCGGATGATAGTGGTGATGAATGTCGATGATGAAAACTCGAACAAGTATAGGTCGATGAATATTCAGTACACGCAATTCATTATTTTGCGTCAGGTGTTCAACGCTATATATCCTCAGTACTGAAAATTATTCATCGAATTACACAGTAACGTCTAAGTTAAAGATAGTTCAATTTTACTTTACTTTACTAAACAGGACAATGCACATGCGATTATTAAAATTATATTTGAGTATAAAAATGCGAAAATATAAAATCCAGTCGTCACTTAATTTATTTCTCAAAAATACATCTATTGCCTTTGAATTTTTAGTACAAACACATGTGCATAGACCAGAAGATTCTAAATGGCAGTTCACTTTAGAAGAATGCAAAAATTACCTATAAAAATGTTAAGTCTTTATAGAATTATTGCCTACAGAGCGAACGGAGTCCACCGACATTTCTTTATTAACAGTTAAAACGTCTACCTATCCGCACCACTTTAATTCAATAAACAAGAACACGCTTCTACAACTATAAAATTTATCACTTTTAATCACTTTGCGAGTAAGTATCAAATGTATCAAAAACTTATCTAATTTTTTTTAATTTTAAATGAGTAAATGTGCATCACTTAAACGCTTATACGTTGAAGCGCTACCCTTAAATAAATAGACATTCATGATAATTATTAGAAAATCCTTAACCTAAACTTAACGTATTTAAAGATAACAAAAAGACTTTTAAACTTCAGTGAGCAGCGGTCCTATCCAATAAATTGATGCGAACATCGAAACTCGTTTTTATTTGATATGGCACGATTCCAAATAAATACTTTATATTTTTATCATCCGCTAATTACTGAAGTTTCAAACAAAAACAACTCGAATACAGTAAACCTTATAAATACTCGTACACAGACAAGCTAATCATATTATTGGTGACACAGCAATCACTTACGATTAAACCCCCTACCGATAATTAAGGGACAGGTGAATGAATGTTATTAAGAAAATAACCTAAGACGGCGTTTACGAGACCTCCCTCAGGTGAAATGGCCGTTGTGGTGGGAGAAAAAAAGAACTGCAATAAACCTACGAAAATATGGTATAACACTTAAGTTAAAGTTAAAAATTTTGCTAAAATAAAACATAACTAATAAACTAAATTGAACTAAATAACACACCACACAGACTGCCCTATTAGATAGGGCTACCGTATCAGTATCACTGAAATCGAAGAATTAATAATTTAAAAAAATCTGCCCTTCAGAAGGATATTTGAGGATAAACCGAAAACAAAAATGCAATTTCTGGTGTCACTCTACTGCTAAATACTTTAGACAAAACTCAACATCTATCTATTTTAATCAACAAAGTTCAGAATAAAATTAAAATAAAATCAATAGTATGATCTAAACCGACACATAAAATTACTTTCAATAATACCAACTTAATTTAACAAAAATTATTCCTAGCCTCGAAGAGGGTAATGTTCATAATTCGTCACACGTCACACGCTTAAGCGATTTGGTTGAGATAGTTAATGAAGTCATTGGAGAACAGCTGCATGTTCGAAGCTTCGTTGGTCGGAAGACGCCGCGGTACACAGCTGAGTGCCGGCCGTTCTATGGGCTTCGGTCTCAGAGTAGCGAGGTATCGTTCAGCGAGGGATTCACCAAGACTCATCGCCAGCGTCTCCGGGCTGAGGCCGAGAAAGGAAAGTGATTCGGTAATGCTGGAGATGGTCGGAGGTGGGAACTTGGTCTCTTCTGTGTCGGTAGTTCGGGACGCCATGCTAGTGTTAATGACGGGGCGCAGGGCCGGGGGCGAGGCGCGTCGCGGGGGCGACGGCGCGAGGCCCCAAGTGTCCGGGGGGGTGCCGGGGCTGGGCCCCGGCACCGCCGTTTGTTATGGCCACTGCTGGAATAGCGGGAAAACCCGTTTTGTGAAGCAGTAGGTCAGCGGCTTGACGAAGTGCGTGTCGAGCACGCGGCAGTGCGGGCACGTCACCGGGTGAGAGTAGTCGGAGTAGTTCAGGCGCTGGTTCGGGTGCAGAAGTGGCTTGTAGCAGTTGTTGCACTGTTGAACAAAACAATATTAATATATTGTGTAAAAAAATGGTGCGTGTACATATGTACGCGCGCAAGAAGTTATACTTCTTTGGCTTTTTTTATTTTTTTTAAATATTAAATAATTAATAATAGATATTTAGCGTAATATTGTTAAATTATTATTAACAATATTTAATATTTAGTATATCATTCAATTATGAATTAATATTAATAACAATTATTATGTATTATTTTATTAAATTGTTAATTTAATTTAATAACTAGGTATGTTTCATAACCTTTTAACTAAGTAACAATAGGTCTTTGTGAAAAAGCATTGCTAAATTTCTTTGAAAAAATTAAATAAAACTGCTTTATTCATTTAAAAGGTACTACAAATGTCATTATGGTCATACGTCACGCATATTCTATTTATTTTTACTTGTCTTATTCCCATCTCGCTCGCGCACGCTCGGCGCCCATACTGAATTTTGTGTCACGGTGCGCGCGCATCGTAAAATTTCACTCTCATAAATTTTTCATAACGCACCTAAAGAAGTATAACTTCAAAAAACAAAATATCTACAGATAATATAGCATATATTTTAAACAACTTCCGTTTTAAGCTATAGGTAATGTTGTAATTCACATAATTATTCACCTGGATTCGCAATGGTTATTAAGAATAGACCTATATAATTAAAAGAAAAACAAATGACCAATACCTTCAATCGTTCAGCGCAGCATGGCGTGGCCATGAATATGTCATATGAGTACATGGTGCCGAGTACCAGTGAGGAGCCGTCCCACTTTTGTCCACAAAAACGGCAGCGAATAGTGCGCTCGGGGTCACATCTCTCCAGACAACCCATGCAGACGCAGGTCAGGTACTGCGTTCGACCCTCCACTTTCACCTGAGAACGAAAACTGATATTTAATAACTGGTATAAAGTAGCAATCTTAATTAAGAAGATTTCGTTATTCTATTATGAATCCTGATCTTTTGCAAAAGCATATTAATATAATTTTGATTATCTGTGATACTTTCGTATTCCCATAACTTTGTAATAAATAGTATGTAAATTTTACAAAAGATCATATGTATTTCGGTTACTAAGCTGTATAGTGCCATTTATAGTGTTAAAAAATCGTCATAATAAGTAGATATTTTACTTAACAAAAGTTCCATAAATAATTATTGTAATTTAAAATCTACCAATATATACTACCACTTAAAGTATTGCTGTTACAAATTTAGTGATTTTTCCTCTAATCTCCCATATTTAAAGGGATAATCCGTCACCTGTGAGAGGGTAAGTCCGAGAACGTACACTAATGCCTACGTCAAACAAACGTATAAGTATCCAAGAGCACACGTTCTTGTAATTCGCTGAATAAACAACGCCGAGTCGAGAAGTTTGTATGAATTGCGACTGGGGACGCTATTTTGTAGACTTGAACAAACTTTGCCACATCTTATTTAACTCTGTGAGTTTACTTTTCTCCAATCTACGACAATTTTATACGCGTTCTTCCGCCCCTTAATTAAAATGGTTTATTGATGTACGTGTGTGATAAACAAGTTTATAGAATCCAGATGGTTTTATTAGATTTTAATTTGATTTAAAATTATTCCGTCCAGGCTTTATGTTAAGATTGTGTTCAAAAGATAATATTTGAACGTTGTGTATGGTGTTTGTGTAGCTGATATAGTTATAGATGAAGTTATATCTTCAGTTTTATATACATATAAAGATGAAAGGATACAAAACAATTTCCTACTATATAGTATTGTCTTTTATTAACATAACTTCTACACATTTAAAGAAAACACTTTTTTACCGGTGATACTTTTTGACATTCAACACCTTTTGTCTTCAGTCACCGTGACCACGCACGCTGTAAAGCACACGAATTGTCGAAAAAATTAATTATGTAATAACTTTAATCCGGTAAAAAAGTGTTTTCTTTACATTTCCTACTATATTTCTGTATTATTATTTGTACTAAATAATTTAGTAGTAATAAATATAATGTTTCTTTATAAATGCTTACCTCTACAGCGCTGCTGGTATGCTGTCGTGGACTAAGGAAGAAAGTTCCATCGACCAAGGGGTACCGGTCAAACACGTGCAGGGTTTCTTTGCAGAGGGCACATGACACCTTAGGTTTGTGCTGCCCAGCTAGCGTGGACAAGATGAAAAGCCTTGTGTCATCGTTGCCATGGTTACCTTCGTCTTCAATCTGTAACAAGTCATACATTTCATTAATATTTTATTTCATTTGTACAATTTCAATATTTATTAAGCAGTTAATTAGTATTTACAATGCATTATTTATTTATTCCTTGATGACGGTAAGCCGAAACCCCAGAAGGGGTGCACTTGGCATGCAATCATTATTTTCTAGTACATTACTAAATGTCATGTAAATGTTATATTACAGTTCTAAGGAGATAAAAATAAATGCCTTTATATAATTATAGATAACTGACTTGTTATCCATTTTGCAACATGTATTATTAAATAAATTGCTGTTTGTTCCGTGATTTGCTTTAAACGAGAAACCAAAGATAATTTAAATCTATATGTTTAAGGAAATAGGAAGAAATGTGCGGTTACCAACCATAAAATGGTATCGCAATAGAAAACAATGTAATGGCGGAGTCATGCTCTTCGCGCTTAGCTCGCTCGCTGTTTCAATATTTCATATCCCCACATTTACATATTACGATTAATGCATACACCCACGACACTTACCACACAACTCTCCCTTCGTAATAACCCAAGTAAATGACTGCATAAAGTTGAATAATGAAAGGCTGAAAGGCAATTACGCTGAATTCGGAGTCGAACTCAAACAAAGGCTCACGAGCGCCACAGAGATCGATTGTGAAGTTCAATTTGTTCACGTACGAACAATTTGTGAGCGCGAATAATAATGACACTTTAACAAGTTACTGCACTCGAAACTCAATTAAACATATTACTGTGAACCCCTGAAAGATTTTCATTTACGCAATATTGGTTACATCGCGTGTCTATTGTTGGTCGACGATGATTTTCGCCGTTACACGCAGAATTGATCGGTAACATGTTGTCTAGACATGTAATGCAGGATGCATAATATACAAGTTGCACATTCCACTGTGCTCGATGTTAACATTCCTATAACACTATTAATAGATACCTCGTGACACCAGGAACACATAAAACGACCCAGCAAGTGCAATGACCTACGCAAACAAACTCAATATGATTTGCCGTATGGAACAGTGCAGTTTGCCAAGAGACGAAGCGGGGGCAACCATCCGGCCACGCCGCGCTGATAGCTTCCCAAGTTTAATGTGAGCTTGCTATTTCGATTGACATTCATGTCAATAATACACTATCATGGATATGTAAACAGTAAGAGCTAAAAGTCTGTCGACAATACAAGTGATGACAAATAACGATTTCATGGAACCGTCTGTAAAGGACATGATTGATTCGTCTAGAACGGCACAACCATGATTGATGCTAAAACAAATTGTAAACGTAACACATACAGCATTGTAAGTGTTATAATACATTTATGAAGTGCGAACAAAGTTGTCTCAAGACTAATGAGTGACAATTAAATTGTTAAGATGAAGAAAGTTAAGGTTAAAGGGCGCGGGCAACGACCTAAGAGCTCTTCCAACTTACACACATTAATGTGTACACAACAGAATAGCAAGATTGATGAGCACTTTAAAGAGGACTTTATTTACTTAATCCGATCACGATTTATCTTGCAATCGTCGCATTTACCACGCTACAGAACATTGCCAGTAAAACTGAAACATAAAATCGTCTTGATGACTTCTCGTATTTATGTTCTTATGTCTGATGTAACAGCCACTGTAGAAATGGAGGAGGGGATCATTTAGTTCCGTCCACAGTCAGTTAACAGGAGCAGACTGCCATTTACCGAGAGTAGACGATAGTTACTTCCTCTAATTACGCCTACTTAAATTTACATAGAGGAGAAACTTGGCAGCCTGTGAAATGGTTACGATGTGGCAATATTTATGCTCTGTGAGTCTAGATTGCTTGGGGATAAAGTTTTTGAAGATTTAAATTTGTTAGTTTCGAATTCATTTGTAATTTAATGTTCAAATGGACGCATCAAGAACTTCTATGAGAAGTAACGTAAATAGTGTTACGCGAAACGAACCCGGTTTGAAGTTGCCGAATCGAAATTCTATTAGAAAAGATAAATAATTTTCAACAAAGTTTAAACGAGACTCATCTTTAGCAAACCTATACAAATATATATGTAAATGTTTAATATTATGTGCACAAGGCTTTTGTTTCCTCAAAATAAACAGCTGGGAGTTACTCACCAGTCACCACACAAACAGCCTTCGTTTTCCATTGTCTTTGCTATCTTTACTGAGACTGTTTAAAATGAGCTTTTAATATAAAACGTCGCCGACGTTAATGTTGAACAACTTTAATAAATCCAGATTGTTCCCCTGCTTGGCTTATTTTTAATTAGGCAAATGAAAGTTTTCTATTATATTCCGTGCCGACGGGTAAGTACCGCACAAATAAAAATTAAATACAAAGAACCCTCGTAGGAAAAGGCCGTGTAAAATGAGAAACCTAGCCACAAATCCAATTAGCCACAACAAGATATCGAATGCGATATTGGCGAAATACTAGAGTTCAGACGCTTGTAGATGGAGGAGTTTCATTATTATAAATGCTATTTGTTCAACAGATGAGAATTGAAAAAGGCAAGGCAACCGGCTAAGAAGTCGCAAATAAATAAAGCGGTAAGCAAGCTGCAGACGTTGCTATATTCGGGGACACGCGACAAGCAATTTTTCACCAGCTATTTCAAACAATAAGTCTGCGAGTGGTTGATATTTGCGGTGCTCGATACATTTATATCCTGACGTAACGTTCCGTTTCATGTTTGCTGTTGTCAGAGCTCAATGTTCTCTTTGGCAATGCATTCAGTGTTAGTAAAATTAAATTTTCTGCCATATATGACTCTATACATTTGTTTAAGTTGCCATTGTTTCGATTCCTAATCGCACCTTTGTACACATAACTTTCGTTATACAAAAGTAACCCCTTATTTTTACATCTTATTATTCAAATAGAATATTGTGCAAAGTCTGGATAAATGACGATTTCTACAATCATCGCCATCACTCTTGCGTGTAGCTTGTCCGCAACTCATCAGTATTCGACTGTCAAAGGATTGTGGTTTATGTAAATCTGAAGCATTTATTACTCTGACAGTGTAGCTTCGTAAATGTCGATGTGTGAACTTAAGGTTTTGAATTTAACCATTCAGTTATAATAACTTAATTAGCGGTTACAGTGTATCATAAAGGACTAATCTTATTTGACGGAAATATGCTCACAGAATAGGGTGATACAAAATGTAGTACAAAACGGTGTTTGATTCTTTCAAGGTACATAGTATGTGAATCTTTAACCTGAACTAATATTATTCAATTTATTTCGCTGATTTAGTCTAAGCTTCTGAACTGCCTAATTTTTTTTAATAGAAAATAAAAAGCTTGTTTTACCCCAGTTTCGATGTTGTGAACATAATTTAAAGACAAAATTCTTCATTTACATATTTATCCTAATAAAACAAAGCAAATATTATCCCCTTCATAATTCAAATACTTTCTGTAAATTAGTATCACGTCTCGGGCATTCTACACGTCGCAAAATTCCGCGATATTGTTAGAATTTATAAAGCGTTTTAATTTAACTAGACCTTTTCACCGTCACATAATCCCCACCTACATGTGGAAATTGTATGAAAATTCCCTGCATAATACCTGCTTAAGCAGACGGAATCTTGTCGTTTTATTGCTTGAGAAATAGTGAAATGTATTCCCCTAGAGGAAAATGAAGTGTAGAACGAACTATCCCATCTCTTTACGACGAAAATGTACTAGAATTTACATTCAAACGGGTGTAAAAATTCTTTAACGCAGTGCGACTCGCGAGGGTGTGGGGTATTTTGATGCGATTTTGATGAGGTTCGCCATTGCAGGGACGACATTTTTATTAAAACTGTCTGACAATAGCTTGTTCTGCCGATGAGAAACGTTGTTTCAATTGTTCGAACATCGCGATTGAGTAGATGTGAAGGACAAAAAGAATTTGTAGTTGAGAAAGATGTTAGTTTAGCCACAATCGAGACGGGTGCTTAGAACATGGAAAACTACTTATACTAACTTGGTTTTATCGTTAGTTGTATTGTTATGTCAGTTACGACCCATTCAGGCAATGTCATTAGTGCCACTAGATAATGGCAACTTGTTTCACGAATGTTTATAAATATTAAGTTATATTTCTCACGTTTTTTAATGTTTGTTTTAATAGTTAAAGCTCTCTAGATATTTGAATGTCTGCCCGTAACCAATAGAGTGGTCAAATACAATTCTGAGTTCTTTTAGTAAGTTTTTTGTTTTGATAATTAAGTGTATATATTCGACGTATACTTCGAGAGCTTTCGCAAAATTCATTTTCTCTTAGTAGTTTGGTAAGAAAACCGGTTCGTCGATGTTTAAACAAATATTTGTACCAGCGACCTCAAAGGCTGACCCGTGCGATTTTTAATAGTTCTTTCGACATACTACGTATCCTTTACTAGTATACCAAAAAGTTTTATGACGTTATCAATAAAATAGTGTCTTAATATGAAAAACATAGGTTTATTAACGTATATATACGACCTTTGTATATCAACCTGCGAAGGCAACTCTCGTTCAACCCGTCTGACCTGGGTTCGAGTCCCGGTGGAATATTTTAAAGGAGGTACCTGCTTTCTTTCAATTAAGCCCACACGCAGGAATTTATATCTGCCATTGTATATGATTACGGGACTTTGCGTAACGATAAATATGATCAAATGATAAATACATAATTCTTGATGTTATTTATTGCTTCTAAATAATTCCTTTGTACCAAAGTATAAAACATAAATAAAGTGATTGATGTAGGTCAAGGAACACTAACTCATGAGTAATGGGTAAATAACGATGTTTAACTTACTTTAAACTCGTTGTAACAAGTTGTTTGCAAAATCGACGTATTTGTTAATAAGTAGTAAAGAATATTTTATAATTGTCTGACGATCACATAGGTGTCCATAATATTGGAGAAGCGCCTTTAGAATAAGTAAGAAATATTGGGATTAAAAAATGTGTTCAGGATACAACTGAACTTTAATTAGAAATTAAGATTCAAAATGTTACAAAAATTACACTGAAAATATTACCATTGAGCCAATGGTTCCGCGGCGGCAGAGGTTACGAAACTGCTTTAGGATTTTTCTTAGTCTCATCTCTCGATGGGAAATGATGGGCAGAAAATAATAGAGTCTCAGACAGATAGATAGGTTACAGAGCTGTATAATTAAACGTGTTAGTTTTGTACATATATATACCTATATTCATAAGAATTATGTATTTATATAGTCAAGCATCACATATACCTAAAAACCTAGAATTGATAACATCATTAGTTTTTTTTTTATATTATAAAAACTGCTAGCTTTTTACAGTGGGAAGAACGTAGTATGTATATTTTGTATCAACTATGTTAAATTAAATATCTAAATGTTTCATTATTTTTTAACTGGATGTCCTGGTTTTAGTTAAGTTCAATAAATAGACTACACGAGACATCGGAACGGTTTTTATTTAAAAAAAATTTCATTGCGTCTTCTAAGTGAGATATTTCTATTTTTCACAATTCTTAGAATCTAACGAAAATCAGCTTTCGCCTTATGGGTCTCTTCGTCTAAGTATTTAATCTAATCCCATACGGCTGGGTAAACAATGGATCGCTGTAGTGAATTAATTGCTTCGATATCACAAACTTGATCTGGCTGGAACGCCAATATGTCTAGAAGTGGCTTCGTAATGAAATGTTTCTTGTATTAATAGTGCTTCCCCATGTGGTTATAAAGTTGTTGTTGTTAGACTGTTCAGAGGTTAGTGAGCGAGACGTTTCTATAGAATATATGTAGAATTCAAAGTAAATAGTTGTATGTAGTAAGTTTATGTGCACAATGCGTGTTTTCCGTTTTGACTCCTAGAGTCGTGTTTTGAATACTTGTCTTTTGAATATACGAGTAGAACTCGAACATTGAACTATTTATTTACTAATTATTTTATCGAATTTTAATAAATTCTTAATAATAACTAATATCTGAAGTTAATGTTACGTTAAATACTACTTTACGGCCTAGGAAATTTCAAGTATTAATTGGAACATCCAACTATTTTGTTTACACTTTCTTACATTATGACAGTTGCAATAATGCGCCAGACGCGATCTTTTTATCATCAACCAACAATTTGGATACAAAATTTCAATGCAAAATAGGTAGTAGTATTTTGTGTATGTGGTTTCTTATAATAAAGTTTATTTAAAAATACCTTCTAGCGGATTAAGTGAATTTTAGAATTTCCATTTACAACGTTTGTTGTTTTAGGTTAAAAATGATTAATTACATTTATTGCGGTGCTAAAATTAACACGTCAATTACAAAACCTTTCTACATATTTTCTCATAAACCTCGTTTCAACAGATTTTTGAGCGGGACTCGTTTATAATAAAAATGCATACCCGACCACAAAACCCGTGCAAAAATATTCGTACGAAACAATAACATTATTGGAAACTGCTGTTTTTTCGAGAAAGAAAAATGTTTTGAATCAGAAATTATTTGAGGAAAATCTATAGTGCATTTATACGCTATTAGCGGAAAATGTTGTATTATCATAGTACTATGAATACTAAACAATACAATACATAAGGCACATAGGACTTATAAAAGTTTTATTGTAAACCATTCTTTCTGATGGACAAGCAACAGTTTACGATGTATAACATGAATTATAGTCGAGAATAAAATATGTTTTTTAACGATTTTACGAAAATTAGCTATAATCTAATTTTATTTTATTTACAAAAGCATGCCAACGCTCGGCACACTGAAACTCGTACATATGAAAAATAAAATACAAGATTTAATGTGACAAGCACTTATAGATAAACATATCAAACCCGAAGAGAAAATAAAAAACATCGATTCATAAATTATAAAAACTAAAGAAAATTGATCTCAAAGTGGGATTTCATTGATGGGAGTAACTATGCATATCCAGACCTAGCTCGTTAATCAGAAAGCTCAATCTGGATATCGGTGACTTTTGGCCATAAAGACCAAGCCAGAACAACGCGCATCTGAAAGGAGGGATATGGGAAAATTGGAAGAACTATATCAAAATAGGTTTTGTCATTATAATTATTGGACTTTTTTGCTGTCTTACTTACGCACGCAATTTCAATATAGTTCGTTCGTAGCACTCATGTCGCTATCCCCTATACAAAAACTTATTAATTAAAATCGTGACCTCGCTGTAGTTACAGAAAACCGTCAGAATAAAGTGCAATCTAATAATTGTGACATCTACCGACAAAATCTAATCATTTGTCAATCATTGGAAATCGATATTGCTATCACAAAGGAGTCCTGTTATACACTGTAGCAGTACCTGAACCAGCGGGTACAAGCTAGTTAAGCTTAAGCTTATTCAAGCTTTACAAGGAAGTACTCAATACGAGGTATATGCAACCTTGCAACCTAATGTATGCAAAGCTTTATTGCGGTAGGTAATCGATCTATTAATAAAATTGTTCAATGTCCCCTTCAAAGCCGTATGATTGAATGTTTTAATTTACATATTTAAATATCAATAACAATGAGTGACCTTACCTATACTTTAAATAGTTTTAACTTCAAACACTTCAAAGTGTGTAAAAGTTTCCTTTTTTATCACGACGTTAAATTAACATGTCGAGATAGGAACAATGCATCAAATATGTTTTGCAACAAAATTGCGTACACGCATACTAACAAAAATAGCTGATAACTTTATCAGACACGATAAGGCATTGACATAATGATAACCCTGCATAAATGTAGTTATCAGTTGTGCAAAATGCTTATAAACAATTATATAACATATATAATTCGGCTCGCCTCTGCCTTGCGATTCTGTAACTCACTTTTCGAACTCACACAGCGACTTTACTACAAGCTTCTACTATAAACTAGAAGCTCCCCTCCTTATCAGAATGCTAAATCATAAAATGACTGCTTCACGACTGATTTGATCGTGACCGCCGCTTCGAAAACCGCTGTTCGAAAAGTGAGTTACAGAATCGCAACGCAGGTCGTTGTATATATTGCGTTACACATTTTTATTAAAGCCTTATTTGACATGGTTTCCATATGCAAACAAAGTAGGGCATTAAACAGCTCGTTCCGTTCCTTACGAGTATCAGATTATAAAAATATAAAACGCTAGTCTTGGTAAAATATAGTTAATTTTTTTTACGTAGCACCTCAGCTAGTTTACTCGATATTCGGTAATACAGCACTATAGTGAGGAGTTTCAACCTTATTAAAATTATTTCACGCATTAAATGTTAACTATAATTACAGACAACAGATCTATATGCACGTAAAGGGTCCCCCAACCAATTCTAGGAAGAAAAAGCCTTTGAACTCGATAAATATTATTTATTAACCCCAATCGCGATTCTTCGAAGCAGATAATCACCTTAATCAATACTTGTCGTTGGTTGATACGTGTAAGACTCTTTATATCTAGTCTTTATTGTTGATAAGCCCAGGTGGCATTTACGGACCGAACATTCAAAGGACGACTAAGAAAATCAACTTGCTTCAATCTGCTATTCTGGCTTTACGCAATGGAGCCACCACGAGTGCCTCCATCACTAGTCCTTATTTTGGCTGCAGTGGGGTTTCGCGACTGTGGCAGCCGACGGGCGAACCAGTCTTTCCTACCGTTATCGGTTAAACAAACGGTTGTAAATCATTAATATATTATATTTTATTTATTTACACTTCGTTGGAAAAACAAATAACATAATAACAATTATAAGGCATGCAACTGACGGCCTTTTTGCTAACAAGCGATCTCTTCCAGACAACCCTAGTAAGGAAAAATACTAAAAAAAGAAATCTGATGACAGCAAGAAGTGCATAACCAAATCTTATAAAATAAAAAATTATAGAATCACCAACCAAAAAAAATTGATAAACAAAACTTGCCTTTTCATACTAATTTCACAAATGAAAATATGTACAAGATTATATCAGCTTTAGTCTAGTATTTTGACGCAAAGCCAAAATAATTATAAAATCAATACAGATTTGTAAAATCTAGTACCTATATCATAGAGATGTGTGTATTATATTATTAAACTTATATGTAATTTTTTACACCTCACGAGTGCAACGTGTGTAAATATAACCTAACTACAATATTCTTTTGGCATTGCTGGGAGCACTCATTTTAAACGATATTCCGAGATCTTAGTGGATTTTTATTGATTCGAGGTTTTATTAAGCGAAGTTTGGACCCTCCAATGTAATTAATGTTCAAGTTTTGGTACCGATCAATAACTTTTTTATGTCACATTGTAATCTTCGTGAATTTGGCATGTATGTGTGACAGATAATTTGTTCTTTAAAAAATCTGTCGTAGTCTCGTTATGTCATCAAAATTATTACTAGTTAATAATCATAAATAAAATATATAAAACAAAATTTATCTTTTTGTAGGTTAAATGTCTTGTATTTACTTTTTTAATTGCGTTGATTAATGTAAATTTTTAAACTATGTGATAATTTTATCAACTGTTTACATACGCTTTCACTGATAAGATAGAAACCATTTAAAAATATCGGAAGCTTGATAATTTCTTTTCAAGGTTTATAACACTGTTATGTAAGTAGAATTAATTTCCAAACATAAAATTAGCGGCTTGATTGAAACCCAAACATCACCTTTTTTATATAATAGAGGGGCAAATGAGCCTACGGAACGTCCAAAAAGACCAGTCATCGCTGCTCATGGACACCGATTTTAAGTGGGTGAGTTGCCGGCCTTTGAAGGCTTTACACTCTAACTTTGAATAGTTGGAGGTTGACTCAGGGAAGGTTGGCTCAGCTGTTACCTGCCTCCGCCCTTTGGCGAGCTGAAGGCATCCGTCAGGTTTTAGTGGGTAGGGTTGTAGATATTATGTCTAAGTCCCACATAATCCCTGCTGGAGTAAAATTCAGCAGGGATATGCGTAAAAGCATTTCCTGACGTAAAAAAAAAAGTAAAAGAAAGTGCCTTGTAAATTTATTTGTCACGGATTTTAACTGTAAGTGTATTAATAACTTATAATATCTCAGCGTAAAACATCATATTTGGTGTTATCATCCAATTCTCAACACGTTCACTTGATCTTAAATTAATATAACAACAAGCGCGTACCCCGCTTAGTAGCCATGACAATTTGATTACGTTTAAAACAATAGAAAGATAGAAATGTCTGCCACACAATTTTGGCACTAAGCCGTCAATAGAGAAAGCGTTCAATAGCAAAGTTCTCGTATCTAAATACATTTTAAATTATCCATACTTGAACTGTAAACACATGACGTCATCCGATAAATATGTATATTTTTGTAACAGCTGAACAAATAGATATTGTACCCGACTCGATAAAATATTTTTCACTTATGAATGCATGTATTCAACAATATTCAAGGATGTTTGCGACATAATTTTGTTCAATTCCAGAAAAACATTGTAGTGGCCTTTTGGTTCGTCATGGAATATTTTTATGCATACTGCAGCTGAACGCAACGGATAAGGAAACGTACTAAGTCAATAGTTCCTAAGGGACCATTTTCACCCCAAATATTTCTTAATTTAACTCTACTTAGTACTAACCTTCTTAATCTGTGAAATCACTAGTAGCTGGATATTATATGGTACGACTGACGACAGCTCTGTATTAAAATTGAAGTCGCTATTGAATTCGTCTTACAGAAAAATGAGCTTAATTTATTCTTTTTACAGTCGGTTCTGTCTATTGTCGGATAGAAAATATAATCTTTCGAACAAATAATGATAACAGACATATTATAAATTTTTGCATGTGTTCAATTATGTCATAGAGGTCAAAAGTTATGTAAAGTAATTTGCTTCCATACATCTTTTAGGCAAGTAATATTTTTGCGATAAACGTTCCCACACATGTTAAGAACGAATATAGACTTGGAATTTTATTCCAACAATTTAATTGCTACTTGATCTATTAATTATTAAACATGCTTAAACCCTAAATACGCGACATGTTTTTTTTAAAACTGGCAAATTATTAGCATGTATTAAATATATCTATCTACAGTTGTGTTATCATTAGTTCATTCAGCAAAAACAAAATTGTTTTAAAATGTAATTCCAATTTATAGGACAAAAATACTATTCCTGTACCAATTTTTTACATTTGCAACGCTGCGTAGTACACAGATTGTACCTTTGTCTATTTTGAAAGGTTTATACAATTTATAATAGAATTTTTCAACACATATGCAGAGGACAACAGCCTCGTCAAGGCAACTGTACAGTAGATTGCGTAATGTAACGTGCGTATAGTACATATTCTACAATGCCAGACCTAGGGTTGACGAAATATTATTAGGAAATTATATTCTATTTATGTAGGTGCCACGGTGGTACCGAAAATCAATGAGTATAAAATGCTACAATCGTTAATAATTAATAAACATTCAGAAGCACAAGATTGTCTTACGAAATGACATACACTTGACGGTGATCACATCCCGTATAAAATTCAATTTCGTTTAATACATTTTTTTGATAATACAAGACAACACAAAAAAGAATTACGGTTATTAACTTAAGAGCATTTTGAAGTCAGTTCTACTATTGTTCTAAAAGTCATTAAGAACGTCTATCGCTTTGGCTAGCAATAAAAAACTCCTAGATATAGAACAGATATATAAATTTAGATTGGTTTAGGTAAATTCTGTTGGTATGTTGTTAAATATTATTTCGGCTAATGTATTTTATATATCTCGGTTTTAGAAATTAGAACCAAAATATATTCATAAATAAATAAATGAGTAGGGCTACAACCTTTTTAGGTCCGGGCCAGGATATCTGTTTCATGATCATTTGCCTTATAAGCATGTAGGTGATCAGCCTCCTGTGCTTGACACACGCCTTAGACTTTTTAGGTCTAAGGCAAGCTGCTTTCCCCGCTATGTTTTCGAAACTACGACCTCAGGAATGAGAGTCGCGAACTGAAGGCCAACAATGCTCTAAATACAATATAAAAATATATTTATAATGACAACAAAATATACATAATGGGATTCGATTTAATCCAGATATTTGAGAATCCAATTTGTTTAAACTAATTACTTTATTGGATAAAAATACGTAAGTACTACTTTTGTTTGTATTCTGTTAATGTTTACCTTTATCTGTTGAATACATATGTAAATGATAAGTAATCCTGTGGTTTATGTTGGTCTGGTATTGTATATGTTTAAAATAAATTATTTTAATCACGAATACGACAAATTGATACAAATATAACTATATGAATGCAGCTCATTAATCTCATACACTAATTATGGTCCGTTTATCTCGAACACATCCGGTCTAAAATCTAAATACAAGTAGTCATAATTTTTACGAGTCAATAAATATTGTAATGTAATATAAATATTCATTAGACACTCTCAAACTATATTAGACAAAATAAACTTTAAACTGAGCGCTAAAAGCTTTAAGTCACGAGCTATTTCAAATATTTATTCTTGCAAAAGGATATTTAATTAAAACTTACCATTTTTAAAACGATTGTATTTTATACTGTGATTTTTCCTTGTTTTGTATATATACCAGTCTGGTATTCAATCAATTAAGTAAATATGTGAAATATATTAACATAGAGGATGTGTGGAAATATTTGAAGAAGCGGAAAGACGTTGACTTTGTTAAGCGGTAACAATTTAGTTTTTTCTTAATAATTTTAATTTTCTTTTAATAAATTTTCGTTTATTTAATGTTTAATTTCAGTTTTCTTTTTCTTTTTTTCTATTATTGTTCATGATTTCTGTTTCATAAATTGTTATCATGTAATCTGTTTTGGCTTTATGTATTGTCTACGTGTTTTCTTTTACAATATGGATATGAGTTAGCTGTAAGATTACTAATTTATAAATAAAACATGTTTCAATACAATTATATACAACTTTAATATTCTAAGTAATGCCTGTCAGACAAATTGGTAAGAGTAGACGAGCTTTTCTTAATATTTTTTTAATAGTGGTGCCGTGCCAGCCAGCCCTACACTCTCGGTGTCAAATACGAATCAGTGGCAAGGGCCAGCGTGTACTATCGCGTGTACTGTATACAAAAACTTAATTACTCCTAATCTTCTATCAAAGTTCGACAATCCTTGGATGCTGTAGGTGTCCAAGGGCTGATATCAGCTTTATCGGTTTGACACAGAACTAATAAAACAAAAAATCTACCACAGGTTTACAATGATGTTTTGCAAGCCCTTTGAAGTGCCTAGCTAAACCTCGATCAGAGCATCAATCAGTCATTACGATACTTAAGCTCTATTAGGAATTCAACTTAATTCTGTATTTATAAACAATTTGCATGAGTATAATAATGCAGTTAAGGTGTATTGAACGCTTCAAGGCAAACTGCGCCCTACGATTTCTATCGGTCATTGTACCATAAAACATTATGTAACCGTGTCGTATCGTTGGAAGCACTCCAATATATGTAGATAAAGAGTTCCATTGTTATATAGGAAACTGTTAAGAGATAACAATTAGCTCTATACTCGATTACGATATTGGTCAATGTCAGAATATTGTACACAATTCGTATGATTAAAAAATGTAGACTGGTGTTCAAGTCGTTAACGTTCACTAGACGTTATTTCCAGCGTTAAAGACGCTAATATAAGATTTATTGCTGCTGGCAAAAGGTGTGGCTCAGTTATCGCGTAATAAATCCAATTTGATATTCTTTTGCGACTGGTTCTTATCTCTGCTTTAAACTCGTACAATTTAAAACGTATAATTATATTTAAAAAATGTGTGGCAAATACAACCCTTTTTCGGTCTGTGCCTCAGATTTCTGTTTCTGTTTCATGTTCATTTGTTTATATAATCGGCAAGTAGGTGATCAGCCTCCTGTGCCTGATGCACGCCGTTGACTTTTTGGGTCTTAAGCAAGCCGGTTTACTCACGATGTTTTCCTTCACCGTTTGACCGACTGTTAAATGCGCACATAGAAAGAAAGTTCATTGGTGCACAGCCGGGGATCGAACCTACGACCTCAGAAATGAGAGTCGCACGCTGAAGCCACTATACCAACACTGCTCATACCTCATAATATAATAGTCACACCAATAATTCTCGTTGTACCAAAAAAGACAACTGAAGAAAAAGCACACATAATTGTCTATGCACAAGACGTGCAGTATCACGAAATCAGCTAGTAAAGTCCTAAGTGCTTGTAAATTATTACTTAGCAATATAATCTGTCAAGTTAGAGTTAAATAATAGTTAAGGTCTATGACCTGTAAGTAATTCATAGAATGGGCGAGTGAGCGAGGTGCAGCCCGATATGGCAGGTGTGTTATGTAAGCGAACTGCGCCCGCGCAGCCACGTACCGACACCAAATGCCACTGCTATTCCTAAGCTGGTTGGAGCTTGTGCCAAGGCCTCAGTTGAAAGTAGATGTCGTTCATTAAAACATTACGAAACGTAAATTCAGATAAAACACTACACAATGAGGCACAAATTACCCGCCATTTGTAAAAGGTGCTATCAAAGCTCGTAAGCGACTGGCAGCCAGACAAATTTATAATGATATAGCCCATTAGGTTGCTCATAACGATAACGTATGCGCCTCGACTAGCGACCTAAGTGAAGTTTGAGAGAATTTAAAACATAAATTAGATAGTGCAGTCTAAATACGAGGCACGCTACCGGGAGGTTAGGGATGAATAACGCAGTGAAGAGGATGAGAGATCGTGAATGTCCCGGCAGCGAGGGAGACAAATGATAGGGCGCATGTGGAATGCAGCAAAGCACTGTTCACAAATACCGATCGATTAGAGGGCTAGCCCGACTGATATCGACCACAATTCAAAATAACTGCCCAATTATTCCATCATCACTTATTAACGCACACGACAAATAGCGCTAATGTAAACTCAAATATTCAGTGTTAGTATACTGTCTGCTTGAATGTCAATATATGCTTCAAATTAATATTGTAAATACTGTATCACCTCTTATATAACTCTCGGTTTCCACATAATCAAGTACCGCTTAATTATATTATTATTTTCCTTCGTATCACGTATGAATATCGATTAAGTAAGCAGGATGAGTCGTACAGTCATAGGCAATAGATTCCCCAAGTGCAAAATGAAATAATTCACCTCACGTAGCCCACCGGTGATCATTTAGCTCCGCACTGTGATTCAATACAAATGCAGGATCATTTTTTATTTATGAAATCTGCAATAGACGTGGTAATGGAATAATTTCGCTAGAGCTGATCAGTATTCGGTATAAGCCCCTCGGTGTGTACCCAGCTTTTCTCGATTTGATTCGGCTTTGGCCCCGGTTATACAGATTAGTGCTTGATTGAATTTATAGTTTTTTAACAGGTATATTGAATTGCTTCTATGTTTACTTTTAGTAATCATTTTTCTGATATGATTTCTTAAAAACTTTCTAGGTTTGCACATAATTAAATAAATCAGTGGCGCTACAACCTCTTTAGGTCTTGGCCTCAGATTTCTGAATCTGTTCCATGATCATTTTTAAATCTAATAGGCAAGTAGGTGATCAACCTTTAGTGCCTGACACACGCCGTCGACTTTTTGGGTCTAAGACATGTCGGTTTCCTCACGATGTTTACCTTCACCTTTCGAGCAAATGTTAAATGCGCACATAGAAAGAAAGTCCAGTGGTGCACAGCTGGGGATCGAACCTACGAACTCGGATATGAGAGTCGCACGCTGAAGCCACTAGGCCAACACTGCACATAATTATATATTTAAAATCATACATGATGTGATAGTTATCGTGACTCAGACAACAAATTATTTAAAGTGCCCATCAAAGGCAAGACAAGACGATAAATTGAATTCAGTTCAAGTAGTCTCCCAGTAAGCTATGACGGAGATAAAAATAACTGAATAAATTCCCTGAAGTTTCTCGGGACGTATTTAGCTTCAATGAAATTGCCTGTGACCGAGCCATAGTCTTATGAAATTTATAGGAGTCCGTTGCCTTTTCTAACAATAGCGTCTGAGATGCTTTAAGCGTTTATTAAATTTTATGTAAACTAATGACATTGCAATATAAATAAGATCAAGCATAAATAATGCAGACAATGTATTAATTAAAACTTAACAATAAAAAGTTGTTTTTGAGAATGATCATATCACTTTAATACTATATTTTAAGAACCTAACTGACAGTTTACATCAGAGAATTTCAATATATTTATACTGATTTTTCAAATACTTAGTGAATAATACCTATCAAGTATTAAATGAATTATTAGAAAGTATTAATAAAATATTTATTGTTAGAATTAAAGCAGGTTCTAAGCTAGCTTTATAATTTTCCCCTTGATATAAATAGCGAACCACTTTTTGTGCTTTATCTGGGGAAAGTCAAGACATAGTTACAGGAAATGCAGACATAAATAATTGTCAGCGTAACGGAAACATAAGTGATATGATAAAAAAATAGTTCGAAGGAAATGACGAAGTTTCTTGAAAGTACGGGCTGCACTATCGCTTGGGTAATTAGTTAATACCTACATGCAAGTGTGAAGATACACTATCGATAATAATTGTATTTATTTAGTTGATAATTGTGAGTATACTTTTGAATATTATGCACATATGCTTAAAACAATGTTTGAAATAAAACAGAACAAATTAAAGAAGGTTATATTGCATGTATAAAGTTGTTTTAATAATCTCATTGCTTTCTATCATGGGACCGATATTCTAAGCCAAGAACAAAGCTGGGCTAACTGAACAATGTGTTTAGTTTCAAGATTATAGCAATCCCGTCCGACACCTAAACACGGATTTTAGATAACATTCAAACTCCAACCACTGAATATAAATGAGATTTTAGCCATCTCGTGCATAATTATGGATTCAAGTGCAATTCAATGAAAAGTCTTAATTTTAGCTCAGATTTCTACATTTACGCGGTGTTTTATTAGGGATTTACTCCAACGAGGGTTGAGCCCACCCCAGCTGTTTGCGCCTATTACGATTTCAATGTCAAGTCCGATCAATAATGGCCGGGGAGGTCGGGTGCCGTCGGCGCTTTCCGGGTCCGCCCGGAGCCGCGAGCATACTAACCTACCGTAATATCGCCGGGGTGCGTGCGTAAACGATCAATAAATGCCAAGAAAGGTCTGCTTATAAATAGTCTTGAACTTCACCTCGCACAATTTGTGGGTGAAAGTGTGAGATGCGTCACGATCGCGTAAAAGCGATTCGCATCTACCTCAAATGAATAATCAATGTTTGAAGTTCGTGTGCCATGCGCTTGACAATGCCAAGTGTCTCATTATTTAAATCAGCACAATGGCGGGGAGAAAGTTTGAATATTTTAAAACGCATTGTTGATATGAATATTTTGAAATATCAATTGTTTGAAGAAAATCTTTGGAACGCGATCTGCATTGAAAATTGGAAAAATTTAATATTGTTTCAAAATTTTTAAAACCGTAACTTTTATAATACGGTTATTTATTACTATTTAATTCAAATAAGAGTTGTAAAACAAAATACATAATAAATGTATATAAAACGAACGGGAACTGAAATAATTGTGAGCCTCGTCAACCTTAATCTTATTTTTAAAAAAATATTGATTGATAATAAAGACTAATTTATAAACAAACTGCTATATTATAACCAACAAATATACAGTATCAACAATTAATCTACATAGTAACAATAAGAAAATTTTAACAATTTTATAAAGTTTAGTCCCTGTGGTAGACCTTTATATATATAACGCTTATAGTATTCAAAACCTTTAGAAAGTTAAATAGTATCTGAAAAGGGATGGAAATCGGTGATATTAGAGGATGAAAACGAGCGCTTCATTACTGGAATGTTGGCAATAACAATACGGCTAATGGCCTTCCAGAGATCTTCTCAATTCCCGCTGAAGTAAAATATTCTTTATAAATTTCCTACAAATGAAATCAAGCTCTAGGGACCAAAAGATTTAAAGGTATACTTTTATTAGTTGATGTTAGAAGCGTTTAAGACTCAAATGAGAGTTTAAAATCACAATATCTTTGATAGATTCGAATCACTACCTATTTATAGAACAGCAAAAATCGTTTTTTTAATAGAAAATTTGCGCCGAACTAATGTTGGCAATACTGGAATTCAAAATTTCTGAATATTTTTAAAGAAGGTTTTAAGGAACCTACTAAGGTAGGGAACTCGAATACTTGAAAATACTTGTAAGTGTATACACGCGTAAAAAAATTATCAAACACAAATCAAAAGAAAAAGTTATTAAGCAAAAAAGGATTTTTTTCACTTTTTTCCTTATAACTTTTGAATTTTGGCTTTATGATAAAAAGTCACATAGACACAATTATAGGCAAAGCGATAGTTAGAAAATTTTTTGTACGATGGACAGTTTATGAGATATAATAGCCAAAAACGTGTTTTCACCCCTTTTTCCAAGATGGCGGACAAGAGTGCCAACCCCACAAACTTGGGTTTAAGCTTTTATTGACCCCCCCTACATATCTCATAAATAAAATTGCGTCCTCTCACACATGTTCAGCAAATGTATCATTACATGGGACTAAAGCATTTTAACAACTTCATTAATCTATGAAAAAGATAATACTAGTAATTGCTATAAAATTTAATAAACATACATTTACTTTAGTGCCATAGGTCATGAATGTTTACGAATAATATATTTAATACATATATGAAAGCGTCTATTTACGTCAAGACACAAATAGATGTGTCATCAATGCTTATAATCATAATTGGTAGTACGTGTAGGTAGGTCACGTAGCAAACGATAAAATTTATTCTCAAGTAAATAGTCTTGTATTTAATTAAAACGTGACAACTTTGTATATAATGATTCACTAATAAATGCATATACAAATTATATACAGGATTTAGTAGATTGTTTTGATTGATACTTATAACAAAGCTTACGATCTCTCACGAAAGCTAATAAGACTGTAAGAGACATTTCTGTGTCTAATTCCCTTTATAGACACGAGATCCTTTTGTGACATTCGATCCTGTTGTGGCGACTGTGTACAAATATCTGATAAAGCACATATATCAGTTTATATAAATAGGTAAATAAACCTTAATATACGTGATTATTAAAAAAAGTTGAAAGGATTTTTTTATATAGAACAGGGTGCTAACGGGCAGGAGGCTCATCTGATAATAAGTGATACCGCCGCCCATGGACCCTTACATTGCCAGAAGACTCGCAAGTGCGTTCCCGGCCTTTTAAGAATTATGACGCTCTTTTCTTGAAGTACCCTCAGTCGAGCTGGTTCATGAACTTAACATTAACTTTCAGTTCCCAAATTATGGGCTTAAAGGGGGCTAGAAGAACTGTTAAGAATCACTTCTCCACATTTTTTAATCGCCAAATTAATTATTAATTAATTCCAAGGAAATTGTATGAAACAAACCATGCACAACATCAGTGTGATCGTTTTTAGTTCTAAACAGAAATAGAATTTCTTACTTTCTTACAAAAATCGATTTTTAAATGTTAGTAAAAATTTATAAAATAACAATTTTCACAGTAATTACATTACATTGTAGCTTAACTATTTATGTTACTTTAACTTGCTAAAGTAATTTATACAACACACCTTATTATATGGATCGTTCGTTAGTACGCTGATGCATGTATTGCTCTTAGTAAGGAAACTTCTTTATGCTTGTGTGCTGTTATTTAATCATAAAAAAAGCGATAAGTCTATTTTTAAAATGTTTCGAATTCTAAATTTGTCGTTTTGACTATAAAATTGAAGCCTATAAATTCAATGTGTTACTACTAAATGGTTTGTTAATTCACTTGTTTAGGCTGGAATCTGGATTGCTGATTTTTGTTATAAATAAATAAAAACAAAATCACTACCCGTCATATCTACACTTAGGTCTTATAAATGACGCTTTTCTGTTTTCACATGAACACAGATCTATTAACGAATTAACTTCAAATATTCTTCTCTCTTAAAACGCTACACTATCCCGGACTATTTATAAAATATTTTTAAAAGGCCAGTCGCACACAGCATGTATAAGTAGTAGCAAGGTTTACTAAGTATCTCTAACGATTAGTACTTCAAAGTGCTATGTTTTTATTTCGTATTAAAACGTCTAGTAATTGATTGGTAAATTTGCAAGCGCTGCGCTTGCGGCGCGTGCACTGTAAGTAGGACGTGCGCGAGCAACGACCCGCCGGCCGACTTCAGGGTTAGCAAGCGAACTCAGTTTGTCGTTGATGCATGCCAACAAACTATTGCGTAACCAAACATTTACACCATTCACAAACATTAGTATACACAAAATTCCTGACTAAAAATTCCAAATTCAAAACACTACTTTGTTGGAAACTTCGGGAATCTCAATGCATAACTAATCTAAACCACTAACAATAATATTATCGTTATCGGGATAATAATAGTAGAGATCAACGACCGCTCTAGTTCTATTCTAGTTACGGCGTCTACGACAAGTTACAATGTAGTTCGTGGAAATGCGATTATTGTGGAATTGAAAACGTTTGAAAAACCGCCTAGGCGACAGTGATCACGTACTTCGAACAGACTGTGTGTGTACGTCGCCTAATGACTCACTTACGAGAAAAACAAGCGACGAAGGTCATTTAGCAATTAGGTTTAATTCAATTATTTTTTGCTTATACAATCCCGACGTAAACAATTGAAATGCACGGTATTTTAATGTTTTAATTATTTTAAAATGTATAACAATGAGTATCATAAAATGTAATAGGTAAAGGAACTAACGATGGTAAGATTTTGTCTTATTTCTTGGTTAAAAAGTTTGGTGGACTCAGTTTCCACACTTATACTGTCACTAGGTCCGTTGTGCGTATGTGATTTCTTGGATATTCAAGACAAGTGTATCCTGTGTAATTTTACTTTTAATGTCAGTTTTGAATATCTCTGTGGCTTAGTTGTAGCGGTAGAAACATTATGTGACTTAGTTGTAGCGGTAGGAAAATATTAATCGATTTTTTTATCAGAAATATTTTCCAATTTGAAGTAAAAACTAGCCTATGAAGGCTTATTTGTAATAATAAACGTAACGTAACGTTCAAGAGTAAAATAAATTGTGGAGCGAAAACGAGCGTGGGATAAGTGTAGGTAGGCGCTGAATAATACTCTAATAAATTGAACAACTTGGCAATGGTTTATTAGAAACAATTGCCATAAAACCAATGTAAAATACTTTTGAGGTTGCTCATGAAACTGGGACTCATTTATCATTTCGCGTATCTTGTTATAAATCAAATTTATAACCACATTTGTATGCACTTGCAATTCGGCATATTATTTAACACAAATAAATTGTAAAACTAAATGATACCATTAAAATTGTGCATTCATACTTCATGATGCAAAAAAATGATTGATTGCGATAAATGTTAAATTTATTACTTATGATCTACGAAACTTTTATGTCAACTACAAAATATCCACAAATATTTTACAACCAGATTGAATTTAATAGTGTTAGTAATAAAAACCCGTCTCGATCTCTTGTCCGTGTTGGGCATAAATGTTCTCCAATTGGATACTTGCGTTATCTTTGTAAAAACTTGATTTGAGACCTGCGAAACCAAACCAGACTACTGGTAAAGTTAAGATTACCATTTATAGCACGCTCCTAAATGTGCTGACGAAATCACAACTCCTGTAAGAATACGTAAGACGCAGCTTGAGACAGAACAGTACAAGATTAGAACATTCCGTATGATTAGAGGACTTTCGTTGTAGTAATTATTTATAACATCTCCGTAATGGAGCAATTACGTGTGTCAGTCTTACGAAACGATCGATATCTGAACTAGTATGCGATTGCACGTCGAGCTATCATCGCAAGGCAACTTTTTCTAGTACAAGAAAGTTGCAACACGAGACCTATCAGCCCTATTGTATCTATTAGTAGTCTACTTTCTTATTTCTTGCCATTTACGGTCGGTTGAGAAAATCAAGATGCATTCTTAATCACTCTTCGAAGTTATAAGAAAGCACATGACAGCATAATCTCTCTTAAACACGTGATAATTTTTCATGTTTTATAGCCCACTTCGATCGTAATTATTTTCGTTGTTTTTACACTTGAAAGAAAACATCTCAATGCAATTACGAGCGGAATAGCGTTCATGTTTGAAATAAAATAAATCAATTACGACGCCGAGAGCAGTCGCCTAAAAACTAAATCGATTCGCAATCATTCAATTGCAGTATTACAAGCGGAGGCCCGAGGCTCGGTCGAAACGATAAAGCTATTATCTCATTGTTGGAGAGGCAAGACGATTTAAAAAACACAGCTAATCCTCATGGGAAGCCTTGAGCGGGGTATCGGGTGGCCGCGCGCGCTCGTTGGATTTAGTTACATGCACGACCGCGTGTCTGCCGCATCTTTGAGGTCTGATGGAATTATGATGTCTGAAATTGACTTTGCCTTGATATTTTTAACTTCCTTTTAGATGTAGATTTAAGTAGTTCCGTCTTATATATTTGATAAAACCTTTTTTTAATTACTTTAATAAAAAACAATAACTAACCTTAAAATATAATAACTGAAATATATTATTAAAAGGAGGCCCTTTAGGCATTTGAATAGCTAGACTGATTCTTTGTCCAAGGCCAGCTCTTCGGTATCCTGTGATGTCGACTAACCTTTTTGCTATTTCCTTAAAAAGGCTAGGTATCGACACCGATTGGGACAAAATCATATTCGGAGCCTAGACCCCCTGTATTTGCTTTATATGATTTTAGAGACTTTATGAAATTATATGCAATCAGCAGAATGACTAACAATTCTAAAAAGCTTTCAGACACGAGTAATTAATACATCGTCATTGATGTTTTAATGTGTGTTTTATTAATGGGTCCACACAGTAAGCGAGGCAGAACATTAATAAAAGCGTCTACCTAAAGTTTAGCCTCCGTCTTTTGAACGTCGCAAATAAATCCTCCGAGACACTTTATGAAGTCGTTGAGCTCGTTAGTCTGATGTTTGATCGTGACGATACTATCTAGCGCTTATGTATAACTGATGTGAAAATCGTTCACACTAAGAATTCATAATAAGTACTTACAGGTACGGCTAACCGGTCTGGATAATCAATACACTCGTAGACGTTAAGGCTCCATAAATAGAAGAAGTAGACGCTTTTAATGATCTACTCCGCAAAATCGTGCCTCAACTGTCACTGTTATCAACCACACGGCTGTTGAATCAGTTTACGAGGTTTTTATTGACTAATAATCTGAACGTAAAGTATGACATTTCGCAAAACCAAACTACTGACAATGTCGTGGATTGATAGCGTTTTAGATTAATAACAATTCTGGTTTATAGCTAATGGTATAAAAATCCCACAGAAGCATTAGTCTAATATATGGGAATGCAAAGTTATGAAGTTTCCCCTAGTGGCGAACAAACGAGGTAATGTCACGCGACATGGAGCGAAACAAGTCGGTAGAGACAGTGCTGGTCGCTTACTCGATAAAGCCCAGAGAATGCTTTGAACCAACTGCAATAGTTAAGTCGCGCCAATACAAAAAGAAACATTTTAACAGACGCAATCCGGCAGCAGATTTTCTTCTAAAACATAATTATTTGTTTAGATTAAGGTCAGATTAGTTCAGTTAAGTATAGAAATTAGAAATATATTCTGATAAATTCATATAATGAAAACAAGAAGTGGCAGTTAATTCGTAAGTTCTTAATTTATAAATTCCAAGAATTACTATAACTGCTGCAATTAAAATAAAATGAGCAAACGCTAAATTTAAATATGATAACGTCGAAAATCAAACACATTTTCGCCTAATTCAGATTCGCTCATAGCGACGCAGGAGATAATGGATCTAAATTGAAGCCATAGTCTACTAAATTAGAACCTGATATTAATTACAATGAATTTATCGAGTTAATCCAACCAGTGTGTTACAGATGGTTTAAAGGAATAGTTGAATTTAGCAAACGAACACTAGAAAATGCATAATCAGCAGTGGTAGCTGAAAATAATTATTCAATCGCCGTGACAGTAAAAATAAGTACTCTGCAACGAGCACTGGGCAGTAATAAATATCAAACAACGACGGGTAAAAATAGAAGCAGGCACGACGGGCGGGCGAATGACCGTCAGTTGACATACAACGAGCTCAAGGCCTGAGGAGATTAGATACCAACTGCCAACGGTGCATAACAAACACACAACCAATGTACTTAGAATTGCAAAATAATTCAACGCGACTCAAATGCAACAAAAACATAATAAACTATGGTTAACTTAAAGACTTAATAAAAACATCGACGATAGAAATATCAATAGATCCAATGCTTAAAAAACTTAAGCTAAATGTAACCAGCGCTTGGATTTAAAACAAATGTTGTGTGACGATTAAATTACAGCGGAGGTACGTTTATTTGGCAGAAGTCGTAGCACCATGCGCCCACGAGGGCGCCTCCCGTGACGCCATTTTATCGCGAAAAGTGTCAGACCAGTGTTTTTACTGCACCCCCGACAACAGCAAACTTTCACCTCCACAAACCTTTTCAGTAATAAAAATATTTTACTGTCGCATTCCTCTTACGTGTTCACTCGATTTCAGATTAGAATTTACATCGTGATGTACATTTAAGTTTGCGCGAGTGAACACACCTATTCTGGAGAAACTAACAAATAACTAAGGTATAAAATTTAAGTAGTATAAAAACTTTCATAGGAATAAAATCTAAATATTTAAACCGTTTCAGTGACATCCACGTCGAAAGAAAGCATTGAGTTTTAAGCCGTCAAAATCAATAGCAGACTTAAATACAAATACATACTTCGAGAAGTTCACGAAAATGTACCCTGAAAACGTGGGCAGAATTTTAATTATATAGAGAAACTTATTAATTCTTAGCCCTTAAATGAGAATACATAAATATTTATGTCGAATCAAGAATTAATACCAAAACCTTAAATATTAAAGATCAGATGTTGGCATAAACAGCTGCTTTTATATTGACATCTTAAAACAATAATCGTGATGACCAAATAAGGATTTACCCAAATATGGCAACTGTTAAGCGTCTCGGAATAATTAAATTTATTTAACCTAAATGCTCTGAAGTATTACCTTAATCTGATATGAGTTGACTTTATGCTTCGGCAAAAGGTTGAAAGTAGAAAAGTCCAGTCTTCTAGAAAATATACCATTCGCGCCAGCACCAGCCCTGAAAGCAAAAACACAATAATTAATAAATTGCCTCATCTTACGATTATTTTCATTTATGTAAAATTCATATAAATATGTCATTATATAATTTTTGTTATTTATTTATTTATATTGTGATAAATTAGAGACCTGAATATGGTAAAAGCAAATTAAACAGAAATACAAATTAAAACAATAGAGATTCAATAGTTGAACTGTTTGTGAATATCTGTTTTAAGACCGAGCGACAGACAGAGAATCAATTACAGTGACATTGTAAAATTACCTCGCCCATTTAAGCATAAAATTGATGCTATCTAAACGAAAAATGAATTTTGTTCTGGTTGAAATGGTATCAGAAATACATTGTCATTTCGTATCGCAAGACGCAACAGCGCAAGAGACGCTCACAAAAAGCGAAATAAAATTCCAAGGTTATGCGAAAAAACTTGTTTATTTCATTGCCAAGGCCAACCGAATTAGATAGCAAGTCTCGTATCTTGCGGGCGTGTCAACATAGCATTGTGTTTACATTCGCGTACAGATAAAATACCTCGGTCATTATTTCTGTTGAAAATTTTGATATTTTTAAAATAGTGCTGTTTTCGTAGGTAATACTAATAACCTATCCCTTTGGCCGCCATGGTAGCTGAGTACGATCAGTTGCAATTTACAATTTTCACGCTTTCTTGATCGGTGCGACAGAAAATAATGTTAACCCACTTAAAATATTTCAATAGAAAATCATTGAAAACTAAGAATTTTAAACCACTTTTAAACATTAAATTGATTAAACACTCGATTTCACCAGTAGAACATCGTGACCGGAAGATTGGTGCACATAACGAAATATGCTTTAACGATAAAAATTCGTGATACTGCTGCCCTTGAACGAATAATGCCTAATTTATTTAAACAAAAACATCGACAAAAATGTTGCCCCCATTACGAATATTATACAATACACGTGTTCGTTATTACAACAAAAAACAGCTTGTGTGTGATCAGTCAACTAAAATAAAGGCTTGTTATTTGTGAGACTATCAAAAAAGGAACAAACAACATTATGGATTCAAGGACATAAACACGGAAAGTACCGATGCACCAAGCAAGTTATACACATAATCAAATGCAAATAATAAAAATAGTTTGTTTACGAGACAGTGGGCACAAAATGGCGGCGCTGGCCTTGGGCATGGATAAAAATAACACACAATATAAGCACTCGATGTGTGCGATGTTTTATCAAATTCAAAAGCGAGCACGTTGAATGCATTACTTCGATATTTAAAACAGAAATACTTCGACGTATTTCATTTGTTTATTGTTAATTTTCAGCGAGATTCTTATTTTAAAATCATACTTTGCTTGGTTTTTGTTTGTCTAGGATTTATGGTGAAAATTGACGTAATTGTAGAAAAAAAAACCTATTTTTTGTATTGTAGTGGTAGTTATAAATGTGAAAATGAACTTTACATAAATAATACTTATTCTAAGGCCGAGCAGCAGCTAGGGTATATATTAGTAACAGAACAGAAGTTAGTGAGTTTTGTATAGAGATAAACTGAATGTCTATTGTGATTTGAAAGTAGACACTTAGTGGGAGCTCAGGAACCGGTCCTGACTTTCTCATTCAGCCCACGGCCACGATTCAGGCTAGGTGTTAGGGTAGGAATTATCACACGCGATTGTATAGAGCTAGCGAGTTGAAGAAAAAAATAAATTGTATACTCAAATTTTAAGAATGCGTGGTGTGAAAAACAACCAATATATAATAGGCGACGGTTTATTTGATAATAACGTATACCGAAAACACGGTAGAATTTTATGCCCACTGTAAAGCAAATCGTCAAGGTGCCTTTGTGGCGACATTTAAATGTGGACGTGCCTCGAAATTTCTTGTGTTTTTTAGCATTAAACAGCCTTTAGACAAATTCACAACTCTAGCATGTATAATGTCTATACATTTATGTAACTTGTATAGAATTATCATATTCTTCCTAAACATCCCTGAACCTGGAATTAACGCTATGATAACAAACAGTGCTTTATTGAGACAACGTTTAATAAGGAATATGTATAAGAGTTTATGACTGTTGCGATGTACACGCATTAATTAATACTGTCTGTGAATAAGCTCTGAACTCTTACAAATATCGCACTAACATTCAAGATCCGTACGTAGGTGTACATTGCATCATTTGATCACGACGCCATTTAATTACTTGAAAATAAAATCGACATATACTTTACAGGGACAATGTTTTACATTGTAATGTAAATACCATGTAAGATTGTTATCGTTCAAGTATACCAGACAATTTTAAACAATGAAATGAATTCATTCAAATGTAACGATCAAGGCTGACATTCAGTAGCCACGGTCGGTTTCCTATATTCAATTTATTTCTGAAAGGTTAAGTAAGCTGTAAATTAAGTACACAGTTTGTTCAAGTGTAAATGAGTGCCCCAGTACAATGCAGTGTGGAACGCGAAGTAAACAAAGAAGACCTTGGCCGCGACGCGGGCGCACAATAGGCCCCACTAAATTCGATTACAAAACATGGGCTTGCTTTGTCGGCAGTTTTTATCATTTGCGCCACTTCCTTAATGGTAAGCACATTCATGCTGTTACATTTATATAAACTATAATCAGCTAAACACTTTTCAGAACGAAATATGATACTTTATTTAACGTATCATATAACCTATTTGTTATATTCCAAGTAACTGCGTTCAAAGCATAAACAAAATTTTCATTATAAATTCTTGAGGCACAATGCCCGGAAATTATGAGACAATTGATATCTATTTTGTTATTCACCGACAAAATGTTAGTCTGCGATTCGATTATGTTTCAAGGTTTCTGGACCTCATTAGGATTCCAAAGGAACAAAGATGCCGAACTTTGTGGGATTTTCAATACCCTCATTATAGTCGAGGTGAAATATTTCTTTGAAGTTTGATCCGAGATAAACAAAGTATGGATGTTTCTCGCGTGACAAAGGAAAATTGTTTTTCGTAAGACAGTTGGAAAATGGGTCACGCCGGTCGCGCCCAAAGTAACGGGTAATAAAAATAATTAGGCAATTAGTGCTAGAGATGGAGGCGTGTCGTTTTGTCCATTGTATGTAAAAAAGACATCCAATTGACTGTAACCAATAGATGAAAAAACTATATTTTATCTTCGAAATTTGCATATGAAATTGCAGCATAATTTAAGGCATTAATGTATTCTGAAAATCAATACATTTACATATTATTACTTAATGATTGATCGAGTTTTATAAAAACATACCCCAACTAGTTTCTTACTTTTTACAAGAATAGAATAGATTCTTACAAGATACATAGATAATAGATTATCACAAGGCGCGTAGAAATGATTTAAAACACAGGCATTGGGTGTTTCGCATCGATTTCATCTGCCATGTGTCTTATTTTAAATACTTTTTGCTTCTGTTGCTTGTTTTTAATGTACCTACTGATGATTTTGAAAGTTGTAGAATTTGAATGTGGTATGGTATTATTTTTTCTATTTATTATTCAGTTGTTCTTGTTTTTATTATTTGATCTGGTTTTTCTTTTTTATATTTATAAAAAAAGAGAATTATTATTGGTATATATATATATATAAAAGTTCCTGTGCAATTTTTTTATTTGTAAAAGAAATAAATATTCTATAATGAATATGGTTAAATATAAAAAAAATATAGTGGGAAGCAAGTTTGCCTTTTAACAATTTAAATTATGGATGGATGAATTAAGATGGTCCCTACAAATGTACTACATTACAAATGGTAACTTAGTTTACAGAAGTCGCAATTTAGCCTATTATAATTATGGTGAATAAGTTATGGCCAATTACCTAGAATACTATTAACAAAAAAAATGTTTATTACCATTCTTGACTATAATATTTATGGTACTATGTCCTAAAAGCTGCACTAAATTTTCTACATTATTTTTTCAAAACATATATACCTAATAATGCCATACAAGTATTTATCAATTTGTTGGATCATTTAAACAAGGAAATGACAAAACTATATGCGTTAAATTACTTTTAAAAATAAAGTTTGTTATTTCAAGAAGAGGTGGACTCGATGAAACCCATAAAACTAATTTAAAACTTTATGAGTCGCGTCTATTTATAATGAACGAAACGTCTTAGTTCATTGCAAAGTATTCTTCAAACGACTTAAATGTAAATAAAATACATACATTTGACAGCACTGGAACGTCAAAGGTGTTTTTAATTTAAATGTCAGGCGCTAAATGTCATAATAAATACGGAAAATGTTACAACTTACATGCAATCCGATTAAAAAGAGCTTGTGTCCTTGCCAATACGCATTAAGGATTTCACTCTTAAATTATATACATACCCCTATTAATAAGAATGACATCTTAAGATCGAATGAACTCTGTCACTCTACTCCTATTAATGAAACTTGCGGAACACACTACAATATATCATGTGTATAATTTATATAATTTATGCGTACAGAACACATATCTACTTTGGCGGGAACTGGTTGTCATGGCGACCAACGAAATTGGTCATCTATTTAGTCTGTACTGTCACATAGACAAAAGAGTCTCTATAGACATAACGATACAAATGACAACTAGAAGTATATTTAAAAATAGAATTCTGACATAGTACATAAACATTTTCTATTTAAATGTTGAGACAGTAAATTGTAAAATGTGAAGGTCTGTGGCTCACCGATCGAAAAAGCGCGAATCATTATTTGATAAGAAAAACAAGAGTATTTTTAATTAATATACCAAACTATGTAAATGCGGGCACGAAGCCAATGAGTTTTCGCACGTAATGCAATAAATTTTCATTAATTAACTTTTAATTTAGTGTTAACAAGATTTCATTTAAGCAGATATAACAGTAAACATTTTAATAAAACAAACAGAAATATTGTTACACAAATAAAATTAATTGCATACATTAGTTATGCAAAACTTTATATAAATAGATTTATCTGTGACAATTGCAAGAAATAAAGTCATTTTATTTTTTCTACACAACTGTTACATATTTGTATTAATACAAACAGGTAAGACAATTTGAAAAGTATTTACACCCAACCTCTGTAAAAAGAACTACAAATACAAATTTAAATACGTAAAAAAATGAGTTTTCATACCAGGAAATATGTCGTAAAACATCCGACAGAGTAGCATACACGTCTTAATTAAACTATAAATCACTGTCTCCATTTACATGACAAAATAACGTGGGGTTTTATTGCAATTTAGACGAGAAGTGTAATTGCACTTGATGTGTACCAATTACCTCTATAACAAGCAAATTGGTAAATAATTTCTTGAATAAACATTAATAAGCACAACAAATGCTGTTATGCTATTAACTTTTTCATTCGCGTTTCTTTGAACAGACTTAAAATCTTATCTCACAACTTGTTATAATATTAAATAATTATAGTTAGGTAAATATGATAACCATTCAAAACTAAACATGCACGTTTCGTTAGATTCAGATTGGTCAAACGGGATCGCGTCGCGTGTCTGTGATTGGACTACACCAGAGTGTCCCAACACTTTTTGTGCCTTGCCCCACCTTAACCTTTCTAAATTTCTTATACTCTAATATGTAACATACATCATTTTTATATTAAAAAGTTGAATTGTTCACTTAAGAAACTTAATCACTAAAGAAATTGTTAACGAAATAGTAAATAAATTTCCAAAACAATGAAAAACTGAAATTCAAATTTCAATTAATTTTAGTAAACTTTCGATGAGCCCCCCTTGATAATCAAATTGCCTGTGTGGCGTGGGCGCCACGTCGGGAAACACTGGACTGGACTATTAGCCAATCACAATCAAGCGAAACGTGCCATTGTTTAGTCTTTCACATCTCTGTGCGTCTGTTCTTTCCTATGGCAACACTAAATAATCCTCATTGCCTAAAGATTAACGAAAAACTTACTGTCAACTTACACAGTTGGTAAATATGCTTAAAACAGTTTGCATTTGTAATAAGAAATATAAGAGATACTTGATTAAATTATTATTATTAGATAAATACCAGTGTTCTGTGCAATTTGCAATTCAAATTAATTACGCAGTTAAGAATAGCTGTAGTGATTGAGATACATAATAAAATAGGTACGAATTATATAACGCATCTACTTATCAACTATTTCTACATTATCACGTTGTTCTTGACCAAGGGCAACAATTACTGTATTATTAGAGCGCACGCCAAGTACAGCGTACAAAGTTATTTATATGATTTCATTTGGATCGAATGTATTCCTACATATACCTATATATAAGATACAGTCTGCCTTTGGCACGTAACACTGAGAAGTTTTCGTTCGTTTACATAAATCAAGATGTCTCTAAAAGAGGTTTTAAGAACTTAAAACCTCATTAAAAAAAACTAAATTAGTCTTATTGCACTCTTTCGTGTCTTTCTGTCAAATTATGTTTACGCTGTGAAAGAAAAGGGAAAGGTGAGCCTTATGTCAAATTGCAATTACACTGATTATTTTGGGAGGCTAATTTTCAAAAGCAGCGTGTTTATTATTAATTTACCTAAGGAGGTGTACCGGCGAAATAGTAGAAAAAAAACACTTAAACCTAAGCATGATTAAGACACTTCATTGCTAATGGAACTTTACCATTTCTAAATGCACAAAAGGTATCACAAGAAGGATAAAGAAACAAGTTTGTTCGAGTTAATTTCATCAATTTTTGCCGCCATAAATAGCACGCAGCGTGACAACACGGCCTCGATTGTTTCATAAACAAGTGCATAGAAATATGACGCATTAACCAAGTGCATGTTGAGGACGGTTAGTTATTTAGACGCAGTTTATCGCAACAATGTCGTGAAAACGATTTAAATTCTTCCGTAGCTAAACTAACAACAATAGTCGATAGATATTGCATATCAGTTGTAATATAGCGCACCTACGCTTTTCAGACATCATATTATGAGTAAAAATATATATACAACTATATATAGTACAACTGGACTGCTAACATATTGTTTTCATACATATGTGTTACTTGATATCAAGCTGACAAGTCAACGCAACCATAAATCTCATATCTAATCTAAACGTCATTTCCAGTCTATTGCGGGAGATATATTTCGATTTATACATGAAGCTAAGAGCATACGTTGCAATGAAGATAATAAATTCATAGTATCCATTTCAGTACTAGCAAGCACAAATTAAATCAGACTTAAGCTGTATAAGGAATGTCATGGATTTAAATGGCGATCAAGATGCTCAACGCAAGTTAGAATATATCTCTGATTAACGTAAATGTCACTACTAATAATTATTCAAATCTTCGTAAGAGAAATACGCTATTGTCAAAATGCGCGGGACCTTTTGAAAAAAGAATAAAACGTTTCTTCATTAAAAACTATTTAAAATATACAAAAACAATTGGTAGACAAGACATCGTTTTTCAAAATTAGAATAATTATTGGCGGGAAACAAATATATTAATATTTTGTTAAAAAAAACTTTCCAACAAAATACGAGATGAAATATTATTGAGATACTCTCAAAACTATCCATGACGTTATTCAGTTGGTTAAGTGATAGTAATTGACGTCTGAATGCTGGAAATCTAAGAACATTCATGCGTAATAGATTTACTTGAAATCGAAAACAATTCCCTTCCATTATTGGCATAGATTGACCTTTAGATAGATTGGATTTGAGCGCAACGAACTACTGAACTTTATGTAGGTTATCATTTCAACATTGGATTAGGAGTGTAACATTATCTCTACAGCATTGGTTAATTACTCCCCATTCACTTATTGCAATATTTCGTATAAAAATTTGATCATATTCTCTAGTAAAGAAAAGGTAAAATACATATAACTCACTTATTAACTGATCAAAAGTTGGAACGTATTAGTAAAAATACTTTTATTGCCATGATGATCACACTTTTCAAATGAAAATTTACATTTAGTCAGCCTAGTTATTATTGACAATTAACACGAATACTCTACGGAATTCTGTAGTCTCTGGTTAATTTGAAATGCTAAACAGGACACAAAATCTTTAAAATAATCCTTAACAGGTCAATTTGAATTTCGAACGTTAATTTTTTACACTAGGTTTATTAATTTTGAAATGAAAATGCCCGGAAAATGTCATTTGGGTAGGGGAAGTGTTATTTTAGTTCTGTAAACACTAGACGTGTTCGTTTACAAATTTAATTGCATTGATGATCGCCCGCCGAGCGACGCAAATAGCACGACTCCGTCCGTGAACCTATACGAACTTTCTCCATATACTGAGCTTGTTTCTTGAACGTTATAAGATTTCACATGTTTACTTTAGAGATATTATCTCTTTGTTATTCAACATTGGTTGCATACCACACACAGTACTACGATTACTTAAGTGTTGGTTACGGAAAATGGAAGTATAGATTTTAATTATTGAAGAATTTTTATAAGACACGAAATCATCAAAAACAATTAACAATGTAAGATTAATTGAAATCTGGTTTCACAATACTCAACCGGTTCTATAGAAAGTATTAAAAATATCCATAATGAAGTGGTCAATTGCGTCTGGGAGAGAGAAGTTAGTCATTTTGAAAATTAACGGCTAATTTATGCATAAACCGCTCTAAATTGTCCTTACTTCGCCAACAGAGCAAACTTGATGCAATGGCCAGGCTGCGACGCGAATAATAATTAAGATTTATAAGGGATTAATATTAATTTAATAATACGAAATTTGCTGTATTTAAAAATGTAATGTGGTTTTATATCTGTTTACTAAAGACTTCTATAGTCTGTGATCGTGTAATTTAAAATTGGAATTCTGGTCAGCTTATTAAATCTTGTTATACCTATGGAAAATGTTATGTAGTAACAAATCGTAAACTGTTTACTAAAGACTTCTTTAGTCTGTGATCGTGTTATTTAAAATTGGAATTTTGAGTAGCTTCTAAATTAAGTTTTATCTTTAACTACGATATATTCAAGATATGAACGTCAAGATTCGGTGCCACATAACAATAAATTTTGTTATGTAAACCTATAGGGCATGGACATTGGACAAACAATGAACGCGTAAATGCATCTGCAAGTCAAATTGGCGCATAACAAAAATACTATATCGACGTCAAACCAAATTTCCGTCTATTATCGACCAAAACTGCGTACAAGGTCGGTGTGACGAGCCATAATTTCGAAAGAGATGCATATAGGGAATCGGCGAATGCATTCGGCTGCAATTTATGCAGACATGCGCCGTTGCGCCGATCACGCCCTAAAAACTACCTTAACAACCCATGCCGCCCTCTACATGGGAACGGAAACTATCGCCTTACGAAATAAGAATAAACTCATTCATTTGATACATGAGTAACCTTGACAGCTGTTTATTTGTAATTTAAATAAGTATTGTTCTTATAATTTAGCGTTTGTTTTGTTCATTATGTAAGACAAAATCTTTTGGGCCATACACGTTCTATAGATCACTCAAATTACACTATTATAACAGATCGTCCAGTAAGTACGACACTACTTGTTTACTCGACACAAATAATATCTACTAGTAATCGGGAATGTAGTTTTAAAAAAACGTAGGTATATAATTACGAATTTATATTATTTTCATGTCTCTCGCTAACCAAGTCACTGAAGCTCTAAACCTTTATATGTAGCGTTGTATCTGTTAAATAAATATGTATATTTAAATGTGTAGTGCAGTTAGATATTTTTAATTCGAATTTCGTACACTATGGTAAATATAATCAAGAGCTTATATAGCAATAGAGGACGAATTTCACATTGTAGGACTCAAAATCATCGTAAGAACACATTTTATTGAAATGTATAGCAATAGCAGATGTATGGATACCCTTTAGGGGCCTCCCCTCCTATAGGCTGATGTTTCACGCGCCACTGAAGTCTGACTCACTGGTCGCGCCTTGGCGTTCATTATGCAGAAACAAAAGAGTAAATTTAGGTGAATCTGCACTTAGTTTTATATGAATAGAGATAAAAATCACGTTTAAGAAATAAAAATAGTCCACGAATGTTTAAGTATTATGATCTAGCTCACGCAAGCAATCGCTCTTAATAAAAACTGTACATCGATGAATAAATATGAACTATTCGTTTACACGCGACGCAGCAATACAAAAACCCTACGTCAAAAAATCATTGTTTATAAACAAGTGTGAAGAAATCGTAGTAAATTAAGTTGAAGCGTGAAAAAATGATTCCAGTCATCTAGCGTAATGTTTGTCTCAAGGCCAAATACGTCGAAGTCATTTCACGATCCAAATTAACTAAAAAATCGTGTCACGACGGTTAAACATAGTTTTTATCTATAATATAAAAATGAATCGCAAAATGTGTTGCTAAGTGCATAACTCAACAACGCCTGGACCAATTTAGCCAATTCTTTTTGAAGTGAAACTTCTTTATCGGGGTTGGAAAAAAAATTTGTGTAACATTTTTTCGTTACGCGTCACATTTTTCGGTTACGCGCCATGTTGCTTTTTGAAGTCAAATTTCTTTATCGGCGTTGGAATGAAAGTTCTTTATCGACGTATGGGAGAAATTTTGTAGCAAATCGTCACGTTTTCGGTTACGCGCCATCCTTTTCTTGTCCCTACCACGGTTGATCCGAAGAGATTCGAAGGCCATTAATATCTAACAAAAATATATAATAACGATAACAATGATAGTAATAATTCTATTACAATTAATGAAATTCTATTATAATCTTAGTAGTAATAAGGTCAAATGAAATAATTGTATTTGTATTCATGTCTACGATAATAAAAGCCTATTGTTAAACTTTATTTAACCAATTTCGTTAAGTTGCATATAGTAGATCATTTTTCGAAAAATAAGGTCATAATGAAGTTTCATTTCTTACGTGTGTACACCTAGTACACGCACACATTTTTATTTTTTTAATATTCCTTGAAGTACGAGGGTGGTTATTACGCAGAGAAAAATTTAAAAAATTGAGTGAGAAAGTCTAAAAACAACACTCTTCTATATTCTCATATATTCGTAATAATACTTAAAAGTCAATTTGAACCTTAATACCATAGCATAAAGTTCAAGTGTTACTGGTGGGGTCCGGGAAGGTGAATTTTTATTATTTGACATAATGTATTTGTTGTCTTATCAACTTTCTGTTTTACCTTACTAGCTAGTCAAATCGCGACGGTATTTAAAGGTTTTTTTAAAAAAGGAAAACTTTATTAAGTAATTACACTTAGTATTCTTAACTAATAGTCGATGTTAGACTCTAATTCTAAGGTGGTCGATGTTAGACCCTAATCCTAAGGTGGTCGATGCAAGACCCTATTACTACGGTGGCCGATTTTAGACTGGCTTTAATATAATTATAATCTTACAGCTAAAAACCCTTACATGATAACTTTGATTCGTGGAACATAATAGAATAACAAAACTATGCATTCATTGTAGTGATTGCATTAACGCTTATGGTGCGTTCTGGATATATGTGTGACATTGTAACTTTTCCCTCCTTAAGCTCGAAATCATCTGAAGAACAATTTTTCGGAGGATGGTTTCGGCCTTGAAATATTATACATGTTTTTATCTTTTTGTATGCCAGAAAGGATATAAGACATAAAATTAAAATTACATATAGAATTATTGTCCCTAAACTGACACTATTGGTTTTCACTACACTTTCACTTTGATTTTCACTGTTTTGTAGGGCGTATGATAGTACTTTTAAATTGGTTAAATCAACCCCATTAAGCTTAACAGGATTAATGTTGCTCTGGATACTGATCTTCAAATTTTCAGGTAAATTTACTAGCGGCAGCTTTTGAGATATAAGCTTCTCACCGTTACTGCTATGTATTCTTAAATTGTGATTTGCAATGTTATATTGGCATTTATCTTCTATGGTTAATAAGTAGGTATTTATGAGAGTGTAATGTAAAATTTCATTATCACAGGTTCTAACCAGATCAACAGGTGATTTAGAGTAGATTATCCATCGGTTAGTCTGTAAAAATTCTACTTTAATTTCTTCGAATTCTATTGGAATTTGTTTGCAAGAGACGTTGTGAGAATATTTCATGAGGTCCAGGATACAAGTGTCTTCAACAGGTACCATGGTCTGCAGCTCATCACAGAGGTATATTTCTTCTTCTATATTCTTACATGGTGTCGACAGCGATTTCGCTTTCAACCCCTTCGCAATAAGGTAGGGATACTTGGGTAGTATTATTAAGGTAAGGTTTGTTTCAGGTTGGGTGATAGGTAAGGGTACAATTTTATAATAAAAATAAGTTTCTTTCTTAACTAAGGGTATTTCTAATACTAAAGTAATAACATTGTTCTTAAAATACGATTTCAATGTCATGGACTGTTCAATTCTTACAATATTTTCAGGAATTACTTTAAATATCAGCTTATCTGTTTTCTCTATGATTCTAAGTACATTAATGAATTGATTAGTATTAATTATAGATTGATGTAATACGCCCATTCTACTGAATGCTAAAATGTTTTCAATCTCGGTCAATTTTGTGTAAATTATTTGAAAATTATGTAAGAAGGAATTATAGATATGTGTTATTTGGTTAACATGTGAAATAATTGAAATGTCTTTAATATTTTTATTAATTTTATTAATTGCATCACTTAATTGTTCGAGATTGTTTGTAATATTTATAGTAGAGTTTGCAACAAGTCTTATCATTTCGGATATAACAGTAGTTTTCTTTTCCAGAGAATGTTCACGAGATTTTAAATTTTTTATTAAGTTGTCATATTTAATAGCATCATCGTAATCCAAATTTCCTGTTATCATTTTAACTAGAGATCCCAAAGGATTAACGAGTCCTCTTTTCTGTCTATTAATTGGTACAATTTCTGAATATTTGTTCAATGTGATATTTAACATATAATTAACTTGAAGCTTAACATCATTGAAATATATTAACGAAGGGCTACTGGTATTTAACTGTAATTCTACTATTCTATTTAGTTCTATATATCTATGCATATTAAATTCTAATTCTTCCTTAATAAGTTTAATATCTAATGTCTTAATTACTATCCACTTATCATACGTAATCATAGCGGTTCCTTCTCTAAGAGGGAGAACGCCTGGATTCTTCTCAACCTTTTGAAGTTGAAGGGCCCGGATCGTTACTGCTTGGGTCACTAGCAGGACGAACCTGTGGGGGACGTTTTATGTCTTTTATTGGAACATTTTTATCTTTTGTGCTAGTTTCTATCAATACTACATTTCTTTTTATTTTACCCTTAACTTTTGCTTTTTCATACCTAGGCTTATCCTTGCTTCTACGTCGGTTTACACCTTTAATAAAAACATTATCGCCTTCATTTAAATCAAAATTAGTTTCACCTACTCTACTTTGTTGAACTTTTTCTTTCCTAGTTCCTATTTTATCGGTTAAGTATTTGTATAAGTATTGAGTTCTTTTTGCATGATCCCTAACTAGTTGTTGAGTATATTCTCTATCAAAATTTAAACTGAATTGATTGTTATTCTCCGTGTGACCAAATACTACTTCAAACGGAGTGAGACCTGTTACTGAATGGATTGTTTGATTGTAAGCCATTATAGCATAAGTCATCACTGATGTAGCATCTGTGAATTTATGTTCATATTTCGCAAGTCTATATATTTCTAAAATTGTCGAATGGAATCGTTCTATTAATCCCATTGAGTTTGGATTATTAGGGGTGCCTATGTGAATGTCTATTTTATATAATGTCATTAAATCTTTCATGAGTTTATTATTGAATTCAGAACCAGGGTCTGAACTGATTTTAGTAGGTACGCCGTAGAATGAAAAATACTTTATAAGTGCCCTGACTACTTCAGGTGTTGTTCTGTCTGGAATTTCAAAAGCTTGTGCTAACTTACTAAATGCGTCTAATATGGTTAAGTAATATTTTCCTTCTATGGAGAATAAATCTATAAATAATTCTTGAAAAGGTCTTGATTGAGTTTGTGTAAGTTGTAATTGAGGTTTAAATGGTCTACGATCGTATTTCATACGTTTACAAGTGTCGCATGAATTTATTAAACTGGTTACGGTTTCTTCTAAATTTGTCCAAAAATAAACTCGTTTTAAATGAGAAATTGTTTCTTTAATACCTCGGTGACAGGTTTTGCCTACGTGATACTTCATTACTATTTCCTCTTGTTCTTTTTCGTCAGTGACATTAATTACTCTTTCAGTGCATTCATAAAGCTTTACGGTTTCTTTTCTAAATAATGAAATTAATACTTGTGTGAATAATTGTCGGTGTGCTTTATTTTCGTAATAGATAAAGTATTTAATTTTGGGTCTAATATATTCTTTAAGAAATTTTTTTATTAACTCGGAATTATCTAGGGGTAAGTGAACCTCTAAAATCTTTTGCTTGGGATGTGAACGAATTTTAACTGAAAGTTCATTTTTAAACCATGGGTATATTAATATTTGGTTTGGTTTTGTATCTATAGCTTCGTAAAGTATGGGAATGCCATCAGTATCCATATCTTCAGCAGAATGTGCTGTATCTGTACTAGAGTTTATTGTTAATGTACGTGATGATGACCTGGAATTAACTCGAGATGGAATAGACTTAGATACTTCAGAAAAAGACATAGAGTTACTGTTATCATTTTCAGATTCTTTACTTTGGTTGTTTTGTCCTAATCGTGTTATTGAATCGGTTAATTCTTGAATATAGTCATCAAGATTTCTATCAGAGTTATCTACATTAACTACCATTGATTGATTATCTTTATCGTTTTTACCTAAAGCATTTAATTTAATCCGCGAGAGAGCATCAGCATTGGTGTTTTGCTTTCCATTCTTATGAATGACTTTAAAGTTGTATTCAGCTAACCTGAGTTTATATCTAGTCAATTTACTATTTGGTTCTTTTAGAGAATCTAGCCAAGCTAATGGTCTATGGTCGGTATAAATTGTAAATTTTGTTCCATATAAGTACGGACGAAAGTGTTTAACTGCCCATACAATTGCTAATAACTCTTTTTCTATAGTACTGTAACGTTTTTCTGTGTCATTCAAAGTTCTACTAGCATATGCTATTGGTTTATCACTGCCTACTTGGCCCTGCGAGAGTACAGCTCCAAGTGCATAGTCAGATGCGTCAGTTGTCAAAATAAAAGGCTTTGTAAAGTCGGGATATTGAAGTAATGGTGCATTAACAAGAAGTTCTTTGCATTTTTCAAATGATTTTAAATAATTTTCATTAATTACAATTTTACTGTTCTTTTTTAGACATGCTGTCATGGGTTGTGTAATCTTTGAGAAGTCTTTTATAAATTTTCGATAATAACCAATAAGTCCGAGAAAGCTCTTAATTTCTGTCGTAGTTTTTGGTACTGGGTAATTAAGTATGGCGTCTATTTTGTCGGTATTAGGTTTTAGTCCGTCAGGTGTAATTGTATGTCCTAAGTAATTTGTTTCTTTGCAAAGGAATTCCGATTTATCGAGTTGGACTTTAAGGTTGGTCTTTCTAAGTCTATCGAATACTAGTTTTAGTTTTATTAGGTGTTCGTCGAGGCTAGATGAAAAGATAATTATATCATCTAAGTAAATTAAGCAATGTATGCCCTGCAGTCCTCTAAGAATATTGTCCATTGCTCGTTGGAATGTCGCTGGTGCGGTCTTTAACCCAAACGGCATTCGAAGGAACTCATAGTGTCCAAATTGAGTTGAAAAGGCAGTTTTAGGTTGGTCTTCTTTTTCTATTTCTAGTTGGTGATAACCACTAGCCAAATCAAGTACTGAGAAGTAACAGCTTTTACCTAGTTTGTCAAAGAGGTCAGTTATATTAGGTAATGGATATTTATCGTCTGTTGTAATGTCATTCAGTCTTCTATAGTCAACAACCATCCTAAACTTCTTTTCACCACTAGCGTCAATTTTTTTTGGTACGAGGTGTACAGGTGCACACCATGGAGAATTAGATTCTTGTATTACATTATCTTTTAAAAGTTTATCTATTTGATTCCTAATTTCAACAGCTTCGGCTGGAGATTGACGATAAGGCTTTACGTAAATTGGGTCTTCATTAGTTGTACGAATTTTATGCTTAACTTGATTAGAAAAACTTAATGGTATATGCTCGCTGTAAAAAATATCTCTATATTGAAAACACAAATTAAAAATTTTAGTTCTTTCTTCCTCATTCATGTGTTCAAAACGTAATTTTGACAAGTTTTGTTTCAGAATTTTATCAATGTTATAATCATGAATTGTTTGCGTATTATTTATATTAATTATTTCTTCATTGTAACTTGTAACCATTAGAGGTTTAGTGAATTTAATTTCATAGTTTTTATCAGATGAATTTTGTATTATAGTAGTAGCATAACCGTTTTCGCATTTTACAAGAGCAGATGGTGTTCTTATACCTTTACCAAAATTAATTGAATTTAATATTGCTTGTCCATTGGGAAGATTAACAGGAACCTTAACACGAGTTTCAGATCGTGCATCAACATGAATTGCAAATGGTGGACTATAAATAATTGGTATTTCTGTGTCACGAGTTTTTAAAATTTGATTTTTCATGTCTATATTAGCGTCAAGTTGTTTTAATAAGTCTGATCCTATTAAACCGCCATAATCGCTATCCACATTATAGATATAAAATTTATGATAATCTGTACTACAAAAAGTTTTAAAGAGGGGTATATAAATTACTTCGTTATGGTGACTCTGTGCGTGTGTACTCACGACTTCGAATGGCTCATAATATTTAAATTCTGACAAATACTTATTTACTATTTTAGGACTTATAAAGGATCGTGAACTACCTGTGTCTATCATAAACTTACTATTTATTTCGGGAATTTCAATATGTGGCAACTTTAAAGCACCGTGATGATTTAAATGTATTACTTCGGTTTGTCGGTTATTGAGGCCTGTGTATGAAAATTTTCAGGTTCTGAGGTCTCAACCGTTTCTTCTGAATTTTGTTCTAATTCACAATAATTATCTGGTGTAAAATAACTCGGATCTATATTATAAAATTCGTAGGGATAATTATCTTCGAATGTTTCATGATCGTAATTCATATCGTCGTTCATGTAATTTGTGTGAAATAAATTATTTGATGTTCTTGGTGTCATAAAATTTGGCTTAGCTTGAGGCGCCGTTCGCATCGATACATCGTTTTCATATCTATGTACCGGTTTTGGTTGATGATTTTGTGGGATACCAAATTTAAATTGTTGTTGATTTGTTGTTTGGGGGAATTGCCTATATCCAAATTGAGGTGGTCCACCACCAAACTTAAATTGTGAATTATTAGGATTATGTAACCCTTGCTTTTGGTTGGTACCGAATTTAAAATTAGGTTTAAATCCTTGAGGTTGTTGTTGTGGGTGTATTCCAAATTTGAAATTCATTGGAGGCTTATTTTGGTATTGGGGTAATTGATTAAACTTATTAAAATTATTTTGAGAAAAATTATTTTGTGATAAATTATTTTGTGGTAAATTATTCTGTGTTAAATTATTTTTTTCATTAATATTTTGAGTATATTTTTGTCTATTATTACTCCGTGATTTATATTGGTTAAGGAAATTCACTTCTTCCATTACTACACTGAGCGCGTCTTCTAGAGTTGTACATCTATGTAATCGGACAACGCGTATCATATCTTCGGGCAAATTAAAAAGGAAAACATTTAAACACGTATGGTTATATATATTCATTTTCGCGTTCTTAATATTTTCATCCTCTATTAAATTAATTTTCGAAAATAATGTGCTACGGACGCTTTGGATTCGATTACAAAAACTTAAATATGACTCACCTTGATTAATTTTAATATTTTCTAATTCGATTGAAATACATTCTTCAGTTCTAGGATCTCCGAAATGTTGGATAAGAGTTGTTTTAAGCTCCTCCCAATTATTAATGTCTTGTCTCTCGCTAATCAAGTGACTTGCCTTACCTCTAAGGCGGCTAGTTATAACATGAAATATGTATATATCTTGTGCTATATTCGGGCGTTCTGGCCTAAAGGCTCTTATGACATACTCACTTTTTTTTAAAAATAAATTTAATAGTTTTTGTTCCCCATCGAACTTAGGTATAATATTTAGAATATCAGTTGGAATAGTGCGTATTTCTTGCATTTTTTAACAAAAATTATTTATTACAATAAAAATTAAAAATAATATAAATTTATTTTCTTTACTTATTTAATAATTCAATATAATTTTCTTTTTATTTCAATTAAAATCTTTATCAACTTAAAATAACTTAAATCTATTTTACACAATACACAGTCAAACGGAAATAAAATGGGACAGGTTGGAATGCGAAGAGGTTTACTCACATAAGTCTGCAACCCATTTCTTCTATTTATAACTGCTGAAGAATAAGCACTTCACTTTTTGCCTTTAACCGTCGAATTACGCGATGAATAATGACTTATTTGTTTGGTCGTAAAATATCCGTTTAATGCGTAAAAACACACGCGCAACCCTACACTCAGACTGATTTTAAGTCTTCACAGGCGCAGGATCACGACGGATATCCTACCGGCTGCGCCAGTCAAATCGCGACGGTATTTAAAGGTTTTTTTAAAAAAGGAAAACTTTATTAAGTAATTACACTTAGTATTCTTAACTAATAGTCGATGTTAGACTCTAATTCTAAGGTGGTCGATGTTAGACCCTAATCCTAAGGTGGTCGATGCAAGACCCTATTACTACGGTGGCCGATTTTAGACTGGCTTTAATATAATTATAATCTTACAGCTAAAAACCCTTACATGATAACTTTGATTCGTGGAACATAATAGAATAACAAAACTATGCATTCATTGTAGTGATTGCATTAACGCTTATGGTGCGTTCTGGATATATGTGTGACATTGTAACTAGCTAGACCGGTGCCCCGAATAGCAGAATAAGTATTTAAAAAAAATAAAGAATCGACTGTTAGGCGGTACGAACACGCCAGGACAGCTAGTATGTAATATATGTTTCATATAAACTTTATTATTCAACGGGGTGTAAGTAAAATTATTTTTAACGTTAATTAACTTTCAAAAATTTGAACACATTTTAATAAATTATCGCATCGATATACGAAACATCAATATTTAACTGTGTTTTTCGTTGATTCGCCGAGGCTGCGTCAAAATATGACACACCTATAGTTTTAATTAAACCGGTAATGTAAACATATTCAAAACAGCTGGGCGTGTATTAAATGCAATAAATACTGAACAAGATTTTCTGTTACTTATACGTTTTAAGGTTTAAATTTAACATATTAAAGGGTAAGAAATTACATTATATAATAACAAATAATTATTATAAAGTTTCCTGGCAAGAATTTTATTATTTAAATATATGTATAGAATTATGTCAGTTTTTGCCAGGGTTGATTTTGCCATATAAATTAACATACATTATATCATACTTTTAAAACCATTAGCGCCACAATCTTTTTAGGTGTAGACCTCAGATTTCTAACAGGCATCAGCCTTCCTTCCCTCATGTTTGCCTTGTACGCGCACATAGACAGTCCATTGTAATTACTTTTATCATATAACCTCTGTAATAAAGCAAATAATTAAAAACTAATATTGATTTGTACAAATAACAATTAGCATTACACAAGATATTTTAGTTTAAATATTTACCTCCAGTTAAATTCAATGTCGTGAAGTAGTGTAGCGTAGTGAAGTTCATGACACAAAAAAGATTTTATTATAATTCGCAATGACACATTTTTGCCTCGACTTTTAACGCGCATAGCATGTTACCTGTAAGCGTTCGAATGGATTTCGGCCAAGGGTTTTGATATCAATAATGTACTTGGCACAGGCGCCGTTCAAACAACTAAAAACTTATTTATAAGCAAATTTAATCAATAAAAAAACAGACGAACTATGGTAATATAAATATATCATTGAAAACTTCATTCACAAAGATTACTTCTTAATAAAACAAAAACTAACGTGGTCTAAATGACGTGATTTAAAAAATACAAAAATGTGTTGATCGTTAGAGATATAAAATTCCACCAATAGATTCCTTGGAGATTTATTGATTTTCAATTAAAATTAAGGTAACATATATATTCTCTGAGTTTCTAGACCAAATGTAATGAGGCAGTTTGTATGCAAGACAACGTATCGTTGCTGCTTATTGTATTTATTATACCTTATTAGGATATAGCATTTATATGCAGTATTATGTAATTGAAGCATAATTAAAATCTATAGTCTGCATTATAAAGAATAAGTTGAAGTAAAAAAGGAATTATTTTGACAAAATTTTCAAAAGCGTAGAGTGTTCAAAAACTTATATTTTTAAGGAAGCTTGCGAAAACGAACGGCATTTGGTTACAGGAGGCGCCGTCTTTAGAAAATCTGGATATCCTAAGGGGACTCTGGATTTCTATCAGATTCCATAATTACTTGAACTAGTGGCATTTCGTAAAATCATACTTTTGCATTCGGTACGTGGCTTATCATTTTCATAGTAAGTTTTTTAACACACTGTCTTCACTGAGACATAATGTAGACATAAAAGAAGTAATATAAGTCAAACCTATTTTACTAAAGAGGATATTTAATATAAGAAAGTGTCCAATAACACTACTTACAGTCTCTATTAAGGTGAAGATGCTCTGTTCTTGTGTTCTATACGATAAACAATTATATTTTCATAGTTAGTAAAGTACATTAAATTCAAATTTGATTTCAATTCTTGTTTGCAACTATCAGAAATTTACCGTCAATATCGTTTATTTAAAAAAGTTAACAGTAAGTAGTAGTAACAGTAGTAGTTTAAGTAAACAGTACAATATCTCGTTTTAGTACAATACAGATGGTAACAAATATGAATTGTTCCTAATTTTATTAATTTGGACAAGATATTAACAACGAGTGTCAAAACGCAAATTCACATGTCTTTAACGAACACCAATTGTTATTTCGAGGCTCAAATTAAGTTAATTTATCCTGAGGCATATTTCTTCGAGGTTATATCTTTATAGGTCAAAGTTAACGAACAAATAAGAATCGGACGCCACTCGCCCACGTTTTAATAAAGATTAACACCTACCTCTACCATTGAGCTCTCAATAACAAAATTAAAAGCGCACAGATTATAAAGAAAATTGACAGTTTCTGTTTATGTACACTTAAATATCTGTACGATCAAACAGTTTACAATTTTGGCTATGGTATAGTCTGTGCAGTAACAAATTTAAAAAAAGCATTTTACAATATATAAGAAAATTTAATTTTAAATTTCGAATACGCAGGACATGTATGGACATAGGGCGTATTTTGTTCGTGCGTAGAAAACACATTCAAGTCGTGATTATCGGCTTCGAAGGAACCGGTTTTAACAGTCTTGTTTACGTTGCAGCATAACCTGATTGCGGGATCATTTTTTGTATCAATTTAAATACAACATGCTTGTGATAAACGCTTTTTTATCCGAGTTACATTCCATTCGCTAAATGGCACGGGAAAGATAACAAGCAGTTTTATTGTACTGAATTTAAATTGTGCCCCTATCTACTTTATATGTACTATTGTACATTGGTGCAAATAGCATTATGGTGCAAATAGCAAGCAAAGGTAAGACAACTGTACTTAAGGAGGCGACTTGACCCTTCTACATATTAACAAAAAAAAAACAAAAAAAAACTCCCAAGCGTGAAACCTAGCAGATTATTTTGGAGTTATTTATTTTTAATAAGATGATAAACTTAGTTATTGGTACATAACAATAATATAACTGTATTTCAGGAGTTTATAATTAATTTAAGTCGATATGAAAAACCGTTAAATAAAATCGATGTGAAACCCAAAAGTGCACTATGCATAATGTTTTTGCGAAGAAACCACATCAATTTGGACATGGGGCAGCTGGTGCAATTTGGGGAAAGCATTTTTTAAAACGGGAAACGGAAACCAAGTGCAGCGAAGCGCAGTTAATGTATGGGACGGATGAAATTGCTTTTTTAAGGTTATGCGAATTTGTGCATTGAGTACAATTGCACAATTTTCAAATACTTTTGGAGGTATACCTACGTTGAATCATAAAATAATAGGCAGGTATACAATGTTTGTATAAACAACATCTATTAAGTAAACTAGATGTTTTTTATTTGTTAGTAGTAAAATTTATTAATTTGGAATGCATGATAACATCGCGTAATAATGGAACTCATAGAATAAAATCTAATTTTAAAATAACTTGTTTCTGTAAATAATTCTAATACGACTGTTCATATTTACACAAAAATAAAAATATTGAGTAGGTAAACAGTAGAAATACAATTGTAAAGCAATTCAATAGATATTTGTACATTAATTACAAGACAAAGATTTGATTATACCTACTAGACAAAAAATCACAAAGCAAATAGAAATGATTATGTATTGATCTGATGAATATGCATTTTATTCATTACGTTTTATCTTTTTGGTACGTTTTTTGTTCTTGTTGCATGTCTTATTTGCATCTTGAAAAGGTGAGAGAAAAACGTAATGATGTTAGATAGGGACTAGTAGAATTAAGTGATCACTAATCTAACTAGACATTACTGTATACAAGGACTAAAATTTATACTAATAAACTAGATTTATAAAAAAATACTATTCTATTAAGATCATTTAGTGTTCAGTTATAGGTTTAGCGGACCACGCTAATGAATGCAAATCGCAGTATATAAGTATTTATCTGGTAGTCTATTACTGGACAATTTGCATTATGGACGCTTTAGCTACAAACTGATAAGCAGCCTCTTAAGAGTTCATCTCAGTTCAGCTCTACAACCAGTTCCGCACTAATAACATAGGCCGGCTATCCGATATGCTATAAACAACGAGTAAGAAATGCATTCAAATCGCCTATATTAACTGGCAACTGCCCGTATCAGGCACATACAAATATCTTTATTACGGAACGTGGGCGTTCATTTAATATGTTTGCCATTTGACTATGAACTCAGTAAGATCGCTATAACATAATATTTAATCGACTGACTCAAGAAATAACGGGTAGATAGGTTATGTTTTCTAATTAGATAACGCAAGTACTTGCTAGACTTGTAGCGACATGTTTGCAATGTCATTTTATCCGTTTGCCACAAAATACATTATGCATCATTTGTTTATTCACAGGTGTTTATATTGTTATTACAAAGTAACCATCGTATAAATTATGCAAAAACGCAGTAATTGTAGACGAGCATAACAATGGATAAAATTACAAACAAAAGTATGATGAAGCACTCACCTGATCCTGTCGGATACGATTTCATGTTTAGAATTTCTCTTTGCGGGTGTCAACGGGTTAGGCGGAGCGTGAGTAGGGCTCGTGGATGGCTCCGAAGGTGCGGAAGGCGGCGAGCAGGAGCCAGAACTAGACAAGCTGAAGGCCCTCGAGCGAACATCGATAGCAGCTGGTGTACGGCTCGATCTTGCCCGCCTTCGTTTCTTTTTATCTTCTTCAGCCCGTATTGCCGAGCCAGGCGGAGACCAATCAAGATCTTTCTTCAAGTGTCCACGCCCGCACCGGCAACCGCAAGCTTTGAATGCCAAGTCGTAACCCTTCTTGGTCCATAGATTCTGATGCCTTTGCCTCTCAGACCACGATCGAGCTCGGCCACAGGACTTGAGGTAAGCCAGGACGCCTGCTTCCCATTGATCGAAACATTCTCTGTGCATATGCCGGCCGGCAGGGCACGTGTCGTTGCTGCAAAGCACGCGAACGGCGTCTTCAATGCGTACGGATTCCCGGGGGCGTAAGCATTCGCTAGGTACGCAGCACCCGTGACTTTCTTCTGTCTCCCGTTCACCGGTCGCGCCTTGTCTTCGCGGAGCCATGCTGCACCACGATCGACTAACGAAATCGAACGTGCGCCGCGAGAGTACTGGAGCGTCACACGAAACACATGCTTGCCGGAGCGCGCGCGGCCGACTAATAACCGCGAGTGAACGAAAGCGAAATTTCAAGAGCGCAGCGCGTCGCCGCGTTGCCCGCCGCCGCGCCACCCGCCTGCACGCGGGGCTGACCTTGCGGCTTGAGGGGACCGACGCAGGGCGGGGGGTAGCGGCGGTGCAGCGAGGGGCGGGCCAATGCGACGCGAGACGACGGGTGGGGAGAAAGTGCCTAGCAAATTTTCACTTTCGCGCGGGAGCGTACCAAGCCGCCACAGCAGTATCAGTTGATTTTAACTATCAAACTAGCTGCAGTAAAAGCTCTAATGAATGAGGCAAATGTCAATTGGTGAATGAATAGACGAATATACCTAATAAATAGATATATCTAGTAAACATATTTCATTAAAATCGGCTTAGGTTGTATTCGATACGAGGACGTATTTTATCCCTTATTCTTAGATATAATTTTATTTCTATTAGGTTAATTAGGAATCAAAATCTTATGTCGATTATTGTATCGTATCTATATTATGAGTTACAATCAATCACAATACAAAATTTGCAAGGATTATTGGCTGTCAAACAATCGTTTGGAATTGGATGTCAAATCATTGGCTGGAAAACACGTTATAAAAGTAAAACAGAGTTCTTAGCACTTAGGTTATAAATTTGGGATCAATGATCAATCCGTCTAATTCAATTAATGTCAATGTTAGTTTTTATGCTGTGGTAAAATAGGTGTTGTAATTTTTAAAAATGCTTTCTTTTTTAGTGTTTTTTTAACATCCCACTGTATATCTATATATGTATGTATAGAGATTATAGTTTTATATAATTTTCTTCTTTTAAATGTTTCGCTTATATCAAAGCGAAGACGTATTGACACAAGTTAAAGGAGCAAATATTGTTTTAGTTATAAATAGTTGAGTTGACCAGACAAGTCGGCGATAGGTTTAAGAGTTCGAAGAATTTGATAAGAAATTGATAACGGAATCAATGCACGTGTGTTTGTACAAGTTGATATCTTGTAGAAAGATCGATTGTATTACGTTTAGGTATTCGGTCATTTTGTTTTGGCATTCGGTTACGCAGCTGTCAACATGACGGCTAGACATTTAAATATTTTAGAAATAAGTTTACTTATCATTAATTAGGAATGATGTAGTTTTTTGTCTATTATTTTTATAGTATTTCCGAAGCAATTCGACTGCGGGTCCTTCAAGAAAAGAGCGCACCAATTCTTGAAAGGCAGGCAACGCTAGTCTTCTGACAATGTGAGTCCATGGACGGCGGTATCACTTAAAATCAGATGAGTTTGCCCGTTTACCTCCAATTACATAAAAAAATAAATATATATTTACGGCTTTTTTCACAAAGGGGTAGGTAGTGACCACTGATTCCCACTTGCTAAGGTCTTGACGTAGGTACTTCAATTACATGACATTCACCATGCATAATCTTCAGTTATGGGAACTTTTGAACTATCCCTTCTCTAGTATCTCCTGGATTTGGTCCTAAGCATTTCCTTTCGAATCCTTGTCACTAATTTTATAATATTCGTACAAATAGATAGAAATACATATAATTCAAGTTTAATTCTCTGGTGCCGTTCAAGTAGGTATTACGTAAACAGGTTTGCAATTTATCCCCCCCACCCTCTTCCTCTTGTCAGCAAAAGTAAGCGCATCCCTAAAAATAATAGTACCTACTAAAACATTTTAATTTTTTGTAGGAACCTTCGATAATGCATTTCGTTTTCAAGTATAGACATTGCGTGGGTAGTATGTGTAAGAAAGTAAATAATTACTGTTGACGTAATCACCAAATAAGAAAATCAAAGACCCCCTCCTCCCCCCTACAGTTCTTACGTAATACTTGAACAGCCCCTTAAAAAAATTACAGTTTTCTTACGCCATTTGTTTTCATATGTTATAAGACTAGATATAGCAAAATGTTATTTAAAGATATAATATTTTTACTTGAAACTGGCATAAAGTCAAAACTATTGCCATAATATAAAAAAAATATATAATATGTAGAATTTACGTCATACCTACAAATGACACATTTCTTTTAAGTCTAGTAGGTCATGCTTCGCCCTAATCTTATACGCCAGATGCGTTAACGAATTGGCCACAGACAATTTACTAGATTTATTTTGAGACATAATGCGTTCAATTAACAAAATAAATCAGTGGAACTACAACCTCTTTAGGTTTCATTTCTAAATATAATAGGCAAGTAGGTGATCAGCCTCCAGTGCTTGAGACACGCCGCGGCCGTCGACTTTTTGGGTCTAAGACATGTCGGTTTCCTCACGATGTTTTCCTTCACCGTTCGAACGAATGTTAAATGCGCACATAGAAAGAAAATCCATTGGTGAAGCCGGGGATCGAACCTACGACATCAGGGTATCTCCACAGACTGCTCCATTAATGCGTTCAATTAACGTTGGGATAAGTAATAATTTTTAATTTCCGATGGTTTGTCTGTTAATAAACGTGTATAATGTATAAATTATTTAAAACATTTTTTTTGAGAATAGCAAAAATCCCTCTGTTTTCCTTATAAACATCTGAAATCCTTGACCAAACCCTTCTTTAAGGGGCATTCATGTGAATACTTCAATAATTATGCCCAAGCGCACGTGTGGTATGTATGGGGTATGCGCCACAATGGCTCAACCGGTTTGAGTACAAAGGTAGAGGCGTTTAATAGTTTCGCGGATAAGGTTACCAGTTTTGACCTGCTGGGACTCCATTGAACACTCGGATGTGAGCTTACTTTGCTACGAAATTCTGTTTACGATTCCTTCCAATTCCAATTCATTCTCGTTGCATCAATTTAAAAAAAAAACATGTGCAACAAAAATACTTCCAATTTTAGATTAAACTAGTAAATTTTTGCTTATTGTTAAGCAAAAATACTGAAGGAAAACATCGTGAGGAAACCGGCTTGCCTTAGACCCGTCAATGGCCTGTGTCAGGCACAGGAGGCTGATCGCCTGCTCGGCTATTAGATTGACAAATGATCACGAAACAGATACAGAAATCTAAGGCCCAGACCTAAAAAGGTTGTAGCGCCACTGATTTATTTCAAATAAAATTTAATTGCAAGTGAAGTTAAAACTAATAGTTATTTTATACGTATAGAAAATTGCAAGGTTTGATTCCTAGTAGAAACCTTACAAACGCTTGACACATTCTCATTCCGTAATATAAAAGGGCCCCAAAAGTAGCCCTTTCTATGGTATCATTCTTGTATAAAGCAAATCGAAGGAAAATAATAATGTTCTTTTTTTAATGTTTTACTCGAAAATCAGTGGCTGTACAATCTCTAAGTCTCTAAGTATCTGTTTCGAGATCTCTTTTATCTTCGTGATCAGCCATCTGTGCCTGACACGCCGACGACTTTGAGTCTATGGTTTTCCGGTTTCCTCGCGATGTTTTCCATGACCGAACAAGCGAGTGTTAAATGCGCCCATAGACAGAAAGCCCATTGGTACCCAGCCGGGGCTACACTGCTCAATTAGTAAATGATTTTCAGCACGGTTACAAATTAAATCTATTCGAAATACAATAACAAAGATACAAAAAATTGAAATTTTAATCAAGACAAAACTCAAATGAAAGAAAGTAGTGACAACGTGTGACCCAATTTTTACTTCCACTCAACTACCAGGTGACATGCATTTAGTGAGGGGAGACCAACACGTGTATCAAACACCACCCAAATAGCTCCTTAACAAAATTCGTCTTTTTGTCGCGCAAAAATCGCCTTACTATCAAAGACATAAGGTCTTAGCCCAAAATCTCAGCGGCATAATGAAAGGCAGGAATTGCGTTTCAACTCGTTCGAGGATATTATTGTAAAGCTTTTGTCTGAAGTCCGTACATCTGTGACCTCTGAATAGCCATTGGATTATCGAACATGGCGCATATCTTTTGTAATGCCCTACCTTATTATGGGTTTAAACGGAGCTAAAGAGATTATTCGTGCGTTAAATTTTGAAAACAATTACGCGTCTCTTGAACGTCCCTTTTGTAACGTTTTGTTGATATTAGACGTTTGTTTTACGTGGGATGTATAGTCACATTGTATGAATTAGCGTTACACCACATTTTGATTTATTTATACTCTCAATCGTGACACATATTGAGGACAATAATACACTAATGAAGATATGTTAGTAATATGATATACACGTGCGAAAATGACATAAGAACTTAAAAAGGCCCAGAGCAAAGATCCAAGCTTCATCACAATCGAGTAGCCCGGAATAGCAGCAGATAACTCCCGAGAGCACTTTTTGTATCAAAGATTTCAATTGGGTCCGCCAAGCGTTCGCGAATATACAATGTAAATACATATATAAATAGCAATTTTATTTTTATTTAAACTTCGTTGCATTAAAAAATAACAAACATAAATTATTAGGGATACAACGGGCGAACTTATCGCTAGCAAGACTAGGGTTAAGAAGAGAAAGAAGTATGAAAAAAAAAATTAAAGTGTCAGAAGTGCATAACAAAATCAATAAAAAAAATTTCACCGAAAAATTAAACCATTACCAAACTTAATCTACAATAAAATTAGAAAAAATATAAATAAAATAAAATGTAACTGTCCATGATCCATTATGTAGAATACAAGGCAAAAGAAAATAATAGTAAATAACAAACACGGCAAGGTTGCCAAACGAAAGGTGTCTATGAAGTTAAAATTTGCATTGCCATACAACTTGCATATAAATTTAAAATTTGATCATCTAATCGTATACAAAGCCATAGCCCGTTTCAATTAGTAATTACTCAAACAAATCGGTTATATTACTCTATACTTGGGAATCATAGAAGTGAGTAATGCGAAACAATGGCGCTCACAATACGGCTAGACGTTGGCTCATCAACGAAACATAACAATATCGTAATAATCGCACAAAACAATCATTATGTGCAAAGTAGCGCATACGTTTATATAAAGTTTTTTGTATTCCGCTGAGCATCCGTTGCGTCGAAAGGAAATGAGGGTTTTATGTAAAGATGTACACCTTGTTGGCGTATGTACTCTGTCGAAACATGTGGAACAAAGGCTTAATGTAGTAAATATGTATAGGAATTTATCGGTATATAACAATTGGAACCATGAGTATGAAGTTTTGTGGAGTATAAACTGAGACGGGGTGCAAAAAAAATCTCGAATTTTCCTCATATGAATATAAAAAAGATCTGGTATCAGGAGTTATTTTTATTATAAAATTCTGCATAGAAACAAAAGCATTCGTAATTTTTTTTAAAACTGTTTCCATCCCTAAACCACTTTAACAATTTTGATAAAATCATAACTGCACAACGTCGCAAGCAATTACGAGTATCTACATATTTAAATTCTTATCAAATACATTTCTTACGTTAATTAATACGCAATCAGTCAGTTCTGATTTAATGGGAGGCAGATGGTCGAATAATATATCATACTAATAAAAAACTTATATACTTTAGGCAGATGTGTTATGATAAAATCATAATTAAATTACCTACTATTTAGGAAATCACTAAATATTTTTTCAATTTTAACCAGTTTGCCGATATCAATAATTAGATTTTTTAAAACTTTTTTGTAGGATAGGACAACAAAAAAGCTATTTAAGTAATGTTAAAAAACTTGAGAAAACGTAGTTAAAAAGTAAAAAGTAACTTAAGTGGCGTAATATGTAAGTACAAACTTATGTAAGTCATGCGAAGCCCGCCAAAACGCTTACCTCGGGGCAAAATGGCGTCGCACTAGTCCCTATTACGCACCGACGACATAGTGCGTCGTAGGGCCAGTAACGAAGTAAACAAACTTCAAGGTTTTTACGTGTTTATCATTCTTCAATTACACGAATACCCGTATATTTTTCGATCAAAAACAGTCTTTGACTGCGACGAAATTAAACTCAAAGATAGTAGGATTAGAAATGCGAAGACATTAGTGGCGTCATCGTCTATTTGACTAATCTGTGAGCGTTTTATGTCACGTGGCTGATAATATCTATTTTTTTTATAAACGTGAATATTGTCATATTTTATTCCATGTTTTATACTGTCAAAAACTGCCTACAATGACACATTTCTTCATTTATGAAATCACATCGTGAATCATCACACACAAGTAAAAGTACACAAGGATAACATACGTCTATACGTACAATTAATTAGCTAAGTACTAGTTTTCAAATAAAAAATAAATTATGGCAGTTAAAAACGAAGCTATGAAATTAACAAATTCTATGAATAAACAAAATTAATACATAAAATTGCTGGTATAAAATGTAGCTTATACAAACAATAACAACAACTGTCTTAGACTATAATAAAGTTATTTATAGAATACTACTGACCCTTCAGTATCTCGACAAAAGAATTAATTTTCCCTATAATGGGTGACAGCATATCGTTGGGTTCTACCAATGTTCATTAAGTATTAATTAGTTAGTTATCATTTAAATAGTTTTATATCTTGATAAACAAAAATATATGTCTACATCAAAGCGCGCGCGTTTAGAAAAATTTCTTTGTCGCGATCCAAACGTGCCATAAATTTGCGATAAATGCCTTATTTTTTTTAGTTTGCGATATCACCACGAAACCACATCAATTGGGTTAGATTACGTCATAGTTATTGAAATAGATACTATGATTTGGGAACGGGCAACTATTGGTGACAGTGCCGTGGGCGCACTAACTTGCTCAGAGATTCACCACTGACGTACACTTAAATTTTTTTATTTATTTATTTTTTTACAAAAATACATATACTATCCTCACAGTACTAAGACAATACGATAATGTCAAAAATAAAAATAAAATATATAATAGTAAATACATAAGATACGCAATATCGCTAATGCCTTCTGAATTAGTTTTTTAAGAATAACGCTACTATGAAATCACTCTGTGGTTTGAAAGTTTAACACTGACTGAATGCACGAGAGACGCACTGCTTATTTTTTATGGGAAGGTTTTGTTTTTTTTCTTTCGAAGGTTAAAATAAATAAATTTCCATCCATTTATTGAGACGATGAAACTGTTTTAGCTGGTAGCAGTTATTACACTGACATTAAATAGGACAGCGGACAATAGGTTAATTAGTTAAGATAGATAATTAAAAAAAAGGTAACGTGAAAGAAATATTACGTATCGTATACTATCTAAAAGAACAGGTGTCAATTGCACTTTCGAAATTTAATCTTACATGCGAAAATGTTCTTATATAATTCTAAAAGGTTACTAATTAGACTCTTCCCTTTTTATTTGACCCACATCTAAGGGATAATTGTTGGTATATTGTATAATTAGCTTTATAGGTCACTGCATAATAAAAGCAGGTGCAGTGAAGCGATCACCTGCTGGGGTGTTTCAAGGTCTTTGATGTGCGCTTTTTGTTTTTGTTACATGTGAATTTATTTAACGCAACTACGCATTCTGCTTTGTAGACCGTGACGATGTAAGGTTTCCCATGTTTTAAACGCGATAGGATACTCAGTTGTCTGAATAAAACTATCGATGCGATGTCACCGAATTTAATACAGTTGAATGGAAACGATTTGTTATTTAAAATAATTATTTTAATAGAAAACTAGCTGCCCTAACTAACTAGCTTAATATGATTTATTTACTTAGCATACCTCTTTAGTAGCTACATACCAACATATGGAACATTTTGATATGCCCAGAGAGACTGTTAATTTTTCCGTAATACGCTGACTAATAAAACTATTTTTTTATATAACAAATAATTTCATTCAACATTACAGAAACAAAAATCTAATTCCATATTTAAAATGTACTTACATTATTGTAATAATAAGTTTATTATACGATGTTGCTTGCTGTAGCGAATCTGTCAGTTTTATCTTAGTGTTAACATTACGATAGGATAGTTTTTTCCTGTAAAACCAGTTTATTTTTAACACTTTTAAATTAATATTACTTTGAATTTAAAACGCATTGCTAACCTTTAAATACTATGATGTTAAATGATAGCCAACGACGCACAAACATCGTGTTCTTTGAAACTACCTACATAAAAACGACAAAAATAATATCAACTGTCAACATTTGTGTCATAGACTATGGACATTTTTTTATTCAAAAATAATATATTTATTTTAATATATTAATAAGTGCGTTTCGTGATTCTTAGTAGTATTGAGATAACGCAATTAAATCAAGTGTCTAACTACCCACCAGTTTTTAATATGCACAACACGTTGACAAAAATCTTTAAATAGGCAAGTGTAGACATCATCTGGTGTGTTTTTTTAAATTTAAGAAAGATTAAGCCATGAAATCAAATTACAACCACAGACTAAATTGCAACCAAAACAAATATAATCAACGTATGAAATGATAAAGTAAATATGAAGGAATTATTAATTAAAACTGATTAGAAAAACAAAAACAATTACCTTTATATTGTGTACTTACCTTCAGTTAACAATATTGGTATTTAGCTTGATAAATGAAGAAATATTTCTGTCAAGGCAGGAGTTGCAATAATTTATAAATTGCCCTTTTCAGTACGGCATTAAATTAATTTACTTTGATTTATCAATAATCTTAAAATTATTATTTTATATTTATTCCAATTAGCTAATTATTCGTTGTATCAGCAACCTGACATTTCATGGAAATTAATTTGACGTTTGACAATTTACATAAAATGTCATATTATGGCGTTTCCCAATTCCCGCCATTTCTTTTTGAGCCTGCGACGTCTTGTTACTCAGTAGTTCAAAGTTATTGGTCTTATTTATGTTATTCAGGTTATGTTTATAGATGTATTATACTTATTAATAAATAAAACTTATAAGCTTCAATTCGTTATAAAATTTATTTCAAAAGTCACGTAAGTAAATCAAGAGTCATAAGGACCAATCTATGAATACCTATAGGTATGTATGGACTACCTTATTAAGTGAAAAGATTTTCGTTAATGCATTTTGCCGATAAGAATATTTGTGTTTCACTTATACTTTGTTATATTGACAAAGTATAAGTAACACTCTATTGGCTTATCATATTTTCCAACTAAATATATATACCTATAGACATCATCTTATACGCATGTAGGAATAGATATTCAGAACGTACTATTTTCTACATTAAACATTATTTAGGGAACACGTACACGTACTTTTAATAGTACATAATTAACCGCATTCTGTGCGCTGATATCTTTTTATTACAGTACAAGTTTAGTAAACAGCAATTAAGTACGAGAAAGTTGTTAAACAGCTTATCAACGTTTCTGCACTATCGCATAACAAACTACGCATCAACTTTCTTACAAATCCTTGAACATGTTTACGAACAAAACCAATACATGGTGGCACGAAGGCATCCCGAGAAACTTGAAGACCTTGATCTCTCAAAGGGACCCTCAGCGCTTGCTAACCTTGGGTTATTTTTAAAGCACGCCTGCATTCGAATCCCGTCAGGCAACTTCCCTCTGTTACATAATGCGAAATTATCGTTCTTTTTTGCTCGTCTTTGTGAAAAGTGTGTGGCCTGTCATTTCGGTTTTATGGCCTTTGTTTTGGCTCGCATATATTTTATTTCTTTTCGCGGAACCGTAAAAGGAAGAGGCAATGAAGGGTTAGTCGTTTTTGTATGGTGAATATTTATGATCCGGAATAATAGCCGTTCAAGACGTGGCGTGGCCGCGAAATATCGTGACAGCTGCGCAGTTTTCGAAAAAAAATTCGTTTATGATATTTCATGTAATAACCTTTGGTCAAAAATGTGGTAACCATTTCTGGAATCCATAAACTTTCGGCACTTCAAAAGCTTCTGTAGGCAATTATATAACTGTTAATTTAGTTAACTGTTTTGAACATCATAACATCTATAACGGTCCTATTATTGGTAGAAATTTATAATTGTTTTGAAACCAGCCTGCGGGACGCCCAAAAAGGGCAGTCATCGCAGCCCATAGACACCTATTTTAAGTGGGTGCGTTGCCGGCCTTTGAGGGAGGAATATACTCGAATTTTGAACAGTTTAAATTTCTTTTACTTAAATTCATATATTTTAGTGATACCGTTTATTTAATAATTATGTAACGTTTTATATATTTTTGTAGCATTCACGTGAGTTTACTACTAAAAACATATGATTTACAAATATGAAATAGTTACATGTAGGTTCTTCACAAGAACGTAGACCTTCCAAATTATACAGAGGTGCTTTTATTTTAAATGACCTCTCATAAAATCAGTTAAATCACGCCTAAAATTGGACTTTAGTCATAACACATAACAAACCAGTAACCACTAGTGTTATTATTTTTATCTTAATATTTATAAATTACGTGTCACGTTGTGGACACTATGGAGTCCTAAACTACTTAACCGATTTCAATAAAATTTGCATACCGGGTGCAGTTTGAACTAACTTAAAAGATAGGATAGCTTACATCTTCATTTATACCCATAATATTATTTTATTGCAAATTATTTGTTTATTATTTGATAGTCACAATTCTAACAGATGGCGCTGTGTTGAAAGTACCAACGTTTCACATAAGCTACAATTTAATAGCATAACCACCAAAAAAGCATGGTCCCCATGGGTCCCTATGACTGGTGTTCAGCTACCGTTTCCCTTGAATAGTTTACTACTATGTAATTTAACAAAAACTTTAGCCACAGCAACGCGCGGCTGCTAGTATCTTATATATTTGTATCTACTAGACACTACTTTCTTTTATATCTGTTTTGTATACCTTTGCAGATGCTGTCTACCTTTATAACAATTCAATAGCAGTGTAGCATCCCCTACATTGTTTGTGAAAGAAATTGGAAACCATACAAAAAGACATTTATCCAATGAAACCTGTTTAACATGTTTGGCCGGTATTTCGCGAGAATTCACTGATCAATACAAGATCGAAATGAATAACTTCGACTCTTAATATCCCTTTAATTAGATTACGAAACTGGTTGTTCGTGGAATATAATAAAATACGACATCAGATGGAATTTAAATAACATTTTGACAATTTTTTTTCAGACACCGCATTTCGTGAGTACTTCGCTTTTACCGGAAAATATTTGATGAGTGGACTGTATTGTTTTTAAATAGCTTTAATAATGATTAACCTTAATGCAGTATACAAAAACTCCTAAACACTGAATTTTGTGATAAAAAATATCTTGTCCTGTATGATTTTGATATTCGATTTTGATTAAGTAGCATACCTACTTTTGTTTTACATACACCACTCAAGAGGGAAAGAAAAAAGTTGCACCGACGCGAAATCGCCCATAATTAAAGCATACTAGGTATGGTTCGTAGTTGTTTACCAGGTAAATTCCATTAGTCGTCCATATTAATTTTTCACTTGAAGTTTACACTTTTTATACTACACGGTTAATGTCAATTGTTAAAATTAAACCCGAATATAATTTACAAATTCCTTTATATTTAATTTGTTATGTTCAGGATTATTGTCATTACTCAGTCAGGACTCAGGACTATACGATAATTAAAAACTAAGTGACTGAGCCTGCGAACTTCGTATTAGTTACAAAACACATAAACATTTTGAATTGATTTTATTTTTCGTCAGTTTTCCATTGTTTTACTGTCGTATTTTGCTATTCGGGACGGATACAATACAACAAAAATCATGCCAATCGGTCCAGCCGTTCTCCAGTTATAAGTATTCGAACAAACCAACGTTATAGAAAGATTATACATTCTTTAATATTTTATTTGTCATATTAGGAAAGTCACTAAATAACTTCAGTGTTATCTTAATCGCATACAATAGCAGCTTTGGCCTACTTCAACAAACTATTAAATGCTTTCTTGGCTATGTTCCCATATCGAGTTCGAATCGATAAAACTTCGATGTTTTTCTAAAAGGCACGTTTCTTGGAACAGTCGGTTTGTGCCTCCTCCGATTACATCGTCCTCTTGCATAACTGGGACTCCAAAACAACTGAGCTCACCCGTATGGAAAATGAAATGACGGCTTTATTTATAGTAACATTAATTAACCTCTATTTTTAATTAGACAAGGTGCGTTAAATGGGGCTGTTACAAACTGGGATTGAAAGTTTTTAGTAGTTCGATCGAAGCGTTGAATGGTACAAATAACGTGTACGTTTCTGCTGAACGATTAAGTTATCGTAAACTTAGTTATAAGTTTTTCAAGATGTATTTTTAAGCATTATATCTCGCATAATTAAAATTAATTGTTTTAAAACTAACTAGTATTAAGTAAACAATTGAATGAACCGGTCTGTAATTTTAATAATTAAAAAAATATTCCCGTATAAATTATATATATGTTTGCAAGAGGGTCTGAAATAATTACCAATCATGCTCATTTGTCATTATTAATATAGAATCATATTAATATTTGTAGTAATAGTAATTATGATTTATAATTACACCAGCAATGTGCACCTTCGTTCGTGCGATTCATTTAAATGTCGCTTCTCCAAGCCAAGTTGTGCACCATCATTCGTGTGGTGTATGTTGGGTGATGCATGTCCTAAAACCAAAAGTCTATTTTTTTTATAAAACAGGGGGCAAACGGGCAGGAGGCTCACCTGAGGGCTCGCGAGTGCGTTGCCGGCCTTTCAAGAATTTGTACGCTCTTTTCTTGAAGGACCCTAAGTCGAATCGGTTCGGAAATACTTCAGTGGGCAGCTGGTTCCACAAAGTGGTGTTGCGCGGCAAAAACTGCCGAGGTGATACGGGTGGAATTTCGTACTCTGCCTCGACGTCCGATGACGAAACTCGGCTGCAGGTATTAATCCGAACAACTCCTCTGAACACTCTCCATGGTAAATGCGGTAGAAGATGCAGAGTGACCTCTATCTATCTGTGTCAGACACAAAATCTACTACATAGATATATAATGACAGGTATCCGCCCTGGGCCCTACTTGATATATATAGTATTTTTACTCTAATTATGTAAAGTCGTTGGCTAGTTACGTTGAAACATTACTTAGCTATTAATTTAGTCTATAATTTTATACGAGTTTACGGTCTGGTGAATTTTATTATTCTTCTCATAATATTTAATCAGTAAGAATATGTTATTCAATGGAAACCGTCTTGTTTACACACAGACTGTGGTATATTAAAACTTTGAACATAAGATTACCTGGAATTGAATTGTAAGGCCATAAAGGAGAAAGTTTCAGAAACGCAAAGTAGCTCATACTATTACTTTTTTATTACTGTTAGATTATTCACTGAATGAGTATTAAAGATTAAAAAAAACTGAGGAACTTTATTTCCCATGTTTTACTTTTAACTAAAAATAATTTACAATTTATATTGATTAAACAGATTGATCGTTAACGCACTATTCTGAAGACGTATTTGTGAACCAATTAATTAAAAGACCTTTTAAAAAATAGCGTATCGATTAAAAGGACGGCAACGCACTTGCTTTTCTAAAAATGTGAGTGTCTAAGTGCTATCTGATAAGCCTCCAACCCGTTTGCTCCGTTCATATGTAAAAACCGTACGAAATCAAGTATTATTAATAGATATATTCATCTAACGTCCCAATAGTTTTCAGAGCTACTTTTCCTAGTATTCTATAATCTATGGGATGCACAATTGAGTACAAAATAGTAAGTAAAGCCTCTAAAATACTTCACAAATTCACACATCAAATATTCCCAAAATTTAGATGAAAAAGCTCATGTGCGCGAATGTGATAAACACATTCATGTCAAACATTCTAGCCTTATTGTCAATTGTCTTAGAATATAAACCTATAACAATGCACGTAAATCAATCGTCTATTTCATTATAATGTATGATATTATAAGTTTGTCTCTTTATAAGATCGGATTTAATGTTCTCACGGTGCTGGACCACATGTTTTTCATTGCGACTCTTTTATTCTTATTCAGTACCAGTTTATATGACATCATACAACTATAAATTAGAGCAGTTTTTGATACATCTCGTGTTGGCAATAAAATTGGATTTGTTTATTTTATAACTCGTTATTGGTTTTTATACTAGACTTGGATAATCATTATTTTACGACATTGTTATTATTCGCGATGCTTAAACATTCTTATTTGAATGAAGCCGTAATGATATGTCGTTTAATAAATAACCTTGTATTCAGTATAATCATTCGTGAATGTCAATTCAGCTTTGCGAAAACTCAATTAACGAAGTCCCGAAAGGCAATAATAAAATCGAAATAAAAGTGTTTTATAGTTCTACGGAGCGAAATTGAAAGAAATCACAGGGGTCTCTAGTAGGAAGTGATTAAAATGGTATACGATTTAATATTGAAAAATTCTTTTGAACCGCCGTTCATAATCACTACGTTGAAAGAGAAATACGATGTCAGTAAAATTATAATGGGCCGCCTCGTAAACTCGACATTTGAATAGAAAAGTTACATATCAAAAATTTTCAGTGATCCGTGTTTTACGAGTTTGTCGTAAACGTGTACTTAAGTTGGAAAATAAAAGCACCCTTCTGATGGTGTGTTTAAAAATCTATATGTAGGGGAGATCATTTTAAGAGCATATAACGATTACGTAGTATATAGGTTATGAGATGCATCTAAATTTATTAGCATTGTAAGGTTGAATCCGCATATTATTACTGTACCAAGTGTAATAAATATTACGCTATTCACTAGAATGGAACACAATTTATAATACTTGACAGGCCATTCTATTTACTAAATGAAAATGTTGATGTAAACGGTCATAGCGGTTTGGAATTGTGGCTTAGTGAGACTTATTTACTGCAATATTTCTGTCTCATTGCTTGTTTTACATTTATAATTAACCGATACCTAAGACAAGTCATCCCAAGGGCATAGGAAAATTATTTTTCGTGACAATGTTTTGAGACAATTATTGCTAGTGTCTAAGCTATACTAGATTATGGAGATTTGAATAATGAGACTAGGAAATTCGATTCAAGAATGTATTATCGCTAAGCAAGCGTGATAAAATGTCAGATATAATATTTAGATTAAATTATAGGTAAAATAAAAATTATGAATTTAATGCGTTTTTTACTTAAGAACTGTCCTCACATCGCCTCAGATTAACATCAGTTACACTAATTAAATGTAAAATTGTGATAAAACGCGTTTTAATCCTGCTAAATGTATTAAATAAATATCGGAAAAAAATGTTGAACAAAATGTTACATTTAGAAAATGTCATTTTATAAACAAACTTATTTAATATGCAGACCAAACAAAGTTTAAATAAAAAATAGGCTTCCCTCAAGTAACTTGATGCTATTCAATACATATAATAAGATTTATTAACTTGGGCCGTAATACAGGTGGAGTAACAATAGCGTCCCGCGAGAATTCTCTTTCGACTATTTTAATACGAAAAAATGTTGACTTTCTCATTGCCTCTTCAGAATTACTTTGAAATGAACAGGAGGATAAGAGTATTGAATTAGAAAAAGTATTCGTAATAAAGACATCTATTGACAAATTGAGGGTAGGATACAATGAGGATGTCGCAGGCTACCTTCAAACGACAATAAAGGTATCAGCCCGGAAAAGGATCACTTTTCCTTTTGATGTTTCTTCAAAAAGCTACAGATTATTGGGGGTTATTTGAATTTGCTTAATAAATCCATTTTAGGGTTGTTCAAGGAAAACTAGTTTTTTGATAATATCTTAGATTAAAGAGAGCGGTGTGCGTGCGAATCACAATGTTGACATTTTTGTAATCACGCATTGATATATCTCTCTAAGAATATCATGACGAAACCCTCATATCTCAGACTCAAAAAAGATGAACCAGACACATAAGGCTTAATACATATTAAATAAAAATGTGTGCGTGTACTAGGTGTACACACGTAAGAAGTGAAACTTCTTTATGACCTTATTTTCCGAAAAATGATCTACTATATGCAACTTAACGAAATTGGTTAAATAAAGTTTAACAAAAGGCTTTTATTATCATAGACATGAATACAAATACAATTATTTCATTTTACCTTACTACTACGAGTACTAAGATTATTACAGAATTTCATTAATTGTAATAGAATTATTACTATCATTGTTATCGTTATTATATATTTTTGTTATTAATGGCTTCGAATCTCTTCGGATCAACCGTGGTAGGGACAAGAAAAAGATGGCGCGTAACCGAAAAACGTGACGATTTGCTACAAAATTTCTCCCATACGTCGATAAAAAATTCATTCTAACGCCGATAAAGAAGTTTGACTTCAAAAAGGAACATGGCGCGTAACGGAAAAATGTGACGCGTAACGAAAAAATGTTACACTAAATTTTTTTCCAACCCCGATAAAGAAGTTTCACTTCAAAATCTTTGCACAGTAAATGTTTATAAATCATATAAAGCCGACCTTTATTAATTTACCATTCAAAATTATTCTTTCTCCGGTCTATAAGGTAAAAGCGATATCTAAGTCATGGATGTGGTGTAAAGCATACTAAAGTACTATAATATACTTGATGCTTCAAATGAATCTCAATTACAAATGTACACGGAACTACTTTAATCGAACACACGTATGAAAGTAATAAATTTATTAATTGAGGAAGGTAGAACAATGCTTGGCCCTTGTCAAGGTATCAAAGGACGGGAAGTTTATTGATTTTTTGTTAAATCGCTCTTAACAGGAACAAAAATTTAGACTATATAAAGAATGCATGAGAATACTATTTAATAATTAGGTTGGTCATGATATCAGATTATTTTAAGATCAGTGTTTAACTGTACTTGAAACAATGTTAGTTTTCTAAAGGGTGCCACTTTTTATGTTTGAAAACAATAACATATTTATTTTTAAGTTTTCAAATTGATTCTGATAAAAAAATCTATTCTCTGGCTGTTACTAGATTATATTAAATGATTGCGTAGTTCCATGAATAATTATAGTTTATACTATATAGTTGGCCTAATAGTATTATATTTTAAAACCAAAAGCAGTATTGGCCTAGTGACTTAAGCGTCATCCTTGAGGTCGTGCGTTCGAATCACGGCTGTGCACGGGTGGATTTTCGTAATGTACGCAACTAGCATTTGCTCCTACGTAGAAGGCGAACATCGTGAGGAAACCGGCATGTTACATACCCAAATATCGGTGGCATGTGTCAAATACAGAAGCCTGATCTAGGTGATCAGCCTTCTGTAAATTCCTTGATAAAAATGAAATCATAGGATGTAATTTGAGGCAAACCCCATATAGGGCTGTAGCGCTTTTTATAAGGCACTTTTTAAGTAGGTATTTGATTTCTCAAAAATATTTAGATGATAGAATACCTAATGTAAACACATAGAACATGTAGCGTCACTAAAGAGTGTTCAGATACGAAAATTGTGTTTTAGCCATATCAATACGCTAATTGCCTATTATAAATAATTATAACATGTTAAAAATATATCATAAGATTTCTCTCACAATATAATAATCATATTTCGCCTGGCTTCTTGTTTACGATTTTTTCATTACTCCCACTTTACGATCTCATGGTAGATCTAACTGTACTTTAAGAAAATCGCGTGTTCGGAGATGATAAAATGAATTTTATTCTTTTGTCTGGATTTGTTACAAGATATAACATCGAGTTATCTCAAAATTATCTCCTGACGAAATTCTTAGTACACCTATAGTAAAAAAGCTTAGAACGATGCTTAATTTATAACCGACTTAAAATTACTATTTGACGTAAAATGCAACTTTTCTACACCGTATTGAGTTTGGAGATGGCAAATGATTGAGCTGGAAATGATTTTATAAAGAAGGTTGTATTTTCATAGTTTAGGTGATAAATGTTTAAAGCTCTGGAACTCGAACAGTTTTTATTCTTTTTAGTGCATTCTGATTACTCTTTTTTTTTTTTTTATCAGTAAAATGTTTTACAACGTTACATTGCTGTAAAGATATGAGAAATGTCATAGCTATCAACGAATACGATATAAATTTTAGTACAAACCTGAATTTTTATATCATACTAGCTGACCCGGCAACTGTTAGCTGAACTAAATTTATAATTTTATACTGTCATAAATATACAATGAATACAAAACAAACATTAAGTTCACTACTTTATTAATAAATTATCACATAATGCTAATTTTGTTTGTCGGAAATATTTGACGACCAATATTTATATCAAAATATATTATTTGAGTATTCGGTATTCGGCCGAATATAATAAAACCAGCCGAATAGGCCGAATACCGAATAGTAACCGAATATTCGTTGCAAGTCTAATTTGAAGGAACAGTGCACCGTAACGACGGGGATGAATTTCAAATGTTTGAGAGTTACGAAATCAATATTTTTTTTCTTTTATTTATTTCTATTAAATATTCCGCTATTTGGAACGAAGACAAAAAAATCAAAAGCTATGAAAATTAGTCCAGACGTTCTCGAGTTACAAGTGTTCGAACAAACCCGACTTTGTTTTATATATCAAAATGTGTTCTGTGCACATCTTTGTCTTGTAAAAACCAAGTCAAATAAAACTACAAAATGGTACAATGTTTGTTTGATATCGTAATCATTAAGCAATAAGCAACGCGTATTACATATTTATCTCGGTTTTATAAAAATAGCACTGCAAATGGTAATAAATATTGATATCACGCAATTGTATGACTAACAAATGTAGCGCCTTGTGTCAGTGAGATATTTTAAATTAAATCCGCTTTTAAATCTTGTCGCATTACGTCGTCTGTAAATTGGAAACACCTCGAATTGCCGCGAATAAGTTTGTTTCACTTGTGTCGAGGGGATGTTTTATTCTTCCATATGTTTAAATAATATTCCTTTTTGAAGTTATACTTCTTTAGGCGCTTTATGAAAAATTGATCAGAGTGAAATTTTACGATGCGCGCGCTCCGTGACACAAAGTTATCAGTATGAAGTTGCCCACGGAAGATGCTACGGCATTGGACATAATTTAAAAACTACATTCGGATAATAATAGAATTTATGTTACACTTAATGTAAGAGAATAATATTAAATATTTATTTATTTAATTTTTCAAATGTAGACTGAACTTAATTGACTACAATGACTCCTTTTCTAGTCTTTGATTATTTAATTGTAATTAATTATTTGCATGCAATCAAAAACTATTTTCAATAATGCCAAAGAAGTATAACTTCTTACGCGCGTACATAAGTACACGCACCCTTTTTTATATTTTATTTTCTTTTTTTCGATTATACATTCTTTATGAGTGTCAGCAGTGTTTTAATCCAATAATGTTGATTATTTTCAGCATCAAAAAAGAATTCCATGGTGCTTACACTAGACCAACCAGCCACCAGTTGAAACAGCATGATAGCTTGGTAATATAACTTATAACCTAAAATCGGAGTTATTCAAAATCGTTGGGGTGTTTTACGATAACACTGAGTCTATTGACAAAGATCCACCGTATCTTTGTATCCATGTAGTCTGTTAGTCAGTGGCGTAACTATACCATCTGGGGCCCGTAGCAAATCTTCTTTCGTGGCAATTAATTTACTCAGTTAATTTTCAATAAACTTCGAGATTTTCAGCGTACTCAATTACACGTTGTATATGTCACACTAATGGCCATAGACCTCCTCTGTCAGGCGAGAGGGAATGGTCCCCACGCTAGCCCAATGCGTATTGGAGACTTCACTATAATATCTCTCTATCTAATATCTCTTGGGCAGGGGCCCTCTTGGGTCGGGGGCCCGTGGCATTTTGCCAGCCCTGCCACCCTATTGTTACGCCACTGCTGTAAGTAGTTAGTCATCACATCTACACCCGAAGAAGCGATTTTTTTAGACACAAAAGTCTGATAACGAAATTGTTCTTTTAACACGATCTATAAACTTTTCTAGCCCACTAAAATTAAAATGATTCTTACCACCTTTATTATAAACGTGCATTTAACCTCAAAAACTATAGAAAGCGTCTTAATCATTCTTGTGTGACTGCAAAGAAAGTTTAAAATTAAAATTTAAGCTATTAGAGGTATACTATCATTTTTTACATAACACTTAAAAGTTATAAAAATAGACGTTGTGTCATTCAAGTACAATTTATTTTAAAATCTGGCCCCAAGTAGAATGTATCTTTTCTTGGTACCATTCTATTCCTGTGCCTGACAACTCCGCAGGACGCGCCTTTGTTGAGGACGCACCAGCTTGTTGTAATTACTTCCACTTATATTTACCCGTCATCATCACGATTAGTTTCCGAACCCCAAATAAGTCAACCATACAAAGACAACATATTATAGTGGTTTGCGTAATCTATAAAAATGTTTTGAGCTTCGGAATATTTTTAAATAGATTTTATTGTTTAAAATATAGTAAGTGTAATCATAATAAATTATATTATTATCTATATCTATATAATTATTAAAAATGAAACCCGTTTTCCGTTGTCACGACATAACATGAAAACGGCTTGACCGATTTGTCTGATTTTTTTTTATAATATCCCTTGAAGTACGAGGATGGTTCTTACGGATAGAAAATTAAAAAATGAGTGAAAAGTCTAAAAACAACTTTTCTAAATTCCCATACAAAATATTCGTAATAATACTAAAAAGTCACTTTGAACTTTAATACCATATCATAGAGTTCAAGTGTTAGTGGAGGGGATCCGGGAAGGTAAATTTTTATTTTTGACATAATGTATTTGTTGTCTTATCAACTTTCTTTTTTTATCTTACTACTACTACTACTACTAGCTAGACCGGTGTCCCGAATAGCAGAATAAGTATTTAAAAAAAAATAAAGAATAGACTGTACGATGTTCGCCAGGCCAGCTAGTACTAAATAACTGTAAATTTTAAGTAGAAAATTTAAGACAAATTCTAAACTGTAGAACTAAAGTTAAAGTACTAGACTAAGTATATGTTAAAAATTCTATTTCCCAGTAACGATTTTACAAGGGTAGCTTTTATAAATCTCTATATACTATAAACAAACGAAAGCCAATGCTTAACAAGCATTTGAAGTATTTTCACTAGCATCAGGCACAATAAATTTCCTAGAAACAATAGCCATACGAAACGAAAGTCATAAACAGTGCCATTTTAAAGCATTCACATACTTAATATCTGAATATGAGAAACGAGATGTTTTCTTTTTGCCGCGCCGACTCCTGTGTTTATATTGAGTCTGTACAAACAAATGCAGGCAATCCATTTCATCATTCAGCACACCATATCCAACATCCGAGAACACTTCATGACGCAACAGTTGCCGCCACAAAGATATTGAAAAATATTATTTTCTCAACTCAGATTTAAACAGGCATGTCGGCTGTCACGAGACAAGATTTACACGCTATTTTGTCAACTTAGACAAAGAACTGTTGTCGAAAGCCCGCTAACATGATGTCATACACCCAGGAGTCGTTTTAATTAATAGACCAGAGTTATGGCATTTTTTCGGTACAGTTTCAAAGAAAAATAAGTACCTATTCGTTCCAGAAATGTTTATGGAGCGTTGTTTATTGTGAACGAAACCGAAGACCATTATAACTAAAACGAATTCTTTGTTTTATTGCGCAGTTATAAGTTTTGAATAAACAGCCTTTCAACTCGAACTATTTAGCAAAAAGTTTAGAATTTTCTCTTAAAAGAAATACAAAACACAAAGAATGTTGGCAATAAAGGGATAATGGAATTTTTTAGCAACTTTATATTTACATTTAATAAAGTGGCAATAATTTTCTTTATAAAACATAGATCATACATTTCGTTTTCTGTTGTTTATGAACTATACGTTTAGGATCGTAAACGTAAAGTTATCAAACTTTTTGACGCTTTTAATAATGCTTATAATGCTTGCCTTTTCAATATTATAGAACTAATATATAATATATAATTTCGTATCATTAGTTTTCTGCTTTGTTCTTTGTACCAATTTTAGATTAAAATGCACACAAAAAATATGTGAAGATTTTTATAGGGGTACATAGTGGTTTATATTTAGTACATTTAGATATATGATGTAAATCTTCTCTCTTAATAATTGAGTTCCATTTCTAAAGCGTTGAATCATTGACACAAAATTCCATCAGGTTTTATCGCTTTACGAAGAAAATTAGCATAGCAAGAGCCTTAAAGTGCGCAATTTTCATAAGTAAATAGTAGAACGACAGGTCATCGAGAATTATGTGAAAGATCGATGTTAAAAGTTCTCGCACGTAGGTGCTTTACAGAGAACTGAACTTGATGGATGAAATGAATCTTTACTAGGTAATTTGAAATATACGCAAATTCAAAGATTAGTTTAAACGTGCTTTAGGGTTAAATGATTTTAATAAAATTTCGCCATTAAAGTAATTATTGACGTGATAACGTCTTTAAAATCGTTTTAGTCGGGTGACATGTTCAGAAACTTGTGTCACACCAAAACCTCACGAGCGCGATCGCAGGTATAACGAGAGAGAGACGGACCGATCTCCCGTCTCATCTCACTCTAGCGGCATACAAACGAATGGAGATTTTCTCGTGCGGTTAAGTTTTCGTTGAATGTTTAACAGTGAAACAAAATGTGAAGTGCAAGTGAAGTGTTACAACAATTGCAACAAAAAAAGGTGAATAAAATAAAATAGCCTACTTACTAACAATTAACATTCTTGAATAAACTTGTAAAAGTAATGAAAGATGGAAAAAAGACACGTGTAAACAAACGAAATTTAGAGGTTATGTTATGATAAAAATATTGGTTGTTTGTAAAGTAATTTCATTAATTCCTTACTTCCCAAAAACTTATATCACCAATAAGACGTTATTTTTCTCACATTTTCTTCTACTTTTTAGTATTTTTTTTAATTAGTCCTGAGAACCTCATGGAAACATAATACAATATGTAAAAAAAATAGTATAGATATTTTATTCTTTATTAACTAACCATATAAAGAATGGCGGAGGGATTATTGCCAGTTCTTCTCGTCCGTTCTACGCCCTAAAATTAGAAGCATTTAATATGTATTTCTTTATTGACGTTCATAAGGGTACATTGTGTTACCCAAATAAATAATTGATTTTAAATTTAAATTAATATATCGTTCCAAAACTTATGATATCTGCGACTCAACTCATGTAGCAATAAATTGTCATTCTACAAATTCGTATCTCTGAAAGAATCAAAATGAAAACGCGAACCGTAACCGTGTGACTGAACCCTTGAAGAACAAGTATAATTGACCTCCTCACAATGCTTTATTATTTAAAAAAATATAGTAGGACCGATAAAGGTCACATTTACATCAGTTTAATTAATAACATAAACATGAATTTCATATATTCACCGATTCTTCAATTCAACGTGACAACCCGCAACCCATTCAACACTATCTCATATGCCAAGGAAAATCTCAATACAACCTTATCAAGATTATACCGAAATCGTGTCACACGTATTAAAAACGAGCTTTGTGTATCCGAGTATTATATTGCGAGAGCAGATTTGAATTTCAATTTGCTGGGATAATGTCAGATTTTATCTCTATTAACTATGAGTGTATGAGGCACGTTCTTTTTACATGTTTGATGATGTGTATGACAAACTTTGAGGTGTTCTTCAAACATATTGTGAACAAGGTAGCAGACATGCATTGGTCTTCTCCGATCGCTGGAAAAACATAAAAAAGCTTAAATACGATGTGATCCAAATTAATATCGTCGAATAACAATCCATTCTGTATTGTGGTTTGAAGTGTTTTTTATTTTTGTACAGAAGTCCTATTTAGGTGTGATAATTGAATGTAAATTGATAGGCAATGAGTACTATCTGTATAGAATTTCCATACGCTATGGCTTTTACCTTGTTCTGAATAGTTTCTTCAGGGGTATATACGTCTAGACTTTTATAATAAACCGTATGGGGATATTGAAGAGTTTGTTTAATACTTCAGAATACATGCCAAGAGCAGTTTGGGTGTAGTCCAGAATTTTGCCGTATAAGCCCTGATCCTGCATAAACACCTGGATCTTGAATGGGGTATGTACCATTTTCTATGTAAACCATATTTAGAAGAGAGACGTGTTGGGTGAATATCGATTACACTGCCTGCAAAAAAATATCTGCTTGTTTCAAAGGACAGTAAACAGTATTAGACTGTTTTATCAAACGTATTTCTATTATTTGTTTGTACGCTGTGAAAGAAGTTTTTCATTGATCCACAAACGATTGTGTATTTGATAAAGTAGACTTGACTAATACACCAATTCACAGTTCTAAAAATGTAGAGTTGATAGTTACTTCTGTCGGTGAAGTCAATAGTTGAACGGCCTTCTGATTAAACTTAGTTACCAGAATAATGATACAATATCTATAATACATGCGGTTAATAAATGTTTAATCCTAAATAGACAGATATTTCAATAAATCTTTAAAGTCTATTTTCCATGAGTTATTGGAGACTTTTTGTCTGCTTAAGATTTATAGATTTTAATAAAAAGCAGTTTATTATATTTATACTTTATTTACTGTTCTCACAGTATATTCGTCTATTGTCTGTTCTATACTAATAGTTATCTTTTAAAATTTACGTTACGTTTATGAAATTAACAATAATGAATTTGAATAAAATGCCAATTAGTTATTTATTTGTGACACACTCACAATACAGACACTCCAGTGAAAATAAAACAATAACAATTCAAAAATTTGTGTACGAAGTAATATAGATAATAATAAATAATTAAAAACAAAATAAGTAATTGTTTCTTGTATATGTAAATAACAATATTATATATAGAACGTATATACTTACAACGTAAAAGATTACAGACTACATTTCGTCATCATAATTCTCATTAATAGTCCATTAAACACTTGAACTAATAAAGAGATATAAAGCAAATTTTTGGTCACATAAAAAGTCCTTTGACGAAAGCGAAATCGCTGAAACTTAGTTCGTCGAACTTGAAAACAATCGAGCGATGTAAATTAAATCGAGTGACGCAGAGGTCCGTACTTAACATCTTCAACGAGCTTTTTACTTCTCTAACAAGTTCACTCAAGTGTTTGTTAGACTCAAATCCTTACTTAAACTTTTCCAAGTTTCGTACGTGTGATGCGTGGGACAAAGCTTTAAGCAACTGTATGTTCACAGGACTTTCACGGCGATTTTGCCATGTAAAAGCTTAAGTATATTGAGAAGAAATCTGTTGGAAATGGACTATATATTTTTATTTAATTATAAGTTGTTTGTAGGTGTTCGTCCCATTTCAATTTATCTTATCTACGCTGTCAAAAACTTGTATTAAACGTGCAAAAGTTTGATGTTTCATACAAATAAATAATAAATAAAAATATGTTTATTCATTTGACAACAATTCATTATAATGTGTAAGATTTGAGAACCCGTTTAAGTAAAAAGAAATACCGGTGTCAGGGTTCCCAGCTCTTCCATAACAAACTAAATTATGATTTCCTTAAAATATTTATAATTAAATTACATCCATTAATTATTCTGTTTTTGATTTGTTTGACAAATAGACATAGAATAGCTAATAAGGTTTTTCTCTCAATTAAACTCAGTCTTGAGGTTTTGATTGCTCTTGTACGCACTATCTACGAAGCATACACATGACGATATAATAATGAAAAATCACGTATAAATATTATAGTCACATATTGAGACATTTTTTTATGAGTGAGTTTGGTCAGAGATTATAAATGTAAGCAGCTCTCCTGCAATATGAAATTCGGTGGGATTGGAAAATGCATGGCCAGAGCCAATATTTGCATGAGAACAAGCAAAATCCCATGCGAGTATTTTGTGAATCAAAAGTTCTCAAGTGCAGACGTAGGAAATTGGCTTCCGAAGACCAGACAGGGTATCTGCGAAATTACTTCCTTGCGGATCCAACAGTAGAGAAAACTTTCATACGCTATTATTGAAATTAAATTTAGAAACTTTGGATTAGCAAATATAGCCTTAATAACGATTTTTTTGCAAATTAAACAAATGAATTTGCCGTACGAAAACACATCATTGCTGAGAGGATGGACTCCTCTATTATGTGTCTACGTATAACAATAGAGCAGTGTTGGCCTAGTGGCTTCAGCGTGCGACTCTCATCCCTGATGTCGTAGGTTCGATGCCCTTGTTTGCACCAATGGACTTTCTGTCTAAGTGGTCATTTTAACATAAGCACCTACGGTGAAGAAAAAAGTCGTGAATAAACTTACATATCGACGAGGGTTAGACGGCATAGAGTGGAGAGGCTTGTATTAGGCACAGAAGGCTAGCTCCATGCATATTTGAAAATTGAAATTATCACCAAACAGATAGAGAAATCTGACACGCAGACATATAAGGTTGTAGCGCCCCTGTTTTGTTTTAAATCAATTGAAGTTCCTTATAACGCAACAATAACGCGACACAAGATTACAATACTATGATATTCCAGCAGAATTTCTTATTTAATTATTTACTTGATGTGACCTAAAGCGTTAAATTTGACGAACAAGTACCACGTAGTATATTATACTATATAAATTAATTTTAAATTTGATTGCAATTAGTTCATTTAAGTATTTATTCAAAAAATAAACTTGCAAGAAATACAGTACAATTAAAATAATTAAATAAATAACAGACGGCCTTGACACTTTCGAGCGATCTCTTGCAGATAACCATTGTGAGGAAAAAATTAAATTAAATAAGGTGAGCGCCAGAAGTGCAAAGCTACATAGTATATTCCATTACTTAGACATAAAGAACGGAACAAAACAAAGCAATTTAAACGTACGCAGTTAATGAAAAGGACAATAAAAAAGCACACATGAATCACGATCAATTTAGTTAGATCAGTTAGAACGAAAGTAAGGGATACGATGTGGACAGGTGATGCTTGTACAGTAGAGATTTAAAGGAAGATAGAGAAGGAGCTAATCGCATAGGGACAGGAGTGATCTCCATACCCTCACTGCAGACACCTTAAAGGATTCGCCAAGAAAGATCAAGAAAATCAGCCGAGGTGCGCGTACGAAACCCAATATTATGTTTATCGTCAAACAATTATATGTTAACATATAAAGTAGGCTCTATATCTCAACCTATAAGGGACGTTTAACAAAATTCATGGATTTATTAATGTTGAATGGGAATTTATTGTGAACCGAATGGTTGTCAAAGCTAAGGGATTCTCGACTAAAAATGTTCCTTAATAGCACATTTTAATAAACACATTTTTTATCTGTATCCAACGTTTAGCTGAAAGGGCTCACAGGCATTCACTGCGGTGCTGGTGGCTTTACCAATTGGTTATCTCACATCTATGGCTTCTTTCAAACAGCCTTTAATCTGTGTAATTGCACCTTTATATACCCGTATCACTACCGCTGGGCGAATACATATCAGTGCTACAGTCGCGTTCGTTTTAGCTGGTATAAGTTATTGAAAATTACCTGTGTGTTTGTCTTTCGTTTATACGAGTACTATACATTAAAAACCTTAAATACACGCGATTTTTTTATATTATCTCACTAAATACTTCAACGCAAGTAAAAGAGTGTATGGACGGCAGATATTATCTTTTTTACTTGGATATGATGTGCGCGAAGTTGAGTTGCTTGATTCTTGAGCTGAGGTGATTTTAATGAATTTCGGATAAAAGTGAAGGAATTATCCTTCGAACAATTTAGACTAAATCACAAATGGATTTTCGTTCTTTGTAATGTAAACTAAGAAATTTTGAAGAAATTATTGATTACGAGTATTTACAATTTTCTTAACCTACAAAGTAATAATAAAAATTATTAAAAAGAAAATCAAAACAAATTTAAAAAGTTTGGTCCTTGTGTACCTTTAACGCTGCCAGAATTTCCTCGTTGTATTGTGATACTTAGTCGTTCAGCCAGTTAAGCACCAGCTGTGGGGTCACCGGTACTATCTACCAGGCGCCAACTTGAATCTTAAATTTTGTAATATATGTATACTCAACCTACTAAGGGCAGTCTATCACAGCAGAACTGATTTCGACAAATTTGCAATGGAAGTTGATGTAAGAAAAATTATAGGCAACATGTTTTTTACTAAGAAATTTATTCTATAAACTTTGAAATCTCAATAGGTTTGCCTTTGTTTTTATATGAACTAATTTACATTAACATCATTAAGTCATTACTGATATCTACAAACCAGTTCACAAAAAATCAAAGTAAATTCACCTGACCGACATCCGATTGAAACGTCGATTCAATGTTTCGCAAAAACAGGAAATGTATTGGGCAGGTGTATTAAAATACGCATAAAGGAAATTAATGTTTATGTAACTTTGATGTATTCAAATTTTAAAATAGATTGATAGATAAAAGTTACATGTATTTCAACTAAAGAATAATTTCTTTGAAAGGATTAGAATGTTATATTTCTGATAAAAACTGTGTTTTGTCTGCGCTAGCATTTTTATATACTATTAACAATTTTTAATATGCACGAATATACTGCGGATAGACACAAAGATTTTTTAAATGTAGCAAAGCAGCATCAAGTCCTTTTTGCTAAAGACTTTCCTAAATTTGCTTCAAACGATTTTCAGGTCATTTTATCACTAATCATTTTAACAAGATATATATGTACATATATATAATTTTGAAAATCAGTTTCGTAATTCTCCAAACATTGAACACCTCCGTCGGCCTTTTGTTGTTAACGGCGTATAGTTCTGGATTCGGTTCCCGTCGTAGCAGTAAATTTTTACCATACACTTTCTGATGTGAATAACACGAGTATTGAGTATTTAAGAAGTGTGTCGCTGTCATCTTTACCTTATATATAGTATCATAATTTGACTATTAGTTTGAACTTCGAGGTTTAAACCTAAGTAGCAACTGATTTTTGACTGAGTCATAATTCTGTAAAGACCTCAAAAGGGTTAAATGCAACAGTGAATATAATGCGTATATTCCGATGACCTGCTAACTTAGTTTCGTAATGCGTGGGGTTGGGGCTAGGGAGTGACGTCATCTTCCAACCCCTCCAAGATGAGATCATCCACTCTCTCCGTAACATAGTTATAAATAGTACTTTCACATAAACAGATAATGCGGTTAATCTGTTTATGAGAAAGTACTGTTTTTTTAGATTATTTAGTACATTACGAAGATGTTGAAGCTGTGCCTATTAAAATGAGGTACCTATTTGCAATAGCCCAATAAGTTTTTGGAACTAACAAATGTATAAATTCATTCAATTTTAGGTCACAATATGAATATTATAAACCAAATATCATTTCGATTTATTTGGAACAATACATGTAATATATATTAAAATAACTTCATCTTTAAATCCAATAACACTATGCATTAAATGCAAATTGCTGAGATTAAACGTTTCTTGATCCTCAAGACTTTACCAATAATTATTATTATACCGATAAACAGTTATGACTTGCCATTACAAGTAACCACAAAGCTTCGGGACAGCTTCTATTATATAGGTAATATCATATAATATTAGCGTTAACTTCGTATTAGAATAACCCCGTAGTAATTCCTTACTTTTAATGAGGGTCTACTGGTGGAATAAATCGTAAAGACCAATCCTCTTATAAAACGGTATAAAGTGTATTTTTCAAATGGATTTTTGAGTGCTCACAGGTTTGATGGGCAAATCTAAATGATCGAATATACTGAGGTGAAACGTACAGTTTACACTCTTTTTACTTTTATCGCTCGTGATAGTAAAAAGGTAGTATATATTTTAATTCCGCGCTTTTATTGCTCTGTAAAGATGAAGGGTATGAAAAATAAAGCGCCTTGTTGTTTTGTTAAGGCAAACGTGATGCGAGGTAATTTTTCTCGAGTAGAAAATCGATTAATCGGGGGCAATATATTTAGACGTATCTAATCCAACAATTGTTTTGCTATCAGAGGAGTTCGATATAGTCTACGGGCTTACAAATGGTTTGGTGTCCAACAGACGATTGTAGTCTGGTCTGATAGTGTGAATTGTAACGAAAAATTAGAAGTACATTTAACATTAGAATCGTATATTAATTAAAATACATATGTTAATTACATACTTTATTATTGATGGTTTTTGACATATGAAGTCTTTGCCGTAGATCATTTGTCTTTATAAACCCAGTAGGTGAATAACCTTCGGTGCTCAATATACGTCATTTTAGAATCTAAGATATGCAAAGTTATATTTATAGTAAACATCCATTGAGACACAACATAATTTAAAAGCACGCCTTTTAAAGTATATAAAACTAATTTACTATAATTATTATCAAGATTTACACTTGACAAATATAACATTCTATTCAATAATATATCATAGCAATATTCACTAACATTAACTCCGCGTTATAAATAAAAGGGAATAAAATGGGAATATAATAAATATGCAGATTTGTGAATCGATAGGTTTCAATATTCCTTTCAAAGCTAAGGTTGGCATCAGTCTGATAAATCGCTCGCTGAAATAGCCTTAATTTTCTCCTTTATGTCTCGGGCACACATGCTCGTATAGATTTACGTTTCACAGCTAACTTTCTTTATAATACTATAAACTAAGGTGGGGTAAGCCGTTAAATATAACTCCTTTTAATTGCGTCGCACCTGCTGTTGATTGAAATCTGTTTTGGGTTTATTACGAGTATACAAAGTAGTAGGATAACATTTTAGTAGCCAAGTGTTGAATAAAAATAATTTAAAAAAAAATCGGTTGTCTGTAAAGTTGGTTTACTGACGATAGTTGAACGTGACAACGTCATAAGAAAATACTGATGGAATGGTTGAATTTTTTTCAAAAGATTTTTTTTTTGTTTGATAGATATTTTGTATGGATATAGAGAAGGTGGTAAATGGAAATCACAATTGAATTGATCAAGTTACATTTATTTGTACGCATAAATTCAATTATGTCAATTTTTTGTGCCTCTTTGTCGCTCGTTCCGCGCTCTCGCTTGCACTTCAAGCCTTAAATGGAGCGCCTCAGAGGTAACGCCTCGCCGCGAGGTAACGCCGCATGCGTCATGTTTTTTTTTGTGCGTGCAGCCGGCTCCATCGAATTATAAGACGTTGTCACGTCAAAAAAACATAATGAAATGTATGAATACTATATAAAATTACGAGAAAACAATACAGCTATTTCAAATCGCGAAATGGAAATAGCTATATCTTCGATACAATCCGAAAAACTGTTGATTAGTTTTTTTTCTAATAAAAGCACATTAGCTCTCATAGGAGGCCTATGCCAGTCATGTGTACCCACCCAAGGCTTAATTTAGCTAGACGCCCTACTAATTACTAAACATATATTTCTTATATTACTGTATATTGTAGGTTATATCATATTCAAGACAATTATACATATATGTAAAGGAATTCTATTTCGGGCTAAATTAATATTAAAAACACAACTACCTTCTATGCATTATACAATATTTACTATATAATTTACAAGTTTATATAATATTTTTTATTAGACAGTATATCCTCTGTAAGGTTTTTCATTCTATGAATGTTCCCTAGGATTGCATAATTTATAAATATAAATCAAAACTCATAAGGATAAATACAACAAAAAGGATAATTTGAAGAATGATTTGCATAATTACCAAATTTGATTTTCGCAAATTAATTAAGGAAAATAATGGGTTTTTTTGAATACTTGAGGATAGTTAAGTAATTTAGTCATGTTTCTGAATTTAAAGCACAAGGAAGTATTTTTTATATTTTCACGTTCCTCACATCAACACCAGCTATGCAAAAAACATAGTTTTGTATCGCGCAGCCCGGACATACAACGATCACAATTTAGCCCTGACTTGTTTAAGCTATCGCGGAATACGCTTAAAAGCAGTTTTAAGAATATTCATAGCCTGCATCGTGAGCACTCCCCACATACACACCCTCTCTTTCACACCATTTCAAACACAGCACAGCCGTATGACAGCAGTAGGAATACGAAATAAATAAATAAATATTTAATTGGGCTCCTGATGCTTTTTGTGATGATAGGTCGATATAACCCGTACAAAAGTTTTTGGGAAGACATAAATAGGCAATGCGTGAATTTCAATTCACATTTATCAACTTATCTCTAAAACGGGTTTCGTTGTTAACAAGCTGTTTAATACAAATATTATACCATAGCAAATATGACTATATTACGGCAAAAGGCCGCAGACATCAACCGGTGCCTAATAAAGCAAAATATCCCATTTATCTAACATAAGAACCGAGTAAGGGCAAAGATTGCGATGAAAATATCTCTAAGCTCAACCTTACTTCTTTTAAAGTAGATTATAATCAAAGTAATGTATCCATAAAACATAGCTGTCTCTTGACGCTAGTCTGGAGCTCTCAGGTAATAGGTATTTGAAGATTCCAAGTTTTAGTATAAAAGTTGGAATAAATGATAAATAAAAATCTTTATAAACAACTGGAAAAGTTTGGGACGCATTCGTATTTTGGTTTTATGTTCGTATAGTTTATTGAAAATATCGGAAAACAGTACAAATATTTGCTTCATTTATTGTATACACAATAACTACTGTTTTACGCACAACATTATAAATAAAATTGACCGTATCTATTAATTAATTATCAAGAGGCTGTAGAACTCAACAATAAACTGATGAACTATTTGAAACGCGGAAACTACATTCTTATACTGAAAATATAATACTTCTTTGCCTTAAAAATATAATACACACAGAGAAAATCCTATAGTTTCTGTAGCAACAGTGAAATTTTTAGTCTAATGAGTGCGTACCGGTAAAATAATTAATCGTGAGCCACGAATTAAGATTACCACTATACGATTTATATCCCACGAATTACGACTTGAAAAGCTATGTGTGATAAATTTTTGTATCTACCTTAATTATTATTTATGGTCCTGAATATATTTTTAAAGGATGCTTTTGCACGCGATCGCATATACATTATATGATGTACGAGCCAAGGCTATATAAATCAATGCTTATATTAGGCATTTTAAATTTGCTTTTCACTGGCATGTATTACGTAAATTAAATGAAAACTAAGTCCAATATTTTTTATATACTCGTACAAATGGTACTAAATTCTTGTTTTAATAAGTTTAAAGTCTAAATAGTCATAGTAAAGTTTAAGTCTAGTTAAAAATATTTTAATTTAGACTCATGTCGGCGAAGTCAGCAAGACTTGCTTTTTTTACACGCTATTCTTAATGGGCGGATTTATGCCCCTATTTGCTGTCGTTAATTTCTCTTAAAATTCCTCCTCCGCGACAAGATACACAAAATTCTTCCATGTGCCTTGGACGAACTCGAATTACATGCATAATTCGCCAATGTTTCGGGTTTTATCTAACTATGACACCAATTATGAGGATTTTCCACCTCACCAAAGAAGATGTGAGAAAGTATTCGAAGAGGCGGGTAGACTCTGATTTTGTTTAAGCAGTAATTTGAAATATTAAGTATTATTTGTTGTTTCAAATGTAAAATTTCAATTTTCTTTAGTTTTTTTTACATATTTATATATGTACTCTGTTTTGGCTTTCTGTATTGTCTAAGTTTTTATTTTAAAATATGTATGTTAGCTGTAAGATATCTTATTAAATAAATAAATAAAATAAAAGTCAGCTTTTAATTTATAATCACATATAATATGATCATAAAAGTTTCCTTAGTGGTTTAGCTTAGAACCGTCACTTACGACATTCAGGGGAACTGATAGACGATATACGAAAGGCAAAACTGTTCGTTTGATTGTGATTGGACAGAGGGATGTTATATGGTGACGTATCATGTCGAATGATTAATCAAAATAAAAATGGAACACACCATCATTTTGTATTTCGTTTTACATTCTCACCCCCCTGTACCGACAGGACTCTCGATCTCAATAATGAGTTTTTGAATAACGCGATCTGAAATTTGCGTGATATTGAGAGATCTACATCGAAATTGAGCTAAACGACGACTTAATTGTTCAAATGGGCACTCCGTTTGTTAGCCAAAATTGGTGTAATTGGTGTAGTTATAGAGTACCTGCGCTGATCTCAGCAGACAATTAAAACCTCAAAATATTGTATTTTTAAAGGTTTCTTAAAAGCCCTTTGGCATTGAGTGTCCATGGGCGGCGGGATCAATTAACATCAGATGAGCCTTTTGTCGCCTGTACTATAAAAAAGAAAAGAATTTGGTTATGTTTTCGAAAGTACATATACAATTACATATATATGTATGGTAATTTAAAAAACTGCCTTATGTATGTAAATTAAATCTATATAAAAAACAATGCAATGCTTAGTTTAAGTTAACAATTAAATAAGTAACGCTAAAATCGAATTGTTTTTTGCAGTTCAAAAATTTATACAGCGGTTCATGGCCACTGTACGGCTATTAGCAATAACAAAGTACTAAAAATTTGTGTATTTTGAGTTATACAGGAAGATATGAGCATATCTATCGTGATGACTCATATATGTTTACAGGAAAATCATATATTATGTTTACGTCATAATTATTCAACTAATCAATACGAGTATAACGTTAATACAAGAATATTTTTCAAACCAATTAGTCTGCCGGATATTATAAATTTTCGATTCATAACAACAATCGATAACTAACAAACAATGCGTATAGGTTAACTTGGCTTCCATCCATTCCATTGGAGAAAAAATAACAATAAGTTAACTAAAATCAGTCGCCAAAAATATATTCCTGTTTCTGTAATATTAAGAAAATATTTCTTATTTTGAAGTCGAAAAGGACGCAATCTGATCATTACCGGTCGATTTGCGAGGGAAAACTTAGTTAAACATTGACATTAAATAATGATTGCTATTTCCGAAGCCACCATCGCTAAATTGGCCGCACATCTCGAAGTTCTTGCTACAATTAATTCGAATAACAAAATTTCAGTGGTAATATAGTCGAAAACAAAATTTATAGAGAAATCTATAAGTCGTTAGATTTGAGTATTATTTAAAAATAGTATTTTGGAAAACAAGAGAACAGTGTCAGTGTGCGCAGTGTGTTAGAGTGCACATCCATGATTCCTAAGTTCTTTTTAATAGCTAAATTTACATACTATCGCAAATCGAATTAATATGTAAATCACGAATCGTGAGCTCCGTATAATCGACATACATAGCTGTATGTCGATATAAAACTGGTTACGCCTGTCGCAAAATACTTTTGTCTAGGCAAATGCACACAAATTTATATGAACGTTACACATATATTACTATGTTACTTTCCGCTAATCTATAGACACATAAGCGAATAATGGCAGGGATCAGAATGTCAGTATTTTGATAAACATTTAATTTTGTCACAATGGAATGTACAAGGAAAACATCCAACAAAATATCACTGGTTTGACCTTTTAAATGATAGCAATAATTTAAGATAGGTATTTTATTATTATATCAGTCTATAATATACATAATATATTTAAGCTATGAGTGGTTAATTTTATTAAATTTATACGAAAATTCGATCATAATAGTATTTCGATCATTCTAAGACAGAGGGTTGGCTTTGTCAGCTTCCTAACTATGACTAAAATAAAAATACTTAAATCAAACGGAAGGTTCTAGTGTCAAAAGGCATACCTATCTACTGACTGGCCGGTCTTAGGTCATCATAAAGACGCTAAAATTCGCCAGGTCCATTTGGATCTGCGCAACTGTCTATATCATCTAATTAGCTTAGTTGCGCAAGATTGACGAAAGTGTCGATCACTTCTTTCAGAGACCAAGACTCACTTTGAGTTGCACCAGCAATTTAACTAACTAAACAAAAAGGAAAAACCGTATGAAATCGATCAAAGTAAATTACTTATAATTTACTTTAATGTGACCCCTGTAATTAAGATAAATTCATACAAGTATAATCTCCAATCAAATGTATCTCATACCGAAAACAATGTGCTTAATCAACATGCCCATGATAAATATTTATTTTTACATTAAAGACTATCAGTTGATTGAGAAAATGTCCGACGATCGTTTGTTATTGGACAAATGTCGTTGTGGAGAGAGACAGGGCCGTATTAAAATAACTGGGGGCCCACTGTCATTTTTAAAGTAAAACATTTACGTGGTAAAAATGTCTTAATAAATTTGTTTATTATTGTAAAATTAGTCGTTAAACTGTCACGCCAACTTCTTTTGAGTCTACGAGTAGTTTGAAGATGATTACTATGGTAACTTAGTAAATACTAAACTTTCAGATGTTTAAATAAATTTTCATTTTCCCTTTGCAGTAGAGACTTTAGGAACATGGGGTTAAATTGCACAGGCGCTTATTAAAGATTTAAGTTTGCGTCTGGTTATTAGTACCAGCGACTCCAGCCCTGAGATTCTGTAACTCACTTTACGAACTCACACAGCGGTTTTCGCATCGGCGGTCGCTTTCAAATCAGTCGTGAAGCAGTCATTTTTTGATTTGGCATTCTGATAAACAATAAACTACAAGTTTCCCACCTTTTCAGAATGCCAAATCATAAAATGACTGCTTCACGCCTGATTTGAGAGCGACCGCCGATGCGAAAACCGCTGTGTGAGTTCGAAAAGTGAGTTACAGAATCGCAGGGCTGAGCTGTTGCGTTCCTCGCTTAACGAATAAGTATCGCATTACGGCGAGGAGTTGCTGCCAGAATTAAAAGCTACAGGGACCAAACTTTTTAAATTTATTTTATTTATCAAATTTTTATTATTATAATTACTATGTAGGTTAAGAATATTATAAATACTAAATTAATTACTATAATATAAATCATAACAATATCCCTTGGTCCATATACACAACTAAAGATATAGAGCATTCTTAAATACGCAATACATATTGTCTAATATTACTCGATTTATTTTTAATTTCTGTCGAATTAGCTTTAGTCTATTTATATTTCACGTTCAATCATATAAAAATAATTATGTAAATGTCCATATCGAATTATCTATTACAAATGAGGCCCCAAAGTTACAGTGCCGAACAATCTAAACTTCTGAGATTTATTACTACTGTTACATTCAACGACTGTGCTCGTTTGTATCAATACGAGGCACTTCGAAAAAACCTTTTAGCGAAAAAGTAGTCAAAGTCATTAATGTTTGGGTCCCTAATTGCAGTTTGTAAGCTTCGATTAATAGAGATGTATTGATATTGTATCGGATTTATTAAAACGTACTTTAAATTAAACCAATACTGCTTTCACATGCTAGGTATACGTGTATTACACCTTTTAATTACTTGTTATTTATTGGCAACCAAGGTTTTTTTTAATATACATGTGTCTTTACTAAGACATCATGGCACATTACAATCTAGCCTAACTTAAGACTAATAAGTAATTTAAGTCTAACCTAATTTACTAATAAGGATTTTTAGTTAAGAAAGTGTCCAATAACACGTCTACTTACGTCTCTATTAAGGGAAATACACTCTGTTCTTGTGTTCTATTTTTTTTTTCACTCACGTGTATTTAGTACTGACGTGCACTAACACTAATTCACTAGTTCAAATGGTTTTGTCTTTTAAGTCATCTCACTAGGCCCGTGGTGTCAATGAGTTGAATAGCCTCGACATTCACGTGATGGTGGAGCCTATGTTCGTGGGCTCAACCAAGGTGACGGATAAAAAGTAAATCAATAAAAAAAAAGGATGCGTGTACTTCTTATTAAAAATAGTTTCACCTCCAGTTTTTGATGTTTCACAGCGATAAGATGACAACTCTTTTTTTGTATTCAATTTAGTGCACTTACACTGATTCATCAATTGTTTTTTGTCTCTTGTCCTTATATTTGCTAGATTAAATCAGAAAAATTACATGTTTTGATTAAACAAATTTTTTTAATCAAAACATTACTCGATAGTAATAATACATACGGATAGTTAACCTCAATTGTAATGAAGCACTTAGGAAGGTTGATGAGCACAGTTTTTCCACAAATATTAATTAGTATTAGTTTAAATATTCAATTTAAATCATTTCTGATTATAATTCAAAAAGCATTGCTAAATTTCTTTGAAAAAATAATTAAAACTCCTATATTTGTTTAAAAGGTAAATGACAAATGTCATTATGGTCATTCAAAATTCTTAGCATACGAACTTCACGCATATTCTATTTCTTTTTACTTGTAGATTGTCTTATTCCTATCTCGCTCGCGCACGCTATAATCACACTCCTAATTTTGTGTCACAGGTGCGCGCGCATTGTAAAATTTCACTCTCATAAATTTTTCATAACGCGCCTAAAGAAGTATAACTTCAAAAAGTAACCATTACCGGCGTGACATCGTTCGGTAATAGGAAAGTATACTTAAATCAAATGTAATCACTTTGTTTTAAGGTTTCATTACTCGGAAAGTGATTAGTCGTAATATAATAAGTAATTTAAAGATTTAAACATTTGAACATTATCTGTTAGGTTTATGTAAGTTATATTATTGTTTATATAAATTATGATGATATGGGTTTTCCCTCCGACATCTACGTAGTCACTACTTTTAATGAAATAAAACAATTATTATCATTCACAAATTATCTATAAGGGTCACAAACATTCATGTTGTTTTATTTATAATATTTTAATGTATGGTTACATGTATGCACACATTTATCTAAATAAATAATTATTTTAGCATGCAATGTCTGCATAGGAGTAATAGCTCTATACCTCATTCGATTGCATTCATCTGTTTTATTAAATTTGTAAAGCTTCAATACCCTAATAAACGAATTTTGTTACGGGTTGGAATTTACAAAAGGTTAATCACTCACTACCTTAGAGTCTGTAAGGAGAACCTATTTTTTTTCTAGGCATTTTCATAGCTATTAACTTATATTAACACTAATTAAATCTATAATGTCTCCTGCAGTCTTCCTTGCGAGAGTTACGCGATATAAAATTAAAATTAAATATTTTATTTTTTTCAATTTTTTTATTAAAAACAATTAAAATAGTTAAATAATAACCCCGAAGGTAAAGATACTTAATTAATTGTGTATATATGAACATATTCCATCGTATCAATTTATTAACATAAACAAAAAAATCTCCATTTTCAGGGAAATACAAACATGGACTACATAATATTGATATATCGTTGCATCGGGGATCTGTCACTATCGTTATGTCACGATATAATCGATGGGGCCTAAGTATTATTTATGGCGCATGGTGGACGCGTCTGATATTTGTACTGAATCTGATATTGATCTATTACACCTAGTTTGGGTGGAAACTATAAATATATTGCAAACAAATATATACCTGTTAAAAATTGTTCCAGGCACTGACTAAGAAAATTATTTTTACGAAAATTATAATTACGACATTTGAGGCAAACGAAATACAAACTTTAAAAATACAAATTATAGTTTGTTGTATTCTTCCAAATGCTTTTATAATTCTATACTGAAGACTGTACGTGCTACTACAATATAGCTTGTATTCGTATTGTTTCCATGAATGGAAGGCTTCTCTAGTCCTTTTTAGTTCTATATTGTCAATAAATATACTCTTTATTATGTACACTTGTGAAGAGACAAACAACACAGTAAGGAAATCAATACAATTTTATTTATTTATTTTAATTGAACAATTTATAGTTAATAATTACAAGTCCATTGCATTTTTTTGGCTTAACAAGGCGGGGGTCAAATTACAATCAAGGTGGACACGATGGTGTGTTTCGTTTGATTCATTTGTCAAATAACAGGTTGTAAATAATGACATCATCATCCTTTTCATGAGCAAATAAAACAGTCGCTCATGCGCATGCTCACGTAATACTCCGGCCGTTTTGGACGTCCATCCTTATGAAAGAAATAGTCTTTTATCTTTCTTCCCCCACTCGTGGCCGTATCATCCTGGAGACTAACCATGATACCATGCTGTGGAGATCTAAACAGCTTTCTACAATTCTAGCCATAGAAAGTTATTTTAATTAAATTTTCTGATTTTGCACAGTTTATATTATTCATTGCTTGTATCTACACGGTCCGTCTGTCCGTGTGTACGTGATTCACTTACGAGACACCGATTTGCTGTGTTGGGACTTGCAGTTACATTTAATATTGAAGCAAAATATTCTTTACTGTGTTCAACTAGAAATCGTATTAACCATGAAATATTTTCATGTCTCAGTTAATTTATGATAATACTGCAATCTGGTACTGTGTATGTGAAGCAACAGTCTTGTAATGAATGTCAGTTAATATAATTAGATCAGATATTTAATGAAAAATCTTACATACAGAACGCATACTTATAAATACATAAGGAAAACCAATTTTCCTCAATAACATTTAATTAGTCCTCGTAATTAATATATCCTGTTTATGACAATAAGTAAAGTTTTGATTAGCAATATTTCCAATAACATACCTAACTTAATTTATTACATACCTTACATTAATTTACTTGTCAGCTGCTACCGTTGATACAGTGAACATATAGTATTAGTCCCAAAGTAATTGTTATATTTACTATTTCTATTTTATAATAAATCTTATTATTCTGTATAATGTTTGGGGACACAATCAATTAATTATCAGATTAGATCCTGTATACCGCCAAATATTTCCGTTTCGATATTTGTAAATATGGCAGGAACATGTATACTAACTTTTTTAGTATAGTAGTTTTTTTCTCCACACGAAACTACCTTTTGAAAGGGGCAACTAGAATCTTCTTTATATTTTATTTGACGTTCAAAGGTGCCATTTTAGGTGGTCTAATTGAAATAAATGATTTGACTTAACTTGACATGACATTCTATGTACCTACAATTAAATCTTAAACCAACCATATGGTCATAAACGTTTATTTATTGTTTTGTTTTATTAGTCTAAGAATTCCATGACTGACATTATAGTTTGTGCACCTCTTATAAGTATGAAGTGCTACAAATAAGCGATTGATTACAAATGAAATAAATAAGTACAATTCACTTTGCCACATTATGAAGTGATAATCAGCTTTCAATATATAAATCAAACAACATCTATCGCATAGCATTGACGAGAAAATAATCAAATGACGAGTGAAATGGGGGGCTGAACACAGTTAGTAGTCGGAACACGAAAGTTAATGATGTTAATCCTTAAGCGAATTGAGGAAATTGCGCCCCAGTTCCGTAGAAAACGACTGATTGGGCACTAGGTCGATTACCGATTAGAGTAAGTGTGAGTGATAAAATTTAGCTTTGCTTTTGAATATATATATTTTTTACTACGCCTATTAATCCGAATTTATATAAAACTGTGACATACTTGAGCTGTTAATTTCAGGTTTTCGTAAAGATTTATGTATAAGATAAACGTTGTCACTTGTCAGTTTTGGTTCCTAGAACACCTATGGTATAGTTTCTACAGGTTAGCAGTGTAACACTGACTGATAACTGGCCTGAATGGATTAAAAAAGAATCGAAGATACACATTTAAAACGGGGCTTCCATAAACGCTTTTTGTTTTTTTTTTCTCCTTCGAATTCATGTAAAATTTTACCTTGTAAATAGGAAAAATAAAAAATATAAATATAGTTGGCTTTGGGGAGACCCCGGTGAATGGTGAGAAATAACATTGGAATTTCATCATATTAATTACTAGCTGGCCTGGCGAACATCGTACTCGTATCGCCTAGCAGTCGATTCTTTATATTTTTTAAATACTTATTCTGCTATTCGGGACACCGGTCTAGCTAGTAAGATAAAAAAGAAAGTTGATAAGACAACAAATACATTATCTTCTACCGCATTTACCATGGAGAGTGTTCAGAGGAGTTGTTCGGATTAATACCCGCAGCCGAGTTTCGTCATCGGACGTCGAGGCAGAGTACGAAATTCCACCCGTATCACCTCGACGTCCGCCGTTCCACAACTGAGCGTTTTTCAAGGCAGTTTTTGCCGCGCACCACCACTTTGTGGAACCAGCTGCCCACTGAAGTATTTCCGAACCAATTCGACTTAGGGTCCTTCAAGAAAAGAGCGTACCACTTCTTGAAAGGCCGGCAACGCACTCGCGAGCCCTCTGGCATTGAAAGTGTCCATGGGCGGCGGTATCACTTAACATCAGGTGAGCCTCCTGCCCGTTTGCCCCCTATTCGATAAAAAAAAAAAAAAAAAAAAAAAACATAATTTGTATGGGAATGTAGAAAAGTGTTGTTTTTAGATTTTCACTCAATTTTTTTTAAATTTTTCTCTCCGTAAGAACCAACTTCAAGGAATATTATAAAAAAAGAATCAGACAAATCGGTCAAGCCGTTTTCATGTTCTGTCGTGACAACGGAAAACGGGTTTAATTTTTATATATAAAGATACATTTATGTTTTTTTTTAACCTAAACATCTCATGTATAATATCACATATTTATTGGCTGATTAAAAGAGTATTAAAAAGTATTAACATCTTTTTTTTACTAAATATAAAAATCCTTTTTATTATTCCATGTTTAGAAGTAAATAAACACGTGTACACTAATTATAATCCACTTATTAATTAAGTCCATAAAAAACAAAAGAACATATTTGATTTACTTGTTATGAACGAAATCCAGCAATCATATACATTAAGGCAAGCTTTTAACATTTTAATAATTATGCTATAGGGAATCAAAAGTAAAACGCATTGTATATGCTTACAGCACTATACTTTTATGCGCAATGCATTAAAAAAGTAAAAAAAAAAAAAACTTTTACTGCACCCGGCTTATATTCACGTATTTTATTATTATTTGAGTAAAATATTTTTTTTTTGGTCATGTTAAGATAAAGTAAAATGTTTATATTTTAAAACAACATGATATGTGAATAATTTATCTATCTTAACATGACCAAAAGTTTCATGTTAGATAGAGGAAAATATTTAATGTAAATACAAGAAGCGGTCAGAATAAAACTGGTTAGTCCACTGACGCATTCGTTTGTACGGTCAGACAAACAAGTATACACTATTTGATCATAGATTTTTTTTTAAATCTATATTTTTCCTTAAATTATTTTTGCGAGATTGGAATTGTATCTATAGTCTAATATTAATACTACAGCTGTACGAAATTATAAAAGACTAGTAGTATTTTTTAACATATTTATTTAACTTGTAAGAAAGCACGCGTCTTACATACTTAAGTCGTATACTGTATTCAAGTTATTAAGTTTTAATTATTGTACCAATTGTACTTAACTACTAAATTGAGTATTGGTAACAAAAAAAGTAAAAGTTCTTAAAACGCCGGTAATGAACTCGCGAGCCTTCTAGCATTGTGAGAGTCCATGGACACTTTCACATAACATCAGATGAGCCTACCGTCTTTTTGCACCTTGTTATATCAAAAAAGATGAAGGAGTGAGACAGAAATAGCAAAATATTTTTGTTTATTTTACCATAAATTTAACAGCGAAAAAAAAATTATTGTTTTTAAAATCCTTCTAATAAATTAAAATTGCACCAAAATTTTGTGATATTCCAACAAACTACAATATTCACATGCATAGTATATTATATATTATGCGGACCGTAATCAATACAGATACACATATACATAAAATAAAGTGTACATGACCTCTAAGATCCAGTACTACTCCGCGGTCTGAACAAGGCGCGATCTCTTTACAATATCTATTATTAATTTGTTTAGTGATGACTGCGTAAATAGAATTTAAAATGAAGTGTTTTATTGTGATATTTGGACTGATTTTAATTGCGGATAATGCATGTAAGTAATTAAAGACCGATGATTTGGTATTTTTTTATTTATTACAGGTTCTAATCAAAAAATCTTTATATTAGCAGTATAGAGTAATCGCAAGTCGTAATAACAATGCACCGTGCATTGTTGACTAGCTGATGTCCGTGACTTTACTTTTCGGTATTACAGCATCTAATTACCGGCTGATATAACCAAATAGCGTTTAGATGAATATTAGGACTTTTATCAGATTTATAAGGTCAACAAACTATTAACCACTGCGCTTATAAACTTTGTTTCCAAGTTCTATTGTATTTTTGACGGAAATCAAATTAAGAGATAAACAACTAAGCTACAAAGACTAACTAATTGATATTATTTAAATGTGAATGATATTTTAAAACGACGTTGTTTTTAATATCAATGCAAGAAATCTTGAATGGTAATTCCAAATTGCCGTATTCAAAACATGTTTTTTCTTATGCGAATCAAAGTTAATTGTTATAGAAAAATAAGTCGTATTAATACTAAAACATGTTTGTGGCATTTGTGGTTATATTAATAAAATATAACCTTCAAATTAAATCATTTATCAAAGTATAGCATGACTTTTAGTTTAAGGTTTAATCTATCATGAACTTGTTATCTTTAATAAAGAAGCCGGACATTAATGGACAACTTATTGCAGTACCATCATCAATGGCTGTGTTATCAGACCATCAATGAGTATTTTTTCGGACATTAACGAGACCCTTGGCAACTCCATCCCACCAACGCAGACTCGGTCTACCGGGTTCAATATTATACATATTAAATAGGAAGTTTGTTTTGATTTAGCTTGATAAACATAGTCCCGGAAGTCTAGTTGTGCATTAAGTAGTTATCATGATATAGATCACAGATCAAATGTTATCTTGCAAGAGTTTGCGTATAATATAATTCTGCATAGATTCAAAAGATTTTAGTGTGTTTTTGCATTTTTTTGCAAAAAAACGTTCGTCGGTTTTTTGAGTTTGTTAATATTTATTTTGGCATCAAGAACCTTACGTATGTTTTATTCATCTCTAATCTTAAATTACTACTATTACTATAAAGACTTATAAAGAACTGGTTATGCTTCTCCTCATTAGCTAAGCATTCCTCCACGGCACAAATAAGTTGAAGGATTTTTTGTAAGTCCGAAGAATTGTAATTATATTAATTACAACTTTATATTTTGTAATGGCACTTAAATAGAACTAATCACAGCTCTCAAAACTAAAAGCCTTTGATAATACATAAAATTTACGAATTCTGTTTTGTTACCTAAGCTTAATTTAAGATGAAAAGCACAAAAGCACTCAAAGATATATTAAAATAATAGGATTTCTGATACTTAATTCATCATCAACTCTGATACTTAATTGTTCTGTATACAGAGTAATAATAGGGAATGAGGTTGTTTTATATTTTTATCTATTTAGTTTGTATATGTGGTGTAACCATTTAATGATTGGACTAGTTTTTATAAATTTTCATATATTGTACCTATACACATTACATTGCCATTTTTTTATGTATATAATATTTGAAAAAAATATCAGTTTCAGAACAATGTACTACACCGCTCGGCCGGCGAAGTAACTGCATATCGCTTTATGACTGCCCCGAGCATTTAGCTGCATTTGCGCAGCGGCCTTTATCTGCCTTTGCAGTAAACTTTCTTCGGCAATCACAATGTGGTTTTGATGGAAGCATTCCTATCGTTTGCTGTGGTCCGTTACCCCCACAGACACCAGCTTCTTCCACGGTTAGTTCATTAAATATTTTTAACACAAATCGATTGTATCTGACAAAAAGACGAAAGGGTGTGGACGTATGATTTATAGTAATAAAGATTTATTATTGTATCCACGTATACGTAATTTGAAATATACCTACTTGCAAAAGCCCTTTCACAATATGCCTTATGACTGATACATTACCAACAAAGGATGATAGCGGTGCTCTAAGGGAGCGTTCAAGTATTACGTCATGCAATTTTTGGAGATTATTGACCCTCCCCCCCATGTAACGCGCCGTAACGTTTTTCTGTACCCAAGTATAGTAAAACGTTTCGTGACTCTTTATGTCTAAAAGTTACCATTATGTGGTGTGTAGTACTGGAAAGTCGAAAATAATATTAACAATAACACGTTATTCAATCCCCGCCCCGTATCGTAACGTTTTACAAAAGGAACGCTTTAAGCAGAAACTTATTGTTTGTGATGTAATTATTATATTTCTAATCGTCAACACATTTTTTTTTTAAATAAGCCGTTTTTAAAACATTTAAGAATTATGTTAAAATATAGTTCATCTGAGATGTCGCATATTTTTCGTGCTAACACTGTATCCCTTCTTACTTTTATTTTTCTATTTGATCCGACAAGACATTTACTGACTTATATGACTTATCAAATCAAAATACTATAAATTTGCAACCCTTACAGACACGGCCTCGCCCAACTCTCCCACCAGATGTAGGTGTCGATCCATCAGTTCGTGAGGACTCCTTTCCAGAACGCCGTGGCAAATGTGGTATTGAAAGGAGTGACAGGATCTTTGGAGGCATTATTGCTGATCTCGATGAGTTCCCTTGGATGGCGTTAATAGGATACCGTAAGTAACTAAGCATTCAAGTTTCCACAAATTATCATACAGTGGCAACATCGGCATGTTTGGTAGGGTAGAACCGTTTGGAGGCTGCAATTATAAAAGCCGCTGTAACAAGCGCATTGTATATTCAGACTAGAGAAAAAAACACGTAATTCGCTCACTCCAGTGAGATTCGGTCCTGCCCTTCAGGCGTTTGACCGCCCTACGACTGCTCGAACCAAGGTCCGAGTCACGTAGCAGACACCCCTCTGCTAGTCGTGGGAAAAGCCAATTTAAAACAGTTTGAGCTGACCGGTCTTCAAGCCACTACGATATTCCATTAAAAGATTTTAATCGGCATTCCCGATGAGCAGTTTTGTTTTGACCGGCCCACTCCTGCCTTCTTCAAGCCCATAGGATCACAGAGCACACCATTCCAGGCCCAACGGCTTGGTGTACAAACTCTACCACCAAGTGCACATAAGTGTGCAATGTACACGACTTTTTGTCCGACCGCTCCCTTAGAACGAACCTTATCGTCCCCGCGCCCCATTAGGGCCAGATTCCCTTAAGTCTCGGTCCCAGACCTAAAAGGTTATAGCGCTATTGACTTATTTATTTATTCTTTTGATTAAATTTAAACGTTATTTAATTAACACCGAAATGTATGAAGTTGTATTATCATGTCAGATATGTAACAACACTTTAATAGCGTAAAATCGAGTACTTTATGTGGTGTAAAAGAAACGATAATCATTTGCTGGAAAAAATGTTTCTCGCGTGCGTATATGAAATTAAACAGACGAATCTACCAAATGTATGGAAAACTTCTACGTCAGTTCTATAAGAGATATCATCGTATCGACTAAAACAGCTATTGCTTGCGAGATGTGGAGACGTCACTTACGGCCATTAATACTGGGTGGCGCAAAATTAATTAATTCAGCTATAACATTTTTTCTAAATTAGAAAACTACATTTAGGTTTTTTAAAATGTATATTTGTGCCATTTTATTTCGGATTTAAAGATGATGTCTTTTAAATGGTGACCTCCAGAGTTGATGCACATTTCAGCACATTTTGCGTAACTTGCCGTAATACTTCCTGCGATATGTTCCTTATTTCTTGATGAATGTTTTTTTTTAGAGCTGCGAGAGTCTGTGGCTTGTTCACATACACCCGTAAGAACATTGACACGATTATTCCACGTTGTTGGGGAGTAAAACGGTCCATATTTATTTTCAGTGTATTTTACATTTGTTAGCTACACAATTTTCAACAACAGAATGAAATATCGTCATATAAAAAAATAAACAAATTTTCTTTAGTGCCAGTACTTTTGCGCAACCCAGTATGTTCGATGACACGGAGAAATGTATCTATGTTGTTCCCCATTACATTTATCTTAACTGTCAAAATTAAATTAATAATATTTTAGGTACTAAAAGTGATCGAGTTACATATCAATGCGGTGGAGTCCTCTTCAATCACCGATATGTCTTAACTGCTGCTCATTGCGTGACCGGACAAATTCTTACCGTGGTTGGAAAATTGTAAGTAATAAACAATTAAATATAACAACGCGCTTATATAAGACATAGTTCTCACTGTTATTTTTTATCAGGTCAAAAATTATATCCAATAGCAAGACAGCCACCGTCGTTCTCCTACCGTATATTCTTAAAAAGCCGGCAACACACTCGTGATCTGTTTGGCATTGAGAGTGTCGATGGGCGTATCACTTAACATTAGATAAGCCTCCTGCCCGTGATATGTATATAAAAGACAACTTTTTAAAAGAAGAGAAAATGGCCAATACCAACGCTTTAGCTTTTAGGCTACTATTAGAGAACTATACTGTTGTGGGTTCGAATCCCCGTGTCCACATATACATACGAAAAAGTGAGGAAATCAGCACTTTTAAGAGCTAATAATAGTCTTTCGCTAAATACGATTGCTGAGAAGTCCTCCAAACAGTTATATAAATAATATTATAATCGTGTGTTAAACAAGTATTATGAAACGGTACTTACCAATTTAAAGCATTATTAAATTGTGTCTTACCTCTATTAGTTTCCATTTGTCTAAATAATTGTATGGAAAATCTCAATTTGTGCCTAAGCGCCCAAAAGTTTTCATTTTTTTTTTTAAATTAAATGAAAACAGATAAAAGTAAGATAAACACAGGGTAGAGCGGCTAAAGACTTAAATAAATACTTTTCAGAGACCGCGTCCGCCTTGGCGAGTACGACACACAATCAGATATAGATTGCTTAGCTGATGATTGTGCAGAACCAGTTCAAGAGATACTAGTTCAAGCTGCCTATCCTCACTCTGGTTTCTCCGATTCTAATGTTAACAGACAAGACGATATTGCTCTCATCAGATTGAGTAAGAGGGCTAAATATTCAGGTATTTATTTTGTTTACTATTTATGACTAAACGTAAACAGCCTTTTATTATGACTAGCGGCCCGTCCCGGCTTCGCACGTGTGGACATTAATTTTTAAAAAAAATTGTAGATATTTATATGTTCTTTAATACTGTGGAATTTTTTTTTTCTATCATCAATAGTTTTCGCAGCGCATGCGATGAAAGATATGTTATAGGGATATTTTTTACACTTTGGGTAACATTATTGTAGTTTTTGTAGCGATCCTTATTTTCTTGCAATTAAAATAGCCTGTATTAATCAGTGATAATGTAGCATTCAAATGGTGGAAGAATTTTTAAAATCGGTCCAGTTCTCATTGAGCGATTTCCTTACAAACATACAAATCATTCCTCTTAATAATATTAGTAAAGATATTGGTTTCCGATTTTTGCATGTATCAAATTGATGAATTTTAAAAGCAAGCGAACTGACCAGAATGTGGAAACAAAAACGTGTCGAATGTTACCAAAAGCCGACTCGTCAGAACTTTGGTATTTACCAAATTTTCGAGTCCTGGTCAAATCGTGCTGCGGACCGAAAGATAGAGGCAATCGAGATGTGGTCTCGGAGGAAAATATTGGCATTCACAACCAACTTAAAATCACCACAAGTCTATCATTTACAAGCGGATGCTAAAACTTTGACCATATTGCCAGGAGAGAGCAAAATAGTCTCGACAAGTTGGTAATGGTAGAGAGGAGTGATGACAGGAGTAGTCGGGGTCGATTACCTTCCCGTTGATCTGACCAAATAAAGACAAGTATTGGACTCAATATCCCTAAAGCACTAAGACAATCTGAGGATAGAGTGGTGTGGATGCAGCAAGTCGATGTATCACTTACGGCTTTTCGAGACAGGCACGAAATTCAGTAATACATTTTACGAAAATGAAAGGCAAGCAGACAGCTGTACGATTTTGGTGTAAGACATGCCGGTGTCCTCACCGTACAAGAGATATCTTATAAAGGCCAGCAGCGCACTGGCGAGCCTTCTGGCATTGAGAGTTTCCATGGGCGTATAACTTAATATAAGCCCGAAAAATTTTAAAACTTTATCATGGTAGTCGGTTTTTCTAGTCACAGAATAACAATCGAACCAAAACGTTTCTGATGAGGGATATATCATTGATTTCTAACGAAAAGTTGTAGAGCTTGGTAATTGTTGTAGAGCCTACAGTCAAATCAGCGACAGCATATTATGTCTGTCTCTTCGTGATAAGCTTAAAAAGTACTGCACGGAACTTATTGCAGTTTTTATCAATATCTAAAGGAGTCATGAGATAGGTTTAGGTATACATTTTTCCAATTAAGGGTCACAGTTGTATGAAGCCTGGGTGGGTCGAGCATACAATAGTTATAATAGTATTTGAAAAACTGAAATTAAATATTTTTGTTTGAAGTAAAGTTCTATAGAAATCACTCTATAAAGTAAGCTAACATAGGTAACACTATTCAAGATAGTTTTCTACATATAAAATGATGTTAACGGATCGTTTTCACTAATTAAGGATAATGAAACGCTGAGTGCATATAACCATTACTTGTTAGCGCACCTGATAATGCAGACTCATTAATTAACAATTTCTCTCTCCTAGGTTATAAATTTGGCTTAAAAATGTAAAAAATCCTTTAGAAAATTTAAATTAACGTAACAATCATACATTTCTATACATGCCCAAAATTTCTTAAAATATATCAAAATACACTGAAAAATAACAATAATTCTTATCTGTATTAATTAGCATTCTAATAAGATTTAAATGTATAAAGTGTTAATTAATTTAACAAAGATTTTTATTATCTTCTTTTGGATGTCGCACTGACGTAGTTACATATATATTATATATGTTATTAAAATAGTATATCATATCTAATATATAAAATTCTTCTGTCACGGGGTGCGTAATCGAACTCCTCCGAAACGGCTTGACCGATTTTGATGAAATTTTTTGTGCTTATCCGGTATCTATGAGAATCCAACATCTATTTTTCATCCCCCTAAATGTTAGGGGTTGTCCACCCCTAAATTTTACTTTTATTTTTTAGACAAAATTTTAAATTTCTATTTTTTTATGATACAACATACAAAAATACATACAACTAACTAACTAACTAACTTTCACCCCTCTACGATCAATCCCTATTTTTTTATTATAAATGATATGGCAAAACGACGTTTGCCCGGTCAGCTAGTAGTATGTATATTCATCGATTTTGAGATTTTTGTAATCATGTTGACTGTGCTAGTACGGATATTAAAATAATGATATCAAACTTGCCCGGAAATCCAATATTGAAGTTGATATATTTTTTAGATTTCGTTTCGCCAATCTGTCTACCAGACTACCAACAGCCGTTGCCGCCAGTTGGTGATGAAGTGCAAGTTGCAGGATGGGGAAAAACCTTGGAAGGTAATTTTACTCATCTTATACATCTTTCATTTAAGATTTCTACTGATTTGATGTCTTGATGTTAAATGTTTTGCTTTGGCAGTATTAAACTAATAAACTGTTTCCCCGAGGGAAGTTTAGGTCGGTTTAGTTAAAGGTCTCGTCTATATCTTAAGATACATTTACATTTCTAAAAAAAAAAAAGAAAAACCTGAAGTGTTTTTGATATTTTTAAATTTGAAACCCCGTCTGAATGAATGAATAATTTCTTAGTAATTAGATATTAATTTTCAGCAAGGTGTTTGATTACCTTATACACAAAGAATTTATAATTACATGGGATTAAAATTGTATTTATACTATAGAAAATACTTATCAATTAATAAATAAATAAACACTAAGCAAAAGTTAAACTAATTTCATGTTAAAATGATTCCAGGAAATAGATAATCGCATGATCATAACTCGACTCAACATATTTATATATATTTTCCTGTTGTTTGATAAACTTGTTAGTTACTATGACAAATTCTGTATTTTCCAATGTTTAGACGTGAACTATAATAATAATATACATTTATTTCAAAATGTATTTCCGCCTTAATTGATGTAATATATAATATTGCGTTACATTGTGTCATTCTTCTGGTAGTCAGCATATCCAACTGATATTCAAATCCCGAATGGGGTGGAAAATTAAAATATGACTTTGATGATACATTAATTAAATAAAAATTATCAAATTATAGACTAAGACTGTTAATGAACATTACCCTAGTTTAAGCTATTCATTAGTATTGTAGAAAATTAGGTCATCGTAATATTACTTGTTAGCCATAACTATTGTATAGGCTAGATTATTCATGTAGTCGCACTCTTTTTTGTGAACTTTATTGTGAGCAAAAAAATAAACCAAAAATTGAGTAACAATATACAAGTTTAAAGGAAATGTTAAAAAATATTTTCCAGGAAAAAGCAGCCCAGTGAAAGTGAAACTGACTATACCAATGTACGATAAAATGGAATGTGTTAGCAAATACGTCACACTTAAAGCACACTTAACGGACAAGCAACTTTGTGCTGGTGGAATCTTCGCAAAGGACGCCTGCAAGGGAGACTCTGGTGGTCCACTGATGAAGAGGACTGGAGATATCTGGACCTGTGTTGGTGTCGTCTCATTTGGTTACGGTTGTGGAAGGGATGGCTGGCCAGGAGTCTACTCATCCGTTGCCAGTTACATGGACTGGATACAGGATACGCTTCGATCTACTAATGTTTAGATAATTGTGATAAATAAATTTTTTACGTAATTAGTTTTCATTCCGTAGACTTCATACGTTATATTGATACTGTACTCTGAAAATAACTTTAAGGAGATATTTTTTTACCGATTTGAGCGCGACCGCCGCTGTAAAAACCGCTGTGAGAGTTCGAAAAGTGAGTAACAGAATCGCAAGGCTGACGTAAAATTAAACCTAAATATAATATTATCTTATATAAGATAAGGCTTCACCGAGACAGTTACAAATATTAAAATACTAAGTCACTATTAATAAATTCTTTCATAAAAACTATTATTTTTAATTTATCCGATCTTAAGCTTAGCTTAAAAATATGAATATTATCATATGTAAAGAAAAAACTTTTAAACCGGATTAAAGTTATATACAAACAAGAAGCAGGTATCCAGTTTGGATTGCGACTGTGGTCTGTCTTACATAGGGCAAACTAAACGCAATATGTCCAGCAGACTCAAAGAACACATTGCCTATATAAGACAGACGACACACAAAATCAACAGTCTGTGAACACGCTTTGACCAACCGAAAGTACTTGCGAAAGAAAAAAGATTCTTCCCAAGATTGGTACGCGAAGCCATTGAAATCAAAAAACACCCCAATTTCAATAGAGAAGACGGCCTAAAATTGTCAAACACCTGGGATCCAATAATATCCAAATTAAAATCTCAAAAAGAAAAACAATCCGCGAAAATAGAGGACACCGTGAGCCATTTTTGCCAAAACCCTCCATCTTTTAGTCGATACCAACTCCGGGGTAATAAATACAGATAATGCAACTTTCTCTACAGCTGTGATACTTTTTGACATCCAACACCTTTTGTCTTCAGTCACCGTGACCACGCACGCTGTAAAGCACGCGAAACGTCGGATAAATTTAAAATTATGTTAAATAATTGTAAATTTATTACATAACTTTAATCCGGTTGAAAAGTTTTTTCTTTAAATTTGTAAAGGTTATGTCAATAAAAGACAATACTATTATCATATGGATGCCAAATGTGGGTAGGGCGCTAATGAAAAAATTATATATCATAGGCCTACCTATGGAGCGTTATAATCATAGGTCTGAAATTAAAGACGTATTAAAATAAAAAAGCTAAATATTCTTAAACGGAGATCTTCTTGGTCTAGTAGATGCCCAGAATACGGTGAAGACAGCCGCTGTTAAAGACTTGCAGCTGATGCGAGATGTTGCTGGTGATCTCCCACGCTCTACACCTTCGAGATAGCATACGAGTATGCCATCGCGAAGATGTAACACGTGGATAAAGATTTGACGTCAGTCCGAATATCCGTACAATTATTCTTCAGTCGCACTCTTCATTTGTTGTGTCGTGTGGCGCCGCACAATTTCCTCCACTCTCCCCTGAATTCGGCAATCGGTCCAGCGATTAGGGGATTGGCCTCGAGGTCTGGTGCCCTATCCGTACAATAGGTATTAATTAATACATACACATATAATACACATCTAAACTCATGGTAAAGTAAGGTAAATTACTTTCATTGAATGTAATAATCAATTCAGTTCCGGGCCATTGGCGTTAGGGGACTTACTAAAAGTCATAGAGTGTTCTCTAACAAAGATATTCAATTAATCGGTACGTATCATTTGCATAGGTGTCACTCACAATCAAATTAAATGGGACTACAATTCTATGCGCATAATTAAATCATTTACCCTTTCCAAGTTATGGGCGCCTGGTAATCTAAAATTTTATTTGGCTTTCGTCCCTTGAATATACCCTATTTAAATTTAACCGACTTTGGATTAAAGATGGTTAGTTAGGTTACAAACAATATTTATCAAACAACTTTAATTTGAAGCAATATTTATAGTAAACAACTTTTATAACGGTGGCACCGCGGTGGGTATAAAAGTTATAATAACGCTTGCAAAAGTTGGAAAAAATATTTTGAGTGATTTGATTCCATATAACTTGTAGAAATTTAACAAAGCAAGGAATGTTTACTGCTTGGATATTTTACTGATCCTAGCAAGACTTAAAATTATATTAAAATTGTTTTACCATACAACTTTAGTTGAGACTAAATAATCATCTAAATTAAATTACAAAATAATAACTACTATCTATAATTTGATATACAATTGTAAATTTTCGCAACTAACCTAAAAAGCACATATGTCGCAAAGACGGCGTAATATTCTATTGATGCATTTTATATAGAAACTAGCTGATCCGGCAAACGTCGTTTTGCCATGTATGTATATCATTTATAATAAAAAATACGGGTTGATCGTGGATATATAGGTAATAGAGGGGGGAAAATTAGGGGTTGTATGTATTTTTTAATAATTAATACTGTATCATAATTTTTTTTATCTAAAAATTAAAAAAAAAATGGGTGGGGTGGACTACCCTTAACATTTAGATGTTGTCCGATTCTCAGACATACCCAATATGCACACAAAATTTTATGAGAATCGGTCAAGCCGTTTCGGAGGAGCTTAACTACAAACACCGCGACACGAGAATTTTATATATTAGATTAATTTGTAAGGCTGATTTAAGAATGCAGAAATCAATGTACCCTATACGTGAGTAAAATTTTCACTTTGCATTACCTTAAAATCGGCTAATGCCCGCAATAAAATATAGTTTAATAATTTTTTCTTCAAGCAGTATATCAAGATTTTCATCATATAACTACTGCCACAATAACAGGCTGTAAATCAAAACATTGAATTCATTTATCTCTTAGAGATAACAAATACTGCGAGGGGGAACTCCAATCGGAATCTAAAAATTACGGCAGTTTAAAAGTAGGCGATATTTACATAAAACTACTATATTGGAAATGATATACACCTCGCTCACCCCATTTGTTTGTTACACGTGAAAAATAACGCGCCATTTCTATGACATACTTTTGTCTCATACAATGTATATTTATTCATTTTATGAGTTCACTTATTTACAAAGAAAACAATATATTTCAACGTTTCAACTAATTAAGTTAGTATAATTCAGTGATTCCCAAAGTGGTCTATATCGACCCCTAGGGGTCTATGACAACCTGCAAGGGGTCTACGTCATCGAAAAAAAAATTGGGGGTCCATGAAATGAAAATGGGGGTCAACGATAGTGGATCTCAACACATACACTGATAATACCTATTTACTTATATCATACTATCTTATATTATCAAAACATATTACATTATATTGACTTATTGCTTATGTTATTTTATTTATAGTTTATTTAATGCTACTAATATTTTACATAACAGATACAAAATTTTATTTTGAGTAGTTTTAATTTAAATTTAATTAATAAATGCATAAATTAACATGTGTTTTTAACACTAAACTTCACTATAGTTAAAAATTTACAAGAAATCAATATCAGGTAAGTAGGGGGTCTACCCAACACTGAAAAACATGGCAAGGGGTCTACGACACAAAAAAGTTTGGGGAACTCTGGTATAATTTGACAATAAGAGACCGAAGGATGCTTTAGTTATAAGTACAATTAAATAAATTTAGTTGTACAAAAAAAGTGAAATCATAAAAATAATGTATTTAGCAATTACAATACGAATTATAGTATAATAAAACCTTTAACGTTCGAGAGGCATGAAACAAAGCCTGTAGGAAATATAACAAATATTTCGTTTCATTATTATACATGTATTTACAATTATTTTAGACTAGCTGGCCTGGCGAACATCGTATCGCCTAACAGTCGATTCTTTATTTTTTTAAATACTTATTCTGCTATTCGGGACACCGGTCTAGCTAGTAAGATAAAAAAAGAAAGTTGATAATACAACAAATACTTACATTATGTAAAAAAATAAAAATTTACCTTCCCGGAACCCCTCCACTAACACTTGAACTTTAGGATATGGTACTAAAGTTCAAATTGCCTTTAAATATTATTACGAATATTTTGTATGGGAATATAGAAAAGTGTTGTTTTTAGACTTTTTCACTCAATTTTTTTTAATTTTTCTCTCCGTAAGAACCATCATCGTACTTCAAGGAATATTATAAAAAAAGAATCAGACAAATCGGTCATGCCGTTTTCATGTTATGTCGTGACAACGGGAAAACGGGTTTCATTTTTATATATATAGATTGGAATAAAATACAAACGCACGTTCGTTTCGTCTTTCGCTTTAAATTTTCTGCCCCGAACAACATGTTTAGCCTTGACAATGAATAACTGTCCTTCACAATACAAAGCTTTACATAGCATGCTTAAAATTACACTAATTATAATAACACGCAACCTATCGTTTTATTTGTTCTATTAAAGTGATGTTTATCTAAACACAATATAAAACATATTGCGTGAAGGAAACTGTTTGTTTCGACAGATACGTTTTGAAAATGTCACATGAATATTTATTTAAATATTTTATATTGATTGTTGTTTTTATCGATATTAAATTTGCTTTTGCTGAAGATGATGATGATCGGGTATGTTTTGTATTATTATTTTGTGTTATATTTGGATTTTAGTCTGTGCCCCGATGATTTCTCATATAAAATCTACTGGTCGTATTGTTATACGAGTATAACCTATACGGGTCTCAAAGAATTTCGTATAATTATATATTAATTATTATATAAAATATGTCAGAAATTAGATTATGTAGAAACCAACAAAAGAACAAAAATGAACACTTTCAGTTTTCTTGTTCATTCCAAATTTAAAAAGCGCTCTTATCATTAAAAATGGGTTTATACCTAGGGCGTGCCATATGAAAATATATCGGAAAAATCAGTGTAGTTTTTTAGTTTAGGTTAGAATCGAAAAAAACTTTTTTTTTTCAAGAGTCCATTTTCTAGTCAGTATCGATACGCCCCCAATACGGCTGGTCCCCGTGGGGGCAGTAGACCACCACCCTCCACCCAAAAAATAGAAAAACACTCTCGCCATATTCAACGCACACATATTTGTACAATGAATGTAAGGTCACTCGTTGGCAACGGCCGTCAAGAGGAATTGGAACATGCCCTGCAGAACATAAAGTGGGATATTCTTGGCCTCTCTGATATTAGAAAAGAGGGAACACACATTGTTGAATACGAAGACTACATCTTTTTATACACCGGAAAGAAAAGTGGAAGAAATGGTGTAGGATTTATGGTTAAAAAGAAGTTGAAATCAAATATTTTAGACTTCGAGGTTCTATCAGACCGAGTAGCAAAACTTGAAATGTCCTTCAATAATTATAAGATTAACATAATTCAAGTCTATGCCCCCACAGCGAAATCAAGCCAAGAAGACATAGATATTTTTTATGATAGCTTAAGTAATGCACTAGTAAACACTCTGCCATATACAATTGTGTTGGGAGATTTTAACGCACAAATAGGACGAGCCACTCCAGATGAAAAGTTGGTTTTGGGTTTATGGGGACACGGTAAGAGAAGCGAGCGAGGCAAACGTCTTATTGACTTTTGTTTAGAAAAACAATTGTTTATTGTGAACTCTCAATTCAAGAAAAACACAAAAAATAAATGGACATGGTTATCACCAGATTCTCGAACCGCTAATGAAATAGACTTTTTTATTATTAAAAGACCCTATCATCATACCGTCGAAAATATAGATATAATTAATACCACCCACCCAACAGATCACCGTATGGTTCGTGCAACAGTGACAATTACAGCAAAAGTTAAAAGTAGAAAACAATTTAAAGGCAGACAATCAGGACTGAACCCACTAGAACAAGAAACACTCAAGAATATTTTTTCGATTCAACACACTGAAAAATCTAAGAATATCCAAGAACGATATAATAATATAATACATCAAATTAAAACCAGTGTCGAAAAGTTACCAACAGTACCAGGGATAAAGAGAAATGACTACATAATAACTGAAAGAATAAGGGATATGATAAATGAAAGAACTGAACTAAAAAATAAACCTAATAAGTCAGAAATTGAAAAAAAGCGTCTTAAGCATCTGTATGGAAAAATTAGAAAAAATATAAAAAGAAATAAAGAATATTATCAACTCAAAATATTAGAAGAAGAAATAGATAAAAGGCGATCAGTTAAACGAGGAAACAAACGGATAAATAATACAAAACAATGGGTACAAACACTAAAAACTCACACAAATGCAACAATAACAAACAGAGATAATATATTGAATATAGCGACTAATTTCTACAAAGAACTGTACAGTTTGCAAAATAAACCACTAGATGTTAGTAATAATGACATATTACTATGTTATAAAAATGAAGAGATCCCTTTGCTACTGGAAAGTGAAATCAGGCATGCCATAATGAAACTTAAATCTGCAAAAAGCCCAGGAGATGACAACATAACTAATGATATAATTAAAGCATTAGTAGAACCTCTAACATCACCTCTCACCGAACTGTTCAATGAAATTTTAAAACACGAAAAAATACCTAAGCAGTGGGAAACATCTGTAATAACATTACTATATAAAAAGGGAGACCCAATGAACATCAATAATTATCGACCTATAAGTTTATTGCAAACTACTTACAAACTTTTTACAAATATCATCCTTATCAGAATGAAGAAAGAGCTGGAGTTCCAACAACCAAGAGAACAAGCTGGTTTTAGAAGTAAATATTCAACGCTAGATCATATATTCACACTTAGACAAGTCATTGAAAAATACATGGAGTATAAAAAGACAGTGTATATAGCCTATGTGGACTACTCCAAAGCCTTTGACACAATCTTACATAACAAACTCTGGTTAGCTCTACGGGAACAAGGAATACAAAATAAATATGTTAACTTACTAGAAAAGATATACCAAAGAAGTAAAGCCACAGTCAAGTTGGAGAAGAAAGGCAACATGTTTCAACTGAAAAGGGGTGTACGGCAGGGCGACCCCGTGTCGCCCAATTTATTCACCGCACTTCTGGAATTCATCTTCAGAAAGCTGGATTGGTCACGGTTGGGAGTAAATATCAATGGCGAAAATTTAAGCCATCTGCGGTTCGCAGATGACATTGTTTTAATAACTGAAAAGCATGAAGACTTACAATACATGCTTCAATCCCTAGAAGACACAAGTAGAGAGTGTGGACTGGAAATGAACCCTGAAAAAACATGCATAATGACAAATGGCATAAAATACAGTATAACCGTCAACAGTAGAAATATAGAATATGTTGACCAGTATGTCTACCTTGGTCAAAATATATCATTTAAAAGCCATTATATAGAGGAGGTAGAGAGAAGAATTAAAAAAGCCTGGAGTTCATATTGGTCACACAAGCACATTTTCAAGTCTCAAATGAGTTTACCACTGAAGAAAAAAGTGATGGACTCTGTTGTGACACCTACACTACTGTACGGCTGCCAATCGTGGCCTATCACAGCTGAAATAATAAAGAAAATCCAAACATTTCAACGATCAACCGAAAGGAGCATGTTAGGCTTGAATCTTAGAGACAGAATTCAATGTACAACAGTACGAAAGAAAACAAAAATAATATATGCAGCTAAAATGGTGTGCCGCCTGAAATGGCGTTGGGCGGGGCACACAGCAAGAAAGTGCGACAACCGATGGAGCGAGAAAATACTGCACTGGTACCCGCGCGACGCGCGCCGGCCACAGGGGCGCCCGCGCCGGCGCTGGGCGGATGACATCACCGCCGTCGCCGGGGTCACCTGGCCGCGCCTGGCCCACGACAGACACGAGTGGAAACGGATGGAGGAGGCCTATGTCCAACGGGGGACAAACCAAAACCTCACAAACAAATGATTATTCCTAAATGTTAAAGTGTATTTTACGTAATGTTAAAAGTTAATTTTTCAATTCAAAATCAATGAAAGTTCTAATCTATTATAGTTAAGTTTTGGAAATAAAGGCTATTATTATTATTATTATTATTATTATCGATACTCGGAATTAGGCTCATCCATGCTTCATGCTCGTGTAATATTATTAGTATTAGCGTAATAAAGTAAATTAACTAATTTATTAAGGGTTATTGTTATAGTGTGTGATAAGCTTCAGTGACGTGGTGGAAGAGTGCGACGGTTTCGACAATCAGTTTGCAAAATTGAATTCCATGTCCTTAGGATATGTTCACAATAATGGAAGTGGAGTCAGCCTATCTGGCACAATAAGTTTGTCCGACGAAATTGATGATGGATATCAGGTATTTATAATTTGACTGCAAAACTTATGGTAAGATTCAGAAACGAATTCAGACTGAGTATGTTAAAACAACAGAACATAAACGGGCAGGAAGCTTACCAGATGTTAAGTGATAGTCCGCCGCCCATGGACACTCTCAAAGCCAGACGGCTCGCGAGTGCGTTGCCGGCCTTTTAAGAATTGGTGCGCTCTTTTCCAATAGGTTCGAAAATACTTCAGCGAGCAGCTGAGTTAATTATATATTATTCATTCACAGTGACGGGTATCACAGGTGTCAAACGCAAACACAGTTTCTGTAATCTTGAGTTTGATTTCTGGAAAAGCAGTAATTACTACTAATTTTGATTACATACCTGTATAATCGAATGTGACTGAATGCAAAACGTTTTAATATACTGTTAATCTAGCTGCAGAATCTGACCCATAGAGCCAATCTGTGACTATCTTACCTATGATAACTGATAATATAAGCACAGATAAGGCATAGAGTACCGAACTATACTAATATAGGCAGTAGATAGGAGGCATTAATAATAATTAGTAGGCATTAAATATATTGGCTATACTATTCCAGTTAGAGTTACAAATAGCAAAAGTATCTGGTTCATCGTGTAATGATATTATGTGGATAGCAGCGAGTAATATATGCGCTAGTTTGAAAGAGGAAGACATGCCATGGTACGAACTAGTAAAGAATTTGAACATAGAAGAATGTCCAATTGTTAAGGTATTAATTTTAAATACAATTTCAATACGCATTTTTTTCGCATTACACTTAGCTCTCTTCTAAGTTGCCTGGACCATTCCAGGCAACCTCTGTCCTCTGCACTCAGACTATATATATGTTGTTTTACATTTATTGGTGTCTGTACAAATATATATAAATAAATATACGAATATAATATTAATTTTGTACTTGAGCTACTGTTACTCATTCTGTATGGCAATTCAGTGGCCGTAATTTAATTCACATTTTATGACGCCATCGAGGCCCTTCTTTGACGCCAATTCTATGAACTATTCGTTTCTATTATAAATGTATAAAGCGCAACATAGTTTTGAGTATTTTTTTAATTCAAAATTAATTAATTGCTCTTACAACTTAATTACTAACATTGATGAAAATATTGATATATGAATACATAACATAGCAATCTTCTAACTTAGCTTAACTTTGTTTATCATGCTATTAATAAGGTTTAAGATTCCATTTAGTATATTTGTTAAATAAAATCTTAACATAACAATAATACAGCATTTACAATTTTCTTAACCATCATAGTGATAATAAAAAGAAAATTATAACATATTTAAATTTGATATTTAGTTTTAGTAATTATAATTATTTATTTTAGTTTTATTTTTTTAGTTTAAGTTATTAATATTACTTTTTTTAGTTATTATTATTTTTTCTTTTATGGTTGCTAATGTTCTAATATATTTTATGTGTATGATAATAAAATTATAATATTATTTGTGATGTCACATTTTCTTGCATAATTTTATGCATGCACGTTGTTTTAGAACTTATAGTTAAATAAATAAAATCTATTTCAGGCTGACTACGTCATGAACGACCTACTTATAGAAGACGGTTCAGCATCGGACTTCTGCACTCCCGAAATGGTTGGAGAATATTGCATACAGCTATCGATCACAAACAGCAGGAACCAGGAAGTAGTGTGTTACACTTCCTACATCAGTGTAGAGGGCGGCGACAAATAACTTCAAATTATTTATAAAATCAATTAGCTTTAAGTCATAACACTATCCAAATTATTAATTCTATCAATATTTTAAAATCTGACTTAATTGTAATACGTATAAATGTTAAATTTATTTTTTATAATCTTACTGAATGCTAACAGGAATCTGATTATATAATAAATCCTTATAAATACAAAGGTATTTAATTGACTATAAAATCATTGTTTATCAGTAAATATACCTCTATAGCATTTCATCCTAATTAACACAGCAGAATAAATATTGTTCATAAAACTCACGTATAAATTAATAATTGCGACGGGGAGACCGTCAGGCTTTATTAACTTTTTCCTAGTCTGGGCGGTTTTTATACCCACTGGTCAGTATTAAAGTTTCGAGTCATTAATTCCCTCGGTTTTATGACATTTTAGAGATAGCGGTTCTAAAAATTAAGTTAATAAAAATGATTACGAACTAAGCCCGTCTTTGTCTCTAGAGTTTTCTTCTGGCGGCCTTTTTGAATAAATAATATCACTTATAGTTTAAAAAATAGTGGGATTTTCGTGTACCTATATCGTTCGTATAAAATGTAAATATAACTTCTTTTATTCACTTATAAATTACTTGACATTTCAAAATGCTTTACAAGTTCCCTCCAAAACTAATAATCTTGGGCATCTGAGCATACGTTGGAGTGGTTGATCAGAAATAATAATAAAATCACTAATGAACATTTTCACAAAACTATTACGACGATCGGTCGCTCGGTCTCTAGAATTATGGCTTTACTAGTTGCGTGTGTAACCTCTTCAAAAATAATCACAATGAATTCCGAATTTACACTAAGTTAAATTTTACATTAAGTACCACACTAACATATTATTTACTTTTTTCACTTTATGTATTCTTAAGAAAAATAGTTCCTAATTAAATAACTATTATTTGTAGTTTAAGCCCCGACTCTTAAAAAGATGTAAGGGTCACTATCAGCTGTATGCAAATGCAAGCACGCTTCAACCAACCTTTTAGATTTCAAATCGTTATATTATTCAAATTACCGTATATTTCATACGGATTTGTATAAAATATACTAAAAGTTAAATTAAAAAGCTCGGGTTGAGTTTTAGAATATTTCAAAGTTTCATTAAAAATTTTAATGGGACTTCTTTGAAAATGTCATCAATCAAATTTAAAAAAAATTTATTATCAAAATTATATTCTAGTCAAACGGGCCATGGATCAAATACATTTCTGCGTCTTACTGATACTGTGTCATTGTGTTTACTTAGTTATTTTAAAAATAAAAACATTTAAAGGTTGTATGACACAATATACGAAATAAATAAAACGAACAAAATTGAATATGCTTCATTGATTTTTTTCCAAAAAAGTGAAAAGAAGGCTTTGTACGAATAGTTTATATATTTATTCTTTAAACAATAAATAAAATAAAAAATTTAAACCAAATAAGGTCCTATGCGATCCATTTTTGTATGAATTGTTAATTAATATTTATTTATTATATATTATATTAAAGTATTTACTGTATAAAATAAAACATTTCACTATAAGTTGCTTCTACATATATATCATGACATTTTATCGAACTATACGTGAAAATAACTTAATCTTATCACTAAATTAACAATAATGAACTTAAGTGCGCAGTTTCCAATTGCGATTTTGGTTGTACACAAGAGGCTTCAAGTAGAATGAGCCTCAAAATCAAGTTCATTGTTCATAAAAACAATGGAGTTGACGTTCGTTTTTCACAATATAGAGGAAGTGCTGTAATTTGCAAAAGGGGTTAGGAAATTATTTGAACTTTGCTTACTTTGAGACTTGCTCATTTTGTCGCATGGGGACCTTGATTACATTGACTCTCATTTTCGATTTTCAGCACATTGAGAGGAGTGACAAATATTGAGCTAACGGAGGAATTTAATTAGCTTTTAGTTTTGTCTTTTTTCATACACTTATGATGTTTTTTGGTCTTACAAACAATATACAGTATGAAATGTTTTTTTTAATGATGCAATATGTAAATTTAGGTGTTTTGTATTTGTATTTTTTATAGAACAGGTGGCAAACGGGCGGGAAGCTTACCCAATTTTAAGTGTTACTGCCGCTCTTGCACACTCTCAATTTCAGAGGGCTCGCTAGTGCGTTGCCAGCCTTTTAAGAATTGGTAAGCTCTTTTCTTGATGAACCATAAGTTAAGTGGTTCCGAAATATCAGTGGGCAGCTGGTTCCACATGGTCGAAGTGCGCGGCAAAAACTGCCTTAAAAACACTTAGTTGTGGAACGACGGACGTCGAGGCGATACGGGTGGAGCTTTGTTGGTAAACTTTTACTTACTATTACAATTTTCTGATCAAAACGCGATTAATTATCACAATTTAATTTGAGGTAAATATTATGTAAGCTGCCAAGTAAATAATTATAAAAAAATCGAGCAATATCTAAATATTAAAAAGATTTAATTTGCTATATATGTATATTCAAAAGGATGACAGTTTTTAATGTAGACATTAAGCGCGTGCGCATAATTTTCATACCTTTCTTAACTCGTATATTAATTTTGTTTATTGGAGGAGCCTCACTAGAGCACTAGTGAACATTTTCAGTAATCAGTAACGGCATCGTAATTTTTTAAAATAGAAAGCATTATAATTTGTTGAGGGTAGTGAGTCGGGCTATATATGTCCTACCCTCACAACCTCTTGTTTGATATATCTTTCTTAATGATACGTATCTTCTTTGAAATGAGACTTGAAAGTGGCATCTACGGCTTCATAAACGAAACCAAATCTACAAAAGACACAAAAAGACGAACGAAAAGCCGCACACATCAAAAATGTTATAACTAGCGCAAGGGAGGTGTGAAGTACACTTGAGTCTGATAATACCGAGTTGAGTTCGCAATAAAATTGTCAAGTAGTGATCCGCTAACGACGCACTTTGAAATCCAACATTTGAGTTCGGAGTTAAACACTGCTAGACGCTTTGATTATACTTACCATTTTAATAACAGAATATTGAATTTTATTTAAATAACAATCTTATACTAAAATGCAAAAAACTTGTTTTTGGTGTAAGTAAGCGGTATTTATTATTGCGTGGAGCATTATAGCGTATTTATAATTATCATTTGCTAAATTAAATTATATAATAAACATACAAACCCATAGTCATATTTCGGGAATAAGCGACGACGACCAACGATACACTGTTTTATTATCTTACCATTCTGTAATTGACTTCAAAAAAGGGAGAACGTTGTGTATGTTTTTCAAGATGATTTCAAGTTATTGTTACAAAACATTTTTCGAAACATTTAAATTACAATCCTTATACACAATAATGTTGTTATCAATACCATGACTTTTAAAAAGGTCTCAGTGATTTAGTATATTCGATAACGTTCTTCGATTTCCGGTGAAAATTGTTAAAGGTTGATGAGGCATTAGCCTGCCTTATCAACCTTAAATAACATGGAAAACACAGATGGGAACGTTTCTAGCAAGCTCTTAACTTTACACACGCACTCAAAATTTATTTTAGGAACGCTTCAATTTAAATAATATGTACGCAAATAGAAGAATTGTAATCACTACTACAGCTATTTGGTTGCGGACAATAAAATTCCGTCCTTTGCAATATTACCCCTGGAAGCCATACACCTTTTGGAAAAAAGTTAATGGTGCTTCAAGCTTGGCCCGTGTCCTGTAATTACGAATTAAAAAGTTCGTCCGCCGGACCCTACTTTTTTCATTTATTCGAAGATAATGTAGCATTCCAAAACACAAATTTTATACAATTTTGACTTCTGTTTCAGAGTTAATAAAGATCTATTTCCATTAATAGCACGGTCAATTACTTTACTGTTATCTTCTCATATACGACGCGTTTTTACTATTTACTTTCGGGATGAAAATTAACTTCTGTTTATTAGGGTGAAGCGGATTTTGGATTTCTCTTGCAATGGCATCAAATTTTGGATTGTACGAACAGTCACGCCTGTATAGTTTATATACGTTTATCTCTTTGTAATGTACATTACTTAATTTACTTTTTTCTAAGTCTAATTAAATATTCATAATACACATTCGAACTGAATAGAAAATTTTTATAAATATAAGAAGGCCCTTTAATTTCTTACAATGTTTGCCTTTCGATTTTGTTGAAATTAATTTAAATCGTTGTAATAAATACTTAATTCGACTAACGCAACGATACAACCTGTTTTTATCGCATTGTTACAACTAGATAAAAAATCTACATGTGAATATTTCCCGTGGATTTAGTTCGTATAAAATACGGATTAAATTCAACAAAGCATATCATAACAAAATTCCCCAACTTTTCTTTGATTGTTATAGTTTATGGCGATAATAAAAAGAAGAATTAACTACGAGGGAATGACATTATTCGTATACACTTTCAGTTACTAATAAAAATGGCATGTGGTTATATTTTTGAATTACAATGCGTAATAAAATGTATTGTGAGAAGTTGTAAGGGGCTGAGATAATTGTTGTAGCGTTTTACGACCGAAAAATGATAGACACTGTCAACAATAAAACCAGTACGGGCTTAAAAGTATGTGTTTAATTTTCGTTAATCGTTCTTAGATTTATCAGGATTTGTCTATACTTATTCTGGCAGTACGTGTTATTCACTATTACTGAACTAAAACAATTGGCGCGTTGCGTAACCTTTTAGAACTTAGCTCATTTTTAGCGACTTTATAATCATGAAGGTTTACAATTGTTGTTTACTACTTATCCTATGCAAGCTTTATTTTTTACGATAATATCTTTTTGAATAATCAGAAAGTCTTTTTGATAGATAAAAAAATGAAAGATTCGATTAATAAGTTAGTCTTGACGTATTATTTGCTTTAGTTACAGTTTATTCTTTGTTTGTGTACCATTCATAAATTATTTTATTAACTCATATGAATTTACGTACAGTTTGAATTAATAGCAAGTTTCAGATACATTTGCGTCAAATGTTTTATAACACAACGGCAGGTGTCCGTCAAATCTCAGATTCGCTTCAATAACATTAAAAACTAATCCATCTCTAATATAATTAAATCAAACATTGCCTGAATTCAATAAAATCTAAATTTTTATTTTTATTAGAAATAACGTTTTAAAAGATCGTTTAACCTCTCAGAATTGACATCAAAAACCATTCATACTATATCATACACCATAAATATATCATTTATCGATATAATATTTTATTCAACCACAAGAAAATCGATTAAATTGAAATCATTGTAGTCTACAAATACAGTACCAACATTAATATCAGAACGAAACATTTAATCAAAATTGCAAAAACCGCTATTGTCGTTCCACTTCAATCGTAATTTTGGTAAAACAAAGGGGGCATTCGGAAGATCGATGTTGGCCGACGGCTTAATGTCGATGTATTTACTGCACTGTAAAGCCAGCGATACCACCGATTGCCTAAAGCGAGCTCATATATCGCCTGAATATTCCACAATCATGCTGTTCCCCACCATTACTTTTTGTTCGTTTGTTTTGCGTAATTATTCTTTTATACTGCTTTTAGGATATTGGAAACTGGCGAGGATTAAAAGTTACGTAGTTCAATATTTGCTTACACAAGCTTCGCACATATTGTTAAATTAATTTAAAAAACTAAAACATTCTATAATCAATTGATTTTGTTTTTTGTGTACGCGAGTTTGTTTTGTTAAAAGAAATTTTTGTCGGAACAGAAACGCTTTTTCAATCATTGAAATCACGTATTAAACGTAACTATTAACTTATATTTAATCATTGTTATATAATATAACACATAATAAATACAACTTCAGTATTGTTATTGTTTTTAGAAACTACTTTGGCTAACTAATTTTGATAGACAGCTTATCTTCTATAACTTTTTCATAATTATTTGTAAGTAACGACTTAAAGAAAAAACTTTTTACCGGATTAAAGTTTATGATAATACATAACTTTAAAGTTTTTTCTTTAAATGTGTAAAGGTTATGTCAATCAAAGACAATACTAAGTAATGACTTGCCTAAAAATTGATATAAATAAATTAAATAACACCGAAAAGCAATATTATTTTAGTATAATAATATTCCGAAATGTATCTGCTCTATGCTCCAAACATGTACACTGGTACACTAACGAACTAATTATTTACTACTACTAGCTGCGGCCTGCGGTTTCACCCGCTATTTAGCTCATATTTTCAAATTATCACGTATGAACATAGCCTTCCTGAATTTGACTTACACAAAAATATGTTTTAACTCGAACCAGTATTTGTCCTAGAAGCAGTATAACTGCAGTTAAACCAAACAACAAAACTTAATGTCAAATTAAAGCAGTTTTAATTTGATTCTAGACTTGTAGACGGCTATAGTCAAACTCCCCAACAATCGTATTTATTAATTAACTGGCGACGATTCTTTAGGTATAATTAAAAAGCTTGGAACAAAGGAAGAAAGATTCTCGAACTAGCCACGAAGCATTGCAGATTGCTTCTATGTTTCACTAATTGTGAACGGGACTCACAAAGCCTGGTTAATTGAAAGTAGTAAATAGGAGCTCAATTTTCTTACATGGCTGTCTCAAATGTATGAAAGACAAAAGCTGTAATTGTAATATCTTGTTGGACTTGAGTTCATTATTATTAGCAACCAACATAACGAGTTCAATACAAATGTATTGAAGATAATAAAAACTTTTATTAATGTATAAATTAATAGTGCACGATTACTGACAAATGCGAATGCACAAATGCACTGACTTGACAGCTCCACTCGATCTGTGTAGTTCTTTCCTCAAAAGACCATTTCAGACTGTAATCTACATGGTCTTCACATAATCTTGTTATGTCTGGACGTTAAAAGAGACTGTGACCTCTGAGTTTGTTTCGGCGTTTCTTCTCAGAGTAGTCAGATAGGAAACGTCGAACTCATCTAGTTTAAAAAATGGTGCGTGTACTTATGTACGCGCGTAAGAAGTTATACTTCTTTGGCTTTCTTTATTTTTTTTGAAATATAAAATAACTAATAATAGATATTTAGCGTTAATAATTTAACAATATTTAATATTTAGTATATTGTTCAATTATTAATTAATATTAATAACAATTATAAAAGGTACTACAAATGTCATTATGGTCAAACGTCACGCATATTCTATTTCTTTTTTCGGCGCCCATACTGAATTTTGTGTCACGGTGCGCGCGCATCGTAAAATTTCACTCTCATAAATTTTTCATAACGCGCCTAAAGAAGTATAACTTCAAAAATAAAAATGGTGCGTGTACTTATGTACGCGCGTAAGAACTTCTTTGGCTTTCTTTATTTTTTTTAAATATTAAAAAATTAATAATCAATATTAAGCGTCAATAATTTAACAATATTTAATATTTAGTATATATACTAAATATTAAATATTAATATTATTCAATTATTAATTAATAATAATTATTATTATATTATATTATTAATTCAATTTAATAACTAGGTAGGTATGTTTCATAACCTTTTAACTAAGTATAAATAGGTCTTTGTGAAAAAGCATTGCTAAATTTCTTTGAAAAAATAATTAAAACTGCTTTATTTGTTAAAAGATACTACAAGTAGATTGTCTTATTCCCATCTAGCTCGCGCACGCTCGGCGCCCATACTGAATTTTGTGTCACGGTGCGCGCGCATCGTATAATTTCACTCTCATAAATTTTTCATAACGCGCCTAAAGAAGTATAACTTCAAAAAAATGCTTGACGTGTAAAAGTGTTTGTACAAACCTGCCCACAGAAAATAAATCATTTATCATTTTGTAAAAGAAACAAATTGAGGGCGTTTAATCATTTGCAAGTAATAAAATTTTACTTTAATTGGAGTGGTCAGTATTATGTAAAAATAAATAAAAATTGATTAAGTAATTAGCTCGTTTATCTTTTTTATGTGTATATCGTTTATCGATTCATCCTAATCGTTTTTTATACAATTTAAGACAATTAAAACAATTCAAGTCGGTTGTTAGTTCTTAGTTCTAGAATTTGTATAGAAGAAGAAGAATGTGAATCTTTTGTTCCTGGAATCCTCAACATCCCCTAGTAGATAATTTTTAAATTCACTTAATACAATCAATGAGAATTTACGGAATTCATAATTACTCCCTTTTGTTAAGACAATTAAGTTAATTGCGGGAATAATAGTATGTAGTTGAAACTAGGAACGGGAAGCAGCTACGTCTAGACTAATGAAATTAAACAGAAAATATCCTTAACTGAACTAGAACATTTTGTTTTATTTATGTCACCAACGCGAGGTGCCCCTAAGTAGAAACGTAATAAATAAACAGTTGTATAATAAATATAATTTAATAGTTAAATAATAATACTGGAACGTCGTCAAAATTCAAGTAAATTGAGAATAATAATTAAACAATAGTGCTAAATCTGGCATTTGCAGGCTTGCGAAGTAACGATAACTTCCGCATTTAAGGCCGTAGCGATTCAGATTCAAATTTTATGTTTTCGCAATTCTTACTCTTGTTATTGAAAGAACTACATCCAAACTATAATTGTATAAAACGCGTAAAATATGCGTACTTGTCCTTAGATAATGTCAGGTCTATTTGAATCAGCACTTTGTAAAAAAAAGTTTGTCTATTCCGCTTTCCAATTTTTGGAACTTAGAGAGATTTATATACGTTCACGTTAGTAAAGGTCTTTCACTGCCCTATGATTCGATATCAATTGATAACTCTTTAAAAAATAGTAGCTGTGTTACGGCTCTTTTTTAGAAATACATAACAGATATATTTATACTTAATATAAAATAATTAAAAGTGTATATAAATTTATAAGTTTAAATATATGAAGTATACATCATATAAGATATTGGACACAATATATATACATCTTATTTATCGTATATTATATATTATTATATATATAATATATATTATATTATTATTTTTCGATGTCTTCGTATTGGCTTAGTTCTGTAAGGATAGTGTATGTATTTATGTGAATAAATAAATATTTGTTGTAAATAAGAGAAATGACGAGTAGAAAATAAGGATTAGTTCGCCCAATTGCCACGCCCTTTCCACGCAGACTTTACTATATACAATTTAATTGGAAACACGCCTAAGATGCACAAATACATAAAAAGATTTTGTGGAGTTAAATTAATAAAGTTTGTCTCGCGGTTAGAAATAAAAAGTATGTGACAAGTTGCAAGCGAGAGTTGTAAGTTGTAACAATAAATACAAAAGATCGGACAGCTTAGACGTAGAAACACTTCGGAGTTTTTATTTGAGACAGGTTCTTTATCGAGAACAATCTAGAACTTTGTCTACTTTTGTTTGTCTATACATTCGGCTTTGGAACTATTTGTAAGCCTTACAATGTATTCTGTTTTTAAATCTTTTATAAAAGTTCTAGTACTCGCAATGTTATTGGGTGTGTTATATTAATAATTACATTTATTTTATATTAAATTATCTCAAAGGGCAGCGTCTTCGATAAAGGCTCCTAACAGGCTTGACTTTCTCCAACAATTACAACAACTATAGACACCTGACAAATTATATACCTAACATTTCCTCATAAATCACTGTTTAGTGCAACAAACTCAACCGCATGAAATGTCGTATAGTATTTTTGAGTTTTTTGTAACAGACCTACAGACAAAGACCTCTTCGTTTTATAATATGCTAAGTATTTCGAGCACAGTTACCTGTATTGACATTTCAAACGGATTTAGTGACTTAAGTGAATTGTAATGTAAATTCCGGGAGAATTTTATAACTCTAAAATAAGTAATCGTAAAAAAGAAACACGTGTATCATTAATTATTGTATTTTAGCTATACATAGTTTCATTATAAAACAATAATTTATATATTCCATTATACGAGAGTTCCAAAAATATGTAATTCATTCGCACTTATATCAAGGTAACGTTTTTAAAATAGTATAATTGTAATTACAGTCAGCAGTGTTGGCCTAGTGGCTACAAAGTGTGACTGTCATCCCTGGGGTCGTAGTTCAAATCCCGACTGTGGACCAATAGTGAAGGAAAAAGAGTCGACGGTGTGTGTCAGGCACAGAAAGTTCGATCCTACTACGATACTACTACTACGCCTATTACAAACGATCACGGAACAAATACTAAATCTGAGGCCAGACTTAAACAGTTGTAGCGCCATTGGTATAATTCTAATTACCGAATTTATCTCAGTTACAGCGCATTTTATTTTACACGTTAATATACGAAGCGTTATTTGCTTTGTCTGCTTATCAGATTTTACCTGAACAAGTGAGACGTCCAATCTGCGCCACTCAACTTTTACGAGCGACTACTCAACGGGAATACAAATTGTTTCAGTGCAATCGTAAAATACAAACACTGAACATTTGTAGATCGTAAATGTATTACGACACGGTCTGATACTAACGCCGTTTGGGAATTATTAATATGGCTCGATTTTCGTATGCATCTTACGGGAAATATGACTTAATGTTAGTGTTAATCATTAATTGTAGTAATGTTAGTGTTAATCAAAGTTCTATAGATGGATGTTTTTATGTTATTTTATGGTGGTTATTTTTACAAGATTAAACTAATACAGTATTACTAAGCAATTACTCTGTTTAATCCATTAGATTCTTATCCCGATATGACGAATACTAACAAGACCGAAGTACCGCCAATTTCCTAACTAACAATTAAAAAAAGTGTGCGTGTACTGTACGCGCGTAAGAAGTTATACTTCTTTGGCATTATTAAAAATAGTTTTTGATTGCATGCAAATGATTAATTACAATTAAATAATCAAAGACTGGAAAAGGAGTTATAGTCAATAAAGTTCAGTTTACATTTGAAAAATTAAATAAATAAATTTTATTATTATTCTCTTACATTAAGTGTAACATAAATTCTATTAATATTCGAAAGTTGTGTTTAATGTCCAATGCCGTAGTATCTTCCGTGGGCAACTTAATTCTGTTAATTTTGTGTCACGGTGCGCGCGCATCGTAAAATTTCTCATCAAGATCTCTTCTTCTCATCAATTTTTCATAACGCGCCTAAAGAAGTATAACTTCAAAAACTCTTAATAACGTATTATGACTTTAAAATTATCCCCTACAACACATACCGAATCGCAGTACAAAAGTATTAAAACTAATCGTACATTTACAATAGTTTGAATAAGGGGCTAAGTATTCATTATTATTATTTAAATAATGGGTATCGTTTTTTTCAACAGCGTGAAGGATTTTTGTGTATATTCTTAATATATCACAGTTAAAACATTTCTTGATATACGGTTCTAAGCGGATCTTTTCGCCAATCACTTTATTTCCATGGCAACCTCGGTCACATAATTCGTAATATAGTACATTTTCCTCCGCCACACGTGTAAAGGTGGACCTTTAATACAGGAGTTCAAAGGTTTCTGATTGGCAAATGCTCCGTGCGTGAACATAATCCGCTCAACGTACAAAAAATCGCTACTACTCTTTTGAAAGCGTTCCGGTGTATTTTCGTTGAGCTGAAAAGTTTTCGCAATACTCGGCTAACTCGAGTTTAAATTCCCGAGGAAAGGGGATTCAGCGATCATCTCGCTGAGTCTAATAAAAGGCGAAATATGTTGTCACTGAAGTTTATGACTTTAGTTGTGTGATGAAGTTTGGTACATCGTATCAAGTCAGACGAAGATTTAATAAGAAAAAGTATGCAAAACAACCTTTTATTTGGTGAAATATATTTGCTTATTTTACTGAGAGCGCACGAATCTTTAAATGTTATTTAATGCTTCACTACAAGATGATCCACCTCTAGAAACTACACACTTAATTATTTTTTGATTAAGAGATAAAATACGATAGATATGTGCTATGAAGTGTAGTTAGGACTTTCTCGTGTCTAATGTTGTTATTAAAAAACTTCAATTTTTCAATAATTAAACTCTATGACAATCTACTATAATCTATCATCCACATAAATGAATGTACTTATTATGTTTAATTATGTACTCGTAGGTTGGCGATTATGTAAAATTAAATAATTTAAAACGGTTGTCTTGTTATTTTCGTCGTTTAATTAATGCGACAGCTTAGTTATAATGTAAAAAAATACACTTCAAATAGTAAGCTTCGCGGTTTTTTAAGACATAAATTTACTATGAAACGAGCTTCTCACTATCCTTTCAAAGAATAAAAGCAATTATGTAAAGTTGATCATCAATTCTGTGCGTTACGCAAATTTTATTGTAACCAATCTCGATAGTGCCCCGTAACGCCACTTAATGTGATAAAATTGTAACGATATCAATAATTTTTCGACTCTCGATTTCAATTTACATAAAGCGATTCATTTGCCCTATTGGTTGTTTGAATCAAATTAAGTGTGATTTATTTTTTCCTTTAATGTGTTGAATAATATTCGTTATGGTATACACTATAAAGTTTATTTTTTGAATAACGATACTTCAGTTCAGGTAAAATCAACTTTTGCAAGAATTACTTTAACCTTATTATTGAGAACTGCAATTTTGCATTAAAAAAAATGTTCAGATTAATGAATAACCATTCGTATAGATTATATTTAGGAGTCATTTATCAGTCGGTCAGAGATTATTTGTGTCTTTAAAAAAAAAGAATGGTTGCACTCCGTGCCGGCAGAAGTGAAAATTTGAATATTTACGTTGTGCATCTTTGATATTTTGGAATGGTTAAGGAATAATTTTGCACGAATTGCTTTAATTATTAGTATAAAAGTACTATCATTTATGTGGTAGAATACAATACTAATTGATTGCACTATCGTACACAAACATGACAATTTATATTACACTAAATACGCCGCGCCAGCTGTCTACTCTTCATCCGTCTTACGAATTTTCAATCAGGTTACGTGTCCTGACGCGAGTTTAAATTTATTTACCCATTCCAAAAAAAGTGTAAAACGCCGCTAAAGAAGCTTTCATTTAAAAAATATAAATAGCTCTTGCAGAAAGACATCATCATTACGATCAAGCCTAACTTTAGACTAACATAAGAAAGTGTCCAATTACTAACAATAACATAACTTACTTTTAAACATTTAATAACACTAAGTAAGACAAAACAGACTTTTGTTAGACTAGTTCTTGCTTACTAAGATAAATAATTAAGCATACATTTAACTTAGAATAAATATTTGAAGCATATTTCTTAACACCCATTAGTATATATTATGAATTTCTCTTGATTATGTATTACATAAATTTAATAAACTGTCTCCCCGCTCGTAATTTCCAATTTCGCATCAATAGCTGTGATTTAAGTATTTCCCGTATCATTTGTTTCCTTCGAATTCCAATATAACGTTTTTATTTTGTTAAATTGCTTTCCTTTGTAGAGTATCCCCCTTCATATAAACATGCGTGAACCGTAACATAGATTTGTTTTTAAGGACTCTTTTTTATTTCGTTTTACCTTACGGCGATATTGTTCATTTCGCGTCTTGGTACAAATCTTCATCTTTATAGATTTCTTAATTTATGAGTTTTATTCGTTGTCTAAACGCAGGCTTAGTTTTATTAAGTACATACTATTCCCGGGGTTTGTCAAAATCTAATCATTTGTTATATATATTTGTGTCCCAGTGAGTAGACCAATACATATGTCATGTTAAAGATTCTAATGCCTAAAAAAGTTTATTTTTATATTACAGGAATCAAACGGGCAGGAGGCTCACCTGATGTTAAGTGATACCGCCGTGCATGGACACTCACACTGCCAGAAGGCTCGCAATCGCACTGCCGGCCTTTTAAAAATTGGCTCGCTCGCACGGGTACGCTCTTTTCTCAATGGACCCTAAGTTGAATTGGTTCGGAAATACTTCAGTGACAGAAATTGCCTTAAGAAACGCTCAAAAGTGTAACTTTATATGCATAAAAATTGTAGATTTGGCACTTCCATAGCACATTTTCCCGTATAACGAATTATTATCTCCGGTATAACTATTAAAACTTAAATAATTAGTATAATTAAAAGATAATTATATACTTATCTATTAAAAATGATGAATCTATGTAGAAAAGCTAAAACTTAGGTCACACTTCTTATGGAGGTCGAAAAAAAAACAAAAAATTTTTAAATTAAAGAATATCTTCGATGAAAATCAAGGTCTAGTTACTATAAAGCTTGTTATTTAAAGACGGTTTAACATTTCAAACTAATTAACAAAAGTTGTTTATTCGCTACCAAAGGTTATTACAGCATATACGATATACGTTAAGTTTTTATTAAATTCATCATAAGCATGGTTAGGGGTAAGCTCTTCAACCTCAGCTCTTGAACATGACATTTCATAAAAAATTCACATCCAATTCGCCTTTTATATCCGGAAAGTCACCGAAAACCTCTTCATTTGCCGACGCAAATCATTTCTTGGTCGCTGACAATAAATAGATTAAGGCATGTTACAAAAAATGCACAGTACACATTTTATCCTGCCCTCGTTTCGCTCGTAATACAATAATCAAAGGAATATGAGGGGCTGAGTGGAATCAAACGTCTCCATATGCGACAAGCGATAAAATAAAGTAAGCATTGAAGAAAAATCGGGGTCATATGGGGTGTTAGGTGTTGTTTAACGCTGCTTCCTTTATCGGATAAGTTTCCGTGTAGATTATACATCTTTCCATATAATATGGAATGGGATATATTAATTATTTTTCCTCTTCCTGCGTCAACGGTGGCTTGGCAACGCAATTCATATGATACGCGGCAACCGACGGGTCCGAGATATATTTGTTACAAGATGTCAACCAACAGCAATTCAATTCTTCAGTTTTTAAACAAATTGCTATTTTGTACGGGTATTAATTGTATTTTTATTTATTTACTAGCTGGCCTGGGGAACATCGTACCGCCTCACAGTCGATTCTTTATTTTTTTTTATACTTATTCTGCTATTCGGGACACCGGTCTAGCTAGTAAGACAAAAAAAAGAAAGTTGATAATACAACAAAAACATTATGTCAAAAAATAAAAATTTACCTTCCCGGAACCCCTCCCCTAACACTTTCAAATTGCCTTTAAATATTATTATGAATATTTTGTATGGGGATATAGAAAAGTGTTGTTTTTAGACTTTTTCACTCAATTTTTTTTAATTTTTCTCTTCGTAAGAACCATCCTCGTACTTCAAGGAATATTATAAAAAAAAAATCAGACATATCGGTCAAGCCGTTTTCATGTTATGTCGTGACAACGGAAAACGGGTTTCATTTTTATATATATAGATTATATTGGATTGGGTAGGTAGTAAAGAAAGAAAATGAATAAATAACAATTTTAATAACAGAGAAGATATAAAGTCACCATAATTCAGCTTAAGTACCAGAGTGTCAGAAGTTCAGAGGAACTGTCACGCATGAGATAATCTGTGTGAATGGAAAACGCGCCCTCAGCGATTGTGACTTTGCAAACCAATCCCCACTCGACAACCAGGCTCACATGATAATGCAAAAAGTAATTTTTATATTAAATCTTGCCGAAACATAAAAGAGATTTCCTTGCCCGTCTTGCTCTCATGGTGAATGCGCCGCATAAATTAGTTTTCCGGAGATTGTTTGTTTAGTAGATGCTTTTTATATTTCACGTTAACATTTATGAGTTTTTCGACGTAGTGAAAACGTTTGTTTGGATATTCAGCGGTACGTAACACAATAATGGGGAACAACAAACTCTCGTTCGTAAATTGCATAAAATATGCGCGGATAAATTTTGACGTACAATTTTAATTTCTTAAAATTTCATTTCCTAAATGGTAATATGTAAATTAAGTGAAAGGATGAAATTTTCATTCATATGTCGGGATCTTTTGGTCGGGCAGTAATTAATTAGAAGCTTAGGTACTACCATTATGGGTTTATGCTAATAGACGGTGGCTAATATCAGAGCCTCAAAGAACGTACGGAAACATTAAATTTCAACGGAGCGTACAGGCATGAAGGGTGCTTAATACATTAGATTATGAACCTACCCTTACAACTTAACATATTGTTTCTACAAACTAAATATTTAGTAAAAATTACAACGTGAGCATGTGTTGCACATTTTTGTCTTTACGGACTGAGATCTAAGAATGGGTGGCGCTAAGTGTGACTCCCGTATGTCAAAAACTAATTAGATTTTGACATATGGGAGTCGTAGTTCATGCTTAGTATCGTATCTTTATCTTACTAAGGTTTCTTAGAACAAGGGCTGTCGTACATAGGTTATCATTGAATCAACAGTTTTTTTAATGAATTCTTTGCTTACCTAATAATTTAGTTCACGCTATATTCTGGTTGGCACTTATTTATCTATCACCGTGATGAGTCTAAGAGTCTACCATGATATATTCATAATTCGAAGGTAGATTCCCAATTATTACTTGTTGGAAGGCTAAAAATACACACAAAGGTATTTATTTATTTACACTTCGTTACCTTAACATTCTTCATATAAGAAACAGGTTACATAAATTATTAGGCAACGGCCTTATTCAAGTGAATTCTTCTAGGCAAAAGAAAAAAAACTAACCTATTAAGGGTACAAGAAGGGCTTATCTAAATTAGCAACAAATATATAAGTAGGTATATAAGGTAGAAAAGAAATGCTACCGACGAAAAATTTTAATTTAATTTAACTTCTCTTACCTTTGAATAACCTACGAAACACTCGCCGCTTCGGAGAATTATTAGTCAGACACACTATAAAAATTGCGGTTCAATACTATACCTATATATAGCCTTGAAGATGAAACATCCCATTTTAGCATAATTTAGTTGCAGCTGATATGCAATTAGGTGAGCCTATTGAAACTATGTAGTCAAATTTATGCACGAGTATTGAATGCATAGTCATACACACATAAAGGGCCTTCTACACGTGCGCATTATCGGCTTAAATTTCATAGGATACATTTGTTTTGTTATTAAACTTATGCGCTGGTTAATACGGAGAACATAACTTAATATGACAGTAAGCAAAACGTCTGATATTTTATTGATAGATTAGATAAATTTCTTTTGTTAATATATATAATCGACTTCAAAATGCACTAAAACCATTTAAAAAAATATTTTTTATTGTATTGTCTTTTATTGACATTACTTTCACACATTTATAATAAAACAATTTTTTACCGGATTGAAGTTATGTATTTACAATTATTTTCAATAATTTTGAATTTAACCGACGTTTCACGTGCTTTACAGCGTGCGTGGTCACGGTGACTGAAGACAAAAGGTGTTGACAGCTTTTGTTTAATTATAAATATTTTTTATTTGAATTGATTGGCCCGAGTTAGAGTTCTGGCTGTGCACCACTGGACTTACCGTTTATCTAACACTCGCTCGTACGGTGAAGGAAAAGATCGTGAGAAAGCCGGCATGTCTCAAATCTAAAATTGATATTTGTCAGACAGACAGACAGACAAGGGTGATCACCAACTTGTCAATGAAATTAAAATGTTCAAAGAAAGCGCGCAATACAGCACGAACAATAATCCAGTGGGATTATTGTTCGTGCTGTCTTATATTTTACTGGGTATTATTCAGATAATTAATTGTATTCAGATTTAATGTATGACGTTCTGTTTAAGAAACATTTTGGAATTTGGAGGCTAGTTTTAGGGTCAAATATATTGTACTATTCATCGATTTCGTAAGACAATCGAAAAGAGCTTCGGAAAGGTCATGAAATCAGATTTTTTTTGTTGAAAGAGATTTAATGAGTCTTTATATAAACCATTTGGCAACTTAAATAATTTATATCCCTTTTATTTAATTGATAAATTTAGAAAAAAACTTACAAACAACGTAAGTTAGGTTTTAGGACCAAAAGAGGTTTTATATACAAAAATAAATATATAAATTAGTTCCATGAATGAACAAAGACTCGCAGACCACGGGACGTTGTCCTGACACATTGCTACATCTGTTTGATTGAACATTTTTTCATTTTTAACAAAGTTAATTCGTCTATTCTATATAAATGGTAGCCATGGATACAAACACGGTATTTTAGTCAACGTTTTATAAGGTCCGTCTGAATTTAACTTTGAAATTTCTGTATAATAAAGGCAGAATAGTTTAAGCAAAACAGTGTAAAAGAGCTTTAGGGGAGTGAGGGTCGGGGCGAGAGGGGACAGGGCACCGCGTGCGAGTTAAATTGAGCACCGCCCAGACTCATTTCCTTGATCCGCCATTGTACGCTACTCACAATACAAAACATTTTTTTACGAATTTCGAAAAAGTGCTTTGAATTTTTTCCAATCTTCGCTTCCATTCAGCTCGTAAAGTTAATGTCTCGCAATAGCGTGGGCGGGGCGAATGGAAGTCTCTGCTAGGATATAAAGGCTTCTAAGATAGAGAACAGTCATCATAATATGACCATAATTTACGACGTAGATTTATTTAAGGTTTCTCTTATTCAGTTTATAAATAGAATTAGAAGATAATTTTGTTCACAACTTCTTCTTTAGACGCACTCTTCATTTCTGAAGGTCTTGTAAGTAGCACCGTCCAACATCCCCCACTTGCTCGGTTCAGCGAGTATGGATCGGCCTCGAGCTTTGGTGACCAATGTTCGGTAAGTTTTTCTGAATTTTCTGGATCTCGGCGTGTTACATGTCCAAAAAAACTCAGGATGCGTTGGTAACAAAGTGTTGAAAGATTTTTTGGCTGAAGCCGTCTTAGTATGAACACGTTAGTTTCCTGACAGCAATAACATCTGAATAAAAGGTGCATTTAGACTGATTTAGTTTATGTGAATACAACTGAATATTTAACTAACTAAAAAATAATAGGTTAATATTACCTACATCTTAATATGAATGATATAAAATATAGTAAAAGAAGTCCTAAGAAAAATTTTAAACGAAAAGTCAGGTTAGCTTTGAGACATTTTAATGGGAAATTCGATTTTTGATGAAGATCAAATTGAGTCTTTGATGTCGGATGGCCGCTGTCTAAATACAAAGTAGTATCGATGTTACTTACTTTAGTTGTAGGATCGTTGATTTAACAAAGCAAAATTGTATACAACAAAAATCAGAATAATTATAGTTATTTGTTAAGCGACATAGGAGGCAGGTATTGGTTAATGGTGAGAAATCACTACATTATTTTTATGCTACCTTAGATTTTAAATGTTTTCGTAATAAAAATAAATAATTGTTAACATTTTAAGTTATTTTAATTTAATAATAATTTATACTTGTTGCCTTGGTTCGATAACTGGAGAAACAAAACATGGCTTCAATCGTCTCCACAGGATATAATTAGACACAAGTGATTTTTTTTATTATTACAAAAAACACACATATACACATAATTCCACACACATGTAACCTTAGCTGCTCTCATGCTAACAATTGCGGAGTTTCTAGGAAATGAAATGCTGTTTTATCGAAGTATAGTGGGTATTAGTCTGGTAACTTTGACGGGCTAAATGTCCTTAAAAATATGGTGATTTGTATGAATTTTGCATCATGTCTTGACTAGTTTTCACACATTAAATGTTGACTAAGGATAGCCTATAAAATCGTTTATTACGACTTTAAATTTAAGAAGAGATTTAAGGGATAGCGTTTAAAAAGTATGAGAATGTCATAAACATAATCACCTTATAATCGCAGTCATAAAGAATGCTAAATGCGACATAAAAGTCACTTAATTTTATCTTCGTGATAATTAGGCGAGTAACTCTTTAAGGACGAACATTAGTCATTTAAATCCGCGTAGGAAATTGCTGTATTATATTAATTAATGGTCCTACGAATAATTCTAATTGCTGTTATGTGTCTTGGGATTAGAACTTTCTGGGTCAACTTTGATTCAGTACTGTGATAGTCACAACTTGGTAACATTCTTTATAGCATAAATCTATTGTATAACTGTTTTTATATATGATAAATAACTCATACCATGATGGCTCTGTAGGTATATATTTAATAAATAATACATAATGTATTCACCAGGGTTTCTATACAATAGACTACAATGATAACGTGGAGAATTATTCGATATATGACTTAATACCTTTTAAGAATTTTGACCAGGACAATTGTATTTTGTAAAAATTAAATAGCTGTTGTATTTTGTTTGTATCACTTTAACATAATGAATTATTAACATTTATTTTTATATTTGATTCATTAGTTAATTTTTTTACGAAAATAGTATTATAATATTGAAATGAATGTCGAAGCTTGGTAAACGGAGAAATTGTGACCAATTTGTGTTACACCGTCACATAAATTTCTGTATTTTTATAAATAAAATAAACGAATTGGGAATTAAAAATTTAGAAATGTTAAAGCGTGTTTCACAAAATAAGTTAAACATTTCGTTTTTAAAACTAAAAGAAAACAAAATGAAATACTGAAGTATCTTATACGGGAAAAATAAAGGCTATATTTCATCTATGTGTGCTTACCACGGCGTGATTAATCCTGCTACGATGGATCCTGTGACGTAAATCACTGTTTTCGCTTTTGTAAGCGCCTGATTAAGTACTATTTTTGTAGTGACTAACTACTACAGCCGAGTTTTCCTTTCAATTTGTGTCATTCAACAAAACTAAACAAAAATTTCAGTTATATAAAATAATTAATGAAAGTGCATACGCAAATCGTCACATCTATTACTGTGATTACAATGTTTCCGTAAATTATATCGACATGATTATTACGTATATTATTTAAACCTAAAAAAAATGTATTACTGCACACATTTTTAATACACTTTATCGTATTATAATTTTTTTTTTAGATCTCATGTCATTTACACGTGTATATCCTTTTTTTAACAAATTCATGTAATTGTTTAATTGTCCTCATTTTAGCTTGTGTAATGTTTGAGAGCATAATAAAAATAAATAAATAAATAGCTGTGCTGATGTTCTTGACAACTAGCATTACAACACCAAACTTCCATCCGTCCATCGTAGGCAGTTAAAGACAAACAAATGTGCATCTTTTAGACGTGACAACACCGTAACCTGTATCCCACCTAACACCGTAAGTAACTGTCAAGCACCTAAGAGATAAAAATTGTGTATTACAAGCACATTCATACAACAAATTCCATTCAACTTTCAAAACCTAATATGCATTGTTTAAAACTTTAAATAAGCAAGGCAGACGTTTGAATAAATCGAAATCTCAAATAACTTTTGATAGGTAGACGTCGCATGTGGAATGGCGTAGCAGGTATCTAATAAATCACCTAGGTTATCGACTGGGGAGCATGTGCAAAGCTCGAACTTATAGACTGATTGAACAGGGCGTTAAATTACGCATAGATATCTTATTACTCGGCGAGAGACTTATAATAATAGTCGATATTAATATACCTAATATTGCCGAAAAATTGAAAGTAATTTAAAAAAAGAAAATAAATACTTTGGTGTATAGGTGTTACTTGTAAATTTTACACCATGAAGGTTTTATGTACCTAATTTCAAACGATTACTATAGAACGGCAAGTTCTTATTAATAAAATTGTATATTTTATATGTTAATCTGTATTATAATGACAAAGTTGGAAGTAAAGGGTAAGAACAAAAGTACAAAGGTTTTGAAAATAGAACACAAAATAAAAAATCGGGCATGAATTCGCGTACGGCGCGGCGCAGGAGCAGCGCAGGAACAAAAATGCACGCGCGCAGCTTGCAAACTGCTCGCGAGCTACACATTCACGACATATTTGCCAGATGAGGACGCACCCTAATATATAGATACACACACGCAGCCTTAATATATTACAAAAAAATTGTCTTAGTGTTAATAAGGTTAATTCGAGAGAAATTATATTAATTAATTTTTAAATGAAAATTCATAGGTCTGGAAGGTTTTATGATTTTTGATCATTGGCCAATTTGATTGAAAATTATATTTGTGCTATAACTAAGCACAAATATGTTCTTTCCTTTGTCTATTAAAACCAGTTTCATTACACATATTAATATATAAAATAATAATTCGTGCTCTTTATAATCCAGCTTCTGTTCTTCATCTCAAAATTGAAACCACAGTCCTATAGAATTCCAACCTCTTTAGTGAATTGAAAATCAATTTGATCAGACCTCGAATTGTTAATGAATAGTTTAGATGTAAGATGTTTAAATTATTGGTGAACGTTATTAAATTCAGAATGTAAGTTTGTTTTAACTTAAATTCAATTATATTAGTTGTTATTAAGTCTTTAAACGTATGTACTTGACGTAGTAGGAAAAAAATCTTAAAACAAAGTTGCCAATAGGTCTTATTTGTTTTTAAACTTTTTGTAATAAGGAGTCTAACTCTTAGGTAATCTTCATACTTTTTTCTCATGTACTTCAACGTGTAATCGATCGATCATCGCATAATTTAAAAACTATTGAATTCAAACGGAACTAAAGAATATAGACAGTATAAGAGAAAAATAATTTTCCTGTCAAACAAAAGTTTAATAAATCCAAATGTATTATCAAATTACATTCGGTCACGTTCCATCAAAAATGGAATGCTTTATTACCAGCTGATACCCACAACTTCGTCTTTGTGGACTGTGAATAATTTGTTTCATATTTTTCAATATATACTAGACCCGCGGTTTCACGGTTAATTTAAGGTTATTTATTTTAATCCAAGAAAACAATAAAACAGTTGCATTAAGAACTGTGACCTCAATAATTGGATACAACACGATGCTTATGATATAATATATAATCTTATACATACAAAACAACAAAAGAACTTTATGAATTAAAATATGAACAGAATGCCCATTACCTGGTACCTAGTCTACTAAACACTGCTGTCACGAGTTTGACAAAGTTTAAGAAGTAGAGAAATTTATGAAAACAATTATAGTTTTGCGCGCAGCCACCAGGGGGCCACAACAAATCTCCATACAAATATTTGACACAGACGTAGAGCTGGTCTAAGTTATGTTTATTAAGATTTTCGTTTGTAAGCGTTTTAAGGATCTTTTGGTGTCGGTTGCTATATAGCTCTCTATATAAGCAAAATAAATCCATTTTGGCTAAAGGTAAAAATATGCTGAAATATAATATGCTGTGTGCCACCGATACAGCCTTAATTTATTTAAGCCCTACTGGTCGGTGTGTGTTGGTATAGCCTTATTGTCATAGTATGTTTATTGATATATATGTACAACATTACACATACATTTCTGTTTAAAATATTTAATGTTAACAGACATATCGTCTCTACTTTATCTGTATACAAGGCATCATATTTGACTGGCAATTTGGAAGATTATGTTAAATCTATCTTGAGTTTACGATGCGTGAATAAAAGTATTTTTATCTTCGTTTTGTTCTTTTATACCCTATATCGGTGGCTTTGGGAGTGAATGAACGATTTTTATTATCATAAAGGTTATTCAACTAAATCTGTATCCAAGCAAACGAGAACCGAACTGAGGACCTACACCTTGAATTATGTTGTTAACCACTAAGCCATGTAGGTGGCTGGTCGTAGGTGGGATTTAGTAATATTAGAGGTTTTCCTTAGCTATATATTATATTATATAATATAATCAAAATTTTTACACTAATTACATCATAACAAAGATAGCAAAAACGTAGTTACACAATATTGTTTCTCTCGTAGCAAGACGAGCTCGTAGCTATAATATTGAAACTTGCAATTTGCTTAAGTAAAAATATATCCCCAGGCTAATTCAATTAATTACAACAAATTGCTGGTTTCACGCTCGGATTAAACACGAAAAAACACCATCAAATCAACACCCTATCAATTTGAAAAAAATGGTTAAAGTTTAATTAAAGTGTTATCTAAAATATAAGGTAATTACGTTAATTACTAAGTCGATTCCAACTCTTTACGAGCGCTCGTCGGCCACGATAGCGTCTCTAATTGTCGAATAAAAAAGGATTACGGCTAATCCTTGTTTAATAAAAATGTTAATCATGAGATTTCCCGTCGCAATATGCAAATGTTATGGCCACCCCGTTCGCGATTGACGAGCTCCGCTAATATACTGTCACTAACGATTCTAATTTTGTTGCATTAATTCTAATGTAAATGCGGAAATAAGAAGGAAAAACATGTTTTGTAAAAATTCAGGCATACTACAGTTACTCTGATAAAAATTATTCAATACATTTAATTGGGTATTACTTAGTTATATGTATTGAATAAGTTTTATATTTTGTATTCCATCTTTGGCTATTTTTTTAGTGTAATATATATATATTTTGTTTGCAATAAAATAATTAGATGACCACCGATTGAAACGCCTGAACAAATCTTTATTATTGTGTCTAAAAACCTCGATCACGTCAGTTTTCTAACATTAATCTGCAATATACTCGGTCCAGTCTTTTTAGGAACTACCTTATAATACGAATGTCTTTGCATTAGAAAATAAAATATTTATATTATATGAAAAAGAGTGGTTCATATTCATATACTATGTCTACATCAATGTATATCAGTTTTTATAATTAGAAAGGCTATATTGGAATATTCAATTATTTAAGTTCCTATAAAAATAGATTCTTTCAACAAGTTATTTGCTTATGGAATATTCTAGCGATATTTTGATTATTGTTAATTTAATTTATTCATTTTCTATAGTATAAGTTACTATCTATCTATTCTAAAATACATGGCAATAACGGTAAACATAAATTTTCCAAATAAAAAAAAATACCATAAAAATATCACTTCCCAAAAATTCATCAGGCCACTACCGAATATATCAAGTTCTGAATTAGAAACCCTACATAAATATACCATTTATTTCTAGAATAATTGATTGGCATTTAATTTTTTTTATTATGATCTATGTTTACTAAAGAGTAAATATAGAATCAATATTAGGAATATGTAGAGTTTACTCAAAGCCCCTTAAAAATATTAAGGTAAAAAGGTGTATCCGTTATACAAATGGTCACATCATTAAGGAGAAAATTCTCAGGGATTATAAAAGGGCCTACGGTTTGGGAGAGCGCGTAATTTTTAAACCGTGGTTTTACGATCTGCATACGCAACTTATAGTGATGTACTATTTCTTCATTGCTTATATCGATAAAATCTCCAAGAAGCGTGATTTTATACAAAACTAAGTTTAACTCAGCATATTGCTACTATCAATTGACTTCTTGTCTGGTAAACTGTCAAGTTAAATCCAAATATCTTTTTTTTATAGAATACCCACTATTCTATATCTATACCAAACGAGCTCATCTGCGTAGCGATTCTGTAACTCACTTTTCGAACTCTCATAGCGGTTTTAGCAGCGGCGGTCGCGCTCAAATCAGTCGTAAAGCAGTCATTTTACGATTTGGCATTCTAATAAACAATAAACTGCAAGCTGCCTTCGCTTGTCAAGACGTAATGTGAAACTGCTTAACCGAATACCATGAGATTCCAAAAATGACCTGAGTGACGAAGGGAGCGTTGTTAGTGCGAGGATTCACGGATTAACAGAATCGCACGGCTAATGTTAAGCGATACTCACACACTCAATGCCAGAGGGCTCGCTAGTGCGTTGTCGGCATTATATTATATGACAAAAATATATATGGCTACTTACACGTCTCTAATCGTCTCTCTTATGAGGTGTTGATCGTTAGGCAATGACTTCTTGTTCAAATACAATTTTTTTATTTTCTATTGTTACTAGTACACTCTCTCAGTCGAACTTTGATGCAACTGCTTCCTTGTTAGTGCGTTTAAATAAGGAACAACACGTTATTAAGCTGTCATAGAAGAAAATCACAATAAAACAGTCTTTTAGAGATCATTTACACTCAGAATTGTTGTTAGGAAATTTAAGTCTAATGAAAAGAGATGATGTTCATTTGTTTTTTATAGCGACATCTACAATGACTATGATTACGTCATACCCCGAATCACGCAAAATAATATCGACTGCTCAGGATGTATACATCTCGACCTTAGAAATTTAGGCATTCAGTCCAGCCAGTCAGTGGTTAGACTTCCTCCTAATCCTCTCTTTAGGTAAGAGAAAGAGCTGCAGTTTTTCTCCACAGTTCGAAAAGAATATTTACTTTTTGATTGGTAATCTCAAAAATAATTTATTCATATATGTACACTTATAAACGTCAAAAAAGAAATATACATTAAATGCTTCTAATTTTACAGTTACTGCCAGTTCTCAAATCAAGGGCGTAGAACGGAAGAGAAGAACTGGCAATAAACTCTCCGCCACTCTTTTTAATCGCCAAGTTTTTTGTTTTACTCAACGTTTGTAAGGAGCTGCAACCATTACACCGTGTTCCACATGATAAATCTTTATCGATATTTACTTTACATCACAGCGTAATTTATTCCAACAATTCATGCGAACCACAAGTCGGCTTATTGTAAATAAGTATGACCCGACACCCAAATTAATCCGAGCTCTTTTTAGCGAAATGCGAAAAAGTTTCTTAACTAATTCTCCGCGTTGACTTGCAGAGCCCCCATGAAATATCGTTTTACGGGCAAAATTATTTGTATCAATAGAATGTTTGCTGAAAATTTTCCTCTTCAAATAGAACTGCGGTAGATATTCGAGGGTATAAAAGTGTGTTTAACTTCTCTAATAAGTATACGGGTACCTGCAGACGGTAGTATACAGATATAATGTGTTCTTAGGTTCAACATTTAGAGATATTGGTTGGTATTCAATGTATAGAATTCGAATAAAAACTATTTTTAATCGATTTATATTTTCTTTAGTCCCAACTAAAGTGACGCTGTCTTTTTTTAATAATTCCCTTACACGGAAGAGACTATATATGTATGTACTTAAATTTGCGAGGACTATCATGGGATGCCGAACCACCTGGTGGCGCAGGCTTCACGACTGTTTCAGGTTTATTCCTTACTTCAAGTTGCTGATGACGAAGATATGTATGTCGAGGTGATTAAGAACTTAGAATTTTGGTAGTTGTTTTGAACAAAAAAGAAGTATTGGAAATTTCAATTTAAATAAGGTTTGTAAAGATAAGCGAGTAGTGTTAGCCAAGTGGCTTAAGCGTGCGACTCTCATCCCTGAGGTCGTAGGTTCGATCCCCGGCTGTGCACCAATGGACTTTTTTTCTTCTCATTTAACATTCGCTCGAACGGTGAAGGAACACATCGTAAGGAAACCGGCTTGCCTGTGACAAAAAGTCGACGGCGAGAGTCAGGCACAGGAGGCTGATCACCTACTTGCCGATCAGATTAACAAATTATCAAGAAACAGATACAAAAATCTGAGACCCAGACCTAAAAAGGGCCACTGATTTTTTTTTTCAGAACCTAAGCATAAACGTTACAAGCAAATAAAACAATTTAAATTCTAGGCTTCTAACTTGTATACCAAAACTAATCATAGGTAGATCAATAGTTAAATTAAGTACTTATCAAATACAGTTTTATATATGTATTAATAGTCCGATTATCTGACACCCAGTCTGAAAAGTGACCCAACACGTGTTTCTATGTAAAAGCTTAAAAATAATACCATACACAAAGTATCACTTAACAAAGCATTACTCTTGTTAGACCACTTATCAAATAATATATCGCTAAAAGCTATCCCGTTAATTGACCGCCCGAATAATTTAAATATATTTCGCTAAAGGCTATATTTCAGCGTCATATTATAAATCAAAGGATTAGAAAATGGGTAAATGGATGCTGGCAATACAGATACTCAGCCGCTTATCCTGCATACGTTACGGGGCGATAACGACAAAATAATCGCGGGTACAAAATACAGTGTATGTTATGAGTAGTAGCTCAATTGCTGTTTACAGCTGAGGGCTTTTCAGGGCAGTTTTTGCCGCGAACCACCATTATGTGGAACCAGCTGCCCAGTGAAGTATTTTCGAACTAATTCGACTTAGGGTCCTTCAAGAAAAGAGCGCCCAATTCTTAAAAGACCGGCAACACACTCGCGAGCCCTCTGGCATTAGGAGTGTACATGGGCGGCGGTATCACTCAACATTAGGTAAGTCCTGCCCGTTTTTGTTCTATAAAAAAAACTAGCGTGTTATATGTTTGCAGTGTTGTGTAACAAAAATAGTAACGAATTTTAAATTTATTAACTACTTTATTCTAAATTTTACTTGAACAGTACGTCACAGCTTGATTTTCTGGTTCATATGAAGTAGGATATTGGTAATAATTGTAGGGTTATAAGTACCATCTGAGATAAATAAGGTTGGAAAGGGTCAATTATTGTACAAGTGTCGACGTTACCTTGTACAATTGAGTATTGTCTTTTATTAACATACCTTTTACACATTTAATGAAAACACTTTTTTACCGAATTGAAGTTATGTATTATTATAATTAATTTAAATACTTAAGAAAATTGCCGACGTTTCGCGTACTTAAATCCGGCAAAAAACTGTTTTCTTTAAATTGTACAATTGAGTACAAATTTTAGTACGACCAGTGGTTCCATGGTATCTACACTGTGTTCATAACATTGCGGACGAGGTCCAGCGCAGCGGGGAGCGTGGGGCAAAAATTACTAAGTGCGAGTTAAATACCCTTTGTGTCATTCTCCTGTTACCATTCATCGAAGGGCTCTCTCATTATTCAGTCGAAATTCGATTATATACCCATCACAATATCCATATCGTCCCCGGCTTTCTGTTTAATTGAAATTGGAACAGTGTTTTGGTCGTTCTGACGATCATTTTTAATTTACTTACCTTTATGTAGAATGATATTTAAGTTGATTTTGTTGTAGCTTGTATACATACATGTATAAAAGAGCAGTGTTGGCCTAGTGGCTTCAGGGTGCGACTCTCATCCCTGAAGTGAAGAAAAACATCGCCAGGAAACCGGCTTGTCTTAGACCCAAAAAGTCGACGGCGTGTGTCAGGCACAGGAAGCTGATCACCTACTTGCCTATATGCCTACTTGCATATATAGGTAATCATGTAACAGATACAGAAATCTGAGGCCTTTAAAGATTGATCGCCACTGATTTTATTTTTGTATAAATAGTAAGTCATATAAATACTATATCTATGAATAAATTTAGATTTAACCATAACCCGCTGATTCATAAAACTGAATGTCTAATTGCACTCCTGAAGTATTTTTTTGTTTTTCTGTCACAGTGTCTTTACGATGTGATTGAAAAGAGATAGCTAGTTTTTATGAGTATTTAAAATTCACTAACTTAAGAATGTATAGCCAATATAGTTTTTTTTATATTGAATAAAAATTTATTCAAAAAAAGGTTTTAAATGAAGAAATGTACTTATGTGCAGTATTAATTTATTCCCATTGAATCTTTAAAAATAAAATGTATAACTACTACTACCATATTAAACGAGCTATATAAGCCACTTCCATATGAAGCAAAAATATGAAATCTTTTTAATAAGACCCACCGCAGACGGAAGCAAATATCCTGTCCAAAATGATTACTCAGCGTGCAGTTAGGCAACGTTATGAGCGGCTTAGGCCCATTCCGGGGGTATTAGTCTCATGCCCACCAATTTCTGTAATTTATTAAGAGACCCATAGTCTAAGAGCTCTTTATTTGCGTAATATTTACAATTTTCGTGCAGATTATTAAGCACTAAAGCATTTTCAAATACATACTTTTTCTTTTCCTAATTACAATTTTTTTTAACCTGATGTCTATTTATAACCTTTGATTGTAGTAAGTAATAGTTGTTTAGTGTTAATTTCTATTTTATACCTTATAATTATTAATTTACATAATCGAATAAAAATGAATAACTTTTATTATATATATATAACACGGCTTCTTTCTCATTTTCACTGAATACTTTTATGGAATATTGCTCCCGAGGGACTAAATATCAAGTGTGTTTTAAGCTGTTGGACGATACTTGAAATAAATATTAAAATTACAATAATAAATACATATTAAATGTAGTAAAATTAAAAATAATTATAATTATTCCAAATCTATGTGACACTGCGCTATTTTCACAGATAAACTTGCAACTTGAAACAATTATAAACATGTTAATTGTTTTATTGAAAATCAAACCCAGGACTATACGTATACACTACATACATAACTACGCAATGTACCAAGACGGACGAAGAAAAATAGTTTCTTCTTAACATTTTGTGTCTATCCAATCCGAGACAATATTTAGCATATATGCTAGAGGTAATGTATTAATTTGATTAATATTACCAATACAATTTCTATCTTAATTAGTTTTTACTTAACGTAGTATATTTGACTAAAATAGGATAAGCTAAAAATATACATATGCCGTGTAGTTCAGTAGTAAATAACTAAGTAACTGACTCTAACACTCCATTTGACCGCTGTTTCACGGCTTCTTTCTCGCTCGGAGGCGGAAAGAATAAGTTACCTAGCGATCAAAGTCCTTTCCCGGGCCTGATCCCTAATATTTCACTCATAATTGGTTTATACTAAGCTCGGAGCGTTTCCGTATGTGTTCCTTTGATCACTGTATTACGGTGTACCGGAGATGTATAGAGGTTATTATTTCATTGGATCTAAAGCTTCATTCGATGGTAATTTAACATTAAAATCCCTGTCCGTCTGCGTTGACATTATTAAGGTTTTGTGTGGAGCATACGGTATGGGGGATCTGATATAGATATATTTTTAAAATCAGAATTATCTTACCAAAACTTTCAGTTGTGTTAATATCATTTTCATATTGTAGTAATGAACACAAAATACACACGCTATTATACCCCTAACATTGTGATTTTGATATCATTAATCTTAATATCATTAAATAGCAATCATTTATGGACATTAATAGTTATTTAATAAGGGTATAGGCGAATTAGTTGAATTCGAATGTCGTGCATTTTAGCTCCAGCTGTGCACATGGAGTTTTATAAGTAGCAAAAATGTTCAGAGTAGTCTTAGGCACATAAAACTTATTGTTTACTCGTCTCGAAAGAAGACAGTTAACCTGTCTGACACACATACAGCAATAAGATGCCAAAGATTGTAGCGATATTGATTTTATAATTAAGATATACAACAAAAGTTTACATCTTTTTCAAAAATAACGTTTTGTTACTATTACTGCGTAAAAAGTTTGCGTGGCAGATTAGCATTTTCACTGAATACTTTTATGGAATATTGCTCCCGAGGGACTAAATGTCAAGTGTGTTCTAAGCTGTTGGACGATACTTGAAATAAACATTAAAATTACATTAATAAATACATTTAATGCATAGTAAAATTAAAAATAATTTTAATTATTCCATATCTATGTGACACTGCGCTTGTTTCACAGAAAAACTTCCAATTTGAAACAATTGTAAACATATTAATTGTTTTATTGAAAATCAAACCCGGGACTATACACTAAGTACATAACTACGCAATGTACCAAGACGAAAGAAGAAAAATAGTTTCTTCTTAACATTTTGTGTTTATCTAATCCGAAACAATATTTTTTCTGGAAAGCGAACGGTCGGGTCAAAATCGTACAAGCAATGAAGCAAATTGATTACACAACTTTGATCCCTATACCGTATTATACAATAAGACCAATTCATCAATAACCATGAGAAGCATTAACGTGAAGCGGAACCAACTATAATTAACATTTATTACTTAATAGGTAATTAATTATGGTGCTCTCACATGATTTACGTACCACAATTTCCTAAAGTTTGCGATATTGTTTTCGCTGATTCGTTTACTGTGTCCCTACGGAAGTGGCTGCCCGTGTCCCGTCCATTTCCGGCCACAAAGGTCGACGTCAAAGCCTTCGGAAAGTTTATGTTGTGACAAAAGCCTTTGTCGTGTTCTTATTTTGTCGCGGCACGGTATTTCTCGTCATATTGGATATTTTGTTGAAAAAATTTATAACAACTACCTTTTAGGTTTTTTTGAAAGAGACAGTGTATTTGGTCGTTAATTATATTGGAGTTATATCTTAAAGACTAATTTAATAATTATGATAACATACACATTTTACCCTACACATACATGAATACAGTTACGCATCTTATCTTTAAGAACTAAATCTGGCCAACGACACATCTTTCTTCACTTTGTGGTACGCTGTAATGAAAATAGAACTAAAATGGTAAAACTTTAAGGTTAAACAGAAATTAATTTAAAAAAAAATTGTTTGCCGTACAAAAATGTAATTTATTAAAGTTCTCATTTTAAAAAGTACATACCCAAACGTTCTTAGTAAACGTGTTGACATCTAAAGGTAAAACCGTTTTGTATAATGGCACTGAACTCGCAAAAGCTTTAAATATCGAGATTTGAAACGTTCGTGAAAAATTAAACACGAGCGCTGTGTATTGCATTTAAATAAGGTTTCGTAAAGTTTGAATGGGAAAATATTTATAAGCGTATTTTTCTTTTACACTATTTGAATTTAGAATTACAATAACTTTTTTTGATTGAGAAACTTTGAAAAGCTTATTATGCGTTCGAGTATTTATAAAGGTTAAGAAAGTTCAAATATCGATTATCGGATATTTTAATGAGGTATTGGCAGACTGATATCCTATTGAATATTGAAAAATTGGTTTAGGTTTATCCACGTTTGTTATTCACGTTTTTTGCGTTAAACATGCAAATATTCTAGATATAAAATGAATGTTTTTTTTAAAACGATTAAGTAACAACTCGATAACAATTACAATTAAATACGCGTTTTGTAATTTAAATATTTTGTATAATTAAATATTGAAGAATATCTTACAGCTATTGAAAACCGTCCACTAAAACATGCACGCAGAAGTCCCGATACCCTGGAGAAATTTGTGATGGATAGAGTGGAAAAGTCTCCTGACTCTCCACTTATTGGGCTGACCAAGATTAGGTGCTTAGGCCAGCAGAAAGCAAAGGGAAATGGAAGTCGTTATCCAACACAACGATAAAAAGAAATGAATAACGTGACCAGAGAATTACTACTCTGAATAAAATAACTGAATTGCTAGTTCAAGTATAAGTTAACCTTTCTTAATTTCCACACTGCACTTTACACTATTTTACACTACTACCCACCACCTCCCCTCCCATCCAGCCCTTCCCTAAGATTATCATTCTGGTGCGTACAAAATATGTAAACCTGTATCTTTATCGGTGGAGTAATTTTTTTTCACAGTGGGGTCCAAAGTAAAGAAAAATTTATGATTTGAAAAAATGTTATATCGTATCACTTAATATTATCTTGAATACACTCAATAAACAACTATAAATAGTATGTCTAACGCAAGAACTCATCAGTACCAATCTAGTGGATATTATGAAAAAGATACAGGATGTAGATTTTATCGAATTTTAATAAGAATTAGTAAAAAAAAGTCAATTTTCTTATAAAACGCAAAATAAATCATAGCTCTGCAGGGGTTGACCTTAGAGGCCTCCCGTAGAACAATTTTTTGCCGCTGATGACCTCATCTATCCCCTATTTGCGTTTGATCCACGACTTTTTGGCCACCCTGTATATTTTGGTTTCAATTTTTTTTTTTTTTATAGAACGGGGGCAAACGGGCAGGAGGCTCACCTGATGTTAAGTGATACTGCCACCCATGGACACTCTCAATGCCAGAGGGCTCGCGAGTGCATTGCCGGCCTTTTAAGAATTGGTACGCTCTTTTCTTGAAGGACCCTAAGTTAAGTTAAGTTAAATTATTATTAGTTAATTAATTATTGTTAAGTTACTATTTCGTTATACCATTGGAAGAGCGGAGTACCCTGATGTACAGGTCTCCCTAGACTTAGTTCAGGGGCTCCAATATCTGCTAAAAATTTAACTTGTTATTGAATAAATTTTTGAATTTTTTGAATTACCTACTACCAGGCCAATATAGATAATAATTTATCTAACTCTGTTGAAAAACATTAACAATCCAGAAACAGGGCGTAAAACACCCTTACATTTGAGATATTGAAGTAAATACGCAAAGACGGAATTTCCAAATTGATTTTCCTGAACCGGACACTTCAGAGTCAACTTAAATTCTTTGTCCACTAATAGCTTATTGAAACTTTCACTCGCAGATACGACGATAATATACGGCAGTTACCCGATAGTTTTCATTAAAGGATCTTATTTCGCATTTTATCGCATTGTTATAGGATGAAAAGCCGTCTGATTGGGTTGTTTGAAGGCTCGGAGTTTTCTCCTCTTTCTAAACAGTACTGATTAATGTTTACGCGAAGCTATGAAGTTGGCTGGAAGTTTTTAGACTTTTTAATAACTAATGCAGACTGGCTAAGTAATTACTAATTGGCCGTCTAGCCCTTTTAGTTTTGGGGTTTTTGTTTTTTAAAACGGATATTTGAGGCTGTTGACGTTTCCTTTGGTTTTTGTGTGTATAAACTAATTACGAAGTATCTTTAACCTGCAGTTATCGTAGCTTAGATTTTTTTACTAATAACTTAGACTTAACTGAATGGTACCCTAGAAACAGAAAATAAAGAAGAGACCGATCACGCAGAGATAGGAGGACGAACTAAAACTCAAAAAAAAACAACAGGCTACAACTGGATTAGAGTCGCAAACGATAGAGAACAGTAGAAAGGGGCCAAGAGGCACACCGAACTCCGAGATATACTGGAGTGAAGATATATTAAAGTTCATATATATAAAATCACAGAGTTTCGGAATATAAAGGCTGTATTATTATTATCATTAACCTAGACTTATTATATTCTAATTAATCATATATTTTTCGAGTATTTGGGCACAAAGCAAATCACCTATTTCTCTTGAAAAGTGTTTAATGACAGACGCAAAAATATTTCTGTATCCTTGTGAGATTCTAAGACTCATCGCTTAGTAGGTGATACGCATTACGATTTTTAAAGTCATTCTGTAATTGACCGGAAATTGGTATAATTCCGCCATTTTGATATTAGACCTTGCGGAAATAATTACCGCACTATAATTGGGATAAAACCCTTGTTTAAAACCCTGGTCCTGCAGGGGACACTATTGTGTTCCCCCATCAAACTGACCGAGAAAATTATAAATTGTTCCTAATATACTGATTCACTATTGTTCGTTTACGTGCCTTGGATAAAATTGACAACTTTTCCCCATTATTACCTACTTATTTAATTCAAACTGACGTTCACGGTTTTTATTTTTCTTCATTTCTTCAAATATGTTGTTTTATTTTCATTATTAAAAACCCGAGAAGATTACCAACTCGAGGTGTATTTTTTATTACATATTTTTCAATATTTTGAAAAAAAAGAAATGAATTTTACAATGGATTTACGAATTACTTGAAATAGTTAAAATAAAGCAGGTTTTACACTTCTAACAAAGGAAAAGGAATATTAATATAGAAAACCGGTATTTAAAAGATATATGATGCAAACATAACTTAATAGTCGTATTTTAACTGAACAAACACTAAACTAGGTAAAAACACAAATTTAATTTATGTATTTTTATTTCTTAATATCTGTACTAATCAAATCTACATAAACTGACGTAGAAAACAAAATTTATGTACAATAATGCTGTCGGCTATGGCTGACTTCACTTAAATTATCGATTGCTTAGGAAATGTATAAGGTATATATCGAATTTAACGGCAGGGGTCCAATTCTAATTCAGTTAATTTGGGCTTTAAATCTCATATTGCAAAATGGACGCGGACAATAATTGCGTTGGGTAAACACCACATCGGTCTACGACAACACAGGGTGTCCATTAGGAGAGTCTATAGTGTGTTGGTGCACACGGGGTGATTATTATAGACATTATACTTTAATAATATAAATCTTTATTCTCGATATCGATAAAAAAGTAAAATGGGATAAGACAAGCGCTATAAACAGTGAGGACAAAGGTTTAAAAAAAAAATACCTCGATGTCTATCGATCCACAACTGAGGGTTTTTTAAGGCAGTTTTTGCACCGCATTACCAATATGTGAAACCAGCTGTCCTTACTGTGCTACCAATACTTAAAAGGCCGGCAACGCACTTGTGAGCCCTCTGGCAATGTGAGTGTCTATCACTAAACATCAGATGAGCCTCCTACCCGTGTGCCCAGTTTTATAAAATGAAAAAAAAAATACCCACATGCGACATAGTCATGTGACTATGGTACAAATAAGGAAGGATTTAAAGTGAATGAATCGCAATTATGGCGAAAATACAAAGCCGTGCCTCGCGATTAAACAAGCCCGGCTTAGATTTTGCGTGCTTTAAATAACTTAACAGAATCTAGTACAACATATGACCCTTTCTACCTTAGCATATAATGGCTACACAACTTCGTAGCGGATATTCGAATGTTTGTACTGCATCACCACCGAGTGTGTCATCGGATGGATGGAGACTTATTGGCGTAATTGCCTTGTCTTTATTTACAAAGGTTAATTTATATTCAATTAAGTACTATCAGCGATTATTCAATAATAGGTACCGAAGTAAAACATTATATGCATAAATAAAGTTTTATTTATTTATTTATATCTTCACCTCTTTTTCGCACTTACTACGATCCTGGCATACCTCTCTCGCTTTATCCGTTTTCATGATATTCACCATGCATGCTCAATGCTCATCCTTTATGGGAACTTTAAACTCGTCTCTTCTCTAGTACCATGGAGATTTAATCTAGGTATCTCCGACAAGGTCTACCCAACCCAACTTCACCATACACTGTTGTCTTGTATATAATGCTTGTAAGCCACTTCTTATTCATCCGTTCTCCATTGAAATCCGTTACCTTATCGTATTCTTTTTTAGCACAAAGGAATAAACAATTCAAGGCTAAAAATGTCTCAAAAGAAATGTTACTTGACCTTTTTTATGTTTTATTCTTCGTTGTATTACAAAACCAGTACAATGTGAATGAAAGCGGGCAAAGGCCTAATCACTTGCAAGCATTCTTTACCAGGCAACCGCACTATGGTAAAACGGAAAACTACAAGTATTTTTTTACATATTTCATAATATCTTAACGCTACATAGTTTGAGTATCGGGACAGAAAGCCAAGAAACTGGATACTGCAATATTGCGTTGCTACCCATGGTATTTATTAGATCTTCGGCATTCAAGGCATTCTGAGGGGTGACACGTGTTATTGCCTTAGCGTATCATATTTCTATTGTCCACTCTAACAATACGTAATAACTGAACGGAACCTGATTATTGGGAAGCAAATCAATCTAATAAGATTTTTGTTATGTGGTTATTTGACTATGAATAACCCTGTCGAAAGTGACACGACGACTCTTGCACGACTAAGATAGATTTCAAGTCAAAACACAGAAAATAAAAAACGTCGATGCATGTTGCCACATATTTAGACTAGATGGCGCTCTTAGCAAGATATATGTGAATTATGTGGGGGTAGATTACGGTTAAAACGTACGTACCATTATGCAAGTTATTGCTGTAGAAAACATCAAGCAAACATCTTGATCAGTCCGTGCATATAAAACAAATAAAGTTATTATTAAGTAGTAGTTACAACAACGACCTCTAGATAATACCCCAAGTGAAAACCTTTAAGTAAAGGAGGCAACTAAAATGATGCCTCATAACGCACTGGTTTTCAATATCTACCTTAAGTTGTAAGTCTGCACTAAAATAATGATAGATTTGAATATAGGCATATAGGGTTCTAATAATGTTTTTTTATTGTCATTTCTTAAATGCACTGGAACTCAATACAGCATTTACTATGCATAGAAAAAGAAGCGCATGAAGCATTTGGTTTTAATCTAAGAAATAGATTTCTTGATAGGCAGGTAGGTGATCTTCTGTGTTTTTTAAATATAACTGTTCCTTAACAATGTTTTTCCTTCGCCGTACGAGCGAGTGGTAAATACACATATAGAGAGAAAATACTTTAAGTTCACGGCCGTAATTCCAACACAGCTCATATTCTTATAATGAAGGTTTTAATTTGTCTGTAATATAAGTAGATACTGCAATTAAAACATTTACTAAGCACCAAAGGCATTGGCCTCAGTTTTATATGTTCGATAAAGCTTCTAAAGTATTAGTGTGAACTAATTATTTTCGGCGTTTGAAGTCTTGTATTAATTTAAAAGTTTATTTCTTGAGTCAATGGACGTTACGAATTTCATTAAGAAACTCATTTAGGCTGAGAATAAATACATTTTATTTCTTGTTTATTTTGTAAGATCTTTTATATTTTTGGGTATATGTTCATACACAGTACAAAACATAAAGAAAAAAATGTGTGCGTGTACTAGGTGTACACACGTAAGAAGTGAAACTTCTTTATGACCTTATTTTTCGAAAAATGATCTACTACCTATATGCAACTTTACAGAAATTGGTTAAATAAAGATAAATTAGATAAAGTTTAACAAAAGGCTTTTATTATCATAGACATGAATACAAATACAATTATTTCATTTTAACTTATTACTTTACTACTATGTAGTATTAATATTATTACAGAATTTCATTAAATGTAATAGAATTATTAGTATTACTATCATTGTTATCGTTATTATATATTTTTGTTACTAATGGCTTCGAATCTCTTCGGATCAACCGTGGTAGGGACATGAAAAAGATGGCGCGTAACCGAAAAATGTGACAAATGTGTGTTTTTCCAACGCCGATAAAGAAGTTTGACTTCAAAAAGCAACATGGCGCGTAACCTGCTACAAAATTTCTCCCATACGTCGATAAAGAAGTTTCACTTCAAAAGATGGCGCGTAACGGAAAAATGTGACGCGTAACGAAAAAATGTTACACTAAATTTTTTTCCAACCCCGATAAAAAAGTTTCACTTGAAAAAGTTCATATAAGCGATTAAAATTTAAAAAGAAAAGAAGTACATCAAAAAACGAAAGCTTATCAAATAATTGTCTATTTCCAAAGCCCAACTTCCCCTACACGATCCTTAACAATACCAATCAATGAAACATGAAATCCGACTAAGCAGATGCATTGATTCTTTCCAATATCTTAGACACCAAACTAGCTCTTAAGCTGATAGGGAAAGGTTACAGTTTCCTGTAATTCTTTGAGTATTACAACGCAAACGTTGGCTATTGTTGAGTGAAAGCTGGCCAATCGTGGGCCAATCAGTTCCATCAGCGCTTGAGAAGCGAATGAAGCGTGTCTAATGCCTCACTCGACTAGGGTTAAGTTGCCGTTGGTTTTGTCATTTCGCTAAGTGGCCTGTTGCTGAGGACTAGAGACTGTTGACATGTCAAAGTGATTTGAAGATCCTATCTGACGTCTAACAAAAATTTCGCTATTGAAGTATACTTTCGTTTTCTTGACGTTCCAGGCTGTGTCAAGGAAATTCTGTATGTGATATTCGTTTGTTTTTCAATGTAAATGTTTTAAAGTAATGCGAATAGGCCGAGTGGAGGCGTGGCAGTTATACCAAATGACTCAGCGATAAAATGCTGCCAGCGTTAAAGGTATACTGCCACAGGGACCAAACTTTATAAATTTGTTTTAATTTTTAATTATAAATAATTATATATTTTGATAATTATTATGTAGTAGGTTAAGAATATAGTACATACTTAGTTATATTAAGTTTAATATAACTCTAATTTAATTTACTTAACTGAAAAAAGTTATAGGTATATTTTTTATACAAAGGTGACGCTGTTGTCGACGTAAAAAAATAAAGAAGTTTCACTTCAAAAAGGTTGCAGCGAACTCAAATCCCATGACGCTCTCGTTTCCGCTCTGACTTATCTGTTAAAACTAAACAAATATACAAAATTCATAATTTCCATATAAGTATAGACAAAGATCCAATTTACTTTACCAATACGCTTACAGAACAAACATAATGCGAAAATATTCTATGAGAGTGATTTCGAAAGAGATATTTTGATGAATCGAAACCATCAATTTCGTATTGATGTATATGCGTATATTGGAAATACAAACCCAAGTCTAGCTGCTACATCAGGGCTGTCCAATTTAATAAAACAATATCAACATAATATTTTTTGTCAAACGGAACTACACAACCGACTACACAAGCTTCCTGTATTAACAAAAGCTAAAGCTACTTCAATATAAAGGCATATATTTAAGAAACAATAAATTTCCTTTGCTCTAAATAAGTTTTGTTAGATATATTATCTTTGATATAGGCAGCCCTATAAAGGCACATCCTCGGTTATTGGCATATGCCCTTTAAATAATGAATAATGACATTCTGTAAGCTGCTGTAAGTATATTGCGGTGTCTGAATTTTGTGCAAAAATGAACGCTTTTCAGACAGTGTTTAGACAGCGCTTAATGTGTTTTTTGACAAACAATTAACGAGAAACAACTTGCTTAGATACTTGGAATAAAATACAAAACACTGTTGTGAAATGTGTGTACATTGTTTTTAATAAAATTTCAAAACACTAGCTTTTAAAATATTCCAATGGGCATTTTCAGTTAAGATCCAGAGTTAAATGATTTTAATTTTAAGAATTAGCTTTAAATTGCTTTAGGAATTGCTTTCTTAATTGTATCTGTAAAATGTCGTTAAATTTATTTTACGTGATTTATAGTTACTCTATGTATTTACATATTAAATAGTATTAAAAGTCTAGTAACTAAGTAATAATTCCATGTGGCGGTCTGCGTTGACTAATCACTCAGAAGTACATAGTTTTATAAAATAAAATTGTGATTTATTGCCAATGCAACAAATTACAATTATTGGGTTGGGGTAAAATTGTAGAGGAAATTGAGGAGGTGCGGCCTAAATATTATCAGTAGTCGGAGAAACATCCTTGGCGCGTTTCATGCTCATTGCCGCGATTATAGCCATAGATTTTTTTTTTCATAAAAAAATTTTAAATTTTATTTATTTATTTATTTAAAATTTATTTAGATAGTAGGTTATAATAATAATAAAGCTCGTTTTATTTAAATTATTAAATTCAAATTATAATATACAGCTTAGATTATTTTACATTTTTTTTTCTTTTGCTTGTTATCCTATATCCTAGCTACCTTCAGTACCGTCGATCGGAACCCCTTCACGGGTAAAGGCCTCCGCCAGCTTTTGCCAACTAACTCTGTCTATGGCTCTCATTCTCCATCTCTCGTTTCCTGCTACCGCTTCTATATCTTCTATCCCCCTTTTTTGGCGACCTCTCCTCTTCATCTTGGTCCTTTTCATATAGTTGTCTTTAAGGTTTATCTTGCTATATGTTTAAAGCAAGATTGTAGGTGTCCATTAACTACGTTCAATAATTTTAAAATGACTTCATTAACAAATATATTAAATCAAAATGTCGACTTATTTTAAAAAGTTGTATCCAAAGGTTCGTCGCAAAACACAATGCTATCTTATGTACTAAATATATACAGCACCCTAAACAAGCAGTTCTTGGAAGTGGGCCTCCATTTCCCGTTCGTATACATATATTTAAATATCTTACTAAATTACTTACACTAGTGATTTCCATACAATATAGTTAATATGAAGCGAAGAAGGTTTAAGGGGCAATTACTATAAGATTAGTGGTTGGTTGCTTAGTGACGTCACCGCTCCGTACGTACGTAATCCGATTAAGATAATTGCTGAAAATCCAGCCGAACATAGGTATAAATACGTTATTAAGACAATATTTACCTGCTCGTAAAATTATACGCCATTATTCAGGTTAAGTGCTTCTTGGAAATCGAACATATTTCTGTGAATTGGGGAATGGGATTTTATAGAAGTGGGTGATTTTCTCGTAGCAAGTACTGTGTTTATAGCAGACATGGTTTATGGTTACGCACTTTTTGGTAATACTCTTGTAATTTGAGACTGACATACAATTGTTCGAACGCGTGCGCAACGCAAGTACGTACACTACAATTGGAAGCGAATGTATAAGAGTTTAATAGAGTATAAAGCTCACCTTTTAAGATGTATCAAGAGAATTTATAAAGCAGAACTTATTGATTCTCAACTTTTCACTATATGCGACATTTAATCGAGGTTCATAGCCAAAAGTATAGCCAATAACCAACTTTACCAATAACGAAATTTTTACCCACCTTCACGTGTTTCCCTACCTACATGTTAGGAAAATACTTATACCCTAATATATCACGGAACTGTTTTTAAGTAGAGAGTTATTGATAAAATTCAATTATAACGATTTTTTCAAATAAACATTTCAAACAATACGGTTTGTAAAATAAAATATTCAATTAGTCCTCAACCAAAAGAGCTTAGAGCAATCCCGAAAATTTCTAGTTATTTAAATTGCTCTCAGACAATTTATTCATGCCTACGGCAGTAATTTCAATGCCTAAAGAAAACATTTTAATCTCGGTAAAGCTTTTTTTGTACTAGATTAAAGACAGCAGGGGGCCTACCATGAACTTTCTTAAAACAATTCCTTTGAGATGCAGCGGAGTTTAGGTACCTAAAGTCAATAGCATTTTTTCGTACCATGACCGCCTATAAGCTGAAACGTATTAGCATCGCAAGACCGAATGAAAGAACGATAATTTTGTTTGTGGTTTCTGAGTACGTTTAGAAATTTAACTGTCAAACTTTCTTCGACAGATGTTTCTATGAAAATAAATAAAATATAAAATTAATTTAAATAATTCATCAATCGCAATAAGCTATTATGTCTTATTATATATATTTATTTTATATAAAACTATTCTTTTGATATATTTGAAACGGAAAGTTCTCTGGTGCTATGACAGTTGACACTTATTATTTTTAAACGTTTCTTTCAAATTTTGATAGGAGCTTTCAATATTTTCGTGTTTACAAAATTTCGGTTTTATAAATATTTTTACAAATTGTTTAACTTATAAAATAATGGTATGGGGTAAGTATTGTTCACAAATTTGTTTATTAAAAATAAATACCTATAACGAAGTGAATTACTGATATAAAACCCGTTGCAAAAGATATTACAAATCAACTTATTACTCTAAAATCATAAGTAAATATAATAAAAATTAATTCCTACAAATTGTACAAACTCAATTTATACGTTAACTAATTCATATAATATAAATAATTATATACTTTCTTTACAGGAAAGCCCCTCTTCATCTACCAATACGGCTGGTCACAGCGGGGGATAATGACTACAACCTCCCATCTCCACTACAAAACTTCGATGTATGCACTAACAATGTAAAATCTTTTCTATCAATTGAAAGATTATTATTATGACGAACCACCAAACTATTCCAATAAAGGTTAATAACAGTACATTACAATATGTTTAAAACTATGTTTACCTGGGTCAACAAGTATCTTTCTCAAAGACAAGACACGATGAGGTTAAAAGACGAGTCAACATAACCTGGAATAAATCCTGGAGCAATAAAGAAACCCTTAAATCAGAATTTTAAAACTTAAGAAAAAAAATTATGGACTCATATTTAATACCTTGTCTTACATATGGCTTCCAGACATGGATTTACAATAACTACACCAAAAACAAAATACAAGTGTGCCAGAGAACGATGGAAAGGAGTCTACTAAACATACAAAGACAAAATCTGAAGAGAAATACAGAAATAAGGAAAACAACAGAATGATTAAGTAACGATTTAATGATACTTTATAATGATTTATAAAAATGAATTTTGTTTTTGATTCTTATTAATTTATTTATCATTTCAAACTTATATACATTGAAATTATTAATTATGATGGGAATATAATTTAAAGATTATAAATAATAATATTGTATTTTTTAATGCATGCACATATTATGTAATAATTAATTAGATGATATACTTGTTTAATATGTTATTCATTTTGGAAATAAAGAGGCTATAATAATAATAATAATTTTCTTTACTGCTTAACCTGACAAAATTGCTAAATTGAGACTATATGAATAAATGTTTATAACCAATTGAACATTGCCTGAGACATCTTTTTCTATCTTGATGGAGTCATCCTAACTAAATAAATACTGTTATTATAATATTTTTAAATGGCTTATTATTTACACATTATAAATTTAATAATACCTATGTTTTTTTAAACAACAAAAAGCAGAGGAGAATAATACAATTCATGAACATAGTGAGGAAAAATTTAATTATAATAAATATCTGCTAGTAATATGGCATTCTTATTTATTGTAAAATATGATATTATATTGGGGGATTATGTTTTTGTTAGACATGCATAAATAATTATTTGAATATTATTGAACAATGTGCAATTATTTGTAGGTACACTGAAATCTTCAAAGAATCAAAGTCAATAATCTATAGTAAATTATAAACTCAATATCTACGAAGTCGGTAGTCGGAAGGGCATTGCCGTCTTGTTTCTCATCTCCGTCTATATTTTAATAATTTATTTATAATAACACTCTAAACTCAAAATACCCCAAAATATCGTAAATATAAATATTATATTTTTTTCCTATATTAGCCATAGTAGATAAATCTTATTATTTTAACTTTATTAACAAGTTTTAATTCAAAATATTGAATTTTATAGGTTCTAAACTATTATTTGGACATTTCGATACAAAAAAGGTGAACAAAAAGTAACTTTTTTAGAATCGCTTATTCTGTCATAGATGGAAGGCGCAACTGTCAAATTTCGGTTCAGCCGAGCGGTCATGGTACGGATTTTCATACAAATTGAACGAACGAAATCTGATAATCGCTAAGGTCACGTGGGAACATAAACTGTCTCGTTTTTTCGATGTCATGGTACGAATTAGCGATGCATCTCAGTTGTAGGTTGTCAATAGGCTCGCAATAAGAGTTCATGGTAGGCCCCCAGCTATAAAAGAGTTTCCAACAGAATCAAAACTATATATTTTATATATTTATAATAAATCCAATGTAATTAACAAATTGGAAACAATTTTTAATCATACATATAATTCATTTTAAAATTTGATTAAAATTTAATTTCACGAATAAACAAAATATTTTTTTACAATTGACTTCGACTGTTTTAAAGAAAATTTCATAGACGCAACGCGATTACACACGCTCTCAACAGTTTTAATAATAATAGTTAAAAAAATAATTGGCTATTAAACTTACATTAATTATATTTAATTTTTATCTACATAAAACAGTTGTATATGAATATTTGTATATAATTAAATATAACCTCAGTCGAGTAAACAGCGAAGTCTGAGGTACTTGTTTGATCTTAATTAAGAGAAGCGATCACGAGTGCCTGATCAAAGTGGGTGCTAATATTTGTCGGTGTCTATTGAAAGAAGTCATTGGCACCGAGGAAGTTCTTTAGTATAAATAAATACTAGATATACTGCCCGAGACAGTCTGTATATTAATGTAAATTTACCATATAATGATTGGGGTTTTAATGATTGAATAAAGGGTTATGTTCCTAAGGTCCCTTTTATACTTCAATCAAATCGTTCTTGACAGGTCTGGAACAAAGAAAGAGTAATAAACTCCTACTTGGGGTTTTGAAGTCGTATATCTTTCTTAATGACGAATTACAAGTAATGCGTAAGACTTATTAGTAGATAATATGAATTACTTATTAGAAAAGTACTGCCTAAAAAGCTCCTGATGATTCTACGACAAAATGTTTCTCACATTTTACTCTGACGGCAACGCTTAACTAATAATTGATAATGTAATCTAAAATGTTTTTATGAAAATTCTTATAACTCAAAAAACTATTGGTTGTTACGTATTTGTGTGTATTATAAACATTTCCATTATTATTATTTATCTTAACATGAACAAATTTTACTGATATACCTTTTCTATAGTAGTGACTTCTGCTTATTTAAAATAATAAAATGCGAAAATTAATTATACTTGCATTTTTGTACTTTCTATTTTATAAACTTTATCTTTAACATTATTTACCTTACCTATATGTTTTCGAGGTTTTTAAGTTATGTTTCGCGCATCGAAATTGTTTTATTATTTTAGTTTACTTTTATAGTGCTTTATAGTGAAAGTAGCCATAGTTTATTATGTTATAAGTGGCGTCTGTGACTAATACAAAATTTGATAAATTCATAAATCATAAAATAATTTAACTTAAGATAATACAAAATTTGTTTTTGAAGATTCGTGTGACTCAACAAAAATACAACAACACAGAGAGACCAACGATATTAAAAGAAATACTAACCTTTTTTTTTAAATCCAAGCGTGTGAACATTATTGATCGTGAGGTGTCTGCTCTGAGACCATTGAATGTTAATTAATGCGTTATTCTCGCTGATTTGCCCACAGAAAATAAATTCACTTAGCGAAAATTAATTATTTTCAACAACATTGTGATTTCAATTTTATGTTGAACGCAATTTGTTCGAGTTCGATGAATTATTATGTACTGCCGAACCGTTTTGCCTTTAGACTTACCAAATTAATCATAAATTAGCACTTAATAATAAAACTGATTTAGTTTATTTTATTACTGCGAAATACCGATAGAGACGAAATATACTTGTAACTTCAGTTAAAAGAGTGCAAATAGATTAATTTAGTTTTTATGAATAAAGTTTCCCTTATTCGGAGATATACTTATAGAATTTTTTTATTTCTTTACCTTTTTACAGTAGTTTTGAGTTTTGTGTGCACTGTGCAGTGGTTGCTACATTACGCTTCTGTACCGTATAATACAAATTCTTAATATAATAAAAAAAGTGCGTGCGTACAAAGCACCTACACATCTCAGAACTGAAACTTCTTTTGCAAACTAATTTTTAAGTCTGGTTTATATTTATACAAATCCAAATCTTTGAATTTCCGAGACTTAGAGGGAGGTAACAAGGAAGATAATATGTTAGGAATTTAATGAATTTAATTGTCGTTAAAATATTATAATTGAGTCGAAAATTAATGCAAATTATACATTTAATTTTTTAAATTAATTTCTTCGATAATAAAAACACGTGGCATTTTAATTTTCAATTCCTCATTTGATATTTCAATTAATTATTTTGCATAAAATGTACCTAAAGTACTAATATTTTATAAATTCTCTTTATAAAATTTTAATTAAAAAAAAAAATTCTTTAAGTTAAGTCGCCCGTCTCACTCTCTCTCAATCGGTCTCAATCGCTCTCTTCCTTTTCTTCGACAAAAACGCTGCACATCTTCGTGTCGCTAATATTATTATTGCGTTTCATCCGTAAAAATTTTCCCTCATGCGCCTAAAGAAGTTTAACTTCAAAAGTACAAATACATAAATAGGTTATAATCCGCCTATCTAGCTGACGATACGTGGCTGAGCTGCGAGTCTATAATCGTCAATCAAGAACCAATATGTGTTTACAACACAAGGTTCACAAAGATAAATACAACATACTATGACATGCAACCAAATCATTGAACCGTATTGTATTAAGGGTTGCCTTTAAATTAGACGAAATTCTCTGATTTCTGTTTCAATTTTCAATTTCAGATCTATTTCTACTAACTAGGAGTGTTTTTTTTATTATCCCCATTAGTATTATTTACGCAAGTCATATAGTAGTAATATCAAAGGAAAGGTTTCTTACAATTCCATTTATGACGTTGAATATAAACAAAACATACAAACATTCAAAATTTGAAAATGGAACACTTGTCGTATTGGGAATTTCGACAGAAAGTAGTTCCTTCCTCCCTTTATCGTTACGTCTCGAAAACTGGCAATAACGTGTAGACGATACCATACAGCCGGCGGCCACAAGTTTCCAATAAGTAATTAAAATCCCGAAACGGAAGATTACAGCGTCCTATCACAAAAGACGAGTATTTGCTCAATACGCCTTGCTGAACACTCAAGAGAGTCTCCATTTCCTTATCTTATGGCTCTGGGGGATTTCAGACTGGATCAATATAGTTATTTTATTGTATGATAAATAATAATAAAAATATAAATTTATACATTCATTTTTATATTGCCACGAAAATTTGCATTATTCAAGATTGTAATAGGTCTGTCGGCGTAATGTAGCATATGTATGTATGTTTCTTTTATATTTTACAAACTCTTTCAATGTGAAAAAAGTATGTTCGTAAACTTGACATTATAATCATATTGCTAATAGGTTTCTACGTATTCGGTCTGTAAACTCTTTTATTGTTAGATAATAATACTGTATCTACGATGGATATTTCGGGGTCAAATCCAACACAGAGTAGTGATATCACGTTGTACGTGTATTCACCAATGAATGCCCAAATATTTACAGTTCAAAAATCACAAGATACAATCTTTACAAATGGTTCGCAGCGATAAACAAATAAAACGCTAAAAATGAATTATTTTCATAAGCAATAAATTATTCAAGCGACCAAACAGCGAAAAAGGATTACACGAGATAACATCGTAAATACACGCAAACCGCTATAAAGCCCCTGTTTACAATAACTGTTTAGAGCATTTTTATGAAGAACTGAACAAATAACCAAGCACAAACATTAATCTGCTTTGAACAACAGAAGATGTAAAGGGACTGCGAAAAGCCAATATTTTCTTAGGGGACAAAAGCTACCGCATCAATTAGAGCGTGTAATTTTTATGTAAACTTAATCTTAGTAATTTGTTCTAATGAAATGTCTTTTAATTAGTGTTAATATTGAAATGGCTCGTCTTGAAATTTTGTATTAAAACGTGCCGTTTGGGACTATAACTTTGCAATTTATAATTGAGTTACAAATCATTCATCTGTTTCATTGGAATAATTTGAATGTTAATTAATACTTAACGTTTATTATCTTAATTTTTTTCTTAATCTAAGAAGACAAAGAAATTAAAATTCATTTGACTACAATATACGTAGTATTGTCTTTTATTGATATAACTAATCCGGTAAAAAAGTGTTTTCTTTACAATATACGTACTCTAACTTTTTTCGTAAATTGTACAACACAAAATATATTTTACCTTGAACATTTTGAATTTAGTCAAAACTATACTATATATATAGTTATCAAAATTGTCACAAGCAAGTTTATAAATATAGCTTTATAATAATAAATTTGAATGTTTTCCGCGAGAACGAGAATTTTAAGCAATAAACAAGCAACCCTTTAGTCTTTACACACGACGTTCATAATTCAATTATGAAAGTCGTTAGAACAATCGATGCGTGTCTCAATATTAAATTCGGTTTAAAATGTAGCGTCTAACTATAATTTAGTAGGAATGTTCCAAGATTTATGGATCTCTAGGGGAGTGGCGGTGACGCTGCAGTTTTACCACCGATTGCTTTAACCCGCTTTATAGAGGATGTTCAATTAAATAGATTGGTACTTAATATGCGTCTTATCTATTTCTACGTCCGAGCTAAGATATATCGCAGAATTTTTTGATTAAGTGTAAGTACGAAATGTCTGTGTTTTCAAAACGCTATGGGAGTGGTTTATTATGTAATATTATATGTGTAAGCTATATTCTTAAAAATCTAGTCAGTTTAGTACATAAAATATATTGTCTTTTATTTGATTGATGATGAGTCTTTCTCTATATCTACATTAAAATATTTTTTAGGGTTTTTAAAGTTTAATTACTGACAGGTCTTTACTGACTTATATTTTCCGTAGCAATTTTTTAAATCCTGTGCCAATACAATACAATATTAAATTTATTGTGAGCACAAAAAATGAAGGCGAACATCTAGGCTATTCAACTTTTTGACACCTCGGGCTTTGTAAGAAGATTAAAAAAAAGAAATTAACTCGACTTCGTGCACTTAACCTACACCGTTCTCTTAATTACACTAGATGTTAAATTAAATTATGTCTTAGTAAAGAAATACTAACTAACTAACCCTCCATCTTTTAGTCGATACCAACTCCGGGGAAAGAAATACAGATAAAGCAACTTTCTCTACAGCTGTGATACTTTTTGACATTCAACACCTTTTGCTTTCAGTCACCGTGACCACGCACGCTGTAAAGCACGCGAAACGTCGGTTAAATTTAAAATTATGTTAAATAATTGTAAATTTATAATAATACATAACTGTAATCCGGTTAATAAGTTTTTTCTTTAAATGTGTAAAGGTTATGTCAATAAAAGACAATACAAAGAAATATTAGTTTGTTGGTAGTGAACGCGTGTTTTAAATTGAATCACGCTGTATAAAAAATTTAAATGTACCTTGAATGCCAAGAAGATTAGACAAAGTTTGAATTTAAATTAATTTTAGCAGATTATTAATTTTGAGTAATGAAGTTGAATCTTAGTTTAAATGAACAATTTTGTTGTAGAAAGTTTAGTTTTAGCATGGCTCGCTTAAATACAACATTATGCTGAGCGCAACGTTTCAATTTTGCAAATCATTCAATCTGGTTTAAACGTTATTTGAATTCGTAAATAAACCGCGAGTTAATCAATGGATCTGTTAAATTATTGTTTTAATAAATATTAAATTTAAGTCTCATACCAATTTTATCATTTTATGAATACATTTGCTTAATGCTTTGACGAGTAATGGTTCAATTTCGAAGCGGGATATTTACTGCAAAAAGTGTCAAGAACAATTCCTACTTTAAACATTAAAATAAACACAATATTAATCGCAAAAAGATGAATCTAATAAAAATATTATTCTTAGAACTTGCAAGTAACTTTAATAATTCAAAAATGGAACGAAATATCCAATTCCATTTTCAATTTAAACTATAGCAGTATACAATTACGGGAACAAGTTTCAAAGCATTTGCTCATTTAAACAGGCACTGAGATTACGTACCAAAACCGAGGCTAATTGCACTTGTAGGAGTTAGCGGGGCTCTTACAGATCTCCCAAAGCCCGGGAACGAGTGTAAAAGATTTATATCTCGGTACGATTTTGCTCTAATCCCACGTTCGCGCTTCCAGGAAATTAAGACATCGACGAAAACTCGCATTTGCGCTTCATTATCCGCTTGTTTATTGCTTTTATTTTTAAGTAGATTATTAAGACTTAAAGTTCTGGATTAGGATGGTAATTTACGAGATTTTTAATTTAATTTTAAGTGAAATTTTATATATTGTGTGATTACGCAAGCAAAACGTCGACTCACAGAGTCATACTGCTAAAGTTACTCTTGATTTATTTAAAAACATACGTCTAGAAAAAAATATTTCTTACACATGATATGTTCAGATATATGTTAAATTCAACATTTTGTTTGAAGCTAGGTAACAACTGGCTTTAATTTTTTAAAACATGAGCTTATAACTAAGATTACATTAGGAGTGGGTAGTGGGGTTGCGACGCTGGATTAAAAAAAACTAACTTGAATTATGAAGAGTTCGTAAATCTAAAGGACACGCCTAAGGATTTGATATTTTTGGAAACGAGAATGTTAAATTACAATTTATGTATGGAGTGTGTTAAAAATTAAAGGGCTTCAAGTGTGCGATGATTGTTTACATTTTTTTACGCTTTTAATTATTAACTAATATATATATGTAACTCACGTTACTGGTGGTCGTAGCAAATGTGATTTTGAAGTCATTTGCAGCTTACATATAATGATAAAAAAAATTACTTTATTTGACTCAAAAACATTACAAACATACACTATGCTACGAATCGTTGAGATACAATATTCATTGTGGTTAACCTTA